>CM044903.1:42079778-42419669 GCA_024500145.1 Gentiana dahurica var. dahurica | reverse complement strand
TGAGAGTCATATGAAGGTATCTTATAGACTGCTGAGGTATTTGAAGACTAATCTTGGTCAAGGCATCTTATTCCCAGCAGACAACAACCTTGTACTTAAAGGTTTTACAGAGAGTGATTGGGCTGGTTGTCCTGAAATAAGAAGATCAATATCGGGTTATATGATGTTTGTAGAAGATCCTCCAATCCGTTGGAAGGACAAGAAACAAACAAATATATCTAGAAGCTCATCAAAAGCTACGTACAGGGCTATGGAAAATAGAGTTTGTGAAATCCAGTGGCTAATTTATCTTCTACGGAATTTGCAGGTTCCGGTTCCGTTGCTTGCTGTGTTATTTTGTGACAATGCCAGTGCAATGCACATTACTCATAACCCAATCTTTCATGAAAGAACAAAACATATTGAAATTGACTGCCATGTTGTGAGAGACAAAGATAAATCAAGACTTGTCAAACTTCTTCCAGACAACACAAAAGAACAAATAGCTGACATCCTCACCAAGGCATTGGATGCACCTATTTTCTCCTATTTACTAGACAAATTGGGAGTTTCAATGATCTTCCAGATTTCAAGTAGTTGAAGGAAATACTGAGTGCAACCTGTTAATGTACCAATCTTAGCTTGAGGGTGGTGTTACAGTATATAGAGGCTAAAGGGAATGCTGAGTACAGTCAGCTGATGCACCTTGTTGACAGTATGAGGACAACAACCTGTTGAAGAAGTCTAGTATAATTTTATGTAGAGAGTGGTTATTCAGTTATAGTTTGTAATAACCATTTGTAACTAAATACCCCATGATCAGCTACATAGTAATCCAACTTGTAACTTTCAGTTCATCAATAATAATTCCGCATTTTATTTTATGTTTTTAATTCGACAAATTTCATCATGTTTTTGTGCCTGCAAACAATTCTAAGGCCAAGAATTTTAAGAAGGTTCAGTGAAGTTTCTATGGTTTTAATGGCCACACAAAAGACAATTTCTACAAGAAACATGGATACCCACTTATTTTAAAGTCCAAGAGAGCTAACATGGTGGATTAGGCATATTTGAATCGGTCAATAAAAGAAGATAAGTCCCACAGGTCAGCTGGATCAGAGTTTCCAGGTCTTACTGCATAATAGCTAGAGAAGTTGATGACTACGTTGAACTATGATTCTTCTCGGCATCCAGTCAACCAGATTAATGTTAGAAATGATCATTTTTCACCTATTCAAGGATCAAGTGAACTTAGTTTAGTAAAAATTATCCAATGGATCTTGGACTCTAGTGCCATAGATTGCATTGTGTATTATTTAAGGAAATTAAGTAATCACAAGCCCGTGGTTATCATGAAATTAGAATTACCCTATGGAAATAGTGTTTATGTAACACAAATAGGGCAAGTGAGGATTAATCCTTAGTTGACCTTACATAATGTGCTATATATTCATAGATTTAAATACAATCCTATGTATTTGAAAAGTTTGATTAACAATTTTGATTGTGCAACTATCTTCCCTGCTAACAAGTGTGTTTTTTAGGAGAGCAAGAAGAACATGATTGATTCAGCTGAGTTGCAAAGAGGAATTCATACTCTATTACAACATCCTGTGAAGAAATTTGTTGTTATTTGTTTTTGTAATACAGTAGAATATCAAACCTTATCTATAGTTTAGATGACAGTGTCCTTTGGAATTATAGTTTAGGCCATCTACCGGATGAAAGATTGCAAATCAATAGTTCTACCTCAACAGATGTTGAAAACTATGAACATGATCTATGCTTTGTATGTCCAGTGACTAAATTTAAAAGGAAAGATTTTCATTTTAGTACTAATGTTTTTAATTCTATCTTTGATCTTGTGCATATTGATATTTGGGGCCTTTTGAGACATTCTATTGTGAATGGTTAGCAGTATTTCATAACTATTGTAGATGATTACTCTATATTTACCTAGACAGAACTCTGAAGCATCTAAATTAGTTTAATCTCTTGTTAAGTTTGTTTCCACACAATTTAATGAAATGATCAAAGTAATTAGATCTGATAATGGTGTTGATTTTAAGCGTAAGACATTCTATGAGCCATAGGGCATTATCCATCAGACCTCATGTGTCACCACACCTGAGTAGAATGACATTGCTGAAAGAAAGAATCAACACCTTCTCAATGTTGTGAGAGGATTAAGATTTCAGATCAATCTTCCAATTGAATATTGGGGATTTTGTTTGTTACATGAAGTGAAGTTAATTAATGCTACACCAACACCTTTGTTAGCAAAAAGTACACCACATGAAGTTCTTTGTGGATGTAAACCTTCTTAGTCTGTGTTCAAGGTGTTTGAATGTTTATTTTTTTCTTGCACCCTTCAGCAGTATAAAACAAAGTTTGATTGCAGATGCTGGGTGATCGTACTAAAAATTGTACTATAAATCATATCTTTATTTGCCCTGAATCCTGCTCAATTTGTTAGTAATAGATTGAATATTGTACGAAATACATGTCGATTCCTTACTATAGGTTCCTCGGTTAGTAATTCTGCATCTTTACATTTCATCCCGATATTTGGTACTATTTCATCTCATTTTATGTGATTTTCAGGAGTACCTTATATTATGGGCTAAATAGAGATGGATCTAGATTAAAGGAAGAGATATTGGGCCGAAGCCAGAACAAGTCAATACGAAGTCTGCTGGACCAGAAAAAGCGAAAAAGGTCCGGAGGATGCGGAAACCATAGACGTAGCGAATTGGAGGACACGAAATGCAGAGAGCCATGATTTGTATTAAGTCGGTTGGGTTAGATCAACTAGATTAGTTTACAGCTCTATATAAGGCCGTGCCAGTCTATTGTAACATATACCATAATATACAACTCATATCGACTTTTTCAACATACACTTTTTCTACGATTTAAAGAAGATTGTTATTTTCTTTGAGTTTGATGCTTGGTTATCTCCTCTAATCCATCAACTAGTCACCATTGATAAAGGTATGAAGCTTTGAACGCACCTTCATATTTTGATCATGGTAGATTTAGTTAGATTAACGTGTTGTAATTGATCTCCATGTCTAAACGAATCGTAATTAACCAGAGTAATCATAACAGAGAGATGTAGATTTCGGAATTATGAACCATTGCCACCAGTCCTGCGATGGACTATATCACAGCCACGACAACCTTAGGTCCCCCTCATTTGAAGATTCGGCATCATTTGTGTTGATCGACATGTTTTATTTATAGTAGTTTATATCTGGACAATCTGCTTATTGTATTCGTAAATTAAAATAAAGGACTTGCTGGGTGAAGTTTTTGTTTGGACAAAGTTTGACCGATCCCTGTGAATGGGCTAGTCAATCTATGATAGCTGCTTAGGGAGGTACTCGGTTTGCGCCGGCAATCTCTAATACTTATTGCATGTGAGTTAATACATCCAACGAAGAAGGTTAACTGCACATAGACGTCTACTGTCCTTTCAATAGAAGTAGATAGATTAGGAGAGTGCACCCGCAGCTAATACTAAATTAGAAAATATTATAGTTAATCTTGGAAATTACAAGGAAAAGTAGACTCAAAGATTAATGACACCAAGTTTGGAGATCAGAGATGAGAGATATACCAATTACCTATTCTGTATTTATGTAGGTCAAGGGACCGTTATTTGTCTTCTTGTCTAGATTTAATGATTATTATCTATGTTCCATTATCTTTGTGGGATCAAACTTGACTCGCATTTACTATACTACGATTAACCTAGTACTCTTGCCAGTATTTCATGTGTAGTAGTGGCTTACACGTCGATCAAGTTTTTGGCGCCATTGCTGCGGACAATGGCCAATGTAGATAATATGTTCATTATATCTAATAAGAATTATTCATTTTTTATTTAGTTTAGAGTCTATCATGTATCATCCTGCAACGTGTTACGATCAGAAAAAATAAAACAATTTCCGAAGTCGTGGCATGCCTTGTCCCAGCCTAAAAAATCTGTCACTCTGGTTCTGATCACTTTTATGTTTTTTTGTGTTCATCCAAGTATGTCACTAGTTAGTAGATCCATAGTAGTTGGGTATAAGCCTAGCTGAGGTGGGAAATTAATAACTATGAAACAAAACGCTTTTGGAAATCACTAGAAATATCAAAGGAATTCAAAAACCAGCTAGCACGATGCCACGCAGACTCATAAATGATGTGCCCATCTCAATGTACCCAAGTTTGAAGGTATACAGACAATACCAAGCAGACATGAGGAGAGCAGAACAAGAGAAAGAAGCAGTTGGAGCTGAGGAGGAACGGAAAGCCAACCTCAAAGGGTACAAGACCTATAGATCAGGTGAGTTTCCAATTGAGTTAATTGGTGTACCTTCTACTAACTCTGATCCTAAGAGGATCCGGATAGAATGTTCTATGACTCATAAGATTACCCAGATTCAGACTTGATAGAGAAATTAGGAGACCCTGGTATATTTAGGCTCCCAGTCTCGATAAATACAGCATCTTTAGGACTGGGAATATGCGATTCAGGCTCTAGTTGGAACATTCTCCCTCTTTCTATGTGTAACCATGCTAAATTTAAGGTTGATTCGACGGAGACGCGCAATATGCATTTTGTCGATTGTGAGATCGATATGCTCATTGGCATTTGGTCGATTGTGAGATCGATATGCTCACTGGCAACCTTATGGCATCCTCAATGATCCGAGTGCAAATTTTTTGGTACGACTTCCTTTCTAAGCAACCAACCGAGCAATATTGGAATACAACAACTATGACATCACGCTTACGGTCAATAATGATGCAAAAACCTATACGATCATAGTGCCACTCCCCAACCGACCTGGAGCATTAGCTCAAATTATAGAGAAGTTAAAGTTGTTGAGATAAAGGATATCTGAGATAATACGAGGCAAGTGGTAGTAGAAAGCAGAAAGCATGACAGTTCATGACAGTTCTACTTTAGGAAAAGACGAAAGCATTCACAACAATGCACCAAGGAAGATGGGCAGTGACGAGTCCGCACAGTGATGGTTCGAGGTAAAAAATAGAAGAAGTAGATTCTTTGGGCAAAAAGGTCAAATCTCAGAGTACACATGGGTAGGCCAAGAATGCAAGTCCAGAAGCTCAAGGTTTTACAAAAAAAGGTTCGAGAAGTAGCACTTCTCAATGGAAAGGAGGAATGCATCTACACGGGAATAAAAAGCCCACAGAGATCATTCGTAGAAAAAAAGGGTAGTCGCACCTCGGTTAAGGCCACTCGAGTGCAATGCTGGTGGGTGAAAACCTAAAAATCAGATTAAGTGATTCTGTTGATACATAGCTGGATTCGCCTAGTTTCCGGGGCAAAGAGAGAGATTTTACCGTATGGCAACCTGATAGATGCATTGGCCATGGCAGTAGAGTGCCCAGCCCTGGCTGCTGATGAGAGAGTGGAGCCAGTGCCAATCCTTGACAGTGCGGTAGTCCAAAGGACAGGAAGGTGGAGGAGACGGGCTGCGATACCGACACATGGACGTGCTAGGCCTCAGTAGGAATTTCAAGTTGAAGTGACTTGGGAGTTAACTGAGATGCAAGGCATGCTAACACTTATGATGACACATCTCCACATTCCTCCCTATGCCCCACCTCCACGAGCCCCTAGGAATGCTCCATCTTCTTCAGGGGCTGGCCCTTCTTCTACCGCACCACCTCCTGTTGATGAGGACTACGAGGACATAGACTCTAATTAGTCCCCTCGTTCTAGTCATTTTTTAGTTTTTTATTCTTCATTGTTGTTCTTATTTTTCTTTTTAACGACTTTGCAATGAATGATATTTATTTTTTTCCAATAAAGTATTTTATGGCTTAAAATTTTTGCATTTATAAGTTCATTTGCATAGTTCCATTCTATATTTTATTTTTGTGTCACCTCTACTTTGCCTGAATTTTGTATGCCAGAATTCTATAGCAGATATTCGTAGATTTTTCACAACATTGAGACCCAGTTGTGTTCGATAGGGATTCATTTACTTTGCTCCATGCTTAAACCAAGCTAAGTTCTTTTTCGTTATTAATCTTTTAATCCTTAGGGGAAATGCTTCGATTAAGTGGGGTTAGAAACGTCACTTAGCAATTAACTGGTAATTTCGTCAATATTTGTTGAATTGTCACAAGTCTTATCGATGCATTTTTCACCGCCTGGACTTTTTGAGTCGACTTAGACCTTTTGAAAGTTAATTAATTACATCTTTGTTTCATGACCGAAATAAAAGTCGTGTCACTCTTGAAGTCGTAGCGTATTAACAACATTTTCTTTGCATGGACCAATCTTTTTAAGCACGTATAACTCACTTCTTCAGTATGTAGTATAGATGGCGCACTATTCAATTTTATATGGAAGAATGAACTTGTGTTATGTTGCATGAAGTAGTGACTTATAATTATTATTTTACCGTTGCATTCAATTTTTTAGCACGCAATCCGAGTGAGAAGTATTTGGATAAGATGAAGAGTTATCTTAGACCGAGAATCGATATTTGTCGGTGAATATACTTTAACCAATTGTTGTATGATGAGGGTAGCAACAATGAGGCCACAAAAAGTAAAACATGATACGACGGGCTTGCGAGAGTGAGAGAAAAAATAGTGACAAATCTCCCAAAAAAATAAATACAAAAAAATTATATATATATATATATGTGTGTGTGTGTGTGTGTGTGTGTGTGTGTACATATATATTAAAGGCAGCGAGGAAGCGAACTCGTAGCCAAAAGGGCACGACCCTCGCATAAAAATAAAACAAACGAGGACCTAAGCGTAATACTCGGTCTATATGTCTGTTGATAGGAGTCAACTTTGCATGACTCCGGCACTCTTTTAGCCCCCATTTTGATGCATATTTTGTATATTTTGACACATTAAGGTCTCAAAACGGGTGGTATCACATGTTTTAGAGCACCAGGGCTTTTATCATCTTTTGTTGGTAAAGCCTCATTTTTATTGATATTAACCCCATTCCGAGTACTTTTACCCTCCGGAATTGTTTGTGTCTTGTTCGTTCATGAGATTGTAGGGTCTATGTGTCACGAGAACCCGGAAGGCAAAGATTTATGATGAGAAGTATGATCAAGGTGCAAAAATGAACCTAGGAAGAGGAAAAATGATGAAAAAGGGGGAGAAGTGTTAGTATCTCAACCCCTATGTTCTATTCAGCAGCAGTTTGACCTATGATGGAAGCATTTTATAGTTATGGATTCTTCATGAAACTTGTAGATAATTTAAAGGGATTTCCAATGCATTTTGAATCACTCAAATCGGAGTTTTACACGTGAAGATATCATGTTTTTACTGCAGCCAGAAAACTGCATCATCTCAAACGCGCGTTCAAACTCTCAAATGCGCTTTTCGTACTTCTAATTTGGACAGAGAGCACATGAAGTGAAACGCGCGTTTGGAGTCATTTTTCTGCAGATTTTTGCCCCTATAAATACCCCCTTCCATCGAAATTATTTAGAAATTCTCCCCTCTCTTAGCTAAAACTATACCCACTTTTTGCTCGAAATTTGTAATAGATTAGAAAAATTTATCTTAGCTTAGATTAGCTTAAACATAGTTAGATTCTAATCTTTCCAAGATCAAATCTCAATTCCAACTTCAAAGCATCCACCTTTTAATTAGTTCATTATTTTTTAATTTTGGATCTCAACTCGAATTTCTCTCAATTTATGGTATATTTCTTCTCTCCCTTAACTCCTATGGATTTTATTTACTGTTTTAAGCATGTCTTAATTAGTATAATGAGTATCTAATTCCTTAACATAAGCAAATCATTTGAACAGTAGTGAAATGTCCATAGATTGATGAAATTGGGAGTGGGTAGTGCTTATATTCACGCTTTAATGATTTATTCTTGTCTTAGAACTTGTTTTAACATATTTGGGATAGATTGATAACCTAGGTCAAAGTCACACACATCAATCTAAAGAGTTGTTCAGATAGAGAAATGTGGGAAAAGGGGTTCTAGGATCGCGGAGTAGACCCGGCTTAGTTGTTAAGCCCGGGCACAAAGTGCGGTTACTCGTTTTAACGTTTAATCGGTTTAGAGATTATCGTGTTGGGGTTTCCGGTTTCCTTAAGGGGGGATTGGTTAGCCTAGCATAGGGTGATGAAGGAGAGTTGTTCAGAAAGCATCACCAGTTTAGAAACTGTTACCCTTGAATAATCGTTAAGCACCTTCGGTTATGGTTGGTCAGTAAATGCACACTCCCGGTTAAGTCACTCGAGGGGGCGTAAGTAACTAGTGGGATAATGGTTCGGCTATGCTCGTAATCCTTAATCTAATCCCCTCATTAGTTTCTTTTTCTTCTCTTATCTTTAGACTTGTTAATTGAAATGCTTAATTGTCGTTATAGTTATAAAACACCTTAAAATCTGGATCGCCTAGACTAAGTTTCAAGTTTGCTTTGGTATTCACAACCATATTCCTTTGGGTTCGACCTGGTACTCCTGTAGCTATGCTAGCAATCGACCCGGTACACTGGGGTTAGAGAGTTAGTTTGCCCACGGTTTCGAGTCTTTATAAATTATTTTTGGAGGGTGAATTTTAGCTCAATCAAAATGGCGCCATTGCCTGGGAATATATTTTTGTGATATCTTGTAAGTGAACCGAAAGCTTAGGCCTTGGTTTTTTACTTTTTTTTTTCTTGATGATGGCTATTTCTTGAAAAGTCACACCACCTATTGCAGTGGTGGTGGTGACTAGATACCGTGATTGTGTTCTTGTTGTTTTCTGAGATCTTGCAGCTTGAGCTTAAATGGATGGATTTTTCAATCAATACTACTCACCGGAAAAACAATACCCCTACCAACCTCAGGCACCTGAACAATGTTATCAACAACAGTTTGTGCCTCAGCCTCAGTATCAACAGCAGAGTAACCAAGGTTCATGGGCTTATCAGTGCCCTAGTGCATGCCAAAGTCAAAATTATGGTTATTCAAGTTTTGAGATACAACATTATGAGGGTTTTCCGAACCCTAGTGCTTATCAGGATTACGGTGTTCATACTCAACGCATTGATAGCTTCACCCAGATTTAGCCACTTGATCAGAGTCTGGCATGGCAAGAAGCCTACTACTCACCTCCAATGAATCAAAGTCAGTATGATCAGTTTCCCCCCATGCCACAAGAAGGCTTCACCGACATTCAAAAGGAGCAGTTGATTCAATAGAACGAGAGATTGATTCAAATAAACAAGGATATGCAAGAGTTTGATAGAAGCTTTGACTCCGACATAAGAAATCTTGAAGACAGGATGGGGCAATTGATTGAAAATGGGAGGCATGAGAAAGAGGAAGAGACATGTGCTATAGAGGTGGCCCGGGATGATGATGTTATCAGTGAAGAAGTCCGACATAAGAAATCTTGAAGACAGGATGGGGCAATTGATTGAAAAGAGGAGGCATGAGAAAGAGGCATGAGAAAGAGGAAGAGACATGTGCTATAGAGGTGGCCCGGGATGATGATGTTATCAGTGAAGAAGTTCAGGTTGAGAGTGAGGTTGATGATTCAGTTTGCTATGATGACGTTTCTGAGCTAGATAGTGAGTTGGGATCGCCCATATTTCCATCACCTCTAATTGTGATATTTGATTATGGCAGGTTTCACGTTCTACCTATTGCACCTTCACCCATTGAGATGAAAATTGATTATACCTTGGTGGAGTGTGTGGTGGAACCTACCATCATGATGACTGAGCAAGAATTTTTTGGTGATGAGGATAGCTCGTTTTAGGATGAAGAAGAGTTGCAAGACTTGGAAATGGAGGAGGTGCAAATTTTATCTATTACACCGTCTCCCGATGAAATACAAAATGATGACTTGGAGGGGTGTACGATAGATTTGAGCATAGTTATTTATGAGATAGACTTTGAGTTAGAGGAGAAGTTGGGATTGCCCATTTCACCATCACTCTCAATTGAAGTTTGTGAAGATGTCGTTATGGATTGTGTGGTGAAACCTCAAGAGATTTATAAGCCATCTATGGCATAGCTACCGGGAGAGGTTGATATTATTAGCATGCCGGTCCCGGATTATTACACTCTTCCACCTTTTGTTGATGAGTATTATGCGATCAATTTTCTGTACTCACCGGTAGATGGAACTCATAAAATCTGTAAAAGGGGACAACTACCATGGAATGGCAATTTCAAGAAGAAGATGATGAGAGATTTTGAGAAAAGAGGATTCCCGAGTTGGGAAAAACTAGCATCGTGGGCAATGAGACGTAAGTTTCTAGGGAATTCAGTTTTCATGATGCTTGCTATTTTTAGTCTTCTTAAGTTGTTGATCTTTTTGAGTTCGGATTTTGGTTGATGGTTGTGGTGATACTTGAAATCGATGCTAACGACGTTAAACAAAGCACTTCTACCTTTCCTCGCCTGTGCCAATAGTATAACTTTGAAAAAATTGGCACTGTATAAATCATCCCGTTGAGCCAACGACACAAAACAAAGGCGCTTAGGGGAGGCAACCCACCTTTTTGGTAGTAATAATGTTTTTGGAGTGGTCTTTGGGTGCAAGAGGGGAAAGTTTTGTCTTAAAAGAGAGGTTGGGGTGAGAATTTACTTTTGGTTCTGGCTCTTGTACGTAGACGGGGATGTTTTTATGTGAGCCTCTGTGGTCTTATTTTATGTGTGGATGCTCTATGTTTCTTTTGATTATCTTTACATCCAGTGCGATATTCCCGTCTAGTATGGTTGTTCTTTGTGGCATGGCTTCTACATTTATAACTCGTACATATTGCTATCCTTTGGCATGTGGACTTTTCTCGTGCTTGTGTTTGCTTAGTTTTCTATCTACAGGGCTCTAGGTGCTCGAGATGGACATTGAAAGAAGATGTCATGAGATTTATAGTGCGCCTTCCTGCCGGGTACTAAAACAGCTAAGTCTTTTACTCCTTTTTTCGCACACACTGAGGACAGTGGTGATTTCAAATTGTGGGGTGGTGGACTTAGCCGTTTTCGATGTTTTGAGTTGCATTATACCTTATATGTGTTGAAACTCAGTCTTTGACCGAATTCGAGTCGATTTTTGGGCAATTTGTAAAATTTTTCAAGGGTTTTCAACACTGTGGGTGCGTGTAATGCTCACATTTGAGTGGTACTTGTTTTAGCGGGATTTCGAACGTGTCCATTTTGATTCTGTCTTATATTGAAAATGGAGGCTTATTATACACATTAAGCTACACCTATACACAATTTGGTTGCTACACTCACTCATATTTCTAGTATTCGATGTGAAATAGAAAGGTTGCTTAGGTAGGATACGGGATGACAGTTCCTGGCGCTTCTTTGACCCGACCAGAGCCAAATAAGCCTAATCCCAACATATGACCCTCTTAGCCCCTCTCAGACTTGATAGAATGGTCTGACCACCATTCATTTTATAGCCGTTTTGTTACGTAGTTAGAAAACCATAACCCTGAGCCTTATGTTTGGTCATGTTCCCTTTGATCACCTTACGAGTGGATCTAGTCTTTTGATGAGACACACTTGCTAAGACAAGTGTGGGGTGGAAGGTATTGCGATATCGAAGTTGGGTTAGTGTTCTTATTTTGGGGGAGCTATAAGGCGGAGTGGAGGTTATGTTGGTAATTTTAGTATTGGGTTGGCCCAAAAGCCCAAAAAGATGTCTCTTCTCTCTTAAAAAAGAGAAAAAAAAAAAAAAATTTCCATCTTAGTTGCAATAAAAGCTCAAAGTCTATAGAAATAAAAGGTTGGAATCAAAGGAATGAGCTTATAAGTGTTTTATATGATGTTAGAGTTGGGATAGTTAGATATGTGCTAATGTATTCGATCTCGCCTCATGATGCATGAAACATAGTTGAGTTTGGCAATGAGTTCAGGTATGTTAGTATCCTATAGTTCCCAAGTGCTTAAAGTAATCAAAGAGGAGTTTGGATGGTTTGGATGGTAAAGATTAAGTGGTACACTTTTTGATTAGGTTCACTCGTACTTCTTTTTCTCCAGTTCCTAAATATCCGTTTCGGTTAGCCCCAATACCCTAGCCTAACGTTATAACATTAAAGTCCTACTTGATCGTATCTATCCTTTGTGGCCTCGATTAGTGGAGATGCTAAGGGGTATGAGATTTGAGTGTAGACATGTTGATTGGGATTCAAACCCAATAACCTTTTTGGGTACTTGTTCTAGCTTTGCACCACACACACACTACATTTGCTTTATATTATTTTATTGCGGTGTACATATTCGTTGTCTTACTTTTCAAGTACCTCGAAAGTGTGAGTATTGCACGTACGTCAAAAAGTTGAATCCCTTGGTTTGTTTTAAAACGCCTAATTTACTCGAGGACGAGCAAAGGCTAAGTGTGGGGTGGTTGATAGGAGTCAACTTTGCATGACTCCGGCACTCTTTTAGATCCCATTTTGATGCATATTTGGTATATTTTGACACATTAAGGTCTCAAAATGGGTTGGTATCACATGTTTTAGAGAACAAGGGCTTTAATCATCTTTTCATGGTAAAGCCTCATTTTTATTGATATTAACCCCATTCTGAGCACTTTTACCCTCTGGAATCGTTTGTGTGTCTTGTTCGTTCATGAGATTGTAGGGTCTAGGTGTCACGAGAACCCGGAAGGCAAAGATTTATGATGAGAAGTATGATCAAGGTGCAAAAATGAACCTAGGAAGAAGAAAAATGAAGAAAATGGGGGAGAAGTGTTAGTATCTCAACACCTATGTTCTATTCAGCAGCAATTTGACCTATGATAGAGGGATTTTCTAGTCATGGATTCTTCATGAAATTTTAGATAATTGAAAGAAATTTCCAACGCATTTTGAATCACTCAAATCAGAGTTCTACACGCGAAGATATCAAGGTTTTACTTCAGCCAGAAAACTGCATCATCTAAAACGCGCGTTTCAAACTGCTAATTTTGGACAGAGAGCACATGAAGCGAAACACGCATTTGGGGACCTCTAAACTGGCGTTTGGAGTCATTTTTCTATAGATTTTTGCCCCTATAAATACCCCCTTCCATCGAATTTCTTTAGAAATTCTCCCCTCTCTTAGCTAAACTATACCCAGTTTTTGCTCAAAATTTGTAATAGATTAGAACACTTTCTCTTAGCTTAGATTAGCTTAAACATAGTTAGATTCTACTCTTTCCAAGCTCAAATCTCAATTCCAACTTCAAAGCATCCACCTTTTAATTAGTTCTTTATTTTGTAATTTTGGATCTCAACTCGAATTTCTCTCAATTTATGGTATATTTCTTCTCTCCCTTACCTCATATGGCTTTTATTTACTATTTTATACATGTTTTAATTAGTATAATGAGTAGATAATTCCTTAACATAGTCGAATCATGTGAACACTAGTGAAATGTCCCTAGATTGGTTAATTGGGAGTGGGTAGTGCTTATTTTCATGCTTTAATGATTTATTCTTGTCTTAGAACTTGTTTTAACATATTTGGGCTAGATTGATCACCTAGGTCAAAGTCACACACATCAATCTAAAGAGTTGTTCAGATAGAGAGATGTGGGAAAAGGGGTTCTAGGATCGCGGAGTAGACCCGGCTTAGTTGTTAAGCCCGGGCCCAAAGCGAGGTTACTCGTTTTAACATTTAATCGGTTTAGAGCTTATCGTGTTTGGGTTTCTGGTTTCCTTAAGGGGGATTTGGTTAGCCTAGCATAGGGTGATGAAGGTGAGTTGTTCAGATAGCATCACCAGTTTAGAAACCTTTACCCTTGAATAATCGTTAAGCACCTTCGGTTATGGTTGGTCGGTAAATGCACACTCCCGGTTAAGTCACTCGAGGGGGCATAAGTAACTAGTGGGATCATGGTTCAGCTATGCTCATAATCCTTAATCTAATCCTCTCAGTAATTTCATTTTCTTCTCTTATCTTTAGACTTGTTAATTGAAATGCTTAATTGTTGTTATAGTTATAAAACACCTTAAAATCTGGATCGCCTAGACTAAGTTTCAAGTTTGCTTTGGTATTCACAACCATATTCCTTTATGTTCGACCTCGTACTCATGTTGATGTGCTAGCAATCGACCCGGTACACTGCCGGTTAAAGAGTTAGTTTTCCCATGGTTTCGAGTCTTTATAAATTATTTTTGGAGGGTGAATTTTAGCTCAATCATCTGCCCGGCCCAAGTAAGGTTTCATGTTGTTTACCTGAGTCTGAAAGCTAGAGGAGCGAGTGTGCACATTCATAAGTAAAGGTTGTAGGGTCGCTATAACTTCATTCATTTCTTGAATGCATTATCACAAAAGATTTATCACATGACACATTGATGCATTGGTAGGTGATGATTAATGGGGAACTTATGGATTTGTGCGTGATATATGTTTTGCCTGAAATCCTTATTCATATAATGTGATTATATCTGCGTCACTGTTTTTTGAAGAGTTTTTTCACACACACACACACAAACACTGTTTCGTGAATTGAAAAGTGTTTAATGCACCGCTTATGGATATGAGTTGGCATGGTTCTTATCTCGGCTTATGACACATAGGTTTTTTGTTAATCCGGAGTTGATTTATTTCGCCTTTTAGTTCGAGACGACCAAAAGCTAAGTGGGGGGTAGTTGATCACACTTAAAATGATACTATAAATCATATATTTATTTGCCCTGAATCATGCTCAATTGATCAGTGATAGATGGAATATTGTACGAAATACGTTTTGATTGCCTAATACCGGTTCCTCGGTTAGTAATTCTGCATCTTGACATTTTATCCCGATATTTGGTATTGTTTCGTCTCGTTTTATATGACTCTCAGGAGTATCATATTATGTGCTAAATGGAGATGGATCCGGATAAGAGGAAGAGACATTGGGCCGAAGTGAGAAGAAGTCAATACGAAGTCTGCTGGAGCAGAAAAAGAGAAAAATGTCTGGAGGCTATGGAAACCCTATCCGTAGCAGCGTCAACTTGGAGGACACGAAATGCAGAGAGCAGTGATTTGTATTAAGTCGGTTAGGTTAGATCAACTAGGTTGGTTTACAGCTCTATATAAGGCTGTGTCAGTCTGTTGTAACATATACCATAATACACAACTCATATCGACTTTTTCAACATACATTTTTTCTATGAAATAAAGAATATCTTTGAGATTGTTGCTTGGTTATCTCATCTAATCCATCAACTAGCTTGAGTTGATCAAGCTAGTCACTATTGAAAAAGGTATGAATCTTTGAACGTTCCTTCATATTTTGATCATGGTAGATTTAGTTAGATTAACGTGTTGTAATTGATCTACTTGTCGAAATGAATCGTAATTCACTAGAGTACTCAGAACATAATGATGTAGATTTCAGAATTAGGAACCATCGCCGCCGGTCCTGCGATGGTCTATATCGCAGCAGTGACAACCCTAGGTCCACATAATTCGAAGATTCTGTGTCAGCTACGTTGATCGATAGGTTTAATTTACAGTAGGTTAGATTTGACCAATATGCTTTTTGTATTCGTAAATTAACATGAAGGACTTACAAGGTGAAGTGTTAGTTTGTACATAGTTTGATCAATCCCAACGAACGTGCTAGTCAATCCACGATAGCTTTTTAGGGAGGTACTCAGTTTGTGCCAGCAATCTCTAATACTTATTGCTTGTGAGTTAATACAACCAACGAAGGAAGTTAACTGCACATAGACATCTACTGTCCTTTCAATGGAAGTAGATAAGATTAGAAGAGTGTAGCTAAATCTGAATTAGAAAATGTTCAGGTTAATCTAGGAAATTACGAGGGAAAGTAGACTCAAAGATTAATGACACCAAGTTAGGAGATGGGAGAGGAGAGATATACCATTAATTTTCTGTATCTATGTTGGTCAAGGGACCAATATTTGTCTTCTTGTCTATATTTAATGGTTATTATCTATGTTGCATTGTCTCTGTGGGACCGACCTTGACTAGCATCTACTATACTCCGATTGACCTAGTACTCTTGCTAGTATTTTGTGTGTATTAGTGGCTCACACGCGGATCACTGGGCACGTGTCTATCTTGGGACTTCAAACACTTTTGAGGGTGAAATACTCTTGGATACCACCAACAAAGATATCTTCGTCGCTAGGAATAATCAATCTCATGAGACTTACTTTCCTGTATTTCAATAGGTCTTAGTTAAATCAAGGGACTCTTGATATGACATTCCTACTTCATGTTATGGATAGTTTTGATGATCATCGGAGTGACTAGGGTGAGCAAACCATTAGAGATCTAGAAGCAGCTATGGATTCCGATTAAGCATCAGTTCTAGTAAACGTTGTCCATACACATGTTCAGCAATAAAGATCAACAAGAACCAGAACTACACCAAACAATTATGAATGAGGTGTCAACACAGTTCAGCAGACTCCATATCTACTTACAAAAATAATGAGTCTAGAAAGACTTTAATCTGAGTATGCTAAATATGTCTATGTTTATATACTACCCTAAACCAAATCTGGTTAGACTGGATCCGACGGGATCGGGTCATTTCTACTACGTCTTTATGTTTATACATGTAATAAATGGCTTTTCTATTATCATATATTTGTTCATCTAATGAACCAATTATGATATTGTGTGTGTGTATATATATATATATATATATGATAATGTCTATAGAGTCAAAATGTGATAGAGAAACCATAATAGTGATTATGGTTAATGAAATCTCGACTAACATAAAAAGGTTTATTACTAAAATGTCTCTAGTTGTATATGCTACTAAATGGGAAATTGATCGCGTGCAAGGCACGTATTACTAGCAATAGGACTAGGTTTATCATAGCTGAGTACTGGCGAGTCAAGGTCGAACCTTACAGAGACTCGTAAAAACATGAATTTCATCAATATTGAAAGCAATAAAGTTGGCCTACAACCAACCACTATCACCAAGATCATACATGCAACACAAGTCTATGAGTTTCAATGTATTAGTTCTAACTATGAGCTATTAGTAATTTCCCCCAACATATATATTGTTCTACCCCGTGGTGAATTTTAGATGTTTAATAACTACGGGTGTTATTCCCCTAATATTATGCTACTTTCATGGGATGGACAGTAGATGCTATGTGCAATTAATCTCCTTCGTTGATTGTATTGATTCACATTCAATAAGATCTAGGAATAGTCCGCTCAAGACTAAGGACCTCCATTAGCAGCTATCATGTATTTACTAGCACGATCCAAAGAATCGATTAAGACCATGTCCTAATTACAACTTCACCTTCTAAGTCCTTCATGCTAATTCACGATGACTTGCAAATAGTTGATCAGGCTACTAAATTGTAAGTTAAATATGTCGATCAGACGTAGCTGGTGCCGATTATCATGAACTAGGATTTACAAGGTATTCAGATCTAACGATAAAGACCGTCGCAGGTCTGAAGAAAGCAACCACTATTTCATGATTTCTTCACCAACGAATCAGATATAAACATAAATGGGGTAAATAAACTAACTACTAAATAGCAGAACTAAATTATACAATCAAACCATACTAATCACATAGGAACAACGATAGGTCTACATCTAGAAAAATCCAGAAAATAATACCCTCGAGGCCGAGCGTAGATCCTCCGTAGACCTCTCCCTAGAAGGTGAATACGTCGGATACGTGACTAGAACTCAAAGAAAATAAATTACTAAAAGGAAAAGAATTTCTTTATTGCATTTTATATTTGTCCTAGCGAAATTGTAAATTAAAACTATGGTCTGATGCCTCTTATTCATAGCTGAATAAACTGACATAGCTAGCCTAAAAACTACCCCTTGTCCAAGAAAGCACGTTTCCCAAAGCTTTTGGGACTCTCGCGATTGCGGCTGCACCCTTCGCAATTACGGGGGCATTTCCATACTTTCCACTATGCTGACTTAACTGAATGTTCTGGAACACCCTAGGCCCAATCCTTTTATCCCGTCCGCTCAAGAATCCATCTCAACACTTGGCCCAATTCTCGTTATCTAAAATAATCTAATAACAGACGAAATAATACCAATTTTGGGAATAATAAATTAATAATAATAAATACTAATTTCTCGACTCATGAACCCGACATACGACATTCACTACAAATGGTTCATATAAATGGCTGAAAACAACTACTTCAAGCTTAGAATGGGCGAAATGTTGATGCCTTAAGGTGTATCATTTTGAGCGTCATCAACTACCCCCCACTAGTATTTTGCTCATCCTCGACCAGAGTATCAAGGTGGAATGTACCTCCAAGAGAAAATCCCATCAACTACCACACGTTCAATAAATATTTAAGGCAAAGCACATGTCAACCAACAATCCATAAGTTCATCATTAATCTATACTTACCAATGCATCAATGTGTCATGTGATAATCTTTCGTGATAGTGCACTCGTGAAAAGAATCAAGTTATTGCGACCCCACAACCTTAAGATGTGTTCAGAATCGGGTGAACCACATGAAACCATAATCATGCCGGGCGGACCTGGGGACCGTGTACTACTCAAAGGTCCTCGTTTGTTTTGATTTTGTGCTTACACTCCGAATTTGCTCCCCTCACTACCATGATGCCTTTTGCATTTTTCTTTTAGAATTTTTTTTCATTGTGATTTTTTTTGGCAGATTTCCCTCTGATTTTTTCTTTTCCTCACTCTCTCACAAGCCCGTTTTACCCTTTTGTACATTCATTATTGCTAGCATCATCCTACAAAAACTAGTTAGGGTATATCCACCGACAAATATTGATTCACGGTCTAAGATAACTCTTCATCTCATCTAAATACTTATCACTCCGATTATGTGCTCAAAAATTGAATGCGATGGTAAACTAACAATTAGTAAGTCACTACTTCATGCAACATAACACAAGCACAATCTTCCATGCTAAATTGGACATTCTATAGCCAACTTCAAATCATTATTGGGCTCCTTTTCTACCGATTCCGTACTCAGGACGATCAATATACAAGCTAAAAATAGTGTCATTGTTTTTTTAAAATATCCCATTTTTTAATTACAAGCTAAGACCGCCTACTCCCCCACTTATCCTAGGAATTTTTCCCAATGACTATAAAAAGGGAAAATAGAGGTACTTAACTCTGGAATTGGCCGTCCAAGTGTATCGATAAATTGTGGAACGTGACCGTTGTGAATCAGTTCCTAGGCTATCCATCAACCAAGAATTTTCTTGCGTTTCAAACATCTCCAAAAACATTGAACAACATTCGAAGGGCAATAAGAAAATAAGGTCGCGGTAATTGAGCATGCCGAAGGGATGCGCAAGAATAGTACAAGGGTATCATATGAGAATCGCGAAGGAAAGAACCACATATATCTAAAGTTAGGAGGCAAAAGATATATGTGATGAAAAAACCTTCTTGATTGGCATTCTACTTTATTGACTCAAACAAAATTAATCAAAAGGGAAGTAAATAAGGGTTTAAAAATAGTTCTATGTTTATAGTCGCCAGCTCGATTGTACTAATAAGGCTCTTTTATTTATAATGTGGGTTGTCCAACATAAAGACTCTTAACTCTGGGTTATAACTACGCTCGACATCAGCCTGTGGCCGTTAACAGTGTATACCTCTCCAGAGCGTTCATTGTTAGTAATACCATCCGCAACGGAAGCGATTTAAGGATCTAGATCTATAATTTACACGTAATAAAATAACTAGATCTACTCTACAAGGGGGTTGTAGAACATACCTCTTGGATCTCAAAATCCAAGTAGAAGAACCGCAATAGGAAACAAAAGAAAGTATGAAGAGCACCACGATCTTCCGTACGTGTGATCCAAGCAACTCCCGGTGGAAGGAAATCCTCGTCTCGAATCCTTCTGATATGCTATCCGGAAAAATCTCCAAGATTTTCTTCCCTTTTCCCATTGGCTGAAATTTTCCTTCTCCTCTCTAAGAGGTAGAAGTCGAAAATTGTGTGTTGTGTGTATGAGTTGGGAGAACTCTCTTTATATAGGAGAGTAATCTTTGTCCTCCAAGGATTTTGTTTTGCAAATAAAATAAATCCAATAAATAAAAGATAATCCCATAATATTCTTGAAAAAATCTAGAATATTATTTATCTTTATTTCTTCCCATAAATATTTATCCAATAAATATTTTGTGCACATGTCTTATTAATTCACAAGAAAACTAATTTCTTGTTTCCTAAAACATGCTTGGGGCCGAAAATTCTCTTATTGACCTAGTCAATATGAATTTTCGGCCATAACACTAATTTTGCCAAGATTATGAAAAATGTCTTTTTCACATATTTAATTATTTAGCCCAACAAATTTAATAGTCCACTAAACAATTAATTCACATATACTTTTAATTAAATTCTAACAAGAACTAAATTAATATTATTAGGATTCGACGTCCGAGAATAGCTATGCTATATTGGAGGCACGTCGGGGACCATGGACTAATAATCAGCGGCTCCGATAAATCAAATAAATAATTATCTTACGAACAGAATAATTATATTCGATAAATCAATCACAGAAATATGCCACCATAATCCCGTGACTACACTCCTCCCATTATGAGATTATATTTATCTCCTCACGAGAATAATAATAAGCGTCCATTGATATAATCATTACATATGGATTAATCCTCCATAGACTGTTCATTCTAAATCAGGAAGTTACCGTTAACCCTTTTCAGAACCTCTTATCCTTATTTACCATTAACCCCCTAGTGATCAATTAATTCATACAACTCACTGGTAGCTAATCAGTGTAATATGAACTCTATGGATCGATCAGTTTCTAGGATTAACAAATAAGGGAATGTCTATCTACTTCCAGAAATGGAAGGAATGGATTCCGTATCTGTGATAACACGGACTACTCACTCAATCCTGTACAATGCCAAGATGGGGTAATTCAGATCACAGACTCAGTGTAATCCTTAACCGTCAAGTCAAACCTCATACTGATTCAAGCAGTTGACTGTGATCACCTCAGGATTAAGATATATCCATAAATATGATCATCGATTGATTCGATAAGACTTCTCGATTACGGAATTATATCGCGAACTCTAATCAAATCGGTCTAGCCCTATATGATATATCTATCATATATAAATGCCCCACTAGGTTCTCTTAACCGAAAGTCCGGATAAGACAATCACACCTATTGTGTTCTGGGCGCATTAATAGCACGTTAAAGGAGAGACCCGATACTCTCGATTAACTTCACTACGGGCTAATTGTATTTTAAGTACATCTTCACTAACTCAATCCTCCCGTGCATATCCCATACACTGAGTTAAGTGATTACATAAATGATATACTTTTGGGTTTTCTGTAGTGTAAATACTATTGTCACATCGGTGAATATGAGAATAATAAATATGAATAATAATGACAATTCATTCATTAAATAAAACAATTACAAAATTGTCTTTGGGCATAACACCTAACAATCTCCCACTTGCACGAAATCATGTGATTAAGTGTTTTAGAGCACACCCTATTATTTGAAATACAACAAACTACATCTCCCACTTGCTCTAAAGCAATGGAGACCCATCCCGTATTCTAGTACCCATTAAGCATATCATAACCACTACAGATGACAAAGTACACTCCGAGTGTGCCGTCGTAGAATCGGTTAGTGACTCGGGGAGTACCTACATCTTAATATCATGGGTCTTAATGATTAGTCAGGTTGTCGGCTCAAGACGATCCGTAGAATCGAAACGTTGCCGGGCCATCTAATCATGTGGTACTTTCCCAGTATGCTTTTGACCTCTAGTGAATTCGAAAATCCTTATGAGCTACCCTTTCATTGTTTGCACAATGATGTGGTATCGGCTTCCAAATCTAGAATCACTCCCAGAGATGAAAAGGAAATCCTTAAGCTATATCGCCTTTCTAGCTACTACAAAAGCCGCTAATCACCCAACTGGTTAAAGTTGAGTTGGCATTGCTGGATTCCTCCAAGCAATAGCTTCAACACAAGAGTAAACACTGAGCCTGAGATCGACTTAACGATCATCCTCAATCTGACCTAAAATCAAAATCAGTGTATCACACATATCCAAGTTCACACATGAATATATCCGCATATTATTCCTCGTTCTCTTCAAGATACAAAAGGACATACTAAACTTGCTTTGTTAACCGCCGAATCTAAGATTCGATCAAAGTTGACGCTCAATAACCGGACCATCTCTTACTAGAAAGAGAATCTATCCAATTTCTCTTGATCCGAAGATTTAGAGAGTCATTCATGAGGCATAGGGTAAAAATTCCTCGTTGAATGTTGCATACACAGTTGCATCATCTTAACCAATAAGATGGATGGGAAACCAGTGACTGATTCTAATGAATTCGACCGAGTCAAACTCTTTAGGATGTTGTCCAAATCTCTGTTACAGAGAATTGTGGCATTGTCAGATTCTGACTTCAGATAACACACCCATGTTGATTCCAACTGGTGAAGTGTTAACCATCACAAACACTAATGTATATATTCACTACTATACTAAAATTGATGTCCAGTCTACAAAAGACTTATCAATATTCTGGTCAAATCCACATATTGTAGAAATATATGACTTCCAGTGACCGAGAGGTTTGCTTTTTATCCACAAAGGACATAAGCCTTGACAGTCATCCTGTCATAAGTTCATAAGGCAAAACCCTTCTGTTTTGAATGAATCCATACTCCGTTTGCTTGGCAAGAAATGTCTTAGGGAATCACCCCTATTTTCAGATTTTGAACGAAATCAAGCAATACGAAGTGGTAAGACAGTCCAAGGTCTGATTAACTCTCTACTTCTTAGGGAATTACCCCCAGACCACTCAAGCTTTGCTCTGAAAGATAAAATTCCTATTCATTTTACTCTTTTCCGTGTACAGCCAATTACTCCCACTAGGCCTGAGACGCTCAAGTGGTTCTACAAGAGCATGAACAGAACTAGAGTACCGAACTCCATGCACAGGGTTATGGCTATTAAACCAACCTCTATTATCAGAATCCTATACTGCTAATAAAAAGATCCATAGGTCATCAATCGATCCTCAGACTACAAAGTCCGCAGAACCCGTAATGGGTAATGGATAAACCATACTCCCAATACTTACTGGGTGGATAGAAATTCTGATCTAGTTTAGTAGTATTTAGTGTTATCACCAACAACCGAAGTTGGATGTGGTCTGATTTTAATCAGTTAGTAACTACCTTGAGTAAACGTACTTCAAGGTTCAAGGTTTTGCTGTTTATGGACTCTATCAGAAAGGATGCAACAGTATAACTATCCCTTCCCGATTTCAAGAATCCTATATCTAACCTTTGTACACAATAGGTTAAAAGATAGTTCACGAATGGTCATTGACCGAACGTATGTGTGAAATTCCCAGTCTTACCTTCAAGCACCGTGTGCTAAATGCTTATATTTATGGAAATGGGGTGAACCGAATCCACACCTTATCCGTAAATTCCAAAGCATATTCTAGGTAGACTTCTCGGTCTTACCTTTCAATGTAAACCGTTATTTCGCTTCCAATATCTTTATTGAGTTAAGCAGTGTATTGTAGCACATCTAAAACTATGTAAGGAAATTTAACGGTTTCTTACTTAGTGAGTGTTAGGTGTAGTGCCCGAAAGACAATTTGTGTAATTGTTTTTAATAATGAATGACAGAATTTATCTCACCTTATTACTTGCTTTGTGCTTGTAAAGTAATACACTGCTGCAAACCCTAAGTATATCTGTATGTAACCACTTAACTCAGTGTATGGATTACACGTGAGGATTGAGTTAGTGGTGATATACTTAAACTGTTAGTCCGTGGTGAACTTAATCAGAGTTTAGGGAATCTGAATTAACCAGACCTTGAACTCTCTCACTACTCAGTTTTGCTAGATTTCGTTAGAAAGCAGAAAATAGGGGTGATTCCCTGAGACTTTCTTGCCGAACAACGGAATCTGAATTCATTCAGAACAGAAGGGTTTTAGCTAAGAATGAATAACGGATTCGTTACAAAGCAGAAGATAGGGGTGATTCCCTAAGACCTTTTTTGCGAGACTAACGATATCTTAATTCATTCAGAAAGAACCTTTGGTAGGAGGCCTGCCATGGCTTATATCCTTTGTGGATTTAAGAGAACCTCTCGGTCATTTAAAAGTCACATGTTTTAAAATATGTGAACTTGACCAAAGTATTGATAAGTCTTTCGTAGACTGGATATCAATATTGGTAAAGTAGTAGTATTAGTGTTCATGAATGATAACACTGAAACAGTTGGAAACAACATGTGTGTGCTATCCGAAGTCGGAAACTGACAGGCCAAGATTCTCTGGATGAGAGAATTGGACTATATTCTAAGAATCTGATTCGGTCAAATTCACGAGAATGAGTCATTGGCTATCCCACCTATCTTATTGAATAAGATGATCATGCATATACGTATGCAACATTCATCGAGAGTAGTCCTACCTTACATCTCAGGAATGATTCTCTAAATCTCCGGATAAAGAGAAAATGGGATAGAGTCTCTCTTGGATAACGGCAAGTCAGGTCATAATAAGTCAATTGCAGTTGAATCTTGGATTCGAGCATTGAATAGCGGTTTTAGTACGTCCTCAAGTATCTTTAGATAACGAGGAATCATATGCTTGTATATTCAGGTGCAAACTTGAATATGGTTGACTACACTGATTCTGACTTGTAGTCAGATTAAGGATGATCATTAAGTTGATCACGAGCTCAGTGTTTACTCATAGTGCTTAGAATTTTCTTTTTGGTCTGGGAATAATTCCAGGTCTGATAAGCCGATATCACTTCATTGTGAAAACAGTGAAGAGATAGCTTAGAAGGATCTTCTCAGTCACAAGAAGTCAAAAGCATATTGAGAGAGAGTACCGCCTGATTGGAAGGACCGGCAACGTTTCAATCCTAAAGATCGTCTCGAGTCGACAACCTAACTAATCAGTGTACCAAGTCAAGTGCTTGGAGGGTACGGCATTAATGGACATGTCTCATCTGCTTTTAGAGCAAGTGGGAGAGTGTTGTGAATAAGATGAGAAAGGGTGTGCTCTAAAAACAATCGTTGCTTGTCATTTCGTGCAAGTGGGAGATTGTTAGGTGTAGTGCCCGAAAGACAATTTGTGTAATTGTTTTAATAATGAATGACAGAATTTATCTCACCTTATTACTTGCTTTGTGCTTGTAAAGTAATACACTGCTGCAAACCCTAAGTATATCTGTATGTAACCACTTAACTCAGTGTATGGATTACACGTGAGGATTGAGTTAGTGGAGATATGCTTAAACTGTTAGTCCGTGGTGAACTTAATCAGAGTTTAGGGTCTCTTGATTAAAACACCAATAATGCACCCAGAACGCCTTAGGGTGTGATAGTCTTATCCGGACTGTCGGTAGAGGGTACCTACGTGGGGAATTTATATATGATGGCATTCATATAGGACTGGACCGATTTAATCTGAATTTCTCGATATAATTCCGTAATCGAGGAATCTTATTAAATCATTAGATGATCATATATGGATCAACCTTAATCCTGAGGTGATCACGGGGTTCTGCTTGTCCCGGGGTAGTGTTTGATGTGTTAGTTACGGTTCACTTAAATAATGTGTTCCAAGCCACTTCTCATTGGCACTATCTCCAGATGAGTGAGTAGTTCTGATTTTCACAGACATGGAATCCATTCCTTCCTGCGGGAAGTAGAGAGACAGTCCCCTTATTTGTTAGCCCTAAGAAAGTGATCGATCGGCCGAGTTCATATTTAGACTAATTAGCTACTAGTCGGATATGTGAACTAATTGATCACTAGGGGTTGATGGTAAATAAGGATAAGATATTCTGAGTCGGGTTCACGGAGACTTCCTCTAAGAATGGACAGTCTATGGAGGGTTAATCAGTATGTAGTGATTATATCAATGGACGCTTATTCACTCTATGGGTTGAGTATAAGTATACATCTATAATCGGTAGAGTTCAGTTTCGGGTTTATGGTGGCGTAATCCCGGAATTAATAATTAATGTACTTATTCTGTTCGACGAATAATTAATTATTGGAGCTACTGGTTATAGGTCCATGATCCCCGGTGTGGCTTCTGTAATTCGGACTAATAATCTTGTTATTTGGGCCTCGGTGATAATTAATTGGCTGGGCTAATTAATTGATATGCATGGATATTATTTAGTTGGGCTAAATAATATAATACACATAAAAGACATTTTATGTGGGCTTTTTTGACCCAATATGTGGCGCCATTAATGTCCTAATAATTAGAGAGAAATTAGTTTTTTGGATAATTATTTGACATGTGATTTATCTTTTATTTGTTAAATGATAATTCATGGAATATTAGATAATAATAGGATTTATCCTAATTTGTTTGGGATAATCATTTTATTTATCTTTTATTTGAAAAAGGATTAATGTGATAATTATCACTTAATTATTTAATCCTTGGAGGACATTGATTACTCTCCTATATAAAGAGAGTTCTCCCAAGTCTAATGGCAAGGTACTATTCACGTCACTATTCACCGAGAGAAATTGGCCGAAAAATTTCGGCCTCTATTCTTAGGGTTCGAGTTGGAAAAATCTTCGGGATTTTTTTTGGTTGCATATCAAGGAGGCTCGTGTATCAAGAAGGGTGTCCACCAACCGCCGTTTGGAGAACACATCGGAAGATCAAGGCTTCTCTTCCCTATATTGGTAACTTGATTTTAACCCCCTTGTAGTTTTTAAGTCCTTTAACTATGTTTTATGATATGTAAATCGTGATCCGTCCGCTGCGCATAGATCTAATTTTGGTTAGATCTAAGAACCTGCATCCTTCAGTGAGAACATTTCACAATAAGGCAGGCTGAGCATCAGTCTCGAGGACTATGAATGGCCTATGCCGATTATAGAATACTATATCTCTGTTGAAAACAGAGAAACCTTAAAATATTTCGGATAAACTTACCGGAGTGTTTGAATAGTTATCAGACAAGAAGTCACTACTCGGAAGCTCCTACTAGCTTGTATCTTTCATCAGACCCCGAAGGTCGTCATGAACAAGCTATGTTACTTCTTTATAACCATTATCCTTTCCCGATTGAAAGGAAACTTAGTCATTGAACCTTTGAGACAATATAACCAGACTGGGAGAAATGAATCACCCTGAGCCAGTCTTCAGGTCTTGTCTTTTATGGACTATGCACTAACTAAGGAAAATGAAGAAGCGTTTATCTAAATATCGAAACCAATTGCTTTTAATAGTTCTTAAGATGTGTTTTATATACATATTTCAGCAGTTCTATGTGGTTTTGACTTTATCAAACAAAATTCCGAGTCTTGGATTCGTACTACAAATGGTATATTCACTTTTTATACGACAAACAAATTATCGAATAGAAGGTAAATCCTTTCGTTCCGACGAATCTTAAACAGAAAATAATTTTTCCGCGATATCCAGGGATTGAATCCGAGATTCATTTCATTATATCACTCCCACTATTCTAGCTAAAATTAACTGCCCGTTGTTTACTCTTTTAATCGTTAAATGCACTGCTACCTTGTTCTTCCAAAGAACTTAGCTCGAGAAAATCGCCAAGGATTCATAGGTTGGTGATCCAAAATCACTATCCTTATCCTATGATTTTCAGTTAATTAATTTTCGGTTCAGCCTTAAAGTTTTCTTTGTTTAGAAGACTAACACTTTTTGGACATATTCTCCCATTCTTTTCGTGAATGGAAATAGTCTTGAACCAGCGGTTCTTTTGAGTAGACACTACTCTTGAACCGTGGGATGTCTATTTCGAGTGTTACTCGTCGGGACTTCTCGGATTTTCTAATATATCAGAAAAAAAACAACAAATCATAACATTAAAGCTCCCACTAGTTTATCGGTTCCAAATACCGTCTAACGAGCAATGCTTTATTTTTTATTATTTTCCAATTTTTTAGATTAGAAAATATTTCGTACATAGTTCCAATGTTTCCAGAAAAACAACAAATCATAGAACTCCCACTAGTTCATCGATTCCAAATATCGTCCAACTAGCGTCATTTCATGACTTTCCGGTTTTTCAATTAGAACGGTTACGTGTGTAGTCAGTTACACTTTTCTAATGTTCTAGAAAAACAACAAATCATAAAGCTCCCACTAGTTCATCGATTCCAAATATCGTCCAACTAGTAACACTTCATGATTTTCCGATTTTTCAATTAGAAAATTACTCGTGTAATTACTACACACTCAAAATTCACTAGAAGAATTTCAATGTCCGAAATCACCTTTGATCAAACTAAGTTTGTCTTCCGTTTGACACGAATGACACTAGTGACATACCTGTATATCACACTGGTTTCTAAAAGGCTTAAGAGAAAATATCTCTTTCAAAAAATAATTGCATTATCGATTAACTAGTTCAACGTCCTAGTTACTTTCCACTTTTTAACGATGTCAATACTAGTCAATTATTAATTTTTGAGCAATTTAGTAAGGGATATAATGCTGTAAATAAAATGACATATATTAATTCAAGTTTAACACTACTATATAAGTTTATTTTAGGAATTGTAAACTAAAATTAAGTCTACTCTACCATTCCAAGGTTTTAACCTCACATCTCAGTGCCGCCGTAGGGTAGGTCAAAGAGATGACAGTTAAATCGAGACAATCTCATCAATGAATAACTTGTGAGAATCGAACATCCCATGAGAATCGAACATCTCTTTATTCATTGACTACCTTCCTTTTTTAGCCTAGATATTATCATGAATAACCTTGATGAGTGTGACCTACTATATCGGATCTCTTAGGTACGCCCCGAGTGTGCCGTCGTAGGATAGGTCAGTGACCCGACGAGTACCCGGAAATCCTATCCTTTCGGAGACCAAGCCATGAATGTTGATAGGGGTGAACACCATCCGTAGCGGGACGAAATCAAAGCGCCGCGAGGCGTCACCCTTCTCTCACTTACTTGTATCTATAGTAGAGGCCGTGGGGTTGGCTGTCGCCTCCCCCGCTCCCACTCAATATTTTGGAAGTGGTAGTGGGTTAACTAACCACGTCTTTTTGATGTTAACATAAAAGCACCTCAAATAAAGGATTCCGAATGATGTCGGTAACGTAGGCAAGCCTACCCGTCCTATTCGTTGGAACATATGTGACAGTCGGACGAAATCGGGTCAAGAAAGCCCCATTGAGATAAGAAGGAATCACCCCTCCGCTCTCCAGTGTAGCTTAGTCTTGCCGGACCCTCGTGCATACATCACACTAGGAGGGTTAAGTCGGTCGAGCAAAGCTCAGTTGACCACCCAACCTATAGGCGAACCGTTTTTATCCAAGATTTATTGTTCTTTTACCATCATTCAATCTCGTAGACACTACGAATTGAAAATGTGATCTCGTTTGGGCTTTTAAGGCGGTTCACGGAGAACACACTCCGAAAAGTCTTAACGATTTCATAACCCGTCCTCGGATCTTTAATTAGTTACTAAATTAATTAATTACCGCGTATTAATTAAATTTCAACTAATTACGCGAGTTTGTATACATGCCTATTTTAATTACCAAAATTAAAATTCTACATGTATGCATGGAGTGGATTTATGATATGATGCATGTCATGGCAATTCCAATTTTATATCTATTTTATGATCAAACACATAAAAAATAAATTGCGGAAAATTTAAACACCGAGATGGATCGTTGGTACCCCCGTATCTAATCTATCTTAGGAAAGCTGTAAATTACAATCTTGTTGTCTTCATTTCTTTGATCTTCAAACCTTGAACCACGAACCGCGAACCCAAAAGGAGAAGGGGCCTTTATTTTATAAAATAAAATTAAAAAAAATTCGTATTTTTTTTATTTATAAAAATCCCACTATTTTTATTACCAGGCGACTGATACCACTGATAGTAATACCATCCGCAACGGAAGCGATTTAAGGATCTAGATCTATAATTTACACGTAATAAAATAACTAGATCTACTCTACAAGGGGGTTGTAGAACATACCTCTTGGATCTCAAAATCCAAGTAGAAGAACCGCAATAGGATGAACGAAAGAAAGTATTAAGAGCACCACGATCTTCCGTACGTGTGATCCAAGCAACTCCCGTTGGAAGGAAATCCTCGTCTCGAATCTTTCCGATATGCTATCCGGAAAAATCTCCAAGATTTTCCTCCCTTTTCCCCTTGGCCGAAATTTTCCTTCTCCTCTCTAAGAGGTAGAAGTCGAAAATTGTGTGTTGTGTGTATGAGTTGGGAGAACTCTCTTTATATAGGAGAGTAATCCTTGTCCTCCAAGGATTTTATTTTGCAAATAAAATAAATCCAATAAATAAAAGATAATCCCACAATATTCCAGAACAAATCTAGAATAATATTTATCTTTATTTCTTACAATAAATATTTTGTGCTCATGTCTTATTAATTCACAAGAAAACTAATTTCTTTTTTCCTAAAACATGCTTGGGGCCGAAAATTCTCTTATTGACCTAGTCAATATAAATTTTCGGCCATAACACTAATTTTGCCAAGATAATGAAAAATGTCTTTTTCACATATTTAATTATTTAGCCCAACTAATTTAATAGTCCACTAAACAATTAATTCACATATCGTTTTAATTAAATTCTAACAAGAACTAAATAAATATATTAGGATTCGACGTCCGAGAATAGCTATGCTATATTGGAGGCACGTCGGGGACCATGGACTAATAATCAGCGGCTTCGATAAATCAAATAAATAATTATCTTACTAACATAATAATTATATTCGATAAATCAATCACAGGAATATGCCACCATAATCCCGTGACTGCACTCCTCCCATTATGAGATTATATTTATTTCCTCACGAGAATAATAATAAGCGTCCATTGATATAATCATTACATATGGATTAATCCTCTATAGACTGTTCATTCTAAATCGGGAAGTTACCGTTAACTCTTTTCAGAACCTCTTATCCTTATTTACCATTAACCCCCTAGTGATCAATTAATTCTTACAACTCACTGGTTGCTAATCAGTGTAATATGAACTCCAAGGATCGATCAGTTTCTAGGATTAACAAATAAGGGAACTGTCTATCTACTTCCAGAAATGGAAGGAATGGATTCCGTATCTGTGATAACACAGACTACTCACTCAATCCAATACAATGCCAAGATGGGGTAATTCAGATCACAAACTCAGTGTAATCCTTAACCGTCAAGTCAAACCTCATACTGATTCAAGTAGTCGACTGTGATCACCTCAGGATTAAGATATATCCATAAATATGATCATCGATTGATTCGATAAGACTTCTCGATTACGGAATTTTATCGCGAAATCTAATCAAATCGGTCCTGTCCTATATGATATATTTATCATATATAAATTCCCCACTAGGTGGATAAGACAATCACACCTATTGTGTTCTGGGTGCATTAATAGCACGTTAAAGGAGAGACCCGATACTCTCGATTAACTTCACTACGGGCTAATTGTATTTTAAGTACATATTCACTAACCCAATCCTCCCGTGTATATCCCATACACTAAGTTAAGTGATTACATAAACGATATACTTTTGGGTTTTCTATAGTGTAAATACTATTGTCACATCGGTGAATATGCGAATAATAAATATGAATAATAATGTTAATTCATTCATTAAATAAAACAATTACAAAATTGTCTTTCGGGCATAACACCTAACATTCATCTCGTACTTGACATGCACCGGAATCAAAGACCTTTATGATGACATATGGTCCAAACCATTTGGATTTAAAATTTCCAAGAAAGAGACAAAGACGCGAATTGTACACGAGCACCTTATCTCCATCCTTGAAGGTGCGGTTCAGAATCCTCTTATCATACTGGCGCTTCGTTCTTTCCTTGTAAAACTTGGCATTCTCATATACCTGCAATCAAACTCTTCAGATTTGTTCAACTCCAACAATCTCTTATCTTCGGTTAAGCCTTCATCGATATTTAAGAACCAAGTAGCCCACAGTGCACGATGCTCTAGTTTAACTGTAAAACGGCAAGCTTTCCCAAAGGCGATCGTGTAGGGATACATCCTAATCATGGTCCTATATGCAAATTTGTATGACCAAAGAGCATTATCTAAGTTCATGGACCTGTCCTTCCTCATGGGATTACCCGTATTTTCCAATATCCTCTTGGTCTCCCTGTTTGTCACCTCGACTTGTCCACTTGTCTGAGGGTGATAAGCTGCCGCAATCTTATGTCTCACACCATAACTCGACATCAATTTAACAAACAACCTATTGCAAAAATTGCTCCCTCCGTCGCTGATTATGGCTCTGGGTACCCCAAAACTCGTCAATATGTTCTTCTTTAGAATATCAGGACAACCCTGCCATCATTTGCGGGTAAGTCCACCGCCTCTACCCATGCAGAAACATAGTCGATTGCTGCCATGATGTAACGATTAGATCTTGATGATGTGCAAGGTCAAACGAAATCAATTCCCTATACATCAAATAGCTCCACCTCAAGGATATTGTGCAGTGGCATCTCGTTCCGCTTAGAAATACTCCCAGTCATTTGGAAAGAATGACAGGCTCTTCTAAACTCGTTAGTAGATTTGAAAATTATAGGCCAATAATATCCACACTTCAGTACCTTTTCTACTGTCTTGTCAGGGTCATAATATCTTGCCACTTCTCTTGAATGGCCTTATTCCAGAATACTTTGTTTCTCATCATCATGGACGCATCTCCTAAGAATGTTATCAGGACATGTCTTGTATAGGTGGTGTTCGTCCCATTAATAGTGCTTCAATTCATTATGGATCTATTCTTATCATTAACTATGAATTCTGGTGGTAGGTATCTCCCTGCATGATAATTCACAATGTTCGCAAACCAAGGGTATACCTTTCTCACTCTTAAAGTATCATGTCAGGGCTGAGATTCAACTAGAGCTAACACTGAGATGGAAAAAAGTTGTTCATCTGGAAAGGATTCCTTGATATTAGTAGGTTGCTCTTCTTCCAATAGGGTTAACCTCGACAAGTGATCAGCCACCTGGTTCTCAGACCATTTCTTGTCTTTGATTTCCACATCAAACTCCTGTAAGAGTATAATCCACCTTAAAAATCTTGGCGTGGAGTCCTGATTAGTCAGTAGATACTTCAAAGCTGCATGTTCAGTGAAAACCAGAACTTTAGATCCTATGAGATAAGATCTAAACTTGTCAAATGCTAAGATCACAACTAAGAGTTATTTCTACGTGGTAGCATAGTTACTTTGGGCATTGTTGTGGTTATGACTGGCATAATAGATTGGTTTAAAGATTTTTTGCACTCGTTGTCCCAAGGTTGCTCCAACTGCCGTTTCACTGGCATCACACAACAACTCGAAATTTTAGTTCCAATCTGGGGCTACAAGAATTTGGGCGGTTATCAACATTTTCTTCAATGTGTTGAACGTCTGCTTGCACTCTTCTTCAAACACGAAAGACACGTCCTTGGCAAGAAACTCCGTCAGAGGTCTACAGATCATGGAAAAGTCCTTAATAAACCCCCTATAAAATCTTGCGTGGCAAAGAAAGGATCCCATGTCTTTCAGCTTGTTGGAGGTGGTAACTTCTTGATGACCTCAATTTTTTCTCTTTCCACTTCCATTCCCTTCTTGGATATCTTGTGACCCAACACGTACAATTCCTTCAGTTACCATAAAATGGCACATCACCCAAATAAGCACAAGGTTGTTATCTTCACATCTATTACGCACTTTACTCATATTGCCCAAGAATTCATCATAACTATCTCCAAAGACTGAAAAATCATCCATAAAAATCTCCGGAAAATCAGCCACCATGTCCGCAAAAAATGAAATCACGCACATTTGGAATGTTGCCGGTGCATTGCAAAGTCCAAAAGGCATGCAATCGATGTGAATGTTCCATAAGGACATGTGAAGGTATTGATCTTGCGGTCCTCAGGGGCAATGTGTATTTGGTAATAACCAGAATACCCATATAAGAAACAGTAAAAATCATGACCGCTCACTCTCTCCAACATCCGATCAAAAAATGGTAGGGAAAGTGATTTTTACGAGTTGAATCATTTAGTTTCCTAAATCAATGCAAACTCAATATCCTTTAATCAACCTCATAGGGATTAACTCACCGAGCTCATTAGGTTGTACAGTGAATCCTTCTTTCTTGGGCACCACATGAATCGGGCATACCCATTTGATGACGGTCGATTTGTACCCATTATTCTGCAATCTTTACCCTTGATTTTGATGTGAAATAACCTTAAGAGAGTGATAATAAGTCATTAAGTGCCTAATTTAGATATACCCCGTGTTACGATTTATTATTATGCATTTCGGTAATTTATCAAGTATTTGGTATTACAAACTATGCTTTTGTATGATAAATACAGTGAGCATTATGGACGGACTACGGAGAAGGAATTAAAGATCCAGGACAATGCAGAGCCCAGCAGAAGATAGAAGACGGAGCCCAGAAGCAGTGAAGGCTCGGTCGACCGAGCCCAGCTATTCGGTCGACCGAGTGGACTTAAAGCCCAGCAGAGTCCAGCATATTACTTAAGTCGGTTAGGGTTTAGGGAATCCGATCCTTAGTCGGTTTCTAAGTCGGTTTTGAGCTCTATATAAACACATTGTCATTAGTATTATGTAGACATTCATACATTGATTCAATCATTCATAAAAGAGCACAACAAATTGAGAGTTTTTCAGCAAGTTAGGGCTGCAACAATGTAAGCCCTTAATCTTCATGTTTTATTTTCAAGTAATTAATTCTTCCAATTACGTTCTTATCGTTTGAATTAATTAAACATAGCTAGATGATGTGATTCTCGGCTATGACGTTAGGTGGTGGTGACACCTTGTCAATGAGGATCCCATGACCTACGTCATAATCTAGATTTATTCATGACTCTACTTGATTTAATTAATGTGTATCTATGATAGTTTATATAAGTGATGTATGAATTGCTGTTTAATCTGTTCTGTATAAGGAAACACTGAGAGGTTATTTCTAGGATGTGATTAGGGTTGAATTCGTCCGGGTGACCGAGCAAAGTCGTTCGGTCGACCGAGCCCCTTTACTCGGTCGACCGAGCCCTAATTTTGTCAGTTAAGTCTGCCACGTCTTTATGGTGGGTTTAACCTAGTTGAATTTACTTTCTCAATAGGTATGGCTACGGCTACATCACTCGTCAGTTTTTCATTAGCGTATTATTAGGAAATACCAATATAAGACGTCTAGTTCGGCTCATGAACGATCTTTCGGGACTTTCAGCAAGATCTAGATTAGTTTTGTATTAGGGAATTGTCGACACCTAGTCATACGTAAATCGTAGATTAACAAGAAACTATACTAAGTAATTGTTAATAGGACGAGGGCTTGAGCGATCGTTTAGGAAGTACGCCTAACCATAGGAATGTTTCCTAAGCGAGGTGTACGGTTAATATCGGCATCCTTAGAGTAATGAGCGTGTGAGTTATATGAGATGGAAACCCAAAAGGTGAAGTCACGTAATAATACCACAGTGATCTAGTAATCTAACCGGTGCTAAGTCAAGTTAAGGGGATGACTCCCGTAGCCAATTAAGTATGAATACAGCCAGATTGACAGTTAATGAGTTAAGTTATTTTATATAAGTTGTCTTGGTCCGATCGATAACGTTGGTAATTGGAAGGTTAATTACGTTTGTTTTTTTTAAGTTTGAGTTTGTTTATCTTATTTTGTCTTTTATGTTGGTCTTAGACTGTTGTCCAATAACGAATTAGGTGAGTTAATTATTTAAACCTAGGGTCCACATTTTGATTCCCTGAGGGATCGACCTTGATTCACCATCGCTATGCTATGATGTACCTAGTGCTATTGCTAGTATTTGGTGGTCAAGTAAAATAAATTTATAACCTGATCAGACCGCAATCACCATTCATTGTCAGCAATATGGAAAATGATTCCCTTCTCCATCATCTTTATAATCCCTTCCTTAAAAATATCCTTCAACTAAGGCATAAACCTTCTTTGTGGTTGACCCACTTCTTCTTTCTTCGGATCTACAAAGACCTTATGCATACAAATAGAGGGGCTTATTCCTCAAATATCTGTAATGGTCCACTCAAAGGCTCTCTTATGCTCTCTCAGTACTCTTAAAAGTTTCCCCTCCTCTAAGTTGGTGATATGTGCACTCAGATCTTCATTCGTCATCCTGTGAAGGGTAGTGTAATTGGTCACCATTTGAATCATATTAGGTTTCGGGTGATAAATTTCAACCGCATTCTCTGGCTGAACAATCGCTGGTACAGACTGCTCAATCATTTGCAGGGCGCAGCTCTACAGAGTTCTTCTATCAGTAGCTACTAGTACTCTGTTTCATCCTCCATTGACACCGTTTTCTCCATTCACTCCTCCATTTTCTCTTGCTGTCATCGTCTCACTAGGGTCTTCCAAATGTGGAATTTTCATCTTTCTGTCCTTCTCACTTTGATCTTTTTCGTCAGAGCTCACGTCAGCCGCCAGCCTTTCAGTCTTTTCTCAAGCTTCATTTATCTTCTTCATTGCAAGCCTTTTAATCTCAGGTATATCTCTCAAGCTTGGTTGACGAACTTCGTGTAGCATAATACAAGACACAAAATGGAAAAAAAAAAAAAAGCTTAGTTACTTGCCTCAACGGCTGCTACACTAGCCTGGCAGACTCGAAAATATACTGACTCTGACTAATGACTCGACTCCGACCGAACATAAATGATCCTTTTAATTCCCAGAACGCTCGCAATTGCGGTAGGGTGTCTCGCAATTTAAGGTCAAAAATTCTCTAGAAACAAACAGACCAGAAACTGTTACGACTCAAATATTCATAAACTACAAAACAGACTCAATAAACAGAAAATGAGATAATTTACAGGAATGAAAAAATATACACAATCTCAATCTTAATTAAAAAATTATTTTTGACACGGGTCCGCGACAACAGCACCAAAAATCTTTATCATGTGCAAGGAACATACTATTAGCAATCGGACCAGGTCTATCATAGCAGTGTGCTGGTGAGTTAAGGTCGAATCCCATAGAGACTCGTAAAAACACGAATTTAATCATGATTGAAAGCAATAAAGGCGGTCTACGACCAACAACAGTGCAGAATAACAGTGGTGACAATCAATCACAAGATCATACATGCAACACAAGTCTATGAGTTCCAATGTAATATTAGTTCTAGCTATGACCTGTAAGTTATTTCCCCTAGCACATATATTGATCTACCCCGCGGAGAATTTTAGATCTTTAACATCTATGGGTGCTATACCCAAATATTACGCTACTTCTATGGGACAGACAGTAGGCACCTATGTGTAATTAATTTCCTTCATTGGTTGTATTAATTCATATGCAATAAGATTTAGGAATATCTGGATCAAGACTGAGGACCTCCCTAAGCAGCTATCATGGATTGACTAACACGTTCCTAAGGATCGATCAAGACCATGTCCTAATTACCACTTCACCTTGTAGTCCTTCATGCTAATTTACGATGACAAGTAAAAAGTTGATCAACCTACTAACATGTAAATTAAATATGTCGATCATATGTAGCTGGTGCCGATTATCATGAACAAGGATTTACTAGGTATTCAAATCTAGCGATAAAGACCATCACAGATCTGAAGAAAGCAACCACTATTTCATGATTTCTTCACCAACAAATCACATATATACATACATAGGGTAAATAAACTAACTACTACATACAAGAACAAAATTAAACAATGAAACCAAACTAATCACATAAGAACAATGACAGATCTACATCTACAAAAATCTAGAAAACCATACCCTTGAGGCTAAGAGTAGATCCTCCGTAGATCTCCCTAGAAGGTGAATCCGTCAAATCGTGATGGAAAATCATAGAAAATAAATAACTAAAATGAAAAGAAAAAAAAATTTCTTATTGCCATGTATATTTATGTTGGAGTATTGTACATTAAAACCGAGGACTAAGCCTCTTTTTATTCTGAATAAACCGACGTAGCTAGCCTAAAAACTACCTCTTGCCCAAGAAAGCCCATTTCCTGAATCTTCTGGGACTCTCGCGATTGCGGGTGCACCCTTCGCAATTGCAGGGGTATTCCGTACTTTTGCACTCTGCCGACTTAACTGAAAGTTCTGGAACACCCTAGGCCCAATTCTTTTATCCATTACGCTCTGGAATCTGTCTCAACACTTGGCTCAAATCTCGTTACTTCAAAATAATCCAATAACACACAAAATAATACCAATTCTAGGAATAATAATGATAAATACCAATTTCTCGACTCATGAACCCAACATATGACATTCACTACAAATAGTTCATATAAATGGATGCAACAACTACTTTTAGCTTAGAATTGGAGAAATGTTGATGTCGTAAGGTTTACCAGTTTGAGCGTCATCGGACATTAATAGTACGGTTAGACTAGCACGTATTAGATGTCTTCTATCTTATGAAGATAGGGATAGATATCGTCCATCGAACTGTAGAGACACATGGAATATACGTGGATGTGTATTGGAGAATGCATGTCTTATACTTACCCACTTACTTTATTAAGTGTCACACTATGTGACAGTTTTGTGATTAGCCCTTGACTAGTGTTTTCATAACATCACGGTGTGGATTGTCATTATTTGACACTATTGAGGATTCCCTAAATCACGGGATGGTCGGGCGGTGGTGATTAGGTCTGATATTGAAGCATGCGTACCATTTATTTCGCTTGTCCGAAATCGCGTTTCCTAATAGTAGGAGTAAGTATCCGAAAGGTCCTTCTTATAAAGGATGTCTAATTCTTGAAATTATTTTCAAAGAGGAAGTAATGTGTTACTTTGAGTGAGTAGGATATCCAGTTATAAGGTATGGTTGTTAATGTTTTGACACTCGAGCTATAAACGTATGGAAATTATATCAACGATAGGATTCTATTTACACGGTAACCGTTTCACATGAAAGGTTGTAGTCATAGCACTTGACTCTTTCCGATGATTGAGGGTCGTGACATGTTGCTAGTAGGTAATCACGATCGTTAGGTGTGAAGGGTATTTTGGTAAATACACTTTATACCTACGGCCAACATATGGGTATCTAGCCGGAATTAATTTGTTGTTATATTGATAACTGAATAAGGATTTGTTCATGCCAACTATAAAGAGTTTTTGTGAATATTAATATTCAAGTATTTATTTATTATGAAGGAATAATACCAGATATTAATTATAGTATTATTCTATTAAGTATTAAAATAAATAGAATATATATATATATATATATATATATATATATATATATATGTGTGTGTGTGTGTGTGTGTGTGTGTGTGTGTGTGTGTGTGTGTGTGTGTGTTTGTATACATATTATATATATGTGCAAATGTTTGATTGATATAGATTTGGTAATATAACAAATATATTCTTTTAATATTAGATATTAACATAAGTCAATTAACATGATATGATAAAATTCTTTGATGCATTGAGTCCTTACCTGGATGGTTTGGAGTAAGAACCGTGGATACTTCTTCAACTAAGATGTATTCCTGACTTATAACATGATTTGTCCTTGAAAAACTGTGGTTTTTGCTCAGAACTTTGAGAGAATTGAGATACAAATTTGAGAAAGAGTGTACAAGTAAAAATGAAGGGAAAAGATGGAACTGGTTTGTTTTAAGAGGTTGCGGATGAAAGGTTGCATTTTAAAACTGTTAGAAATAATTTTTGTTTTAATGACGAGTGCCAGAATAGCTGTTATAGGACAAACAAAAACATGTCTAGATTTGATGTATTGGTTTACTATAGTTTGATCCTTGTATAGTTTTGATCAAACAAGCACTGTGAATGGTCAATTGACTCGCTCAACAGACCAGTCTAGGTTTATAACTCAGGAGAGTGTCTAGGACCTGATGTGCTAAAGGCTGAGGGTTCAAACTTAGTAATGAAGATTGAAGGTTGAGATTTCAAACTCGGTATTGGAGACTTAAAAGCCAAGGATATAGGGTCGGACTTTAGGTAAGTCTGTAATGGCCTAAACTGTGCTTATATACCTTGTAAGGAAGGTCAAAGTTTCCAAAAAGAACATGTGATATTTGTGACTTAGTTATGTTTTAAATGGTGTACACTAACCTCACTAAATAAAGGTTAGATGAGAAGCGGTCAGCTGAAGTATTCAATCAAGAAAATAGTAGACCACAACTTCAGCTAACCTAGTGCATTACTCAACAAACCTATATTCAAGACATCAATTGAGTATGCACAAATTAATTTAATTCAATTCAAGGATTATTCTTGAATAATTTTAAAGATAAGAATGGATATCAAGCATTGGATTAATTAGTCAATCAAGGTTGGAGATTAAAGGAATGTTTCAAGGATTTCGAAGCTAAATCTAGTGGAGCATTTCATTGGTTTCAGAGTATGATGTCAGTAGGACAACGACACTGGCACGGGATTTATAATAGAGAATTTCAGGGGAATATTCAGAAAAATTCAGCAGCGGTTGTTTTCAAAATTCAAATTCAAACGCTGGATTTTCAACTATAAATAGAAGACTCCTGGAACCAGAAAAATACATGAATTATCAAGTAATCAATTGTTAAGAAATCAAACGACTAGCGCAGCAAAAAATAAAATTTTGAATTCGATCCAAGAATCGACTTCATTTATACAATAAACATATAAGAGAGGGGACGGTAATACTACCTTGGTTGATCTAAAAGATCGACGCTTTGACCATCCGGTAGGAGTAGATGTGCGTGAGTCGTCCAGGTATCCGGCCTCTACCAAGAATCCACACGAGCACCTCGCCGGAATCCCGCCAATGATTGGTATCGGAAAAACTCGATTGCTAGGTCGACGTTTTCTCTCTCTATAATCACACTCTAATAAGCTCTCTTATTTTTCACATTAACAATTAGTTCTTAGAATTATGGTGTAATAAAGAGCTAGCCTATCCATCTCTTATATAGAGAAATGTGACGCCCCATATGTCCCCAACTAATTGGGATTAGCTTCCTAGTAGATTAAAACGAAATAAAATAATTTCCTAATAAAATAAGGAAAATCCTTTTGATTGATTTATCTCATTTAATTTAACATCTCATATTATATATTTCCAAGATATTTGTCAATATCTAATATTGACTATCTTTATCTTATTACCATAAATCAATTTATATATTTGTATATATCACAAATATATATTTTTTTTGAGATAAATCACAAATATATTACACATATAAATCTATATATGTATATCTTTTGGAAACAAATGTGCACATGCAGATCCAATATGCAATACACGTATGTGACTATATATTTATATATATTAATATCTTATATTAATATATGGTAATACTAATAATTAAATTCCACAATCCAAGTGTATCTTATACACTAAAATTTGTGCCCCTTCAACCATTAATTTGCTTCCGAATATTCTTTAATTAATATAATGCTATGATTAATTAATTCACAAAATACATGTATATAAAATATACATATTTAATTAATCAACATAATTAATATCTTGTATTATATTTATTCATAATAAATAAATACCACCATATTATTTACCATTATAACCTTTATTGTATGAGACAAATTCTATCCTTATTTGGTCATCAACTATAACTATATTTTAATCCGGCTAGATGTTCTTATTTGTGTGACCCGATAGGCTCCTGAATATATTGGTTGTAGACATAAGGAGCAATTAAGAAAATTCCCTTCATATCCAACGATCACGGAAAGCGTCTAGCAAAACGTCCATTACCCTCAATCATCGGACGAGTCAATACGCAATGACTACTACCTTTCATGTGCTCGGTTAGCGTGTAAATATAATCCTATCGCTGTAGTAATATCCATACGATCGTATCTTGATCGTATCCCATAATCTGGATATCAAGCTCTCTCTGAATAACTCATTTACTCCAACTTTGCAAAGATTTATGAGAACTAGACATTCCTTATGGGAAGGCTTTCCGGATATTCACTCAAACTTATAGGATACGCGATTCCTAGACGACCTAACATGTATACTCCACATGCTTCAGTATCACACCCGATCACTACTGCATGATCGCCCCATGGTTAAGGGAAACCTCAATATCATCAAAGCATGACAATCCACACCGTGATGCCATGCAGACTCCGGTCGTAAGGATAATTACACAACCGTCACATAGTGTGACACTTAACAGTGTAAGTGGGTCAGTCTAACGTACGCATTCTCTAACACACGTCCACGTACAGTACAAGTGTCTCTACACTTCGATAGACGAGATCTATCCATGCCCTTAAAGATAGAAGACATCTAATACGTGTTAGTCTGTTAGTACTATCAATGCCCTGTTTAATAGTACATCAGCCTAGAGACATTTAAGTATCAAACTTATTAAAGTTATTAGAGATCTCATCAACCATAATCTCCTATCTTGGTTTCTCTATCACGGTTTAATACTAAGGACGTTATCATATAACAATTCATAATTGGTTCTTTAAAAGAACAAATATATGACAACAGAAAAGCCATTTATATATATGTATAATCATAAAGAAATAGTAGAAATGATCCGACCCGGTCGGATCCGGTCCAACCCGATTTGTTTTAGGACACTATTTCAACATCAAGAGCAAGTTACTCTACTGAACTGATCATTGCATCCTACCGAGCATAACTGCTAGTCCAGAATTCCTTCAAGTGTTCTGCGTTCAAGTATCATCTAGTTTCAACACTTGAAAAACTTGTCTGGTGATCAAGCCATTCTGATCAAAGTCTTGTTCAAAGCAGAATCACTTTCTTGATTCACCTTTTTGTCTTACAAAGAAACCCGAAGACAAAAAAGCTTTGCTGAAGTATCAAGGAATGTTGTGTTTTATGTTGGAGCTAGTGAAAAGGCAATCATACCCTCCAAGAACCAGTGGAATAATCGTGGGGTAGAAATCTCTTTGTTTCTTTGTATCCAGATTGTGCAACCATAGTGATTGGTCAAAATCAACCTAGGGATTTTGTAGTTGTACCTCAAAGTCTCTAGTGAATTTTCGCCAACATCACAAGAGAAACTGACACGATTACACAACCTAGACCACTATAAATTTTGCCTACATTATTTACTGCAAGTTAAATCAAATCAATCTACTAAACTAACTACTGAACTCACACTACACTACTGAGTATCCATTACTTATCTTCATGAAGTTTTCAACATGTACATGCTTTAAGTTATTATTCCACTACATAGCCTCAGCAGACCTTATAATCAGCAGGCTATAACTCAGCTAAGCTGTTAAACTCACAAAAAGTTTTAAGTGTAAAATTTTTTCACCCCCTCTAAACTTAACGAAAGGCATTCAAAGGACCAACACAACATATATATGGAACTGTTCAGAGTTTGCGAGAATGAAGAATTTTGGTTGTTGAATGCAAATGCCTCCTTAGCCCGATGTGATCCGTGATCGAATCGGATCTGAAATTGCCGAAGGACCGACTGAAGGCACCAATAAAATGAGCACCGCGACCCCTAGCTAACTCGTAACTAAGAACCTTGGTATGACCTCAACCCTTAGATAACCCGTATCTAAGAACCTTGGTATACGAATGCCACAAGGTCTGCTCGGAACCTTAATAAGTTCCGTCTGGAATCCACCAAACAACGGTTTGGAATCCACCAAAACCAACGTGAAAAAACTCTCCAAAGCTTAAAAGTTTCAAATATAATATATCAAAATTTGTCCGATTGTTACAATGACTCTAAATGCCTTTATATAGGCTACAGACTCCAAAACCAATTGCTAATTTAGCAATGTGGGACAAAATAACACTAAATAAAAATAAAAATAAAAAACCTAATAAATAATAATAAAATCTTCAATGGAACAATGTGAGATAAATGATAACGTAAATGGACTCCAAGCCAAAACATCTCATCTTCCATCACATCATTCCCTCCCGGTTGGAAAGGATTTGACCTCGAATCAGAAGGATGTCGTAGAAAGCAGCAACAAGGACAAAACAGGCCGAACCAATAACAAACACCAATGAGATGCCTGGATCATATACAAGGCGTAAATACGGCTTCAAATCAATAGAGCGTCGATCTGATGATGAATACATCACCAAGGAAACCAATGCATAGTAATGTCGTGAGTGCTCAATGCAAATAATGTTCACTGGAGCATCAACATAATCATAGGGATGAGAATGTGGATAAACCGCAAAAGGATCAATGAAAGTGTGCTCCGGTTTGCCACCAATGTCTACCGGAACAAGAACATCCTTAGGCAATGTAGGGTCTGGAGTGGGTAGATCAAATAACTCAGGGTGGACCTCAACTGGATTATCATCATGTGCCTGAAAAGAAGACACAATTAAACTCAAGCAAGTAGTCGGTGAAGTAGGACCAACTTCACCCTTTGCCTCGGAGATCGCCCCTGCCACGATCGACTCTTGGACTACCTCCACCAATTCTGCTCCAACAACATCATTCTTCTTCTCAACATCACATTCTTGTGCAACATGTATCCCCGCCACACTCTTATCTTCATTGTTTTTCAACTCTTCTTCTCGAGTGTTAACAATCTCTTCGTTTTTCGCTTCAACCAAGTCATTTTCTCGTGCTGATGCATGTTTCAAACGAGCTTCCTCGTCGATTCTATGTAGTTCTCGCAATAAATCAGGGCAATCATAATAGTGATGACCACTTCCTTTACAATGACCGCAAAATACAGAAAACGGCTCTTTAGACGTTTTCTTAACCATATCTGTACCACCACGGTTACCTCTACCACCACGATTACTTCTACCACTGCGGTTATCTCTACCACCACCTCAGTTACTCCCTTTAAAATGTCATGAAATTGAGCCTTCATCTCTTCAAATTTTCTATCCAAATTCCGATCATTAAATCGTCAAAATTCCGAAAATAGGCATCTATATGACTCTCCTTTGACATTACTCAAATTCCAAATTCACCAATAAATAGTACACGACAAGTATCCAGAATGTCCAAACAAAAATATTTGAATTTTTTTTTTGAAGATGTACTAGATCACGGGTGTGATAAAAATCACAAGTAGTGTGATATACTCGTCCGAAATTTGGCTGCTTTTTTTTTTTTTTTTTTTTAAACTCGTATGAAGGGTTATGATGTAGAATATATATTCTCTGTGGAGATCAAAATGGTTGGAAAGAATTGCTGGGAAAGAATTGCTAGAAATTGGATATATTTCTTTTTTTGATGTAATAGATCCAAACAATATCAAGAAGCTGGATAAAAGCTGGAACTAGGAATTTTTTTATTTTTATTTATTTGATGCAAGAACGCAAGAAGAGGAAAAAGGGCTGGAAGTTTGATTTTTTTTTTTTTTTGAAGAACAAGAAAAAGAACGAAAGAACGAAGAAACACAATCTGGAAATTTTTTTTTTTTTTGATAATAAGAACGGGAGCAGGAAGAAATAAAAAATAAGGGATATTTGGATACCGTCAGTGTTTGTCTCGATACCAACTGATGTGATCCATGATCGAATCAGATCCGAAATTGCCGAAGGACCGACTGAAGGCACCAATAAAACGAGCACCGCGACTCTTGGCTAACTCGTAACCAAGAACCTTGGTATAATGGACACCCACAAGGCTCGCTCGCAACCTTGATAAGTTCCGTTTGGAATCCACCAAAACCAACGTGAGAAAACTCACCAAAGCTTAAAAGCTTCAAATATAATATATCAAAATTTGTCTGATTGTTACAATGACTCTAAATGCCTTTATATAGGCTACAGACTCCAAAACCAATTGCTAATTTAGCAATGTGGGACAAAATAAGATTAAATAAAAATAAAAAACCTAATAATAAATAATAATAAAAATCTAATAAAATCTTCCATGGAAACGATGTGGGACAAATGGACTCCATGTCAAAAACGTTTCATCTTCGATCACATCAGCCCCGGTAACCACTGCAAGGTCGGTAGTCTCAAGGTGTTGGGCCCTGGTTGATGCATGCATTCCGTGAGCATTCAAGCATGATGATGATGTAGTATCTTATTTACTTATTTTGCAGATAAAATACTTTTATGACGTCATTTGGATCTGTAAATGACGTAAGCATAAAAATACAGTCGGTGTATTACAAAAAAATAATACTATTGTTCCCTGTTATATAATGGGTTTTTATTAGGGGTGGACGAACGAGTTATGTGTCTAGGGGGGATGTTGCCCCAATGGGATTTCGATATGGTTTTTTTAAATGAAACAATATAGTTTTCCTGCTAACAAAAGTAAAAATATAATTGGTGTCATCGATTGATCATCATTTTTACTCCAGTTGTGATGCTCTGTCTCGGATACCGAGTCCTTATCCAGAAAGACTGCCCGACATGTATATATTAAGTTTTTAAATCGTCAAAAGTAATATTTACATAAGCCTCAATAATTAATCAGAGTAAAAGCGGAATGAATTAAAGCTATAAGATAACTCGGGAAAAAAGAATGTCAAAGATAAAAACGGATCAGCAAGTCTCAAAATCTACGTCTAAGAAAACTGACCGACAAAACAACGAAATATATGTTGTTTAAATTATTACATCCCAAATGAAACTAAAAAAGATACTAAAGCCTATTCAAAACGGAATGATAAAATTCATAAGTAAATGTGTCGACATCATCATATCATCTCGAGCTCAAACATCAGCTCCATCAGCTCCATCATCGTATCCATACTCATCATGTCTTGATAACCACCTTCTCGGGGTGGGGACAATAAAGAAGAGGGGGTAAGTACAAACGTACTTAGTAAGGGGTAGAAAAAACGGTTACACACAACAAAGCATATCATATATAACAAGTTAAGTTCTACAATCTCTACCACATAGGTTGCATTGAGATCACGCTCACCCTCTACTAGATCACATAGTACAGCCTCGCGCACATACGTTTGTTACATCAATACCAAAGGACACTACGCATGGTGACAACTGCACCGCAAGACGGGAAGCAACTCAAGGGACATGCTTAGGTCCCTGTGTGGGAGTCACAAGTGTCCCATGGCATCAGACCAAGTAGAGGAGTGTAATAGTCCCATGCTAAGAAAATAGACGTGCCTCATCAATAATATTGACGTTTTAACTTTTAGACATACACATATGTAATTTACGAGTTAAGCCTAACCACATGATTCATTCACATAAAAGGATTCCTACTGACTTCTATTCCTAAACAACAAGTAATGCTACCTATCACATTGTAAAAGGATCAATGACTACTAAGTCAATGTCTCACAAGGCCTAAACAACGTCTTTCGGTACTCCCACCTTATCCCCGTAGAGGGTCTCGGTTGTGGTGGTGAGCCAAGGATACCGAAGTCACAGTTAGACATTTCCAATTAACATTTAATGTTCCAACAGAACATACAAGCCAAATCTTATTGTGATACACATAAAAACTCAAAATTAACAATATATACTTTTACCGTGACAATTGCACATTTTTACTATAACCGTTAAATATATATAGTACTACGTTGTGCACACCTATTTAGTACAAAAATAAATTAAAGTTACTTACCGTACATATTATTTATTAAGTCAACTATATTGATAATCTTATTTTTCTTTTTCCGGAAATATATTACATATGTAATAATTACCACTTTTTCTTTTTCTTTTTCCTATCTCTATCCTCATGAAAGGTCATCAGTAGTACCGTTCCAACTCTCTGTACATGTTGGTTGCTCTAGGATGAACAGCAATCACTATCTTAAGTCATCACTTTCTTCCTCAGATCTTCCACATTCGGAACCCAAAGCCGATTCTGATGCTGAAGGTTCCTATCTTCATCTAACTCGTTAAACCTTTGCTAGTTTGGTCCGGACCACTCGCTTGTAATCGACAACAATTGGATCTTCATGATCTTATCAACTGTCTCGAATCATGCAATCAATGGAGCGACATGCTTAATTTTCTCCTACTGGCATATACCCCGTTAGCTGAAACTTCCCAGCCGATCTATAACTTTTGGCACAAGCTTTCTATAGAACCGCAAGGATCCCATATGAAGGATTTCTTAGACTTTTCAGGGATGGAGAAAATGCATTTTCCATACTTTCACTTTAACGGTTTGATCTAATTCTTATGCAAAAAAGGGTTAGGTTGGAGAACAAATAATGTTGAAAATGACAAATTGTGTACCAGGGTGGTATGTCAACTTGGTAAGCCAAAAAGGAGGCAATAAGTTTACAAAACAAGGGAGGTTGCATGGGTTACAACCAAACAAGATGATTCTAGGTTGATGTAAGTAAGAGATTAGTTGAAGATTGAAAGGTGAGCATTGTATCATAGTATAAAAGATAACCACCAGAAGAAAAGCAAAAGGATTATCTTGTAGATGAAATTATTTTAAGAAAGTGGAATTACGCAAGATACGGTGGTCTACAAATGAACTCAGACCATTTAAAAGAAAGATAGTGAGCTTTTACATAGGCCGTTAAAAGTGGGGACGTTAAGAAAAACATCACATGATGGTCCCGAGAACATTCAATGCAAAGGAAAGAGAATCCTGGACTTGAGAACATTAGGTAAGTGACATTGATTATTAATTATTTCGTTAACAAAATGGATGTTTGCGAACTAGGAGAATCCTCGGTTTGCATGAATGTCGTAGAGGAGTCATCATACCTCGGACAAGCAAAGCGAAGGTGTAAGGTCGAGCACTAGAAAGACTAAACAATTTTTAAAAATAAAAAAGAGAGCATAAGTCTCAACATGAAAGAGTTATGGAGACAAAACGAGTACACCAAAAAGTCTCAATATGAAATAAACACTTGTCAAGAAGTGTCCAAGCTTGCATTAGTCAAAGAGAGATTATTTCAGTATTTAAAGGAGATATAAATTTCCTCAAGGTAATGTGAAGGAGAATCAAATTTTTTTAAAAGGAGTCTGTGATAAACAAGCATTTGAGTGAAGGATGAAAAATACTTAAGAAATGACTAGTAAAGTTTGATTTCATAGAATTAATTCAAACTTCCAAAAGAGGACTAAAAGAATATTAACGGCCCAATTCAAGGGTTCAAGGTTGCACTACTCGAGAGGTATAGTACAATGCCAATGAATAAGCACTCAGGGACATTCCTTATGAGAGGATGAAAAGGTTAGAACCGAACATACATTTTAACTAGTGTAACAACATTGTTATAGAAACACCAAGATAGAAGAGGGAATGTCAAAAGGTGTGTCCGGTGGTTCATGGCTCTAAATGGGCTGAAAGAAATTTAAAGCTTAAAAGGCACCGGGTGTATTAACCTCGATTGAAATTAATAAAAGTTTAGAGTTCAAATGTTCACCGGAAAAAAGGGTTCGTAAGACACCTTGGTAGCGACTACCTTCTACCTGAAATTGGGTTAGCATAGTTTGCCGAAAAGTTAAAGACAAGTAATTGAGCAAGGATGTCATGGTAGTCATAAAGATTTGACTGGTAAAAGATGGGGTGCATACCTTGAAAGTGTTGGATGTAGTGCCCGAAAGACAATTGTTTCTTGTCTATACGGGCAAGTGAGATATTTTTTGAAGTAGCACCCAAAAGACAATTTATGTAATTGTTTTTCTAATTAATAAATAACAGATTTATTCTCATCTTATTACTTGCTTCGTGCTTGTAAGTAATACACTGCTGAAAACTACAAGTCGTATCATATGTAGCCATATAACTTAGTATGTGTCACACGTGAGGATTAAGTTTATGGTGATACACTTGAATTGTTAGTCCGTGGTGAACTTAATCAAAATATGGGGTCTATTGATTAAACCGTCATTAATGTGCCTAGAACACTTTAAGGTGTGACCGTCTTATCCGGACAATCGATATAGGTTATCTAAGTGGGGCATTTATATATGATGTAGTCATATAGGACTGGACCGATTTGATCTGCATTTCTTAATAATTCCATGATTGAGAAATCTTATTAATTCACAAGATGATCATATATGGATTAACCTTAATCCTGAAGTGATTGCGGACGCTTGCTTGTTTCAAGATAGGATTTGATGTGTTCGTTAAGGATCGCTAAGTGGCGCGGTCCGAATCACTTTCACGTTGGCACTATTCTAGAATGAGTGAGGCGTGTGTGTCTCATACATATGGATTCAATTCCTTCCTGTGGGAAGTAGAAAGACAATCCCCTTATTTGTTAATCCTAGAAACTGATCGATCGGCCGAGTTCGTATTAGTTATGAACTAATTGATCACTAGCGGGTTAATGGTAAATAAGGATAAGATGTAATGAAGAAGGTTTACGGAAATACTCCATCTTCGTTAAGGGTAGTCTATGAAGGGTTAATCTGTATGTAATGATTATATCAATTGACACTTATTGACTCGACTTTATGAGAATAAGTTATATCTATAATCGATAGAGTTCAGTTTCGGATTTATGGTGGCGTAATTCCGTAATTAATAAGTTGAGTAGAAATATTCTGTTTGATGAATATTTTATGCAATTTATTGTGGCTACTAGTTATAGGTCCATGGTCCCCTGGTTGACTCCTAACACGCGAGTGTTTTCTCATTTTGTGGAACCTCGAAAATAAATTAAATAGTTGGTATATTTAATGAATATGAGGATATTATTTATTCGGTAAATAATATGTAATATAGAAAAGACCTTTCTATTATCCCAATTGGCACACAAAATGGCGCCACTTTTATTTGGTTTTGGGAAAAGAATTTTTCTCCTGGATAATGTAATTATTTATGTGTTAAATAATTATGAATAAGAAATTAGTTTTCTTATTGGATAAAGAGGAAATTTTTTTTCCTATTGGATAAATGTTTTATTTTCTTAAAAGGAAAAGATAAGTTTGTGTGTAAAATTTAAACTCTCAAATTATAAGTTATTTTCTTATAAAAAAAGTGTTTCCCCCAACACAAAATTGGAACAAAATCCAACGCCAATTTTGATGAAAAAAGGACGCAAGTTTTGTTTGAAAAAGGGAGAAATTTTGTTTTCTCGTCTTAGCCATTGGGAAGAAGAAAAACTTGAAGTTTTTCTTGGAGCAAGGAGTTTCTACTACGAGGATCGACGTCCACCAGTCATCTCTTGGATATACAATCCGGAAGATCATGGCTTCTCTCTGGTTGGGTAAATCTACTAACCTTCTTGTATATTATTAATTATTATGTGAATCATGTCGTGATGTAATCGTAAAAGAATTTCTATTCGTAGCTTCCGATATGCATGATCAAGAGTCTCGATCGGTTCTGTGAATTAGATCGGACGATCCAGTTATGGATCAGATCCAGATTCGGGTTTATGTATATCCAGCATGTGGTAGCAGAGCCAGGTTAAAGCGATTTTGCGATCTTGATTGCATAATTAATTAATAAGGAGTGGAATTGAATAAAAATTGCATCTTTTATATGTTTATTATATATATGCGAGATTGAATGATTTGGTTGACGAGATGTATTGTGGTTGGTACATGTTTACCGTTAGATCTGCTGTAAACCCATTTTGTTTGGGTATAGTTGATTTAATTTCTTAGAAAAATAGTTGGTTTTTTCGGATCTGTTCTTATTTATTTTATGTCGAAGAAATTCATCAAAAAAATACTCAGTGGTGCAGTGGTTTAGCAACGTAGAAAGAGATAAAGACGTCAAGGGTTTGAAACACCTTGACTTGGTTTTTAATCAAATTTTTTTGAAAAATCTGGAAATATGTTTTTCACAGAATAAAAATCATGGAGCTCATGAGATTCGAGCTCGAGACCTGCCTGATGAAGGAAGACACGTGTACCAACTCGGCTATCAATAAGATTGATAAAGAATTGGACCAGCTAATTGATATGGATGCAGATCGGCCTTAGATTCTAATTAATTAGATATTAGTAAACCCAATTTTTAGGGTTTATTTATTTTTTTAATTTTAAATTTATAGATTAGATACGGGGTACCAACGGTCCATCTTAGTGGTTTATGTTTGCATTTACTTTCTTGGATGATTATTTATGTGATATAATCATGCCATAACATGTTATTCATCATATTCATGAATTCCACTCCTAGCATATGTATACATGTAGATAATTAATCTTGACATTAATTAGACATATATAAACACAATAATTAATTAAGATTAAATTTTTTATCATGACATTATTAGGACTATAAAATTATTTGGTGAATTTTAATTGTGTAGTGTCTACACAAGAGATTTTCTAAATAATCAATAAATTGGATAATCATGAATATAGTGTCACTAGTTTGACGGTATTTGGAACCGACAAACTAGTGGGAGCTTTAAATAGCGTGATTTATTGTTTTCAAATTATTGAGAAATTTATTAGTCCCAATGTATTAGGATTATAAAATTCTTGGCGAATTTTATTTGTGTAGTGTCTACACAAAATTTATAAATTCGAGAAATTGGAAAGTTGTGAATAAGTGACACTAGTTAGGCGGTATTTGGAACCAATGAACTAGTGGGAGGAGTAACATTAAATATTCATGCTTTATTGTGTTTCGGATTATTAATAAATTCTGAAAATCCTATTAAGACTACCTATTTTTTAAAATAACGAGTGGGAGCTGGGAAGGTGACAACCGACCCCACGACCTCTACTGTTAACACAAGCACGTGAGAGAATGGTGACGCCTCGTGCCACATTGATTTCGGCCCCCTACGGATGGCCTTCACCGCTATCAAATTTCAAGGCTTGGTTTCCGAAAAGATACGATTTTGAGTACTCGTCGGGTCACCGACCTACCCAACGGCGGCATACTCAGGGCGTACTTAAAAATCTGAAACAGTAGGACACACTCACAAGGATATTTTTGGAAATATCTTGGCATAAAAAGGAAGGAAATCAACAACTAAACGGAGATGTTTGATTCTCAACGGTTTAATTGTTGAGAGAGGTCTCAATTTAGTCGTCACCTCTTTGACCAACCATATGACGGCATTGAGGTGCGTGATTAAATCCTTGTAATGGTATGATAAACAGCATGCATGACATCATGTTTATAATTCCTAAAATCATTATTTGTTGTGGTGTATGATTTGATTTATATTTACGTCATAATTTGTTTTACAACTATATATCATCTCAAGGTATAAAAACTGCTAAACACGATAACTTGATTGATTATGACTTCGTAAATGTGGAAAAGTAACAAGAACATTGAACTCAATAATCGAGAAAGCAAATTAATTTTTCGGAAGATGATGTTCCTCTTGAACTTACAAACTTAAGTGACATTGTTAAGTATGCCACTGTTGTCACTTGTGTTGAACGAGAGACTAAACAAAATTAGTTCAACGATGATGAGAATGATTTGGTATCAATCTCACTAGGCATCCCACAGTTCATGAGTAGTGGCTACTCAAATGAACTGCTAGTTCACTGCCATTCCCTTTAAAGAAAGCCAAGAATGGGAAGGTAAATGTCTACAAGTGTAAGTCATCTAAACTAAATAAATTAAAGGCTAAATCAAAATATTAATAAAAGAAAATAAAGGATAAGGAAAGTGATTTTGGATCACTAACCTATGAATCCTTAGAGACTTTCTTAACCGAGTAATTTGACTCGGAAGATAAAGTTCGTTTGTAAGAACAAGGTAGCTGGGCATTCACGATGAAGAGTAGACAACGGGCAGTTATTTCAGCTAAGATAGTGGGAGTGATATAAGGAATGAAATTTCAGATTTTAATCCTTGTATATAACAGAAGTCTAACTTATGTTTTCATATTCGTTGGAACAAATGGATTCACTTTCACATCGATTACATAGTTGCCTTATAGAAAGTGAATATGACATTTGTATACGATTCTGAGACTTGGACTTTTGTTTGAAAAAGTCAGTAATGCTGAAAAGGTATATGTAACACGTCATAAACTATTTAGACAAATGGTTTCCATATTAAGATGAACAATTCTTCAGCATCTATTGATTAGTGCATATTTCCTAAAGATAAGAACTTAAAACTGGCTAACGGTGATTCCTATCTCCCAGTCTAAGAACACTATCTCAAAGGAAAATGACTAAGTAAATTTTCGATTGGAAAATGATAATAGGGCTAAAGAAGTATGAAAGCTTGTTCATATTGACCTTCGGGGTCTTATGAAGGATACAAACTAGTGGGAGCTTTTGAGTAATAGACATTTTGTCTAAGGACTACTCGAAACGCCGATTTTGTTTATCTAAATATTTGGAGGAGTCTCTGATATTACAAGAGAATAGAGTATTACATGATCAGATATAGGCTATGGCATGGTTTTGGCACTAATTCTCGGCCTAACTCCGAGTGAAACAATTTCACTAAAAGGATAAACCATGGATTTCCTTATATAGTTATTGATATGATACAGTACACTGCTTAAATCAATTATAATATTGATTGCAAAATAACGGTTCGCATTATCATGTAAAATCAAGAAGTCTACCTAGAAGGTGCTTATGAATTTATGGATAAGGAGTGAACTACGTTTACTCCACTTCCGTATATAGAGGCATTTAGCACTTGGTGCTTGAAATTAGGACTGGAGATTTTACATGCATGCCCAGATGGTGATTGTTTGTGAAATATCTTAATGCAATAAGTTAAGGTTGGTTAAAAGATTCTTATGATCAGAAAGTGACGGTTGTACTATCACTACCTTTCCGAAAGAATGGTAAAATAACAACATTGGACCTTGAAGTAATGTTAATCAAGGAGTTACTATTTGATTTAATCAGACCACATCCAACATTGGTTGTTGGTGATTACGCTGATAAATACTACCGAACCAGATCAGAATGTTGATCCACCCAAATGCAGTGGGAGTATGGTTTAACCATTGACCCACTGTGATTATGTAGACTTTAACAGCCTGCTGGGGGTGAGTGATAACCTATGGTCTTTCTGGAAGAACTGTATATGATTATGATAAATAGAGGTTGGTTTAAAGCCATAAACCTGTAAATGGAGTTTTGGTACTCCAATTCTGTTCACACTCTTGTAGAACCACCTGAGTGTCTCGGGCCTAGTGGGAGAAATTGGATCTACGTGATGAAGAGTTGAATGAATGAGGAATTTTATCTTTCTAAGCAAAGCCAAGTGGTCTAGGCGTAATTCCTTGAGAAGTAGATAGTTCAATAGGGGTGATGCCCTAAAAATTTCTCACCACTCAGCCTTTCTTGACCCCATGGAAAGCAGAAAGATTAACATGGGTGATGCCCTGAAACTTTCTAACCGTACAATGGAGCTTAGATTCATTCGGAACGGAAGGGTTTTAGCTTAAATCCAATGACAGATTGACCGCCTATGCTTGTATCCATTGGTGGTTTAAAGCAAACCTCTAGGTCATTAAAAGTCACATGTCTTAAAGGTGTGGGCTTGACCTGAATATTGATAAGTCTTTTGTAGACTAGGAAATCAATATTGGTAAAGTAGTGAAATTTAGTGTTAATGCAAGGTATCACTGTAACAGTTGTTAACAACATGGGTGTGTTGTCCGAAGTCAAGAATCGACGAGCCAAAGCTTCTCTGAATCAGAGAAGTGGACTATATTCTTAAAAATCGATTCGGTCGAATTAATGAGAACAAGTTGTTGGTCATATCCATCCATATTATTGGTTAAGATGATATAATGCATTTTCGTATGCAACATTCAACGAGAGGTTTCCTACCCAACCCCTCACGGAATAATTCTCTCAATCTTCAGATATAGAGAAAATAGGACAAAATATTCTCTTTTGGATAGAGAAAGCCATGTTATTTTTGGTCAATTAAAGCCGAATCTTGGATTCGAGCATAGAAAGTAGTATAGTGCATCCTCAAGTGTCTTCGGTGTACGAGGAGTAATATGCTTTTATAATCAGGTACGAACCTGTGTATTGTTGACTACAATGATTCTGAATTTCGGTCAGATTAAGGATGATCGTTAATCGATCTCGGGCTCAGTGGTTACTCATATTGATGGAGCTATAGTCTGGAGCAATCCAACACAGCCAATTTGACTCTGTTAGTCGAATACATGGCAGCATTCGGAGCAGCTATAGAAGCAGTGTGGGTTGAGAAGTTCTTTGCTGGATCAGGAAGTGATTCCAGATCTCGATAAGCCGATACCGTTTTACTATAAAAACAGTTCAGAGGTAGCTCATGCAAATGATTTCGCAGTCACAAGAGGCCAAAAGCATATTCATAGGAAGTACCACATGGTCAGATAGACCGTGCAAAGAGGCAACATTTCGGTCTTAAAGATCGCTTCGAGCCTACAACCTAACTGATCAGTTTACCAAGTCGTGTCGCATCTAGCATCACTAATAAGCGCTCGACGGGTATGAAATTGGGAGTTATGTCTCATCCGCTTTAGAGAAAGTGGGAGAATGTTGTGGATAGAAAGAATAAGGGTGTGGTGCTCTAAAAAACAATTGTTGCTTGTCTTTACGGGCTAGTGGGAGATTGTTGGATGTAGTTCCCAAAAGACAATTATTGCTTGTCTGTGCGGGCAAGTGGGAGATTGTTGAAAGAAGCGTCCGAAAGACAATTTATGTAATTGTTTTTATAATTAATAAATGATAGATTTATTCTCATCTTATTACTTGCTTCGTGCTTGTAAGTAATACACTGCTGAAAACCCCAAGTCGTATCATATGTAGCCATATAACTTAATGTGTGTCACACGCGAGGATTAAGTTTATATTGATACACTTGAACTGTTAGTCCGTGGTGAACTTAATCAAAGTATGGGGTCTATTGATTAAACCACCATTAATGCGCCTAGAACACTTTAAGGTGTGACCGTCTTATCCGGACCGTCGATATTGGATATCTAAGTGCGGCATTTATATATGATGTAGTCTTATAGAACTGGAATGATTTTATCTGCCTTTCTCATATAATTCCATGATTGATAAATCTTATTAAACCACAAGATAATCATATATGGATTAACCTTAGTCCTAAAGTGATTGCAGACGCCTGCTTATTTCAAGATAGGGTTTGATGAGTTCGTTATGAATAGCTAAGAGGTGCGGTCCGAATCACTTTCACGTTGGCACTATTCTGGAATGAGTGAGGAGTGTGTGACTCACAGATATAGAATCCATTTCTTCCTGTGGGAAGTAGAAATACAATCCCCTTATTTGTTAATCCTAGAAACTGGTCGATCGGCCGAGTTCGTATTGGCTATGAACAAATTGACCACTAGTGGGTTAATGGTAAATAAGGATAAGATGTAATGAAGAAGCTTTACGGAAATAATCCTGCTTCGTTACGGATAGTGTATGGACGGTTAGTCTGTATGTAATGATTATATCAATAGATAGTTATTGACTCGACTTTCTGAGAATAAGTTATATCTATAATCGATAGAGTTCAGTTTCAGATTTATGTTGGCGTAATTCTGGAATTAATAAGTTGAGTAGAAATATTCGGTTCGATGAATATTTTGTTCAATTTATTGTAGCTACTAGTTATAGGTCCATGGTCCCCGGGTTGGCTCCTAACACGCGGGTGTTTTTCTCGTTTTGTGGAACCTCGAGAATAAATTAAATAGTTGGTCTATTTAATGAATATGCAGATATTATTTATTCGGCAAATAATATGTAATATATAAAAGATATTTTCTATTATCCCAATTGGCACACAAAATGGCGCCACTTTTATTTGGTTTTGGGAAAAGAAATTTTCTCCTGGATAATGTAATTTTTTATGTGATAAATAATTATAAATAAGAAATTAGTTTTCTTATTGGATAAATAGGAAATTTATTTTCCTATTGGATAAATGTTTTATTTTCTTATAAGGAAAAGATAAATTTGTGTGTAAAGGATAAACTCTCAAATTATTAGTTATTTTCTTATAAAAAGAGTGTTTCTCCCAACACAAAATTGGAACAAAAACCAATGCCAATTTTGATGAAAAAAGGATGCAATTTTTTTTTGAAAAAGAGAGAAATTTTGTTTTCTCGTCTTACCCATTGGGAAGAAGAAAAACTTGGAGTTTTTCTTGGAGCAAGGAGGTTCTACAACGAGGATCAATGTCCACCAGTCGTCGCTTAGAGATACAATTCGGAAGATCATGGCTTTTCTCCGGTTGGGTAAATCTACTAACATTCTGGTAGATTATTAATTATTATGTGAATCATGTCGTGGTAAAATCGTAAACGAATTTTGATTCGTAGCTTTCGTTGTGCATGATCGAATGACTCGATCGATGCTGTGAATCAGATCTGACGATCTAGTTATGGATTGGATCCGGATTCGGGTGTCTGTATATCCAGCAGAAAGAACATATAGCATTGAGAGAGAAAGTTACAACATCAATACTACCCTTATGAGGGAAGCCGAGAATCAGCACAAGTAATAAGAATGTTTTGACATTAGAATGTTTAATCAAATTGAATTTGAAAGAAAGAATGGGAGTGCAACAATACATAGTTAGAGAGGACTTGCATCATAGATTTGGAAAGTTAAAATGTAAGAACTTGTTAGAAGGAAGAATTTATGAAGATATGTCTCTATGATAATTCATGACAGAAGATGGCGAAAAGTTATTCAAATCAAATACCTCCAGTGAGGAATCAAATGGGAAGTATTTTACTGGGAAAAGACATGTTCTGGGAAGGGCATAAAAAGGTTTGAACTTCAAACATGGCATACTGGAAGACAACGACTTGGTACTAGTTTATAACTGTAAAAGAAACCACAACATTAGCTCTCCCGACATCCTTCTAAAAAAACTTGACCCATAAGAAGATCAACTTCAAGGATACTTCTACAACATTACAATCATAACTTATTACTCTCTTAGCCCTAGCTTTAAGTTAAAGAGGCGGGGATTCCCTTTAGGCTGTAGTGTAAGATATTTTACTCCGGATCTCATATTATCGACTTGTGCAGCCCAAACAAAAAGATTTTGCGCACAATTGAATGAGAAAATATTTAAATTCTGGAGTTTCCTAGGTGATAGAAAAATATTAGAATTTTTTGATTATAAGAAGTCGATCAAAAACAATTATTTTTTTCCGAATGCACAAGTTGTCAGAATTTCCAGATTAGTAGACACTGATTTTAATTTCATATTGCGATCAAACGAAAAGGAATTTGAACTTAATTCAAAAAATAAAGTTGTAGATAAAAGTGTTTTATGCAACATATCAAAATTTTGGGTCAATTGAATGTGTTTAACCTGTTGAAAAAAGAAGAAGAATTGAAAGTGCTGGTGCAGATTTTCTGGACAGTGTGTCTGACATTAACATGAATTTTCCGAACAATCCTTAAAGATTATTGACGATGCCTAGAATTGAACTTTCCTACGTTGCACCACCCTGGTGGCTCAACCTTAAGTATAAAGAGAAGCGGTGCCGATAGTTCTAGTGGCAGGACTAAAGTAGCTCGGCTATTGATTCCATCTCCTCTAGATCAACCAATACTTAGGACCTTGATTAGCCGACACGCCTGAGTTCAATCTCGACCTCCGTAGGTCGGCCAACACTTGTACTCTAACCTAGCCGTGTCCAGCCTTATTGGTCGGATTAAGTCTCTTTCAGACCCACCATTCCATGCACCTAAGAGTCCGAGCTAATACCAGCTCGGCCATTCTCCCCGACCTTCATGGGTCGGCCAGTTTAGCTTGGGCTGTCTAAATCGGCCATAGTTAATCTCTAATCATATTTCCCACATGATTAATAAATTAGATAACTATGGAAAGAATCCCGAGTTATAAAGGCTCCAATCTTTATCACTTAAAGTATATATTTGAACATCACAATTATCTGTAAGAATCAAGAAGATTAACTAATCATGATCCATTTCCTTGTGGAACACGCCAATCATTGCCCATCACAGACATGCCACACGTTAACCCTAGGGCACAAGCCCCTCTATATATACAATCTCTAAAGAACTACGAAGACTTGATTCCAATCCTAGCATTGGATACGTAGGAAGCTTGATAACTATCAAGTGTAGTCTAAACCATCCCCAAAACACCCCCTCTTTTTCTGTTTTTTGTATCCAATGAGCGCCCTTTGGTTATCATCAAGAGGAAGAGCCCTAAAGTTTGTAAAGATGAGATTTTGGATCGGCAATTGGCGCTATAAGGAGGGCCTTCTGATTTGTTAATATCAGGAAAAGCTCTAGAATCAACATGGTAACCACACGACAACAAGCCGTTAATAGCAACAATACCAACAAAGCAACTGAATCGGATGCCAACAGCCAAAGCCTGCAGCATGAGCCAGTCTCTCTAGACACAATCCACCGGGAGTTGGTAGATCAACTCACGGATCTGGATGACACAACAAAATAAGTTGTTCTCAATGCCGTCTTTGCAGAGCAAGATGAAGATGACGAAGACTGGGAAGGTTTAGAAGAAGAAGACCCCCTTGATGAAAATTCACAAGATCAGCAACAGCCAAACGGAGGTTCATCTGGGGTAATTCCCAAGATCAGGAGCTACCGGAGGAAGATGAACCTAACGACGGGACCTGGCAGCAAACTCCTTCTCCTCCTAAGCATAAAAGGGCCAAGAGGGATGATCAGTCAACTTCATCAAATTTGAGAAAATAGTTGGTTGTACTCCAGTCAATGGAAGCAGCTCACGCCGAGATGGATACAATAGTCGGGAGGATATCTGCGCTCCTGGCTCTCGAATCCTTTTTTTGAACAGATTGATAGCTACCCACAACCGACAAGGTTCAAGATCCCAAATTTGGAACCCTATGACGGAACCAAGGACCCTCAGGACCATATTTTCCAGTACCTTACGCACATGAATCTCGACTGTGCTCCTGAGGAGATGAAGTGCAAGGCGTTCCCAGCGTTGCTTACTGCCCGAGCCCGTGAATGGTTTAAGAAGATACCGCCCAGAACCATTTACAATTTTGATACCTTAGGAAAGATGTTCCATAACGCTTTTATCGCGGCAAAACTGTTTCAAAAGAATGCTACCCACTTGTTCTCTCTTAAACAGAAGAAAGATGAAACCGCGTTGTAGTACCTTAGGCGGTTTGGTGATGAGTCACTTCAAGTATGAGATACCGATGACCACGTTCGGATCGCGTCTTTTGTGGCAGGACTACGTGAAGGAAGGGTATATGCTAAGTTGAGCAGCAAGCACACTGCATCTATGAAGGAGTTCATGGAGATATCGTTCAAACACTGTCGAGAAGAAGAGGCCAACCGGCTGAAGCGAGAACTGGAAAAGTTAGAGTCCAAGAAAGACAAGGTCGACGACACTTCCTATAAAAGAAGGAATCATCAGGAGATCAAACGATCGGATCATAAGGGGAATGATCCAAGAGAAAGAGTGCTTTGCAGCCACGAGACTTCACAGCGTTAAACAAGCCTCGTGAACAAATGCTCACCATCATGGAAAAAATGGGTTAGCAAAAACTCCTTCACCACTGTGAATCCCCCTGGACATAATGGATAAGAGGAAGTTTTGTACGTATCATCAGGATACTGGTCATAATCTGGACAGCTGTAGATATTTTCAAAGGGATGTGGAGGCAGCACTTGAAGATGGAAAGTTGGATGAGGTCGTGGAGCGACCCAGATATGGTGAACACAGAGGACAGCGGGGTTACCCATAGAGGAACTACAACCTGGATCGCAGTCAGCAGGAAAAGCCCCAGTGAAGAAGAGATCGGTCTCCAGATAAGAATCAGTAGATGGATAACCGTCTGATTAACACAATCAACACTATTGTGGGAGGACCTGGCAGTGCATTTGAGGTCAGTAGCCTAAACATCTGATCAGGGGGCGTCCAGGCAAGCAGAGGAAGATATATCCATTTTCAGGAAGTACTATAGGCCAAGGGACCCACTCCCCCTGGTCCCAAACAACGAAGGTCTGGTGATAGAAGTTGTGGTTAACAAGAATCTGGTAAAGAGGGTTTGCGTCGACATTGTGAGCGCCGTCAACATCCTGCACTTTGCAGCAGTTCAGGCCTTGGGTCTTAAGGAGTCTGAGCTGACTCCTATTTCTATGCCTTTGTTCGGTTTTGCTGGTCATCCTGTTCATCCCATGGGAATTGTTCGGCTCGCAACAACGTTCGGGAAGGAATCAGTGGGAAGGACTCTCATGGACAACTACGTTGTGGTCAAGTCATCATCAACATACAACATCATCCTAGGAAGGCCTGCTCTGATTGATCTATGATAAGTAGAGATTTCGCAATCCGGCTTGATCAAATACAATTTATAAAACTTGAAACCTTAGGCAAAACTCACTTTCTAACCGGAAGTGAACCGGGTCGATCGTAGGTAGTGCGTTCAGAGTCCGAGGTCGATCCTATGAGGAGATTGAGTTGAATATAAAATTTGTGTTAAAATCAGAGGGCAAAGAGTATATGAACAAGACAAAAGATCGAAGCTTTTATTATTTCACGACAAACACAAGGATGTGAATCAAGACTTTTATCCAAAGTAAATTTCATCAAACTAATGATCTACACAATCAAAACCATATTGAGAGAAAACAACTCGAAATCAGGAAACTCACAATAATGAAGATCAAAATATTGCAGATCAAAACTTTTGAATCCCAAATCAGCAAAAGATAGCAACCTTTAATCCATACAATGATCCCAGGCACGAACTCCACCAAGCTATCGATCGAATATCGTATTCTACTCTATTTATATAAAAATCTAAACTAAGAAATTGAAATACAGAGCCTAGTCCAGAGCTCTAATCCGGCTATTTAGATGTCAACCTGTCATAACAACCGCCAAAGCGGCTGGGTTGAGCACCTAAGCCGGCCTCGAGCTCAGTGTAGGCCAATAAAAGTCAGAATATTGTTTCCTTAGGTTTAGATGCTCTTAAATAGGCAAAAAATCGAGACTTTGACCAAGTTGGGCCGACCAACTTGGCCCATTTAACTCGTCATTAGTAAATCGGTGATAACTTTCTGTGTAGAGCTCCGATTTGAACGATTCAAGATGTGTTGGAAATCTAGTTCAATTCCCTAAAAATTTCATGAAGACGACTTGACAAGAAAATGCCTCCAAGATGGGTAAAAATAAAGATTAAAGAACAGGCATGGTGAAATACTGTTGTCGGCTCCAAACGAGCGTTTGCCCTCCTGGCGAACGCTCGTCTGCCTGGAGATCAGACTCTTGATTAGGGTTCTTGAGATTAGAACAAGCGTCTGGCCTGCCTTGAATGCTAGTTTGTCTTGTGTGAGCTTTCTACTTCGGGCTGAAGCCATCCAAACGCCAGTTTGGGGGTATTGGAACGCTCGTCCAGCTGAAAACCCAAATTTCTGAATGAAGTGTCAACTCTGTAGACGCCCGTTTGGGATGGGAAAATGCCCGTTTGGTGTAGGCTTCCTGCAAACGCTAGTTTGGGGTATGGCAAACGCAAGTTTGCCTTGATTTTGCTCCAAACTTGGCTTTTCTTCCAATTTCATTCAACTCTCATGCCACGAACATGTCTCTTAGTCCAAAACATCGCCTTCCGGGTCCTCGATTCACCTAAGTCTTGCAATAAAATAGACGAACAAACACCACGCGTAATTCTGCAAGACAAAAGTGCTCGGAAAAGACTGAAATATCATCAAAAAGGCGGAGTTCCCTATCGTTGTGACAGTTTTACCCCCCGTACACATAACTCACGATATTACTCTTGAAAAGGCCTAAATCTACCCAAAACATGCCAATAAAGTGATAAACGGGGGCTAGATCACATACAAAAGTGCAGTGAAGTTGACTCCCATCAACTACCCCACACTTAGCCTTTGCTCGTCCCCGAGTAAACAGGCGTATTAAAATAGACCAAGGGGTTAACTTCACAAACACATATGAAAAACACTCACATTGCCAAGGTATCAGATAAGTAAAGCAGTGAATGCAAACATCTTGACTCAATCGTGATCAGACAAACGGAATGTGTATGTGTGAAAATTAACTTCCAAGTCATAGACCAAATCACCGGTTCGGATTATAGACGCTTAGCTATCGCGACTACACTAAAGCTCATTGTAATAACATCTCCACTAATCGGGACCAACCAAGGCTATACACGGTCCAGTAGGACTTGTAGGGTTATAATGTTAAGCTCGGGACAGTGGTTAATCGAAAGGAAATTTGGGACTGGAGAAAAGAAAATACGAGTGAACCTAATCATCTCATTTACTTTGTATTTGAAAACATACTAAACCACACCAAACTCCTTCGATCTTTCTAGACTCATTGATAAACAACCCCAACTTTAACATCATACTTTCATTTACTCAAAACATCCTCCCTTGACTTTTTTTCTCAACTTTATTCAAACTTCGTTTTTCTTCTTTTTTTCCTGTTTCATTTTCTTTCTTTTTCATTCTTTCAACTTTATATTTTTCTCGAACCAACAAGCCTCACAATAGATTCCTCGAGCTCCTCCCCTTCATTATATTAGCTCGTACTAACCAACTCCTCTCGAAACATGCACAATCTCCCACCCCACACTTGATTCAGAAAGTGTGTCTAAAGTAACAATTAAGTCCACTCGTAGGGTAATCAAAAGAAACGTGACCAATAATAAAGCTCAGGGTTAGGGATAATATGGGCTAAGTAACCAAAACGGCTCATTTCGGACGGTGGTCAGACCGTCCTATCAAGGCTTAGAGGGGTTATGAGGGTATAATGTTGGGATTTTGGCTTATTTGGCTCTAGTTGTGTCAATGAAGCGCCAGGACTGCCATCCCGTGTCCTACCAAGGTCAATCCTTCTATTTCGCCTCGAAGTTACAAAATGGTATCTAGGCAGTCGGAGTGTGCTCAATTCTACCATAATCGTTCACTAGATCCTAAGGCCCATGAAATTGAAGCTAAACATGCAAAAGAACTTCCGTTTATAAGATAAACCTAGCGTCTTGCTATAAGCATTTACTACTTCTCTAAGTCGTTTACCAAGACAATGTGAAGTTTAAACTTGCAAACGGACGTTAAAACCTTGGAAAATTTTAAAATCTGACTCGAAAACGGATACAGACTAAGTATATTATTGAACTGGCACATTTAAACATACAACTCAAACCAAGCTAAGTCTACCAACCCACACTTTGAATTAAACACTGTCCTCAGTGTGTGAATGACAGAGAAAGAAGAATTAGCTTTAGACCCGGTAGAAAGGCGTGAACGAATCTCGTGACATCTTCTTATAAGCGCATCCCGTGTACCTAAAGTCACATAGACAAAAAACAACGCAAACACATGCACGGGACGTGGTCCACGTGCCAAAAGTATCCAACAGATACACTGGGGATATAAAATAAAGAAGCCATGCCACATCAGTAGACTCGAAACACAAACAATCACTCAACTTGGATAGCAAAAGATGGAAAAATAACCATAAATGTAATAGAACAGAACATCTACGCATATCATATAAAGACCACAGAGGGTCATATTAAAACATCCATGTCGAGTAGTGAAAGCATGTATCACAATCAAATACTCCTCACTATATTCATCGCGAATTCCTCTTAGACACACCTAAGCTTGCTTTATTCGAAAAAAAAAATTATGTTTTTTTTTTTATTTTTTTTTATTTTTTTGTTCTTCTTTTTATTTTAATTTTGTTTTTCCATTTCCTTGACCTAATGGCAGCCCTGTTTTTTTTTCTTCTTTTTTTTTAAAACCCCTTACACACACACACGATATTTTAGACCCCTCAAAAAGTCATGGTAGCCGAAGGCCCTAGGACCCAGTTCTAGCCGAACTTACAAGATATCAACCTAACATAACAACCCCATAAAGGGATTGGGTTGAGTACCAAAGTCGTATTCAATCCGAGTTCAGGACAATATCACTTCAGCATCCCATGGCTCCTATCGAAATCTAAATAAAACAAGATCGATAAAAACCTAGGCCCAAGTTCTAGGACAACCTACAAGATATCAACCTAATATAACAACCCCATAAAGGGATTGGGTTGAGTACCAAAATTGCATTCAAACATAGTCTAAGCACATAATATCAAAATGTTTTCATTTTTTTTCTCTCTCACTTGACCTAACACAATTTTTGATATCGACTTTTAAACAATCTCCCCGGCAACGGCGCCAATTTGATAAGTAGAGATTTCGTAATCCGGCTCGATCAAATACAATTTATAAAACTCGAAACCTTAGGAAAAACTCACTTTCTAACCGGAAGTGAACCGGGTCGATCGTAGGTTGTGCGTTAAGAGTCCGAGGTCGATCCCTCGAGGAGATTGAGTCGAATATAAAATTTGTGTTAAAATCATATGGCAAAGAGTATATGAACAAGACAAAAGATCGAAGCTTTTATTATTTCACGACATACACAAGGATGTGAATCAAGACTTTTATCCAGAGTAAATTTAATCAAACTAATGATCTACACAATCAAAACCATATTCAGAGAAAACAAATCGAAATCAGGAAACTCACAATAATGAAGATCAAAATATTGCAGATCAAAACTTTTGAATCCCAAATCAGTAAAAGATAGCAACCTTTAATCCATACAATGATCCCAGGCACGAACTCCACCAAGCTATTGATCGAATATTGTATTCTACTCTATTTATATAAAAATCTAAACTAAGAAATTGAAACACGGAGCCTAGTCCAGAGCTCTAATCCGGCTATTTAGATGTCAACCTATCATAACAACCGCCGAAGCGGCTGGGTTGAGCACCTAAGCCGGCCTCGAGCTCTGTCTAGGCCAATAAAAGTCAGAATATTGTTTCCTTAGGTTTAGATGCTCTTAAATAGGCATAAAATCGCGACTTTGACCTAGTTGGGCCGACCAACTTGGCCCATTTAACTCGTCATCAGTAAATCAGTGATAACTTTTTTTGTAGAACTCCGATTTGAACGATTCAAGATGCGTTGGAAAGCTCGTTCAATTCCCTAAAACTTTATTGAAGACGAATTGACAATAAAATTCCTCTATGATGGGTTAAAATAAATATTAATGAACAGGCATGGTGAATTACTGCTGTCGGCGCCAAACGAGCGTTTTCCCTCCTGGCGAACGCTCGTCCGCCTGGAGATCAGACTCTTGATTAGGGTTCTTGAGATTCAAACGAGCGTCTGGCCTACCTTGAACACTATTTTGTCTTCTGTGAGCTTTCTACTTCGGGCTGAACCCATCCAAACGCTGGTTTGGGGGTCATTGGAACGCTCGTCCAGCTGAAAACCCAACTTTCTGAATGAAGTGTCAACTCTGTAGACGCCCATTTGGGATGGGCAAATGACCGTTTGATGTAGGCTTCCTGCAAACGCTAGTTTGGGGTATGGAAAACGCCAGTTTGCCTTGATTTTGCTCCAAACTTGGCTTTTCTTCCAATTTCATTCAACTCTCAGGCCACGAGCATGTCTCTTAGTCCAAAACATCGCCTTCCGGGTCCTCGAGTCACCTAAGTCCTGCAATAACAAATACGAACAAACCCCACACGTAATTCCGCAAGACAAAAGTACTCGGAAAAGAGTGAAATATCATCAAAAAGGCGGAGTTCCCTATCGTTGTGACAGTTTTACCCCTGTACACATAACTCACGATATTACTCTTGAAAAGGCCTAAATCTACGCAAAACATGCCAATAAAGTGAAAAACGGGGCCTAGATCACATACAAAAGTGTACTGAAGTTGACTCACATCAATCTACGGGCCGTGATCTCCCTAGCTCATATCAGTCTGAAATTCCCGACCGTCCGTGGCTCGATAGAGATCAAAGAAGATCTAGAGGTCGCTCGAAGTTGCTATGAGGCCACTATCAAGGATAAAGGAATCATTTTGGCATGATCGATTCGGCAAGTTTTTATCGTTTCTTGCTTTTTCTAGACTGTTTATCTTTTCAACATCTTAGTTCTATTTTTTCCGTTTTCATTATCTGGCTGGGATATTTCTGCTTCTTAGATGTTTTCGCTTTATTGAATAAAATTTACTTTCTATTGTTTATTCACTTTCTTTGACTGGTTTTATAAGTCCACAAGGGTCGTCTAACCAGTATACCCCACATTAAAATTTCATGTGAGAAGTCAGTTCGACCTGGCCCTGCTCGCCACTCTTTTAAACGAGAAGTCAGTGGTAGCCTGGCCCTGCTAATCCTTTAAACTTCACATGAAAAGTCAGTCCGACCTGGCCCTACTCGCAGCGCTTTTAAGCGAGAAGTCGGCACTAGCTTGGCCCTGCTCGTCCTTAATGTTTCGCACAAGTCAGCACTAGGCTGGCCCTGTTCGTCCTTAAAACTTCATGAGAGAAGTCAGTCTGACCTGGCCCTGCTCGCCGGGCTATTAAGCTTAACCCATCTAACCCTACTCAATTGGTCCTAAAGTCAGTCCGGCTCACTCCTACTTGACGCAAGCTAACAGAGTACTAAAACTAACCTTACTTGTGAAACTCAGGACTTAATTCATAGTTACCCGAGCTAATGAATTGAGCCCGGCCCTATATACAAACCTATGTGTGCAATCTGAAAACTCAGAACTGCATATTGGGCAGGGCACCCCTAGAAGAATTTTATTAAACGCTAATACAATTTAACCCGAGCACTGAGCTCGGCGTAGTGCATGACATACTAGGGGAAATACCCCTCGCCAAAAAGTAACAAATGCAGACAATCTAAACAAGTATGCCATCCAAAAGTTGAGACTAATAAATGGCATACTGGGGGCTTACTCCACCAACAATATAAATAACAAACAAATACAAACCAAAATAACATCTTTAATAAAATCATAGTACAAAATTTTCAAATCAGAAATAAAAAAAAACTCCTAAAAACTTTAAGAGTCTGGAGTAGGACTCTTTTGAGGCTCTGATGAAGGAGCCGAACCAGAAGTAGCAGTCGGCTGGACAACATACTAGGATACGGTGTCCACCCTGGCCTTAAAATCCTGGACACGCTCGGTGTAGGCTACACTCATTCCCTGCTTAATGAACCTTCATTGGAAGGTCGTCCAATACAAGGAAAGGTTATTGGATCCTCGCCTCGTCCACTCCTTGGGTATACCCATGGTTGAGGACAGGGATCAGCAACACCTTCAAGGCCTTGGCAAATTCCGTCGAAGCTTTGTACTCTTAATGGCCTAGGCACACCGAGCCGGGATTATGGCCTCCAGATCGGCCACCCTTGCTTGGAGGTCTCCGACCTCCTGCTCCTTTGCCTTCTTTTCCTCGGCAAATTCACTAGCTAAGGACTTTAGCTCACCCTCTTATGCTACGAGCTAAGCTTGCAGAGCCCTCATCTCTATATCCTTAATGCGAGCAGCCACCTTGAGTTCCTCTCGATTCTGCCTCAGCTCGGAAATCTTAATCTTCTGGCCAGCTGAGTCTGCGGAGGCCTTTCCTAGTCTCTTGAAAACCTCCTAGCCAATCATGCCATCCTGAACAAACAGTGAGAGAAAGTTAGGATCATAAGTACCTAGGTTTCATCGGACATATTGAGGACCCGCTGCTGTTCGGAGGCAGTTTCTTCCTAAGCTCCCTCAGGAGCTTTAAACTTAATCATGCGAGGTCGGCCTCAGACGTACCGTTTTCCAATAACTAGCCCCTTCTTGGAAGCTTTCTCATTAGCATCTTTACCAACATAATCCTGAGGGAGAGGCTGAAGAAGTACATGCCTCTTCCATGACAGGATCCTCCACGGGCATCATCCGGACGGCCGGCGTCGGCACGTGCTGACGAACCACCATTACTCTCACTGCTCCAGCTAGTAGGTCAGCAAAATCAGCCACTACAAGTATGAGCAAAGCATTAGTCGGGTAAAAGCATAATTACGACAGCAGAATGGAATTCAAAGAGAAAAAGATCCTACAAGTCTTCCACTCTGTCTTAGTAAATTCCACGTAGGGGTCGGGCCCCGCATCCTCCAACCGAGCTGCTGTAATCAGCTTATCGCACAAGTTTTGCCAGTCGATATAGTTCCCCGACTCTCGAATCTTCTCCACTAAGTAGTCCTGCAGCTTCAGACGATTGTCTTTATATAAATCGGCCATATTCCACACACTCAGCTCCGGATGACCTTCATGACGCACATAGAAGAATCTCTCCTTCCATCGTTTGGAAGAATCCTTGCATGTAGGAAGTATGGAAATGTTGGATGACCGGCCCTGTCTTTGGGAAAAGTAATACCGGTAGGGGTGGTCTTTCACCCCTACCCGGTGGTAAAAGTGACTGAACTTTTTCACAGTAAACTTTAGGTTTAGCAGCCGACACCAGATAGCAAACCCAGTAATGGCCCTGATGCCATTGGGGGCTCTCTGGGAATTTTCGAGTCCATAGTGCTTGAGTACCGCGAGAAGAGCAGGGCAGAAAGATAGCCTCAAACCTACCTCGAAGTATTCCCGGTGAACCGTACAGAAGCCCTCCGATGGGGCTGGAGCAAACAAATGCGGTTCCGAAGGCAACTTTAGAGCAAATCATTCTTTATCAACCCCATACCTCTCGCACATCTCATCTAGGTGTTCTTGATTTAGAATAGACCCGACGTCTCTACTGTCCGCAATTGCCGTCTTGGAGAAATCAAACTTAGGGTTCCGGTGAAGATAAGGTTTATATCTAAAGACAAAGAGGGTCAAGCTACAAAGCTAAATTATGAGAAGAAAGGAAACTTACTTGCAAAAGTAAAGATTAGGAGACGAAGAATGGAAATCAGCAACCGGCGGTAGATCTTCTGATTTAAAAAACCCACGTAGTTATGAAACGATTGATATGATAGGGTCATAACCTCCCACTTACCTCAAGAAACGGCCTCAGATAGTGCGAAACGATGCCTCGATTCTCGGTATAGTTGTAATTCAAATTCACGACAATTCAAATTCACGCCGTATAAGTTAAACATCCTAGTAGAGCCACCATGCTGGCAGATCCAAGTGGACTGACAATAGATCGGCTGGATCTGGGGGGCTTATGACGATGCCAAGAATTGAAATAACCTACCTGGGACCTCCCTAGAGGCTCAACCTTAAGTATAAAGAGAAGCGGTGCCGGGTGTCCCAGTCACCGGACTAGAGTAGCTCGGCTATAGATTCCATCTCCTCTAGATCAATCAATAGTTAGGACCTTGAATAGTGGACACGCCTGACTTCAATCTCGACCTCCGCAGGTCGGCCAACACTTGTACTCTAACCTACCCATGTCCGGCCTTACTGGTCGGATTTAATCTCTTTCAGACCCCCCATTACACGCACTTAAGAGTCCGAGCTAATACCAGCTCGGCCATTCTCCCCGACCTTTGCGTGTCGGCCAATTTAGCTTGGGCCATGTAAATCGGCCAGAGTTAATCTCTAATCGTATTCCCTACGTGAGTAATAAATCAGATAACTATCGAAAGAATCTCGAGTCATAAAAGGCTCCAATCTTTATCACTTAATGTAAATATTTGAACATCTCAATTATCTCCTAGAATCAAGAAGATTAACTAATCATGATCCATTTCCTTAGGGAACACGCCAATCAGTTCCCATCACAGACACGCCACACGTTAACCTTAGGGCACAATCCCCTCTATATAAACAATCCTAAGGAAATACGAAGACTTGATTCCAATCCTGGCATTGGATACGTGGGCATCTTGATCACTATGAAGTGCAGTCTAAACCATCCCCAAAACACCCCCTCTTTTTCTGTTTTCTATATTCAAGGAGCACCTTTAGGTTATCATCAAGAAGAAGAACCATAAAGTTTGTAAAGACGAGATTTTGGATCGTCAATTATTGAGTTAATGTAAAAAATGAAATTGTAGACAAAACAGTAGTCTATCATGATGAAAATTTTCAGAATTTTTGGAGCAGGGGAAATGGTTTACATGAAAGGAAAATATGGATACAAAAAGAATTCACCCGTGTTGGATAACGTTAACTCGAAGGATGATGGAAACCATGTATCAAAGCAGGAAAATTTTAACACCGGTGATTGAAACGAGTGAGAAGTACTTGGAAATTGTGGAATTGTATATGGAGTTTGTGTGGAACCCATCTCGATCAAGGCAAAGTCAAAGAATTTTGGTAAACACAAACCAAGCAACATTGAATAAAGGGAGTGGAGGATTCATAGAGTGGAGTCGGACATCATTCTCTACAAGAATAGCTGAAGCCAAAGTGTAGGCTTTGACATTGAGGTGTAAAAGGATGTGGAGAGACCACAGTAGGGAGTGTAAGGAAAATTCAACCAAGAGGACATCAACTTAAAGGTGTAGGCATAAGACTCCGATTCCAAAGCTCTACTCGGAGGGGTTTCACTTAATCCTAGGTGGCGTGGCTTGGTTTAAAGACTTCATCCGTAAGGATTGACCGCTTAACGGACTAACTTACTAGTATCCTTGTAGTCTTCTTAGCCACGTGTCAAAAAGAAATGGTCAGCTACGCTGCTAAAGAGACTTATAAATTCAATTTAAGCTACGAACTTAGACGTAAGGTAAGAACTTTCTCTCTGATACCAACTGTGACGCCCCATCCTGGATACTGAGTCCTTCTGCGGAAAGAACGTCCGGCATGTATAACTTTTTAAATCGTCAAAAGTAATATATACATAAGCCTCGTAACAATTAATCAGAGTAAAAGCAGAATGAATTTAAGCTAAAAGATAACTCCGAAAAAAAGAATGTCAAACGACAAACAACGGATCACCAAGTCCCAAATCTACGTCTAAGAAAACAGACCAACAAAACAACGAAATAGATGTTGTTTAATTTATTACTCCCAAATGAAACTGAAAAGATACTAAAGTCTATCTCTCAAAACTGAATGATAAAATGCATAAGTGTCAACATCATCATATCATCCCTAGCTCAAACATCAGCTCCGTCAACTCCATCATCGTATCCATACTCATCATCGTCCTGATAACCACATTCTCGGGGTGGGGACAATAAAGAAGAAGGGGCAAGTACAAACATACTTAGTAAGGGGTAGAAGAAACGGTTACACACAACATAGCATATCATACCTAACAAGTTAAGTTCTACAATCTCTACAACATAGGTTGCATTAAGATCACACTCACCCTCTACTAGATCACATAGTACAGCCTCACGCACATACGTTTGTTATATCAATACCAAAGGACACTACCCACGGTGAATAACTGCACCGCAAAACGGGAAGCACCTCAAGGGCACGGGCTTATGTCGCCGTGTGGGAGTCACACATGTCCCTTGGCATCAGACCAAGTAGAGGAGTGTAATAGTCCCGTGCTAAGAAAAATAGACGTGTCTCACCAATGATATTGACGTTTTAGCTTTTAAACATACACATATGTAATTTACGAGTTAAGTCTAACCACCTTATTCATTCACATAAAATGATTTCTAAGGACTTCTATTCCCAGACAACTAATTATGCTACCTAGCACATTGTAAAAGGATCATTGACTACAATGTCAATGTCCCACATGGCCTAAACAACGTCTTCCATTGCTCCCACATTCTCCCCGCAGAGGATCTCAGTTGTGGTGCTAAGCCAGGGCAACCAGAAGTTGCAGTTAGGCATTGCCAATTAACATTTAATATTCCAATAGAACATACAAGTCAAATTGTATTGTGTAATACACATAAAAACACCAAATTAACAATACACACTTTTACCGTTATCTATACCACATTTTTACTATGACCATTAAATATATATAGTTCTACGTTGTGCACACCTATTTAGTATACAAATAAATTAATGTTACTTACCGTACATATTATTTATTAAATTATATTGATAATCTTATTTCTCTTTTTCCTGGAAATATATTACATATGCAATAATTACTTTTATTTTCTTTTTCTTTTTCTTTTTCCTACATCACGGCTGCAAAGTTTCATACTTTTTTTATATTATTCTTTTTCCTTCTTTTTCTACAACAACAGACGGCGGCAACACACAGCAACATGCAGCAAGTCCTGTATTTTTTTTTCTTCCGGCAATATAACCAATTATATGAACCGACCCTATATAACAATCAAAAGAGACACAATAATGAATAAATACACATAACTGAATACTGTTCAACACTCCTTTACCTTTGATACTCCAAAAGCGTTTGAAAGTGAAAATGAAAGGTAAAAAATTTCAATCCTCTATTCCAACTACTTCTACGAATATCCTACGATAATTAAATAACGAGCTACGATTAGACAACCTTTATTCTATAAAAAGTTAGTCATTAACTCAAGAACATATGAATCTAGATTTTAGGGCTAGGGATGAAATCTTACCGATTAAAAAACGATTATTATCCAAACGATCGCCTAGCTTCTCGCGGTGATCAAATTCTTCTATTCGCGTCTGCGCAAATGATCAACTGTAAAGTCGCACGTTTGGGATTTTCGTTCTCCTGCTTTCTCTGTAAATTGCATCAACGTGCTCCTCAAATTATTCACAAAACTGGCGTGTTGATTTATGAATAATTATGGTAATTATCTCCTTTTTATACCCATCATTAAAGTCCTTTAATTAAATAATTAATTTCCCTTAATTATTCTTTTTAAGTTAAAATATAAAATAGGAAAATAACTAATTATATTACCTTTTACATTTATACCCTTATTGGATTTTCAGGATATTACACCAGTGCAACAACTGAATAAATTTTCTGAATCCGGCACGATTCGTTTGTGCAAGTTGTCTCATAGCAACATTTATCTTGTGTTTGTCAACTCTAAAGATTCCTTCTTTTCTTTTAGCCACGGGTGGAGAGAAGAAGTTGAATCAGCTTTAGGGGTAATTAAACAACTAAATGGTCGTCATAAAACCAAACCTTTATTCACATGCATGTTGGTCAATACCAACTCCCGAAAAATGTAACTTCATAGAAATATCATATTCTCTCGTTATATATACATCGCCAAGTTGCATATCAAAGAGATACAGTTGAAAACAATGGCATCAAAATTCACTTGTTTCTCTTCTATTGCTATTGTCGCACAATTGCTCTTGTGTTTTGGTGCATATGTTTCTAATGCAAAGAGTACTGCTCCAATTGTCGACGGACTTTCATTGAAATTTTATGATTCTTCATGCCCAAAGCTAGAATCGATTGTCCGAAAGCAACTTAAGAAAGTGTTCGGCGATGATATTGGCCAAGCTGCGGGGTTGCTTCGTCTCCATTTCCACGATTGCTTCGTGCAGGTATTTTTTCTTTAATTTTATTCCGTTCAGTAGATCGAAGATACATATAGTGAGTCCATATTTTGATGATTGTTTTGGGCAGGGATGTGATGCATCGGTGCTCCTAGACGGATCGGCAAGTGGGCCGGGCGAGCAAACGGCGCCGCCAAACTTGAGTCTACGAGCTGAGGCATTCGTTATTATCAACGAACTACGAAGGCTTGTTGATCAAAGCTGCCGTGGGGTTGTTTCCTGTGCAGATTTGGTAGCTTTAGCTGCACGCGATTCTGTTTTTCTGGTATTTACTTCTTTCTCTTTAGTGTTTAATTACTACCAGTCTACTCCTAGCATGCATTTTTTCATTACACATACAGAGAGTGAGAGAATTGAAATTATGTATATTAAATTGAAGGAAAATGATAGACTCCGGGAAAGTGTGTGTGTACCACATCCCTCGAATACATACATTTGTGGTCCTCATCTTTTTTGCTTTTTGTTTTTTATTTTATTTTTTTTATTAAGCTTGTGGCTGGAATTCTTTTTTGTGTACAAAGTGGGGGATGGTGTCGGTGCCCATCACTCTCCTAAATTAAAAGAATTGGTGCATGCATCAGGTTACATTAAATGCATCAATAAAATTTTTAGTCATTTCATTTTATAATTAACCCACTTTTTTAGAATATATCAGTATTTAATTTGAAGTAGTTCTCAAAACATATGCATGACTCAATGACTTTGAAGGTGATATGATCATGATAGTAATTTGTTGTTTTTTTAGAAGAAGATAGTAATTTGTTGTTAAAATGAAGGCAATAAATTGTTTTTTAGTTATAATTTTAAATAAATAATTTGTGTAATGGGTGCTTCCTTACTCAAACATATATTCTAAATTGAGTATTCTAGTTCCAATAATTTTTTTTTGGGGGATTGAGGGAGAATGACAAAAATATTTAATCAATTGAATAGAAGGAGATTCTTTTGAAACTTTTGCATAGATGACAAAACTATTTATCCACTGTCGAAATTCACTTGTGTTCGAAATTCACTGTTGAAATTCATTAATTCTCAAAATTCATTTCCGAAATTCACTGATTTACAAAATTCATTTTTTCATCTTCATTTATATGTTTGAAAAAATCAAGACAATATTGCTCGCGATGCATCTAATTTTTTTCAAATTAATTAACTTGATTACTTATAGGCGGGTGCACAAACTTTTTTTACTATTAACAACAAAGAGTAATATTATTATAAGAAAACAGAAAAACGCTTAAATATTATGTATATCAATTAAAAATAAAAATAAAAATATCATGTTAATAAATCTACGACCACGGTCGACTCATACTCGTGTCACAATCCTACAAGAGCAACTCTTACACATGACTAAGACTTAACCGTACACTAAAATTCAAACGGCTCTCTCATTGTCCTGCAACTATATGAACTCTATCGCAACCGTAATTATGTAAATATTGTAGATTTATGAAACTTTGTACTTTTTCCGTGATGATCCCAATTTCTTATTACCTTTCAATGATCAATTTTGAATTTGTGTCACTGGATGGTTATGAGGATCCTCCTTAACGTAAGGACGGATCCACTACGCATGGTAAGCTTGGTGACAGTGTCTGCAGTGATATCCGGAACAAAATTAGTGATAAAACGATCAATTTTGTTACTAAAAAATTTAAAAACAGCACTGTTATTTTAGTTTACAAAATATTGTTCAGATCGTCACGGGCATCATGCCGAGTAAAATGTCAAAAGCACAACACCTATGTAGCTTGACCTCTGAAACAATTATATTTTCATTGGTAGTAGTACTCTTCCATGATTTACAGACTATCGCAAGGGATTTCCATAAAACAGCCCCCTTGAAAGTCCATTATTTTTTTTCTCTTTAAGAATAAATAAGTTTTTTTTCTTTTTTTTAGTATTATGACATACTCATCCGTCCCACTTTATTAGTCTTGTTTGACTTTTCATACGAATTATGAAAAGTGTAATTAATTTTTGAATTTAATTAAATTATTTAATATTTTGACATTTATACCCTTCAAATAGTTGTTGAAACATTTAACGCTACACACTATCGAACTTGAATTTCCCACGACATTGAATTTCCACATTTATCGAACTTGGTCCCCACGACATAAATATGAGGCGCCGAATATGATTCTTATTACATTAAATGACATTTTATTCATTTAGATATAAAGAAGAATAAATAAATAAAAAATAAACAAACTTTTGTTTATTCACTTGTTCAAGTCAAATAACCAGACCTGTTCTTTTTATTTCACTTTTTCCTTTTTTCACACAATTGCACGGTTAAATAACCAGATCTTTAGGTCTGAACACTTTTGGTAAGCTTATTGATCGACTTCGTTTGAAAATCTTTAATAAGTATTATTCCCTCCTGTTTTTTTACTTGTCATTTCTCAAAATTTGTTTTGTTTTAATTTATCTGTTACTGTACTATACCAATAAAATATTTAATGTTTTTTTTTCTACATTTACCCTTTATTTTAACAACCCAAATTTTGATACAATTTTTCATGCTGTAGGAGTGAAGGATAATTTTGTTATTTTACAATTTTCTTCAGACGAATTAAACACTTTCTTAATCTGTATGAATGTTTTCTATGCGACAGATGGTAAAAAACGGAGGGAGTATTTATTTAGAAACCCAAATTTACTAGTTTTTAGTTTAGCGGTCTCTTTTTTTTTTTTTTTTTTTTTTTCCTATTTCACATAATATCTATTCATGGGAGAAGTATTAAAATTCTCATTGTAACATAAATTTGAATAGAGAAACACTGCCAACAAGGTATCGTCCTAGTGGTGAACATTAGGGTATAACCTGACAAATTATCAGGTTTCGAGCCTCTTTTAGAGGCAAAAAGGGTGTGTGTGGAAAGCCTATGTTTCCATTAAATAAATAGAGAAACTCTAATTTTTGTTTTATAAGTAGCATAAAAAAATAGCAATATTTTGTATTTTTTTATTTCTTTGAGCAGAAACTATCCTTCCGATGTGTCAAATTGATAAATAAGCCCATAATGACTAGGATGGATATCTCGTATCCAAAAACTATCGGTTCGCCCTGTTAGTCCTCCAGGGCCTAAATAACTCAATTTTATCCCATGAACTATTTGTGTCAACGGATTTGTTCGGTCGCAATCCCAGTCTTAGGATCAGACCCCAGTTAGTATGATATGTCTCGTAGTCATTTCTGTTCTTTGATCTTACTTGGTATTACCTGTAAGTTGACATTAAAAATCTTTAGGATACTATCTACATCTCATAAGAATTGTCCATTTTTTTTAAAATGAATTGTCTTATATATTGTGTCCCTTTAAAAAACCAATACATCAATTAATTCATTTTTTCCAAACATACCTCTATCATAACATTTAATGTTTATATATTTATTTCATATTCCGTTAGTATTTAAAATACAACATATTAATTGTTTTCTTAATCTGTGTACATCATAAAAAATGGACACTTTTTATCAGACGGAGGTAGTACATATTTACTGTAATTTATAGTAAGTGGTGGTTTAATCTAGCTCTTTGAATTCCAAAAGCATAAAAATATATCAACCGATTGTGAAGAGTTTCGGGAAACCACAATACTTCCTCCGTACATATTTATCTGAAGCAGTTGCCAAAATTCATACATAAATTTATTGAATGAATCTAGACACTTTTTAATTCAAGATTAGTTGTTATTTAAATGTACCTAGACACTTAGACTTTTGGCAACTGCTTCAGATAAATAGGTACGGAGGGAGTAATTATCAATATGAATTCAGAAACAATGAAAGATGACATTTACAATTTCAAGGTCCCAGCTAGCTAGCACAAATAGTTGTATCGATTACTATATTTTAACAATTTTGATAATTTGCAATTTTAGAGTGGCGGCCCCAAGTATTCCGTTCCCTTGGGAAGACGAGATGGGTTGAACTTTGCTACAACAAATGCTACCCTTGCAAGCTTGCCATCCCCGTTTAGCAATACAAGTATCCTCCTAGCTACTTTACAAAAACTAAACTTGGACGCCGTCGACTTGGTCACACTTTCCGGCGGCCACACCATTGGTAAAGGCCATTGCACCTCTTTCACACCCAGACTTTATCCGACTCAAGACCAAGATATTAACAAGTCATTCGCCAACGGCTTGAAGAACATTTGCCCTACACTGAATTCTACAAACACAACGGTGTTGGACATTAGGAGTCCCAACAAATTCGATAATAAATACTATGTTGACCTCATGAATCGACAAGGGTTGTTTACATCGGACCAAGATTTGTACACGGATCCACGGACTAGAGACATTGTTAAAAGCTTTGCCCTAAATACATCTAAGTTTTTCGATCAGTTTGTGGATTCGATGATAAAGATGGGGCAGCTGAGCGTGTTGACGGGGACACAAGGGGAAATCAGGGCGAATTGTTCGGCTAGGAATTCTGATAACTTCTTGTTGTCGTCCCTTGTGGAAGCCGAAGAACTTTTGCTGGACTTTTAAAATTGTTTAATTTTAACTGTATAATAAGGGGATGCATGCATGACTGTAATAAGAAGGCTTTCACTATGAACGGCCTTCAGCGTACGTAGATAATGTGTGTTTGCCATGAGTTGTATTTGGGGAAAGTACTTTTACCATTTTGTGTTGTAACTTGTGTTCCACTCCCTTATATGAAATGTTTTGTGATAATTCAAAATATATTTAATTCCTGATTCTTCAAGTATATGACTTAGTATATGAATATTCATTTAACTTAAAAAGCACTTTTTGCATCAGATAAATGTTCCGTGGTAATTCAAAATATAATTCAAAAGTTACATTTAAACACTTGTCGTTTAGCATTTTTAGATGCAAAAATACTAATCAAACTTGTGTAATCATGTCATCAACCCATGTTCTTTCAATCGACAACATGGCTAAACCATTCAACTTTTCTTGTGACATTGTCGACCGAAGATAATTCTTAATCAACTTCAGCTTTGAAAAAACTTCTTTCTCTAGAAGCAGCTGCGACCGGAATCGTCAATAGAATTCTCGAAGCAATCCATGAATTGGGATAGTCCTTTTCTTTTAAATAGTTAAGCACTTCGATTGGCTTCTTCACTTCTATCAGCATGGTTTCTCTCAAGATTTTCACATCCATGAATAAGTCCTTGCTGTCAATATCTGATACATTACCATGCCTAAAAATTCTTCAAGATCAACACAAGATTTCATCAAACATTCATTGCTCGAATACTTTGATTTTCTCAAATCAAACAAGAAGCCAATTTATTTCTCATGTTCTTCAAATTGCTCAAATCTGCTCTTCATTGGAGAAATTGTTTGATCAACAACATACAATAAAAAGTTCACTCGAACGGATTCTTCAGCTGATTGATTCACCTCTTCAATAACATCCTCATCAAACTGCCTATTTCTTCTAACGATGCGATGTTCAACAAATACAGGTTCAACACCCATATCAATTGCAATTTCTTTAGCTTCTGTCATTGCTCCCATAAAACCGTTATCTCTATAACTTCCAAAGTACTAATTTTGGCTTTTACTTTTTTTAATGCAAAAGGCTTTTCCTAATGCTAAAACATGGGCTTCTTTTTTTAAAAAAAAAAGTACTATTAGGCTGCTGAACATGGGCTTCTAATTCTCACTACAAGAAATGCGGGATTTAATGATGGGAAATCTCGTCATTAAATGTCCAACTCCTGTCATTAAAAGCCTTCAATGACGGAAAACTTCCCCTTTTTGTTGCATCTCTAGATAAAGGTAATTAATGACAGGGAGACAATTCCCGTCATTAATTGGATAGATTCAATGTCAGTATTATCCCGTCATTAAATATCTTTTTAATAACAGCTTATCCCCTCATTATAGTGTGTTTCTCCTTTTATTAAAGCATGATTTAACAAGGATATACCCCCTCGTTATAGACCCATTTTCCCTTCACAAATAAACGATTTAATGACGAGACATCCTCTCATTATAAACTCATTTTCCCCTTACAAATAAACGATTTAATGACGACATTCCCAAATCATATGGTCATTTTCCCCTCGTTAATCATGATTTTATGACGATATAAGCCCTCATGCAAGCTACTAAATCATAATTTACAAACAAGCTACTGCAATCTATTGGTAAGAACAAGCCGTGATTTCTTAAAAATAATCAATCAAGGATCTTTCAAACAGGTACAAAGATTCTTTCAAAGAACACTTGAAACATAAAAGCAGAAATAAAAAATCAAAGCAAAATTATAGCCACTAAAGGCCCTAACAATCAACCAGGACATGGTCAAAAGCTTCCAACTCAAATCCATGAAGATCACCAGAAGACAAAAGAGAAGAAACAATGATTACACATCTAAACCAAATGCAGGAGCATTTCAACACTAATGATCAAGTTGGCAAGTTACTAAACAGTTAGTTTCAGGACCTTGAATGGAGCCATAATTTGCCTGTTCTTCTCAATATTTGAATTCAAGAAAACCTACAAACAAGTGAAAGGACTTCATGATAAGAAAATGGGGAAGCGATCAGCCTAAGAATGTATTGGAGTACCTCAACTGGAAAATTTTCATTTAGCCTGCTGGACTCTCTATCACTCAGTTCCATTTTGCTCTTGAAAACATCTTGCTCCAATGTAATACCACATCCTGAACTCCATTTATTCCATTTTCCAATGTGTTAATGAAAGCAACATGTCTCGTAGATGTTATTCATATAGGAAAACATGTTCTTGAAAGAATTGAAACATGTTTTGAATGCAATAAAATATGAAATGGCAACCGGGAAAGCGGTTCAGGTCACTAGGATTAATCAACTAAAAAATTCTCCCAAAATAATATTAATGCAACCAAGAAGAAATATATCTGTAGAGGTACACATTAGAAGAGCAGCACAAATATAATCAAAATGAAGCAAGATAACACAGAAACACCTAAATTTCCAAGTAAAAGCAAGTTGGAAAATGGGTTGCCTAGGACTTCATTAATTTGTAGCTAATGCAATTATGATAACCATATATGTCAGTGTCATAATGAACACTTAAAGAAAGGAAAACTATGGACTTTTCTTAAAAAGAATGAGATAAAGGATTAACTATGTCCGACTTGGACTTGTTTCAAATGAAGATATAATGCAATTATATAAGATATTTTTTCTTATAAAAGAAAGAGAAATCTATATTATAGAAAGCGGTGCCTATAAATAAACCATCCTGAAAACAATGCAAATAATCATGTCCTAAAATTGCATAAATAGTATGTTTTAGACTTCAAGGAGAACATATCAATAAGAATTTAACACAAATTTTATAAGTTCATCAAGTAAATATAGCTCATTTGCTGACATAATCAAGCTTTTAGACAACTAAGACCACACATAGAATATAACTTAAACTCAACCAGAATTATATATCACAAGGAAGATAAAGGATTAAAAAGCATTCTTTATGATCTTTTTAAGGAAGACCTTCTAGACAACCAAAATATGTAAAGACAGGTTGCTACTGTCTAGCACAATCATTGTTGTTGATGTAGTGTAACGCCCCGCTCCCGGATACCGAGCCCTTATCCGGAAGAGAAACGTTCGGCGCGTATAGCATTAAATAAATCTAATATTATACGCAAGCCTCTACGTCGTCGTATCAAATAAAAGCAAACGGAAGCTAAAAAGACTCGGGTAAAACATAAATGCTACTAAGAATAGAAATTAACCATACTAAAGATGGATAGTTAAATTACAACGATGAAAAACCCAAAGACTTATACAATACGAGGTCTTAAAAGTAGAACTACAATAAGTCTAAGAAAATAAATACAACTAGTCTAGTACAACCTTTACAAAGAAAAGGAACTAGAAACTTCGTCAAGACTTCAAAGCCTTCAAAAGTCGTCATCTACCTGATCAACCTGTTCGTCTTCTCACCCCACAATGCATACAAAAGAAAATGCAAAGGAGGTAAGTACAAAGTACTTAGTAAAAGTGAGAAGCTAATGAATAACTAAGTTATACAACGAAAGGTTATTATTATGATTATTAAATTATCTTTATGAGACCGACTCAATCTAGGGTTCAATCCATGCCCATCGACATGTCATGACTAAACTTTTCTAGCTTAGTTTATCTTGGTTACATCATTACTCAAGGACACTACGCATGGCGTTCATCAGCCTGAAGATATACTTGCTAACTAATTGTGATTAGCACCGATTAGCTCCGGGGTCTCCCCGGTATGCGTATACGTCCGATGAATTTCCTCCACTGCCATTCAGCCATTTATAAGCCAAAAGCGTTGTTCACCTTTTATGAACGTATCACATCGCCGATATGAAAGAGTGCCTAACCGAGAATAAGTGACGTTTTATCTATTACTACACGTATGTAATTATTACTGTGAATTAACTAGCCACCTAAGTGTTTTCAAGTAAGCTTCCTCACATCTCCTACTCTCGTAGACCACTAGACACGGACAAGGCCTAGCACATACACAGACATTGATGAACTCTAGTTCATCAAAGCACAAGCCCTTTCATGCCTTTCTGACGGATCCGAACTTCAACTCCCTTTAAGAGTATATTTGGTGTTTTAACTGAACGAATCAGAAGTTCAATCGAAGCTTGTTTGTGTTTAATTAATTTTATTGAATCAAAAAAATAGAAATTCAAAACTCAACACAAATATGCCAAAACATATCACAACTCATTAATTACAACTTAGCATGAATTCTATCACCAAACAACACCAAAACTCACCAAAACTCAACCTATCATTATAAAACTATAATTACTCATTAGGAAGAGCCTCTTACCTTAATTTCCAGCAAAAATGAAAGCAAAACGTCAAGCAACTGCAACAACTGTTGATCCTCGACCCCCAAAACCTATTTGATCAACAAAAACCCTAAAATCCTATTTTCTAGCAAAAAAACGAAACTGAAAAAGAGCATAAAACTGCAAATTACTTGGATTACTGCTGTTAAACTAATTTTAGAATGATCTACACTCCAAGACGATCATTTCGACTACTCATGGCTGAAAAACAGAGTTACGGATTGAAAGATACGAATTTTTCAAGAATCGAATTCTACGAATACCGAAAACTAGGGCTAAACTGAAAACTTATGAAATTGAGAGATGTTATTTTCCAAAGTTCCGTCTCCTCGCGCTGATCACTTTTATCTCCTGCGGCATATTGAACAGATGAACGGATTGATCACACGGTTCTCCCTTTTATTTCGCTTTCTTCTACGTCTTTCTTCTTCTTGATGCCGCTGTTGCTCTTTTTTTTCAGAACTTGCGTGACTTGATGTTATGAGGGAATTAAGGAAATTATTTCCTTAAATACTAATTATTAAAAATCCTTTTAATAATTAATATATTTATTCCCTATAAACTATTTTCCAAAATTCTTAATTAAATCCTTCTTAATTAAATAAATAGGATAAATAATAATTAGGTCGTAGTGGGTATGCACAATTACTATTTTACCCTTTCTGAAAAGTCGGGATGTTACATGTAGTAATTAGTGAATATATTGAATGTTGTCAAGTAGCTATTCATCTTGCATTCGACATAAGGTAATTTACAAAACTCGTGTAAATCAAATATAATACAAAGGGAAATGACAACCTGATAGCATACTGTTCTTGAACTGCCATTTTTGGAGGTGTCAACGATCACATAGCTATTGTGGATTCCAACTGTGAACAAAAAAGTGTTCACCCTCATATCAGAGAAGATGCCTCATAATCAATCCTGAAATACAAAGACTTCGGCATGTTATTTCAATTTTATGTACTCTTGAAGTTACACTGAGAAGATGAACACTGATATTCAAGGCAATTACAAACATTGAAACTGACATGCTTCTCAGTCAAAGGGAAATTGGTAGCTTTAACGGTCAAAATCAACAAAAATATTGCTAATCCATATGAATAGCGACATGCACAACATATATAGAGCATTATCCTTAAAAAATTTAACACAAGAAAAATCTTCAATTCAAAAGTTTAAACCGCTTAAAACTTATTTTTTTCACAAATGAAACTTGAAAATCAATAACCATCAAAAATGAAAAATAAATCTAAATCACTATTCATGTCTGATTCCAACTACAAGTTTTATCTAGCTGTTAAAAATAGCTAAGAGTTTATTATGACATCGATTTAATTCATTGTTATTAAAAGGTACCCTTATAGACTTGTTAGAATTGATTATTAATATATCATTAAGATACTGAAATACTGCAAAACTGGAGTTGAAGCAGACAATCGCTTCACGGATAGTGGAACACCAATGTTTAAGGACCAATTTAAATATTAAATAATGCTAGAAACTCCTACAACACAGATTTTTAAGTTCTTGCAACAAGCTGCTAGTTATCTATGGTTTTCAGTTAAAAATCTCAAAAAATATACAAGTGATCATTCACCTAGCCCGACATCTCTTGGAAACCATGACCATCATAGACACCTACTAGTGTTCCATATACACAAGAATCTAGGTAGATCAAGCCATCAAGGAATCATACTCAATCTCATATTGATCCTCAAGAAGGTCAATGCTGTGTATGAAATCCACATACAACTCATCCGAGATCAAATGGGATGGAATGGATCCAAAAGAATAAAAAAGATCTAGCTGGGACACCTGAAATATTTTCTCAAGTATTTTGTTCTCTCAAAGGTGTGAGGGAAACAACAATGTAGCAGCACATGTTATTAAAAAGGTAGTAGAATACCTTTAATATCCTCGTTATAGAGAGGAGCATCTTTCTCAATGTCAAAATCTTCCCTATCATGAGACCACACCCTTAGTTTCTACAACAAAAGCAAAAAAATGGACAGTTTATTATTAGTTTATAATAAAAGCAACACATAACCTCAGAAAAATCCCCAATTCTTACATATTTAAACAAAGCTAAGGTACCACAACTGTTATCAATGATTATAAATCCTCTTTCCACATAGTCATTGACACACCACAAGAAAAAGAGCCACATAGAACAAAAACACATAAACAGATTGCATTCATAATCTTAGCATTCATACATTTAGAACATATAACACATAACACGTCAACTGGCACAAAAACAGATTGTACACTTCGTTGACATGGAAATCATAGCATACATATGTTTATAAACAAACACATTCATTTCATACAAAAACAAATTGCATATTTGATCACTTACACAAGTAAACTTCATGTCAACAAGACATTAACACCAGGTAGCTATTCAGCTGGACAAGCAAATATATGCAACTTAGTCAAGCACACTCGTGCATCATACGGTTCATTAGATAGCAAACCTGAACCGAGACTCTGCAAATATCAAGTTGGACCAAAATAGATTAGACAAGCAAGCAGGATACTTAGCAATATAGAAAACTAAGACAATTAACAAATCTTAGAAATACCACTACATTTAGTTCAAAAAAAGTAGACTGGACCAAAGAAAAAAAGGTTGCAAGCACTCATTGTGATTATCAAAACATACATAAAGCAAGGACATGAACCAGATGCAAACAGACTACGAAAAAGGATCAAACTGGCATAGCCTAAGAAACTAAAGCAGAACAAACATAGACCTAAAGTAGGACTGCTGTAAAACTAAGAAATAAACACATATAGAAGGCTGACAACAAAATTAAATCATAGAGTTCTTCAGCAAATAAAACCAAGGCAGCAAAACAACCAACTCAAAACACCTAAAAACCAAATATACAATACCAGTTTGTAACTTAGGATAAACTAAGATAACAAGATTGATTAGGAAGACTTAAAACAAGCATTCAGGTTCTTGAAAACCAGGAAGAATGCACTCAAGACTCAAAACACAGAATATCAGGACTGAGGCAAAACTTGATCAGAATATACTCAGAACCAGAACACCAGACTCAAAATAGACAAAAATAAAGTGTAGACTGGTCTTATAACACCTGTACAACTGTTTGGAAGAACTGAACATAGCAGTCATCAAGCTCATGAAATATACAAGAACAGACAAAATGCATACAAGACCATTGAATACTTATATGATGCAAGATGAGATATAGACGTAGACTGTAGCAAATTGAACTCATAGAAGGCTACAAAGAAACTCAGTCAAACCAGACAGAACTGTGACTTGGATGCAAACTTATAGCAGTCAGGACACACGGATTACAACCTGAATAAAGTCATAGTTCAGTCAGGACACACGGATTATAGCAGCAGGCTAGACTTCATTTACTCTCAGCTTCAAACTTAAAAGCAGACTCTACAAAAATAGATAAATAGTTTGCATAACAGAGAAACTATGAAACCGCACATTAAAACAAGCAATAAACAGAGATATAAATTTACTCGACTTTCCAATTGATAGTGACCATGATTCCGATCAATAAGAAACAATCGTCAGGTTATGGAATGCATGTTCTTAAGATTCTCAAAAAAAAAAGTAAACAATGCAACTTTGACTTATCAGAGTGTCATGTTGAAAAGATCATGTAGCAATAAAAAACAAGTGCAAAGTCATATTGATTCAAACAAGTTGCACATAACTTAAACACGCCTAAGTTATGTATTCCATATATATATGATCAGCTTAGGAAAATGTTGAAGTACAATAAGTACTCACACTTGAGAGGTTGTGGTAAGAAGAATGAATACCAAGTCTTTTGCATATGTGATAAAAATTGTTTCCCTTCAAAATCTCATATCTATAATTTATTGAACACAAAAAAAAAAAAAAACAAAAAAATAATTTCATCACAACCCAGCATGAATATATTGAACAAAAAAAATAATATGCAGCTAACCCATGTGAAGAAAGCAAATTGCAATAAATATGTACCGGAATAGGGTTTCTGTGAGAAACAATTGTAGAGAAGAAGAGGAATAATGGAAAGAAGGCTTCCAACGTAGAGAGATTGGGATTTTAATCGACAACGCAGAGCCCCTGCCCCTATCTTAGGTATATTTTTTTGCCTTTGATAGGATATCGTGGGTGGCCCAGCCGCCTTTGACATCCTGGTGGTGAAATGCGACAACAAGAGTTGTCGATTGATTGTCGTCGTGTGGTGGCTGTGGAGTAAACACTCGAAGTAAATTTATAGAAGCTTATAACCATAAAATGAATAGACAGAAGGAAAACCTCAGTGGCGAGAGCGACTGCGAGCAGAAGCGACGCCGTGCAGGCGCGACGGCGAGGAAAATTTCCCTTAGTTGATGTCGTATACGCTGCCAGGTTGATACAAGAAGAACACTTGAATATGAAATGCGGCTACTACAATTAGGGTTTGGGTGATAAGTTTATGGTTGAAGGGTGTTTGGGTATTTTTGATAGATTTTAGAATGGTTGGGGGTGTTTTGGTATAAGCAACAAAATGATTACTTTTGTGTTAAGAGTAATTTTGAGCCACAACCGGTGTTACAACCAAAGTCTTTACCATGATAAAGGTAGAGTATTTGATCTGTGAGTAATGATAATGACACAACCGTTGTAACATAACGAGCGCCAAAACGTGTATCTATACCATTGAATAATAATGTAGACTCATTGATCATTATTATATCATAATCAAAGGTGTAGATACACGTTGTGGCACAACGGTTGTGTCATTATCATTACCCTTGATATGTCACTCTTTGTGTTAGAATGATTGTGTATCTTTTATTAATTGGGTGTTAATGCATAATGACGGGATTTGTAATAAACAATAACGGTAATCACGAATTCGTCATTAATGGTTACCTTTTAGTTAGGAAAAATAAATTCTCTCACTAAAAGTACCCTTCAATGATGAGATTGCCTCCCGTCATCCAAGTTTCGTCACAGAAGGGCAAGTTTCTTGTAGTGTCTATAACACTGCTAGCTTATTTTTTCAGTGGGCTCTTGAAGTAGCAGATATTTGGTGGGCTCTAAGCCATGGCCTGGTTGGCCCAAGGGACGGGTCTGTATCACTGCTAGAAAAATTCTCTTTAAGGGCGTTTCAAAACGTCTGCAAAAAACCTATATTAGGGCGTTTCTCGGGTTAGGGCGCTTGTTTCAAACGCCCTTTTTTTATCATCGTCGCTATATCCCGATAGGGATTTTGTAAAGGCGCTTTCAAATGGCTCAAAATTAAATGTCCAATACATTTCAGGATCGCCCCCAAAGTAGTACAAGAGACAGTTCAAAAATCCCTAATACAGCATAATGGGCCATTCAAAACGCCTTAAATACAGCATAAGGGGTGGTTCCAAACGCCCTTAAAATTAGTTCCAAAAAAAAACAGATGCTGATGCAATTGGCCAGCCATAAAATCATAATACCAGCATTGTACGACATTTCTAAACATTATCCAATCATATTTTGTTGGGACAGATTGCCCACACTCTTGAATGATAAAAGAAATATAGTAGCACTTTAACTGGCACCAATTGGTTTTAGTACCACGGTAAGCGCTTGATCCTAACATGGTAGTAGAGGCAGAGGTCACCAGATCGAACCCTGGTTGGAACATTATTTAAAAAGAAACTATGCAAGTGTTGGGACAGATTGCCAACACTGGAGGGGGTGTTGGGACAGATTGCCCACACACTTGAATAAAAATTGTGCAAGTGTTGGACAGATTGCCAACACTTGATGGGGGTGTTGGGAAAGATTGCCCACACTCTTGAATGATAAAAGAAATATAGTAGTGCATTTAATGGCACCAATTGGTTTTAGTACCAGGGTAAGCGCTTGATCCGCCTTTACTGGCACCAATTTTGGCTTTAGTACCACAGTAAGAACTTGATCCTAACATATTTTACACTACAATAAACATGATACCTCATAAGCTTCATTAAAGAAAACAATATAACAATAACTATCTCAATAAGAAAAATACATACAAATAAAAAGCTATTGGTCATTCAGTATCATAAGATAAATTTCAAAAAAGACAATTAATCAAAACATAATTAAGAAAACTCACATGTAAACAAATGAAAGCTTTATTACAATTTGATGTACCAAAGATTCATCTTTAACAACCGAGAGACGGTTTCCAAATACTTTGAATACTTCTCTTTCAACATTCTGCAAAACCAAATAACCGTCTATCGGAGAGGGAGACTTTATGACAAAGTACGAGTCCGTATGGTTAAAATATCCAACATTACGGTAACTTCAATATAAATGTAACTAAACGCAAATATTCAAGGTAACATCATGGATACATATACCTTGTCACTGACAGATGTGGCTTGCAGATTCAAACCTTCACGTTATGTTAAATTCCTGCAAAGGTGAAGACACAAGCAAAATCTTCAATGCGTCATATGAAGAACAAAATAAAAGATGATTGAGGCAAAACTCCAACAAACAGCATAGCAAGTCAATCGCTTGAAGAGCTAAATGCATCGAAAAAAGCACCACTCAATGAGAATAAATTTTCAAGTCAATCGAAATAGGTGAAAGATTAAAAGAAGAAAAGAGGATCAATATCACAACAAGCCATGTGTTATCAATTATATGAGGCAAAACCAGCAATCAAGTATGGCTTTTGAATTTCTAAGGCAATTAAGCAATAAACAGAGCAATGAGGGTTCAACAGAAGAATTCCAACAAACCAAGAAAAGAAGACATAAGTAACAAAAATGAAACATATAAAGAGCAGCAACCTGGAGCCGATATGATTAAACTTGACAAAATGTCAATATATGCAACTGCAATAGCTGAGGCTATATACCAATATGATCGAATAAATGCAATGATTAAGTCTACCTATACATGCAATCAGCTTGGTTGGAATTTCACTTCTCATCTTCGGGCATTTGAACATGGGCACAAAATAATAATAGCCATTACAATTCAATCAAAACATCTGAACCCAAATGATTTGGGAGTCAAGTGTTAACCAATTGAGTCATCAACTTTCTCCAATTATCTCTTCATTTCTGCTTCTCATCGTATCTGTAGTTCTTCAACCCAATCACTAAGATACAAACCAAAAAGGTGAGCATAACAACTTTGGTGCAGATGACTAAATAAATAATGATAAAAGACTTCCTACTTTCAAAGCAAAGAACCAGATATCATGTCGTTCTTGATACATACATCAAAGGGTTTGGTGTAAGATAAATGAAGTTGCCAAGGTTATCTTTTAGCATTCAAAGTACAATTAACATCTTTTTCCCTCTGCTATCTCTCTACTTTTCCAAATTGAAGCACAAATAAGCATATTCAATTCCAACAAGATACAATCAAAGCTAATAGCATACATTCCCAAAAAAATGAACCATATAACAGATCCATATAACTATAATTTCAAATCAGTCACTCCAAAAATCCTCACGATTCACAAAACTAATAACAACATACATACTGAAATACAAGACCCAACAGATTGATCAAACTTTATACTGACATTAAACAAACTAGAATGTCAAGCAGACCAAGACTGATTTGCAAAGACATAGCTGGACAGATTCTAATAATGTGCCGACCATACAACAACATCAACTTAAACTATGTAGCAGATTGGCAACTCAGATATTATAACAGATCATGTATGGAAAACTCAGTAGCATGGAAAAAGAAGTTGCTCATAAGAGTTACCAAAATCAGCATGACTAATTCTTAACACATAAGCATATATAGCATCCAGATTCGGGAAAAATTGCTCAGTTAGGCAGAACTAAGACACATGGCTTCAACTTACTGATACATATCAAATGCGAAACAAGATAACACAGGCTCATGCTTAGGCATATTCAAGGATGGTATTAAGATATATTTGAAGTTAAAAAAATCATGGAAAGAAGGAAAATAGGGCATGATTAAAGATACTTTTGTGCACATTGAACCACTTAAAATGCTAGAAAGAAACTAAATAACCATAGTTTATACTAATGAAGCAATGACCAAAAGTAACATACGTCAAAAAAATTACACTTAAGCATGAAGGAGAGAGAACACTGATGACCTAGAAAACCTAAAGAAATAAAAACAAAGAAAATAAGAAGCTAAACACAAACACTTCTTGAGCACAAATCAAAGCCAACATTCAAAATCTTAAAATTGAAATTAGCAAAACAAACATAAGAAACCACGACCTGTGAAGATTCTGTCTGCTACTAATTGCTATCAAATGGATTATGGTGTGAACGATAGTCCCATTTTGTGCAGAGGACGGAAATGGAAGACGAACTTCTTAGACACCCAATTTCAGAAATCACAGTTTGGCTAATGAAATAGAGGCTCAAGACCATCATTTCTTATCAATATCACATGATTTTTCAAAGCTAATTCACAATTTTTTCCGGTAATAAAGAGGAAAAACAAAGCCTCTAAAGTTTACTTAATCCATGAATCTATGATCTGATTCATGAAATTTTCTCAGAAGCAAAGAGCAAAACCCCATGATTTATAGCTATCAACAACAAAACAGAAAGAATTGTTGGTCCTTGAAAAAGAATTTGGTTAAGTTTAGAGGGGGAGTGAATAAACTTAATACTTAAAACTTTTTGGAGTTTAAACAGATTAGCCGACTACTAGTCGGCTGAGTCTGGTGCAACGAAATAATACTTAAGCCTTTTTCTTGTTGTTAAAATTATGATACTAAGTATTAGATTCTCAGTAGTGTGTGTGAAATTAGTATTACTTCAGTAGATAGATGTTGTTGTTATGCTGTAAATAAAAACACAGGAAGTAAATGTAGTAAATAAGAAACAAGCTTCACAAACTGAACACAAAGAAATAGGTAGAATTGCTGCCCCTAAGTATTACATTGGTCCGTGAAGGGTAGGATTGCCTTTCACCAGCTCCACCACAAAACAACACTCCTTAACACCTCAGTAATGCTTCTCTGTCTTTAGGTTTCTTTGGAAAATAAAGGTTGAATCAAGAAAGTGATTCAGCTTTGACAAGCTTTTGATCAGAATGGAAAGATCAGCAGCTTAAGGTCTTCAAGTGTGTATACTGGATGTTACTTTTATGCAGGAACACTTGAAGAATTTATGGATCATGATTATGCTCAGTTCAACAGGGTGTAATGCTCTTGATTGCTTATAAGCTTGGTAGTAATTCGGGTTCCAGGGGTCTTCTATTTATAGGTGAAAATCCAACCTTCAAAATTAAAATTTGAATATGACCGTAATTGGATTTTCTGATTATTCCCTAAAATTGCTTCTGTTGTACATTCTGACACTATCAGTGTCCTTCTAAAAGTCAGTCTACCATCCAATGGGTTTTCTTCATTTAAATCAGCTCTGAATTCCGTGTAACATCTTTTTAATCTTCACCATTGACTGACTAAAAAATTCAATGCTTGTAATTCATCCTTATCCATTTAAACTTCCAAAATAATCTTTGGATTGGATTAAATTCTATAAATTATACACAACTGAAAGTTGGTTCATAAGTCTGCTGAGATATACCTTGGGTCCGCTGATATTTATTCTGTTGTGTTTTTAGATGAACACATCAGCTGACAGCTTTTCGTCTAACTTTTAATTATGAAGTTAGAGTACAACATTTTAAACATAACTAAGTGCCATTCATCACATGTCCTTTTAGGAACTTAGACCTTCTATACAAGGTATATGTGATCAGTTTAGGCCATCACAGACTTAACTAAATTCTTATCCAATATCATTGGATTTTAAATCTTCATTACTTGGTTTGAACCCATAGCCTTCATTCTTCAATACTGAGTTTGAACCCTTAGCCTTCAGTCTTCAACAGGTCCTGGACACTCTACTGAAAACCTAATCTAGATGGGTCTGCTGACCAAGTCAGCTGGCCCCTTTACAGTGCTTGTTTGATCAAACCTATACAAAGATCAAACTCTAATAAGCCTATACATTCATTCTAGACATATTTTTTCCTTTGCCCTATAACAGCTAGTCTGGCACTCATTATTAAAACTAAATTATTTCCAAAAATTTCCCCATTTTTAGTGATGATGCCAATATGGGGTACAACAAAGCAAAAACATCAAAACAAATCAAATCTCATTGATATATTATTGATGTTTAAAACTTGTTCAAAATTATTACAACTTATTTCAGCAAGCTAAATAAAGTCTAATGTAATCTGCTGAATTAGTGTCTTTCTTGTTCTCTTTTCTGCTGATATTCTCTGATTTCTCTATGCATGTCATCCATCCACTAATTCTCAATCCTTGAAAAAATCAATCTAGGTGTGTAGCATCTTCCACCACCTCTGGAATTCATCAATGGTCATTCTTATTCCTTGAAAGTTAAAGGCTCCTTGCATATAAAGATCCTTTGAATTCGTTTAAGGAATCTTTTACTGACAGCCCTCACAATCTTTGTTCAGCAGTCTGTCCTCTTCCATATCTTGTTCCACCTCTTGAAGATCTCATTGATCTGACCCTTACTTCCCAAAGTTTCAGTCCCAGAAATGAGTTTATGCCTTCTAAAAATGTCATTTCATTGTAGATCTTCTTCATGCATTATAAGCACTGGTAAACTCTTTCAGTAGATCATCAGTTAATTAAACTCTACCAGGTGCAGGGGTTCTTAGAGCATTCATCTTAACTTCATATTCATCTGGTGATAAACCCTAGCTGCTTATTTTGCTTATGTTATCATATCTTCTTCCCCCTTATTAACATCATCAATAAAACGGTTCAGCAAGGTCAATACTCTTTCTTGAGTTGATACCAGATTATTTCTGTAATCTTGGATTGCAAAGCTTGTTCTTGCAGATTCATCCTCTCAAAATACATAGGATCAATAAGTGTGGATTGGGAACATGTACTCAATTTATCCACCTTGTCATGCTGCTTGGTTATTTGCTCATTGAGGTTCTTGTCTCTCTGAAGACTGTTTATGCTTACTTCATGATGTATATCAATGCATTTGGTAGGTAGATAAGTGATATTTGAAGCCGATGCCTCTGTTGTTCTTCCACTATTCTATATCAGATTGACAAGATCTTTAAATATTTGCTCACTAGTTCTCAGCTAACCCCTCAGCTGAATGATAACTTCCCTAGCAGCTCTCAATTCTTCTACAATATAACCTGGTATGGTTGAAGCTACACCAGTCATATTTTCAGTAGTCCTTTCATCTTCATCATCACATCAGGTCTTGGATGTCTCACTACTAAGGCAAGGTTTTTGTCTCATTCAAAAGGTTGAGGAGTACATTCTTTCAACCTTAGTTCATCAACATGTTGTTCCCCTTCAATATAAGCATTAAATTCTTCTTCAGAGATTTCTCCAACAAGTTCTTTTTCACCAGTAGGGGAATTTTCAAGCCCTAGTTCCGACCATTGATCGGCAGCTGTCTGATCCTCATACTGTTGATCCTCCAATTCTGACCTTTGTTCAACAGCTGTTTGTAATTCAGCCTATTGAACCACCATTTCTTGTGCAACTTGGATCTCTATTGGTGTAGGAATATAAGACTCAATTGCCTTTCGTTGCACTTATTGGTGAACCAAAGGAGTTACCAAATTTGGTTCAATTGGTGTATCAGGAATTACTACTACTGGAATAGGTTGTCCAATAGGTGCAACTACACCCTATAGACCAACTTGGCCTTTAGCAATAGTAGGGAACTATTAGGAACATTTTTAATATGTTTTGATGATGGCCATACTAGCTATTATAGCAAGCCTGAAATAAGTTAGAAATCTCGGAATCAGACTTTACTTAGAGTCTGACATGTTGTATAAGTTGAGTCAGACAAGTGTTGTACTAGCTGGTAGGATGGGAAAATAAAACAGAAATCCGGTAGAGTGAAGCCAGCCAAGTACCAGTAGAGAAGCATGAAGACATTATGGTCTGACTTATAACCAGGGAAGTCTGTGATGACCTTGGATAAGTCTAAGTTGTAACTCAAATGATGGAATACATTGTAAAATATGGTGTACACTGATCTCACCCAAATTAAGGATCAGTGAAGTACAAGAAGTTTGTAAAATCAAAGTAAGCAGTAAACCGGCAGAGTGAACTGACTATCGGCTGAGTGGAAACAATGCAGTGAAGAAAGAACCAAACAGCCAAGTCATAAGGATCACTTAACCATTCAGGGAACGGCCAAGTAAACTTCACTTGTTCAGATTCTATACTATGAAGATCAAGCATTAAATGCACAATCAATTGAGGATCAAACAATGACGGATTTTTTGATAGACGTTTGAGAAAGAAATCTGATCACGGAAATCAAGGGAAATATAATTAAGGGGGAATCAATATTTAAATCAAGGATTATTCTCCACATTAAATAGCCAATAGACGGAAATTCAAATCAAGAATAATCAGGCTATAAATAGAAGGCATTCACAGACAGGAAAAATAACGATTGAATCTGGTAAGAAACAAGCAGAAACTCTATCAAATTGAAAAGCTTTCTATCTGTACTTAAAGGAAACATCTAGAGATCAACTCAGCAATCAGAGTTCAAATTCCACATCAAGCACTGAGATTTATCACAAGTCTGTGAATCCAATTCACATCAACTGATGCAATTGAATCAGAGGAATCTATGTTGCAACCTTTGTGATAGCTGCTGAAAGATTTGTTCTGAAGGAGCAGTGATAGAGACTGAGTCACTGAAGATTTTGTAGCCAGGGAGTGATAGTCTTGAAGATTGTGAAGCTTGTGTAGTCAAGGACAATCTAACTAATGTATCTGTGAAAACAATAGTGAATTCCTCCAATCATCACAGCGGAAGAGTGGATTAAGGGAGTACACCACCCTGAACCACTATAAACCTTTGTGTCTATTTACTTTCAGCAATTTACTTTACCGTACTTCATTTCATTGCATACAATATCTGTGATTGCATAATCTACTTGGAACCAACATTTAAAGAAGGGACTTATCTGCTGCCCAAAAGCTTTTAAATATAAGAAAAGTTTTTGAAATTCCACTATAGTCATTCACCCCCCTCTGACGATAGTTTTACCCTTCTCTGGGACCAACAATTGATATCGGACCAGTGTTCCTAGTATCAGAACCTATTCAGATCTAATTTCTGGTAACAAGGAGATCACATATTTTCAAAGTAGTTTTTAAATTTGTGCTTTCTAAATATATCTCTTATTTGTACTCATGGATTCCTCAAATTTCATGTCAAAGGTACATGTATTCAATGTTAATAATTTTGATGAATACAAAATAAAGATGATGTCTCATCTTACAACAACTCATAAGGAGATGCTGGATGTAATTAATGATGGCCCGATCCCGATCACAACTGTGGTAACCACATGAGCAGATCAAGGGAAGGATATAGACAGACTCAAGAAGGATTGGACCAAGGATGACAAAAGAAGAGAAAACTTAGATTTTGCTACAAAAGACATGATCTTGAAGACTCTGCACAATAATATGTTCATGAAGATCAAATATTGCAAAACAGCAAATGAGATATGGGATAAATTAGCACCGATCAATGAAGGATCAGAAGCAGTCAAGGAAAACAAATTATCTGTTGCATAATAGAAATTTGAGAACTTTAAAATGAAGACTGGTGAGTCCATTGATCAAATGGACAACAGATTCTCAAGCATCATCAGTGAACAGAAACAACTTGGACACACATATCCACAGAAAGAAGTGTGTCTGAAAATCTTGAGAGGACTTCCTGAAAGATGGAAGATCATTGACGCCGGAGGCGTACAAGAGAATAACGCAAGGAAGAACACAAGAGAAAAAAACCATAGAAACAGAGAAAAATCTCTGAAATATATATATTTTTATTATCAAAATTCAACTTCCTTTACTAAGTCCAGAAGCCGGACTTTTATAACTGAACAAAATAAACATTACCTAATTTGGAATCAACCGCAATTATTACTAGCATTAATCGGACATAAATCAAGCTCCCTTGTTTCTTCCATGTGCCAATATTGCCAATATTCAAATTCAAACGAGATCTTATTTAACTTCCTAATAATATTTAAAATAATGTCTTAAATAACGTAAATCGGAATAATTCCCAAAAATCCTCCTGCATCAGTCTCCCCGGGTTTGAAAGAACTTGTCCTCGAGTTCATATGCATTTTCCCACGATCGAATGGATTTCCAATCAAAACATTCCATACTAATGAGCACAATCCGGATGAATCGTCATTATAGCCATGACCATTCAAGTAATTGATAATAAGTACCAATACATATCTCCCAATATAAGAATCAAATCCAATCTTCAAATTTTGATCATCGAAAACTAGATGACTTTCCATTCTCGCTGCCATGATGACTTTTATTTCCCAATCAGTAACATTATTGCTTAACATAATTCGGTTGGCCATGGATCTATTCTTCACCGTGGCCTTATCATAATTAATTTTGTTAAGCAATATATTAAATGATTTCAAATCAGTCTCTTCTTCTTTTTGAATGTACTCAAACTCCTTGATATAACTACTGTTACCGCAAATTGCAAACACATCATTATTAATTCCATCAGTTTCAATTATATTAAAACATGTTTCTTCTTTATACGTGCCGCCTCTTGGGTAATGTCTTCACGTATAAAACAAGAAACAAACTTATTTTGCATCTATTCTTTATTGCCAGAAAAATTAAATGACACATTTTCAACCAAATTATCACCATAATCATCCCAAATGATTTCTTCTTCAAAAAATTTATTATCGTCATGATCTTGAACATGCAGATTCTTATTATCATCCAAAACATCATCAAGATCATCCCAATTTATTTTTTCTTTGAATACCTCGACATCATCATCCCATTTTATTTTTTCTTCAACAACTTCCCTATCACTATCCCATATAATTTTCTCTTCAACAACACATCCATCATAATCATAGATGGGTGGGTTGTCGTAACCATCAAATTCATCAAAAAAAACAGGACCATTTTCAGTGTAAATATCATCATTAGACAACTCGGTCAAATCCATTTTGACATCGAGGTCTTGACGATGATTTTCTCGATCACGATGCTCCGATACCGAGCATGAATGTGATACGAGTTTCTGGAATTGGAATCGAAATTAGAGTGATACCTTTTTCGATAAAGGAGTTCCGTAAGTTCTTGGTTTAACTCTGCAATTTTGCCACTGCAAGTACTTCTTCATCCAACGTGGGCCGATGGGATCGCGATGCTTGTAGACTTTCTCAATCGAAACCTGTCCACAAACACGACCATCATAACCACCAGCCATTAGAAATTGATGAAAATTCTCGGACCAAGAACGTAGGGATGCTCTGATACCAATTGACGCTGGAGGCGTATCAGAGAATAACGCAGGGAAGAACGCAAGAGAAAAAAACCATAGAAACAAAGAAAAATCTCTGAGATATATATATTTTATTATCAAAATTCAACTTCCTTTATTAAGTCCACTAGCCGGACTTTTATAGCTGAGCAAAATAAACATTACCTATATAAAATCAACCGCAATTATTACTAGCATTAATCAGACATAAATCAATCTCCCTTGTTTCTTCCATGTGCCAATATTGCCAATATTCAAATTCAAACAAGATCTTGTATAACTTCCTAATAATATTTAAAATAATGTCTTAATTAACGTAAATCGGAATAATTCCCAAAAATCCTCCTGCATCAATCATCACATCAGTGCTCAGAGGAATAACAAACCTTGCAAACACTGATACTTTAACTCATGAATTTGATTTGAACCGCGAAGACAGTGCACCAGCAGAGGCACACAAGGCCAGTGCACTGGTTGCACCCTAGCAAAGCAAAACAACTGACACAAGAAGCAAAGAGACACAGGAGCTGAAAGAACAAGTAGCTTTACTGATCAAACGTTTTGACAAGTTTATCAAGAAGAAGCAATTCATGGGAAGTTCATCATCAAACAAGAAGTCAAGCTCAAGCAAAGACATGAAGAAAAAGGATGATGAATACAAATGCTTAAACTGTAAGAAAAAAGGTCATTTCAAGGCAGATTGTCCAGAAGAAAAAGGCAAAGATGAGGACAAGAAGAAGTACAAGACAACTGAAAAGAGAAAAAGCAAGAAGGCACTCAAAGCTGAAACCAGCAGTGAAAAGAATGAAGAATCATCTGAAAATGATTCTGATGATGATGATGAAGCTGACAGCTCAGCCAATGAAAAAGCGTACCTATGCCTTATGGCTAAAGAATCTAATGAAACTGAGGTAACATCTAGCTCATATGCATCATCTAGTGCATCCAAATCTTGTTGGAAGTAGCGCCCGAAAGACAATTTATGTAATTGCTTTTATAATTAATAAATGACATATTTATTCTCATCTTATTATTTGTTTTGTGCTTATAAGAAATAAACTACTGAAAACCTCAAGTCGTATCATATGTATCCATATAACTTAGTGTGTGTCAAACATGAGGATTAAATTTATGGTGATACACTTGAACTAGTAGTCCGTGGTGAACTTAATCAAAGTATGAGGTCTATTGATTAAACCACCATTAATGTGCCCAGAACACTTTATGGTGTGACCGTCTTATCCGGACCGTCGATATTGGTTATCCAAGTGGGGCATTTATATATGATGTAGTCATATAGGACTGAACCGATTTAATCTGAATTTCTCATATAATTCCGTGATTGTGAAATCTCATTAAATCACAAGATGATCATATATGGATTAACCCTAATCCTGAAGTGATTACAGACTCCTACTTGCTTCAGGATAGGGTTTGATGTGTTCGTTAAGGATCGCTAAGAGGCGCGGTCCGAATCACTTTCACGTTGGCACTATTCTGGAATGAGTGAGAAGTGTGTGTCTCACAGATACGGAATCCATTCCTTCCTGCGGGAAGTAGAAAGACAATCCCCTTATTTGTAAATCCTAGAAATTGATCGATCCGTGGAGTTTGTATTGGATATGAACTAATTGATCACTAGTGGGTTAATGGTAAATAAGGAATAAAATGTATTGAAGAGGGTTTACGGAAATAATCCGGCTTCATTACGAATAGTCTATGGAGGGTTAGTTTATATGTAATGATTATATCAATGGTTACTTATCGTCTCGACTCGACGTTTTGAGAATAAGTTATATCTATAATCGATAGAGTTCAGTTTCGGATTTATGGTGGTGTAATTTCGGAATTAACGAATTGAATATAAATATTCTGTTCAATGAATATTTTATTTAATTTATTGTAGGTACTGGTTATAGGTCCATGATCCCCGGGTTGGCTCGTAACACGCGAGTGTTTTCTCGTTTTATGGAACCTCAAGAATAAATTAAATAGTTGCTCTATTTAATGAATATGCAATATTACTTATTTGGTAAATAATATGTAAAATAGAAAAGCCATTGTCTATTAAATTATTGACTAAAATGGCGCCACACATTTTGTGATAAAGTTGGGAAAAGAAATTTTCCTAGATTATGTCACATGTATAATTAGTTAATTATTTATCTATTAGATAATTAATGAAAAAGAGATAATAGATTGATTTTTTTGGAATTATCTCTTATTTTATGGCAAATATCTTTTCCTTATGGGAATAGGTAATTGTGGTGTAAAAAGGATAACTCTCTCTTTACTAGTTATTTTCCTATATAAAGAGAGTTCCTCCTACCACAATACACACACATAATTTATGCCACACTTGGAAGAAAAGAAGAGAAAAATTAGTTTGTTCTAGTCATTAAGAGGAGAAAAACTGGGGTTTTTCTTGTGCATATTCTAGGAGGTTCTGAGGCGAGGATCAACGCCCACCTATCGTCCCTTGGAGATACAATCCGGAAGAATGCGGCTGCTCTATCTGTCGATTTATTATTCCTCTTGAACAAGGTAAATCTTCAACCTTCTCATAGTTAGGTTAATTATTTATGTGGATCATATCGTGGTATAATCGCTTGCGAATTTATTCGTAGGTTCCGCTGTGCAAGATCGAATGTCTTGATCGATGCTATGAATCAGATCTGACGATCCAATTATGGATCGGATCCAGATTCGGGTTTCTGTATATCCAACATGTGGTATCAGAGCGAGGTTAAAGCGATTTTGCGATCATGATTGTATAATTACTCAATAAGGAGTGGAATAGAATAAAATTGCTTCTTTTAAATTTTTTTAAATATGCGATTGAATGTTTTGGTTGACGAGATGGATTGGGGTTGGTACCTGTTTACCATTAGATCTGTTGTAAACCCATTTTCCAGGTGTAGGTGACAATTTGTTGTATTATTTTTTTTATTTTTTTTTTTGAAAAAAAAAGAAGGGAAAAGTATCTTTTTTATTGCGCTTTTGCTGTAGCTGTTGCTGTTGCCGAATGCTATTGCTGATTTTGGGTGCTGATGCCATGATGACATCAGCACAGTAACAAAAAAAAACCGCAGTTGCAGTGATTCAAACCTAGGCTGCTGTGATGGAACGAAGAGCTCTGCACCAACTCGGCTAGGAGACTTTGGTTAAAGATCTGGACCAGAAATACAATATTCAATGTGGCGGTAGTTTATAGTTAGATATTAGTAAACCTTTTGAAAGTAGGGTTTATCTATTTATTTAATTTTAGGTTTATAGATCAGATACGGGGTTACCAACGGTCCATCTCAGTGGTTTATTTTCCGCATTTTTTTTCTTATGTGATTATTTATGTGATATAACCATGCCATGCATCATATTCATGAATTCCACTCCTAACATATGCATACATGTAGAAAATTAATATTGAAATTAATTAGACATGTATCAACACGATAATTAATTTAGATAAAAAATTAATTAAATTAATTATAGGAAAAAGAATTTTATCGAGATATAAAATTCACATGATAAAAATAAAATTTATTTTTGGGATCTAAAAATCATTCGTGGATTTTAATTATCTAGTGACTACATAAAAGAATTTTAATAATTGAAAAAAATTGGAAAATCCGGAAACGCTGGACACCACTAAGCAAAAGGTTCGAAAATTGGTTCGGGCGGCCGACAGGTCTTCTGCTAGACTCGACTTGTCCATCCAAGTGCGGTGTTAGCCACGGGGGTCCGGCAAGGTCAAGGTATCCGGTGAGCTAAGGCTCAATGGGGCAACCTTAGCCTGATTTTCAACCCAACACCCGCACACGTGCGACGTTAGCGTCGGGGGTCCGGCAAGGTCAAGCCATCCGGAGTGTTTCGGCTCAATGGGGAAGCCTTAGCCCGATTCATCCAGCTGTCGTATAAGAACCAACGAAGAGGATGGGTCGGCTTAGCCAATCCCGACACCGTTCGGTGAACTCGGTTAAAGCTCAGCCAGGGTTTAATACCGAAAAGTTGGTGATTGCTTTTCAAGATTTATTGTTTTCAAATTATTGAGATAAAATTCTAAGATCCTAAAATTTTATCATGACGATATTAGGACTATAAAATTCTTTTATTGAATTTTAATTTTGTTGTGACTACACAAGATATTTTCAAAATAATCGATAAATTGGAAAATCATGAATATAGTGTCACTAGTTAGACGGTATTTGGAACCGATAAGTAGTGGGAGCTTTAAATTCTGTGATTTATTGTTTTCAAATTATTGAGAAATTCATAAGTCCTAATATATTAGGATTATAAAATTCTTGGTGAATTATAATTGTGTAGTGTTGGTCCCTTGGAAAGGCTGACACAAGTTTAGAGGGGGGGGGGGGGTGAATAAACTTGTCACCAAAAACTGAATTTAAAACAGATTAGGGTTCAGATAAAACTTGTGTGGAGTTGAGATGACTAAGGTGAGATTAAATCAAGCTGACTTAAGCTGAAACTGAGTCAACTGGCAGCGGATATCATTTTAGCCTTTATATTGATCTTGTTATTCTGTTGTGAAAACTGAGTGTTGTAAACTGAATTCTGGTGAATGTCAGTTGTGAATGTGAGATGTATAACAATCAAGTATCACAATGATGTAAGTAAATGTTAAATAAGTAAGTAAATGCGTAAAGTAAATAAGGCGGATGTTATAGAGGTTCTAGGTGGTGTAATCCTGTACGTCCTCTTTTCCCTTGTGGTGCGGAGGAAAATTCCACTAGAACTTCTTGAGGTGAACTGTTACAAAATGTCCTAAACAATAGTCCTTGGCTAATCCCTAGCTTCACTATCTAAACAATTGTAGAACAGGTAGAATTGCTGCTCTCCAAATGCTTGAACCACTGGTCCTTAGAGGGTAGGATTGCCTCTTCACCAGCTACCACCACAAACACAGTCTACCCGACTGCTTGTCACAACTGTCCTTGACAAAACCTTCCCGGTTTGCTTGACAGTCTAAACCTTTGAAATAGAATCAAAGTTGGGCTGAGAATCAATAAATTGATACTTGTTTGTGGTTCTTCAGAGTGTTGAATTCTTGATAAATTCTTTGTAGCTTTGAACACTTGAAGAAATACTAGATATGATATTGTTATAGTTCAGAGATGATAACAATTCAAATAAAGTGCACAAATTGCTTGTAGATTCTTGTTTTTATATTCTTAGTCTCCTTCTTCTATTTATAGTGTGAAGTCCAACGTTCATCTGACTTCGATTTGAATTGTATCAACGTATATCTTGCAACAGTTATGTTTTCTGACCGTTCCTGCTGTGTCAGTGACTCATGCAATGAAATTTCTTTCTTTACAACGTTCGAGTGTACTTTCAGTTTGTTGGATGGCTGACTTATAAAACTCAGTTTCCTTGTCAGTTTTTCATCTGTCAGTTTCCTAACTGACTTGGAGCATTAACTGAGATTTTATTCTTCTTAAAAAATCAGTACTCCAGTTTTTATCTGATTATAATTGACTTAATCAGAGTACACCATGATACATTTATCATCTAAGAATTAATTGTCCTTATGATTCTTAGGTCTTCATACAAGATCCATAAAGTCAGTTCAGGTCATCACAATCTTGCCTGAAGTCCAACTTTACAGTCTCGACTTGTAATCTTCATAACTGAGTTTGAGCCCTCAGTTCTTCATTCTTCAATAACTGAGTCTGTGTCCCTCAGTTCTTCAATCTTCTATAACTGAGTCTGTGTCCCTCAGTTCTTCAATCTTCTAGATAAGCCAACCGATTCTGTAACTCTCAGCGAACTTATCTTTTTCAATCTTCTGTTGGTGTGCTCTATTGTCAGTTTCTTGTAGAGTCAGTTTCTTCATTTCTCAGTTCTGGTCAAGAACAATTACAGTGCTTGTCTGATTTAACTTATACAAATATCAGACTTTAATAAATCCTATACATTGGTATCTAGACTTCTTTTTCTTTGCACTATAACAGCTAGTTATGACACTTCATCAATGGGGTTAAGAACAATTATTAAACTAAGTGATGAATCATCATCAAAACATAAATTTTATTTCCAACAATTTCCCCATTTTTGATGATGTCAATACCCTCCTTAAAAGCAATGCAAAAAGATAAAAGATAAAACATAATAAGCAACACCATGAACTGAGAAACTAAAACTTTATATGATAGCTGAGTTACAAGGTTTGAATACAACATAAGTAAAACAAATAAATTTAGTGTCCTGGTTGATTATCATAGTTCTCTGCAACAATTCTCATTTCTTCATTTGTGGCTGAATGTTGAATTCCATGAATGCTTGCCCAAATGTTCCATGACTGAGATAAATTGTTTTTCTTGAAAAATTTGCTTTTGAATAGAGCTGCAAATGTGAAGACTGATGTCCTTAGTCTTTCATTGGTGGCTGTTCTCAGTAGAGTTTGAATAAATTCAGGTTCAGCCTTTTCAACTTTCTCTGAAGCTTTATCTAAGGTACCATCTGCTTCCCATTTCTTCAGTTTATTCCAATAGTTCACAAGTATCTTCTGCCTGTGTAGAAATGTTTCAAGAGATTCTTCTTTTGATACTCCTTCTCTCTCTGGTAAATTCTTGAATAAATTGTAGAGACGAGAATCCAGACCAACTCTTTTGTCAGTTGGTTCTGAGTACTTAATAATCAGTTTCATCTCATCATCAGTAAAATCTCCTCTTGCTTTCTTCAGTTCACTTAACTTATCATCAACATTTGTGAGGACTTGTGGTATTTCAGCTGCATGGACTTTTAAGATATCCAAACTTTCCCCCTTATTGACATCATCTTTATTAATCAGACTTTTGTAGGTCAGGATCTTCCTCAAAATCATCATCAACATTTTTCTTAGAGCTTCCACTGGCTAAGGCTTCCTTCCAATAGCTGTTTCTGATTAACGCATACCCTTGATTTAGGAATTCTTCGGTATTGATTATTTCCATTAAGCTTGTGATGTTGTATAGATCGAATACCCATTTATCAATGATCTCCATTTCTGCACGCTGACTTCTTTGATTATTTATAGAACTTAACTTCCAAGTTCTGTATCTTTGCAATCGCCCATAATCAGCTTTCATTAGTTCTGTATGATCATATGGAGATTTGAATGGTGTGAGGGTGTCCTCGGAATCCCTTGTGATCTCATGATCTTCTCCTTGAGTAGGAACTTCAATTTGCATGGGATCATCAGTTCGCATAAGATTTGTTCTGCTGGTTTCTCCCTCAGCAGTAGCTGGGAAAACTGATGTTCCTTTTTCAATCTCAGTAGCTGAGATTATCGGCTCAGATAGAACTTTTTCACTTGCATCTTCTTCAACGGCTTGTTTTTCACTTTGCTCAGGTTCCAATTCAACAATTGGAACTTCTTTCATTGTGTGTCCAGTGGGTTCAGCTTCATGAACTTGTTCATCCAATTGAATAAACTTGGTTGATTCTGTTATTGCTTCAGCCTCCTTTTCTTCAGTTTGAGGAGCTGAGAATTCTTTAGCAGTTTCCTCTTGTTCCAAGCTGGGTACAGATTCTTGAGGAGTAGACTTGGACCTTGAAAGCAACATAAGCATGTTCAATGTTGTTTCATCAATCAGTCTTTCATCACTATCTGATTCTTCATTATCAGGATCAATTCTCAGGGTTTGTTCCCCCTGAGTTACAGCTTCTTTCTGCACGTTAGTTTCAACAGTTTGCCCTCTGTTGATAACTTCAGTTTCTTTCATTATTTCCATTCCTTGTATAGCTTCTTCTTGAGTTGGTAAAACCTCAGTTACCGAAGTTGGAATGGATTTAGTGAGATTAATTTCAGTTTGCACTTCTGGTGCTGATCTGTCAGCACCATCAGTTCTAGCTTCTTGAGTTGATGACATTTCTATTGATTTCTCAGTTACGCCTTTTCCAGTTTCTTCCAACTGCTTTCTTCTTTTCTTCAAGTCTTCAATTTGTGCTAACACTTCGTCTCCAGTTGCAGGTTGTTTTGATTTCCTACTTTTCTTCTTTTTGAGTTCAGTCTCAGTTTTCTCAGCTTTCCTTTTCCTTGTCTTTTCTTCCTTAATATCAATCTTTCCATCAGCAACAGGTGTTTCTTTCCTTTTAGCAACTCCGAAGTGATCGAGTATCCTTTGGACTACTAATGCTAGAGTTTTCTTGTGATAAAATCTTCCTTTCTTCACGTCGGTCTTCTTTTTGGGTACATCAATTGATTGTGCTATCAATTGATCAAATAGATACCTTGCCCAATTGAAATCCTTTTCAAACCAGATTATGTAAAGCAAATCTAGTTTTGCTCCAGATAAATTGCTAAAGTTTCCAGCATTCCCAATTATGCAATTTGCCAGCAACTTCGAAAGAAAATCAAATTCTGGCTTGAGTAGGCTTGTGCTCCCTGTGTGTAAGACAGTAGATTCACCATTAATTGCTATATCTTTCCATAACTTCTCTTTCTGTTCTTTAGTCAATTTAATGGCTGTTGTTCCTCCGGATTTGTCAAACCCAAATATCTCTGCAATTAACTCTTCAGTAACTTTGATTTCCTTATTACTGACAGTGGTGATGAAGGGTTGTGTGTCTTCTCCTTCCACAACTGTTCTTCCAAATTGATAGAAGTCTCCGTTGCTTTCTAAACAAACACTTTTTAGATCGATGTTGAAGACAGCTTCCAATCCTTTAATTTTCGAATTTTTATCGTAATAGAATTAACTAGAGTTTGATCAACATACTTTGCAATATATTGATCAAGAGAAACGATCATTCCGGGTTCAACACGAGTGAAGGTCATTTTTCTAGATTTGATTGAAGATTTGAAAATTTGAAATTCAGAGAGTAGATTCAGAATTCAAGCGTAAGGAATTTATATAAAAGAAAATTCTGGATATTTATAATTTACAGTGGGGGTAGTTAATAATTGAGTGGGACTTAAAACGTCATGTCATAAATGTGTTGAGATTGCAAAAAGGTGGATGTGTGGAAATTATGAACGGTTTAAATTGAGAAGGACCACGTCTTTTCTTGATAACCGTAGCTAGATAAAAGTGGATAAAGAAGGTACGGTGTGTTAACAGCTATATATTCTCAGTTTTGTCCTCATGCTGAATTCAAAAACATAGTTGTGAAAACAACTCTGTTTTGTGAATTAAATTTTTCAGTTCTCAGCTGATTGTGTTTCTCCTGCAAAACAAAGCGAGAAATTTTTGGTACCCATATCTTTTTGGGTCCTAACTAATTAGCTCGTGATGATACAACTTTGTGCCTTTCTTGATATTTTGACTGTGTGAAGTCAGTTTTCACAAACTTTTCCTGTATTGTCATAACAGTTTTAAATTTGTTTTGATTGTGAAACTGATGTGATGGTCTATTCCAATCTTCATCTGTGGGAAATAATCTTCCTTTCCCTCTGATCCTTGAATGATCTTTATCCTTAGATGGATATGACCAGGACCGGCCCACCCATAAGGCAGGCCAGGCACCAACCTTAAGCCCACTGGAAGGGTGGGCCTCGGATTACCTGTTTTGCAAAAAAAAAAAATTTTGGTCCAGGCCCATTTTTGGATTACCTGTTTTGCAAAAAATTTATGTTCCAGGCCGACTTGTTTATGTATATGATGATATGAATTTGAATTATTACTTCTAGCTATGTTTCGAGACTATTAATGAACTCAAATTTTGTATTTACGGATGTTATAAATACAATGTTGATATATTTTGTAAGTATGTGTTCAAGAGAAAAAAAAAATTTAACTGCAAAGGCCCACCGTACCGATTCGCCTTAAGCCTCGGGTTTGGTTGTGCCGGCCCTGGATATGACTTGAAGATTTTTCTTACTGACATTGGATCAGTTTTACTGTTTTCAGCCTTCTGAGTTTTTCTGTAAAATCTGCTGGCTTGGTGAATTTTGCTAACAGATTTTTCAGTTTTAGCAGCTTTTGCATTTGGTTGTGCTAAGTGTCTATCAGTTCTAATAACTTTATCAGTTTTCAGAGTTTTTGACGGTTGAGTAGTCACAAATTTTATTGCAACTGATCTTGGTCTTAACTTGGAATTATACTGATTGTCAAACCCTAAACCAGATCTATCTCCAAATGGTTTTCCTGGTTTGAATTGAACTTTGGAGATTGGATCAACTGATGATTCACTGATGTTTACAACGTTTGTTGGTTTATCAGTTGGTCCAATCACTTAGGTTCCATTATTAGTCTTGATTAGGTTAATTTCAGCGTTCAATCTTGAAATTTTAGTTTTCAATAACTTTTTCTCCTTTTTGACATTCTCATAATTCTTTTGAATTATCTCTAATTTCTTTATGAGTATGTCCAAGGTTTCATTGAAATCTTCATTTCTTTGATTGTTCAGGATAGTGTGAGATTTAGATGTAGATGCACTTACCTTCTGATGTTTGAAAGATAAGCCTGGTGTTGAGGAATCATCACTAATCAGAACTTGTTTCCCTTTATCAATAGCATTTGCCTGTGTAGCTCCTAGCAATATGATTTCTTCATCGCTTTCTCCTCCATTGCTTGTAGGTAGGGTCTCATCAATATCTATGACTTTTATACTGGATGGATCTCTGGTTAACTTTTCTTCTATAGAGTCAGCCACCCGTATTAATTCTCTTTCTACTTCTTCTGAAAGATCACTTAAGGATGGAAATCCTCTGGATTCATCATCAATATTCGCATTAAACTCAATGTCTTCATCATAACTGAAATGAGGTTTTGGATTTGTGTGAGAGCTTGTAGTACTGAATCTTTCAAATACTTGATCTTGGAAATCATGGACAACATTCTGCAAGTAGTCAGTCAGGGGGTTATTTAGCCAATTTCTAATTCTAGATGTATCCATTGTAATAAAGTATAGTAAGGGTTTTCAACAGTTGGTTGTTTGGAAATAACTGATGCACAGTTATCCTTTTGATCAGTAATAATTCGGATCTCCTCCAAAAGGAAGAACGCGCTCCGATACCAATTGTTGGTCCCTTGGAAAGGCTGACACAAGTTTAGAGGGGGGGTGATTAAACTTGTCACCAAAAACTGAATTTAAAACAGATTAGGGTTCAGATAAAACTTGTGTGGAGTTGAGCTGACTAAGCTGAGATTAAATCAAACTGACTTAAGCTGAAACTGAGTCAACTGGCAGCGGATATGATTTTAGCCTTTATATTGATCTTGTTATTCTGTTGTGAAAACGGAGTGTTGTAAACTAAATTCTGGTGAATGTCAGTTGTGACTGTGAGATGTATAACAATCAAGTATCACAATGCTGTAAGTAAATGTTAAATAAGTAAGTAAATGCGTAAAATAAATAAGGCGGATGTTATAGAGGTTCCAGGTGGTGTAATCCTATACGTCCTCTCTTCACTTATGGTGCGGAGGAAAATTCCACTAGAACTTCTTGAGGTGAACTGTTACAAAAAGTCCTAAACAATAGTCCTTGGCTAATCCTTAGCTTCACTATCTAAACAATTGTAGAACAGGTAGAATTGCTGCTCTCCAAATGCTTGAACCACTGGTCCTTAGAGGGTAGGATCGCCTCTTCACCAGCTACCACCACAAACACAGTCTACCCGACTGCTTGTCACAACTGTCCTTGAAAAAACCTTCCCGGTTTGCTTCACAGTCTAAACCTTTGAAATAGAATCAAAGTTGGGCTGAGAATCAATAAATTGATTCTTGTTTGTGGTTCTTCAGAGTGTTGAATTCTTGACAAATTCTTTGTAGCTTTGAACACTTGAAGAAATACTAGATATGATCTTCTTATAGTTTAGAGATGATAACAATTCAAATAAAGTGCACAAATTGCTTGTAGATTCTTGTTTTTATATTCTTAGTCTCCTTCTTCTATTTATAGTGTGAAGTCCAACGTTCATCTGACTTCGATTGGAATTGTATCAACGTATATCTTGCAACGGTTATGTTTTCTGACCGTTCCTGCTGTGTCAGTGAATCATCCAATGAAATTTCTTTCTTTACAACGTTCGATTGTACTTTCAGTTTGTTGGATGACTGACTTATAAAACTGAGTTTCCTTGTCAGTTTTTCATCTGTCAGTTTCCTAACTGACTTGGAGCATTAACTGAGATTTTATTCTTCTTAAAAAATCAGTACTCCAGTTTTCATCTGATTATAATTGACTTAATCAGAGTACACCATGATACATTTATCATCTAAGAATTCATTGTCCTTATGATTCTTAGGTCTTCATACAAGATCCATAAAGTCAGTTCAGGTCATCACAATCTTGCCTGAAGTCCAACTTTACAGTCTCGACTTGTAATCTTCATAACTGAGTTTGAGCCCTCAGTTCTTCATTCTTCAATAACTGAGTCTGTGTCCCTCAGTTCTTCAATCTTTTATAACTGAGTCTGTGTCCCTCAGTTCTTCAATCTTCTAGATAAGCAAACCGAGTCTGTAACTCTCAGCGAACTTATCTTCTTCAATCTTCTGTTGGTGTGCTCTATTGTCAGTTTCTTGTAGAGTCAGTTTCTTCATTTCTCAGTTCTGGTCAAGAACAATTACAGTGCTTGTCTGATTTAACTTATACAAATATCAGACTTTAATAAATCCTATACATTGGTATCTAGACTTCTTTTTGCTTTGCACTATAACAGCTAGTTATGCCACTTCATCAATGGTGGGTTAAGAACAATTAATAAAATAAGTGATGAATCATCATCAAAACATAAATTTTATTTCCAACGTGTAGTGTCTACACAGAGAAATTGTAAATCCGTGAAATTGGAAAGTCGTGAATAAGTGACATTAGTTAGACGGTATTTGGAACCGATGAACTAGTGGGAGGATTAAAAATTTTAAATATTCATGATTTATTGTTTTTGAGATTGTAAATTAATTCCAAAAAAAATCCTAACGAGACTACTTATTTTTCAAAATAACGAGTGAGAGCGGAGAAGGTGACAACTAACCCCACGGCCTGTACTGTTGGCACAACCACATGAGAGAATGATGACGCCTCGTGCCACTTTGATTTCGGCCCCCTACGGATGGCGTTCACCGCTATCAAAATTCAAGGCTTGGTCTCCGAAAGGATAGGATTTTGAGTACTCGTCGGGTCACTGACCAACCCTACGGCAGCATACTCGGGGCGTATTTAAAAATCTGAAACAGTAGGTCACCCTCACAAGGATACTTTAGGAAATATCTTGGCTGAAAAAGGAAGGTAATCAACAATTAAATAGGAGATGTTCGATTCCTAAATGGTTTATTTGTTGAGAGAGATTGTCTCAATTTAATCGCCACCTCTTTGACCTACCCTATGGCGGCACTGAGGTGTGAGATTAAATCCTTGGAATGGTTGGATAAACTGCATGCATGACATCACGTTTATAATTCATAAAATTATTAAATGTTGTGGTGTATGATTTTTTTATAATTCTGTCATAATTTATTTTTGCAACTAATGATGACTGTTAAACACGATAAATTGACTAATGATGACTACGTAAAAGTGGAAAAGTAACAAGAACGTTGAACTCAATAATCGAAAATGCAAATAATCGAAAATGCAAATTAATTTTTCGAAAGAGGATGTTCCTCTTAAGCCTTCAAACTTAAGTGACATTGAAATTCACGTATTTAAGCCCCGAACGACTACAAATTTGGGAAAACTCAAAAGACAAAAGTTGTAGAACTGAGAGTTTTCTAAAGGATATCAAATTTTCAGATTTTTTGGAGATACAGAAGTTGCTCAAACAATCGTTTTTCAGAAACTGATGCAATCTGTCAAAAATTTCCAGATTGATAGCTGTGACTTAAGGTGCCGAATCCGTTAAAACTACAGCGAATTTGGCAAAAATCGAAAGACAAAAGTTGTGGATCTGCAAATTTCCTATAAGTTCACTAATTTTCAGGTAATTTTGATTCGTTTAACCCACTGAAAACGAATTCATACAAAGATTTACTGCTGCAGTTTTTCTGGACAGATTGTTTGGAGTAATCTGCGGTTTTCGGCAAGATTTATGTTGAATCTGGATTGGGTGTAAAGAGAGAAACTGTAGCACGAGATGTTCTGTATATGTGGTAAAAAGTGCAGAATTTTTCGAGTTGTTTTGGTTAGGAAACGAACTGATACAAAAAAACGGGATCTGTAAAATAATTAGGGTTTTTGGGATGAAGGTTTGAAGAATCTTCAAGTTTTCCGGGTAGGATGGATGAAGATTTGAAGATTTTGGATGTTCTTGGGAGAGGATGGACGAAATTAATGAACAAAAAACAATGAACTAAATTTTTTTTTTGAATAAGAAAATTAAAGTAGGAAAATAAACGAGGATATTTGATACCTTCGTCGCTAAGCTCTGCTACCAACTGATGCGATACGATCCCAGGAGATCGACTAAAGGATGAATACTAGAGGAAAACCCTAACCTAACTGAGCAGCAGTCTAGGAAGAGGGCCCAGAACAACTCAACGCTTTGCTCATGAACGCTGATAAGCTCTCGAAAGGGGTGCAATCTCTACGACAAAGAGATCACTCGCTCGCAAGCGATGTTCTTGATCAATCACAGACCAAGGAAGAAGAGAAAACTCTCAATTTCATTATAAAGATTTCATCATTCATTGTCTTATAAAATTACAAGTGGTTGCCTTTATATAGGCTACAAAATAAAAGACTGACAATCTCCTAACCGATGTGGGATAAATTACATGTAATTTTCACCACTTTATTTTGTAACAATCGTAACTCAACCCTGATAATCCCAAACGGCTATTATTTTCTAAAAATAAACACCTGGCCCAATTTTATTGGGCAACGTTTGACACGGGCCTAAGGCCGTTTTATTCATTAAAACACCGAAAACTAAAATAAACAAAAACAAATAAAATGTCTCGGGACGGATCACATCACTTATCCTTATTTACCATTAACCCCCTAGTGATCAATTAATTCATACAACTCACTGGCAGCTAATCAGTGTAATATGAACTCCATGGATCGATCAGTTTCTAGGATTAACAAATAAGAGAACTGTCTATCTACTTCCAGAAATGGAATGAATGGATTCCATATCTGTGATAACACAGACTACTCACTCAATCAAGTATAATGCCAAGATGGGGTAATTCAGATCACAGACTCAGTGTAATCCTTAACCGTCAAGTCAAACCACATACTGGTTCAAGCAGTTGACTGTGATCACCTCAGGATTAAGATATATCCATAAATATGATCATCGATTGATTCGATAAGACTTCTCAATTACGGAATTATATCATGAACTCTAACCAAATCGGTCCAGCCCTATATGATATATCTATCACATATAAATGCCCCACTAGGTTCTCTTAACCGAATGTCCGGATAAGACAATCACACCTATTGTGTTCTGGGCGCATTAATAGCACGTTAAAGGAGAGACCCGATACTCTCGATTAACTTCACTACGGGCTAATTGTATTTTAAGTACATCTTCACTAACACAATCCTCCCGTGTATTTCCCATACACTGATTTAAGTGATTACATAAACGATATACTTTTGGATTTTCTGTAGTGTAAATACTATTGTCACATCGGTGAATATGAGAATAATAAATATGAATAATAATATCATTTCATTTATTAAATAAAACAATTACAAAATTGTCTTTCGGGCATCACACCTAACAGAATTCATTCGGGGCGGAAGTGTTTTAGCTTAAAGCCAATGACAGATGCTTATATCCATTGGTGGATTAAAGCAAACCTCTAGGTCATTAAAAGTCATATGTTTTGAAATGTGTGGGCTTGACCAGAATATTGATGAGTCTTTTGTGGACCAGAGAATCAATATTGGTAAAGTAGTAAACGCTAGTGTTAACAAAGGGTGACACTGCAACAGTTGTGAACAACATGGGTGTGTTATCTAAAGTCAAGAACCAACGAGCCAAAGCTTCTCTGAATCAGATAAGTGGACTATATTCTTCGAATTTGCTTCGGTCAAATTTATGAGAACAAGTTGTTGGCAATATCCCACGCATCTTATTAGTTAAGATGATAATGCATTTTCGTATGCAAAATTCAACAAGAGGTTTCCTACCCAACCCTTCATGGAATAATTCTCTCAAATCATTGGATATAGAGAAAATAGGATAAATTTTCTTTTGAATAGAGAAAGTCAGGTTATTAAAAGTCAATAATAGTCGAATCTTGGATTCGGATGTTGAAAGCAGTATAGTGCGTCCTCAAGTATCTTTAGAGAATGAGGAATTATATGCTTGTGTATTCAGGTGTGAACCTGAGTGTCGTTGACTGCACTGATTCTAACTTTCAGTCGGATTAAGGATGATCGTGAATCGATCTCAGACTCAGTGTTTGCTCATAGTGATGGAGCTACAGTCTGGAGCAATCCAGCACTGCCAATTTGACTATGTTATTCAAATACATAGCAGCTTTTGGAGCAGCTAAAGAGGCAGTGTGGCTTAAGAAGTTCTTTGTTGGTTTAGGAAGTGATTCTATGTCTCGATGAGCCGATACAATTTTATTGTGAAAACAGCTGAGAGGTAGCTTATGCATAGGATTTTCGCAATCACAAAAGGTCAAAAGCATATTGAGGTAGAGTACCACCTGATCAGACAGACCGTGCAGAGAGGCGACGTTTCGGTTGTAATGATCGCCTCGAGCCGACAACCTAGCTGATCAATTTATCAAGACGCGTGGCATCTAATGTCACTGATAATCGCTTGGAAGGTATGAAATTGGGAGATATGTCTCATCTGCTTTAGGATAGAAAGAATAAGGGGGTGGTGCTCTAAAAACAATCATTGTTTGTCTTTACGGGCGAGTGGGATATTGTTAGATATAGTGTGCCCGAAAGACAATTGTTGCTTGTCCTTACGGGCAAGTGGGAGATTGTTGGAAGTAGCGCCTGAAAGACAATTTATGTAATTGTTTTTATAATTAAAAAAATGACAGATTTATTCTCATCTTATTATTTGCTTAGTGTTTATAAGAAATACACTACTGAAAACCCCATGTCGTATCATATGTAGCCATATAACTTAGTGTGTGTCACATATGAGGATTAAGTTTATGGTGATACACTTGAACTAGTAGTCCGTGGTGAACTTAATCAAAGTATGGGGTCAATTGATTAAACCGCCATTACTGCGCACAGAACACTTTATGGTGCGACCGTCTTATCTGGACCGTCGATATTGGTTTTCTAAGTGGGGCATTTATATATGACGTAGTCATATAGGACTGGACCGATTTAATCTGCATTTCTCATATAATTCCGTGATTGAGAAATCTCATTAAATCACAAGATGATCATATATGGATTATCCTTAATCCTGAAGTGATTACAGACTCCTACTTGTTTCAGGATAGGGTTTGATGTGTTTGTTAAGAACTGCTAAGAGGCGCGGTCCAAATCACTTTCATGTTGGCACTATTCTGGAATGAGTGAGAAGTGTGTGTCTCACAGATATGGAATCCATTCCTTCCTGCGGGAAGTAGAAGGACAATTTCCATATTTGTTAATCCTAGAAACTGATCGATCCACAGAGTTTGTATTGGTTATGAATTAATTGATCACTAGTGGATTAATGGTAAATAAGTACAAGATGCATTGAAGAGGGTTTACGGAAATAATCCCGCTTCATTACGGACAGTCTATGGAGGGTTAGTTTATATATAAGGATTATATCAATGGACACTTATCGTCTCGACTCGACGTTTTGAAAATGAGTTATATCTATAATTGATAGAGTTCAATTTCGGATTTCTGTTGGTGTAATTCCGGAATTAAAGAATTGAATAGAAATATTCTGTTCGATGAATATTTTATTTAATTTATTGTAGCTTCTGGTTATAGGTCCATGGTCCCTGGGTTGGCTCATAATACGCGAGTGTTTTCTCGTTTTATAGAACCTCGAGAATAAATTAAATAGTTGATATATTTAATGCAATATTATTTATTTGGTAAATAATATGTAAAATATAAAAGACATTTTCTATTAAATTATTGACTAAAATGGCGCCCCACATTTTGTGATAAAGTTGGGAAAAGAAATTTTCCTAGATTATGTCACATGTGTAATTAGTTAATTATTTATTTGTTAGATAATTAATGAAAAAGAGATAAGAGAAAGATTTTTTGGGAATTATCTCTAATCTTATGGCAAATATCTTTTTCTTATGGGAATTGGTAATTGTGGTGGAAAAAGGATAACTCTCTTTTTACTAGTTATTTTCCTATATAAAAGAGAGTTCCTCCTAGCACAATACACACACATACTTTGCGCCACACTTGGAAAAAAAGAAGAGAAAACCCCAAGTCGTATCAAATGTAGCCATATAACTTAGTGTGTGTCACACGCGAGGATTAAGTTTATGGTCATACATTTGAACTGTTAGTCAATGGTGAACTTATGGGGTCTATCGATTAAACCACCATTATAGCGTCAGGAACACTTTATGGTGTGACCGTCCTATCCGGACCGTCGACATTTGTTGTCTAAGTGGGGAATTTATATATGATGAGAGTCATATAGTACTCGACCGATTTAATTTGAGTTTCTCATATAATTTCGTGATTGAGAAATCTAATTAAATCACAAGATGATCATATATGGATTATCATTAATACTGAAGTGATTACAGACTCCTACTTGTTTCAGGATAGGGTTTCATGTGTTCGTTAAGGATCGCGAAGAGGCGCGGTCTGAATCACTTTCACGTTGGCACTATTCTGGAATGAGTGAGAAGTGCGTGTCTCACAGATATGAAATCCATTCTTTCCTGCAGGAAGTATAAAGACAATCCCTATATTTTTTGATCCTAGAAACTGATCGATCCATGGAATTCGTATTGGTTATGAACTAATTGATCACTAGTGGGTTAATGGTTAATAAGGATAAGATGTATTGAAGAAGGTTTACGGAAATAATCCTGCTTCATTACGGATAGTCTATGGAGGGTTAGTTTATATGTAATGATTATATCAATGGATACTTATCGACTCGACTCGACGTTTTGAGAATAAGTTATATCTATAATCGATAGAGTTCAGTTTCGGATATATGGTGGCGTAATTCCAGAATTAATGAGTAGAAATATTCTGTTCGATGAATATTTTATTTGATTTATTGTAGCTACTGGTTATAGGTCCGTGGTCCCCAGGTTGGATCCTAACATGCGAGTTTATTCTCGTTTTATGGAACCTCGAGAATAAATTAAATAGTTGGTCTATTTAATGAATATGCAATATTATTTATTTGGTAAATAATATGTAAAATAGAAAAGACATTTTCTGTTAAAAATGAGAAAATTAATGGCGCCCCAAATGTGGATAATTAGGAGAAGAAATTTTTCTAGATTATCTCATATGTGTAATTAATTAATTATCTATTTGTTGGATAATAAATGGAAAATTAAGAGATTGATTATCTGGGAATTATATATTATTTTGTAGCAAAAATATCTTTTCCTTTTGGGAATAGGTTTTTGTGGTGTGAAAAGGATAACTCTCTTGACTAGTTATTTTCCTATATAAAGAGAGTTCCTCCCAACACAATATACACTTAGTAATTGGCGCCACTTTTCACAAAAATAGAAGAGAAAAATTAGTTTCTTGTTCTAGTCATTAAGAGGAGAAAAACCAAGGGTTTTTCTTGGAGCATATTCGAGGAGGTTCTACGGCGAGGATCGACGTCCACCAGTCGTCGCTAGGAGATACAATCCGGAAGACTACGGCTTCTCCCTTGGTCGATTTTATCATCACTCTCCGGTATGGGTAAATCTACTAACCTTCTCGTAGATTAATTTATTATGTGAATCATGTCGTGGTAAAATCGTAAACGAATTTCGATTCGTAGCTTCCGCTGTGCAAGATCGAGTGTCACGATCGGTACTGAGAATCAGATCTGACGATCCAATTACGGATCGGATCCGGATTCAGGTTTCTACATATCTAGCATTTATTTCTTAATCCTAGAAACTGATCGATCCGCGGAGTTTGTATTGGTTATGAACTAATTGATCACTAGTGGGTTAATGATAAAAAAAGGATAAGATGTATTGAAGAGGATAATCCCGCATCATTACAGATAGTCTATGGAGGGTTAGTTTATATGTAATGATTATATCAATAGACAATTATCGTCTCTACTCGACGTTTTGAGAATAAGTTATATCTATAATCGATAGAGTTCAGTTTCGGATTTATGGTGGCATAATTCCGGAATTAATGAATTGAATTGAAATATTCTGTTCGATGAATATTTTATTTAATTTGTTGTAGCTACTGGTTATAGGTCCATGGTCCCCGGGTTGGCTCCTAACACGTGAGTGTTTTCTCGTTTTATGGAACCTCGAGAATAAATTAAATAGTAGGTCTGTTTAATGAATATGCAATATTATTTATTTCGTAAATAATATGTAAAATAGAAAAGACATTTTCTATTAAATTATTGACTAAAATGGCGCCACACAATTTGTGAGAAAGTTGGGAAAAGAAATTTTCCTAGATTATGTCACATGTGTAATTAGTTAATTATTTATTTGTTAGATAATTAATGGAAAATAGATAAGAGATTAATTTTTTGGGAAATATCTCTTATCTAATGGCAAATATATTTTCCTTATAGGAATAGGTATTGTGGTGTAAAAATGATAACTCTCCCTTTACTAGTTATTTTCCCATATAAAGAGAGTTTCTCCTAGCACAATACACACGCATAATTTGCGGCACACTTGGAAAAAAAGAAGAGAAAAATTAGGTTCTTGTTCGAGTCATTAGGAGGAGAAAAACTAGGGTTTTTCTTGTGCATATTCGAGGAGGTTCTGAGGCGAGGATCGACGTCCACCAGTCGTCGCTAGGAGATACAATCCAGAAGACTGCGGCTTCTCTATCTGTCGATTTATTATTCCTCTTGAACAAGGTAAATCTTCAACCTTCTCATAGTTAGGTTAACTATTTATGTAGATCGTATCGTGGTATAATCACATGCGAATTTATTCATAGCTTCCGCTGTGCAAGATCGAGTGTCTGGATCGGTGCTGTGAATCAGATCTGACGATCCAATTATGGATCGGATCCGGATTCAGGTTTCTGTATATCCAACACATCTGACACTGCACAATCTTCTATTCTCCCCTTAGATTATGTAAACCTAATTCAAAATCTCATGAGAAAATTTGATGAAATTCAAGTATATCATGAAATTCTGGAACATGAATGTGAGAATCTGAAAAAGGAAAATAAAAGATTAAAGAAAGAACTGGATCAAATGAAAGCTGAATGAGCTAGTAAGGAAATTCACTCAACTGATCAACAAGCTGCAGATGATCACTCATCTAATGTTGAAAGACCAGCTGAGAAAATATCCCTACCAGTTAAGAACACCATTGCACCACAAGAAGCACCAACTTACAAACCCTCAAAAAGGTTTGGATCCAGATCTGGTCTTGGCTACAACAGTCAGGATGAGGAAAAAAACAATGGACAACACAGTTCTAAATCAAGGAACAAAACTGGACCTAAATTCAGAAAAGGACAAACAATGGTTTCTTCTACTCATCCTAGACCGGAAAAGTCAAAACCCAGTGTAGTGAAACAGTCGATTAAATCATCAAGTCAGCCAATTAAAGACAAAGGCTTTCTGAAAGGTAAGGGAAGACTTTAGTATTTCAGACGATGATTGGAATGTTGCACGTCCAAATACAAAAAGAAACCATTTCATACCATGCATCATGTGTTTAGGAAAAGCCAACCAAGGTATGTTCCTGGACACAAGAAGCAATATGAAAATAAGTATCCTCCTGAATATTGGAGAGTGAAAAAGGACGCAAATGCACCAAAAAGTATAGAAAAGAATCAGAATACCTTTAGTAGAAATATTAGAAGTTATTCTGCCATGCCTTATACATATGAAGTTGATGACTTCAATTATCCAAAAAGAATATCCTTTGGATACACACTTGGAGTAGGAGGCATGACTGCTAACAGGCATGGACCCAAACAGTGTTGGGTACCTACACATACATAATTTGTTTTGTAGGATGTCTGGTACAAAGGCAGTGGATGTTCCAGACACATGACATGAAACAAGGGATGGCTGACTGACTTTAAAGTTTTTGATGGACCCAAAGTAACATTTTGAGACAAAGAAAAGGCAAAGTTAAGGGGAAGGAATAATGCTCAAAAATAGTTTGAAGATTCAAAATGTGGTTTATGTTAAAGGACTAAATTTTAATCTTCTAAGAATCAGTCAATTCTGTGTGAAAGGTTACATTGTGCATTTCAATAAGGAAGGATGCAAGGTGATCCACAGCCAAACCGACACAATTGTACTTGTAGGAAGAAGAGAAGACAACATGAATGTGGTAGATTGGAAGACAGCAAAAGAAAATACATGTTTGCTTGTCAAAAATAAGCAATCAACCAGCTGGATTTGGCATAGAAGATTGAATCATCTCAACTTCAAGACCATCAACACACTGTCAAAGAACAAGTTAGTTGAAGGCCTACCAGAGATCACTTTCAAAAAGAAAATCCTCTATGATGCATGTCAAAAAGGGAAGCAAATCAAAAGCTTTTTCAAGTCAAAGCCATATGAATCTACAACAAGAATTTTACATCTATTGCATATGGAACTTTTTGGTCCAATCACACCAGTACGTGTAAGTGGAAAGAAGTACAATCTAGTAGTGGTGGATGACTTCTCCAAATTCATATGTACCATATGCATGAACAAGAAAAGAGAGACACTCAAAAAGATACCAGATTTGCTAAGAAGAATTCAAAATGAAAAGGAACTAAAGACTATCAAAATACGATCATATAGAGGCACAAAATTTCTAAATGGAATTATCAGAAATTACTGTGAAGAGAATGGAGTACTATATCAACTATCAGCAGTAGGGACTCCACAACAAAATGGTGTAGCAGAAAGAAGAAACATGACACTCAAAGATGCAGTCAGAACAATGATTGCAGAAGCATGCTTATGATAACGCTCTAAATGGTAAAAATAATTATACCCTTATTCACCCCGAATTCTGCTGAAGAAAGGATAGATAGACTCGTTATTATGTAGAATATATGTTAAATGCTATGTGCGTGTTTCCAGGATCGTAATTCTGCTTCTAAGCTATTTTCCTGAAGATTTGGTACTGTTCTGTCTCGTTTTGCATGTTTTATAGGATATACTGGATCTAGGGCATTGGAATTGCCAGAAAAAGAAATTTTAGGGCCGGTTTACCCTGGCTAACCCCCAGGTTACTGAGGCCTGAAAAATCGATATTTGTATTACCCCTGTTATTCTGTGTTATTCCCTGTTGATTTTAGTTAGTAGGTCCGCAATAGTTGGGATCACACCCAACTGAAGTGGAAGTTGCTAACCTTTTCCTTGTTTTACTTTGTCTTTTTGCAGGAAGATCAGAACAATTCAAAGATTCGATCAAATCAGAGTTGAAAAAGAGCAAACAAGTCAAGCAATATGCTTAGAACGATATTGAACATCACACCAATTTCCATGTACCCTGGATCTTAAGCAAGAGAGCATTATGAGGCTATAAAGAAATGGGTGGAAAAAGAGAAATATGCAATCAAACAAGAGCCTGAAGAGAACTTAAATGAGTATAACACGTATCGTCCATGTGAGTTCCCTTGTGAGTTAATATATATATCGTCTTCAGATTATAATTCTGATGATCCTGAAGAGGATCCCGACACTTGGTTTCTGAGCCTGAGGATTACCCAGACTCAGACACCGTGGTGAAGTTAGGAGACCCTGGCACGTTCCGAGTCCCGATATCTGTTAATGGTATATCAGTAGGATTAGGTCTCTGCGACTCTTGCTCGAGTTGCAACATTCTACCTTTTTCCCTCTGCCAGAAGATCAAGCTTCTGGTCATAATGAATCAAACCAGGACCATGACTTTTGTTGATAGAACAAAAGATATGCCTGCCGGTCTGCTTAGGAAGTGTACGATTAAGGCAGGAGGTTCACTTATCCAATTGATTTTACGGTGATAGACGTACCCGAGGACCCAAATCCTTCCACCTTCACTCATTTATTCTATTTAAACCATCAATTCACTTCCATTATCATCATTCCATCTACCATCATCTCCTAGAATCACCAATCTTCTTCTGTTTCTTCTTCCATCATAAAAATCGGCCACCAACACCAATATTATCACCACCAAACCTCCACTAAAATCAAACCTTTCTTCCATTTTTACCAACCAAAATACCCATTTTCTTCACCTCTGTTTCTATCTAGTGCTGTTGTGCTAGTGAGGTGCTGCAGTTTGTCATATTTTATCATCAGAAGCACAGTCCAGAAAGATATCCAGAAAAACATCAGGCCGGTAAATCAGACATACTTGCATGTTTACCGAGGTACTTCATTCCAAAAAAACATCAGCATCAGGTCCTGTTATCATCCAGTATGGTTCCAAAGCGTATATTATGTTCGTCCCAGTGGTTATCAGAGCATCTATGGAGATGCCAACCCTTTGATAGATGGGGTTGAGAAATTCCATTCTTTAGAGATCTACGAGTCATTCTGAGGGCATTGGAACGCAAGGCTAGTTTCTCGAGAACGAGGTGTAGAATTGGACGACTGTGGTTCAATCTTGCCATGAGCCCTACAAGAGCAACATATTTTGGATATGGCAGATTCACCGACTCGGTTCAGTTCCACGGTGGTAAGGGAATTTTATGCTACGTTTCGCATAACCCCGGAGCCACATATGCTATGGTCTGAGGGGTTAAGATTGATTTTTTGATTAAGCGGATCAATGCTCATTTTGGGGTTAGAAATCCACTGGTGGGCCCGGATGAGTACACATCCTCGATCTACATTGATGATCTTGAGAGGATGAACATGATAGCTGAGTTTTTTTGGGGTGAAATGGAAGCACAATCCTACAGGAGCCCCCACCATCTTCATAGAGAATGAGTTATCTTGGGACCGGAAGATGGTCAATGGATTTGTTTGTACCCGCCTTCTACCGACCAAGCACACGGTCTCTGTCACCACAAAGAGGGCAGAGTTGATGTTTTATCTGGAGTAGGGATCTCCTGTCAACATCGGTCTACTGATGCATAGCTGTTTTCATGAGCTTGCCACCATATTTGAGCGCGAGCTGTTTCCATACGGACCGATGATTGATATGTTTGCCTTAGAGGACGAGGTGAAAATACTCGTCAGTGATGATTGGGAAGACCATGAGATGATGATTAGTTCGCAGTCGGTTCAACGAGTTCCAAGACGGGTTGGAAGAGCTGAGAGGGAGCGTACTCAGGTCCTCGGAGCACCCTGGACTCAGAGATCTATGCCAGAGGAGTACTCGCTAGAGATTGCGAGTTTGCACTGCAAGATGGATAGAATTATAGATTACTTTGGCATACCTTCCTCGACCCCACCACCTAGGACTGCCACATCACCGAGCCTCATCTTTAGCCGCAGCTGCCTCAAGTTCTTGTCCACCTCGCAGTTTTGAGCCTAGAGATGACTGAGAGGGTTATTCGGATGATGACTAGTTTTTCTTTTCTTTCTATTGTTGTTTTCCATTTTCTTTTTTTTTTATTTTTATTTTTCCTGTCCTATCTGAGTAATGTAGTAGAATTTAATACTATAATGATTTTTTCGGCTTAATTTGTTTTAGAGTTAATTATTTTCTCTGTTACTGCCGCTCTTTTATTATACGGTTTCTTGTCACCTCTTTTCTTCTTGGTTTGTTTGAGATACTTAGCGCAGATTCTTCATGGATTACTTACATGAGCCCGATGATTTTCACGATGATCCATTTCTTCTTTGGTTCCACCCTTAACCGAAGCTAAGTTCCTTTTCGTTTTTCATTTTTTCATCTTACATATTGGGGACAATGTTTCGATTAAGTGGGGGTAGAGGCACGTCACTTAGCTTCTTAGCATTATATTCCGTGAATTGCATGATTATCTTGATTCTCTTTGATGTACGATTCACCATTTAGACTTTGATTCCTTTCGACAGAATTTCGAACAAATTATTATATCTTGGATCTTTTCGAGTTAATTGACTTCATCTTTATTTTACTCTGTACGAGTAAGAGTGAATGCCCACTTCTGAAGTAGTGGCGTATTAAGTGCATATTCTGTTATGAGCCACCATTTTAAGCACGTATAACTCACTTCCCTTGGTTTGTAGTCGATAGCATATTGCGTTGACTAGAATTGACCCTGGCTTTATCACGAATCATGTTTCACCAACGTTAATAAAGGCAAAGGAATTCCGGATTCGGTAGTTTATCATGAGTGGGGCCGTCAAGATAGTTAAATCAATGAGAGTTCACCGGCCAAGAAAGAGAAGTGCATTGCAATATATACATCCATATTCTCCTTGGAAATATTTTAGTCGATGGAGCGTAAGACGCACGACTTTTGCATAGACCGATAAACGTGAGCCTAAGAGTAATATATGCTCGGTTCTCGATCCGTCTTGCCCGATCAATTAATTAATAAATAACATGTTCGAGATTGGTTAGTTCGACTACGGGTTGATGTAATGTGAGATTGTCTGCATTACTAAGCGGTTGTGAAAGTTATTGCACACACACATTGGCTCATGATGTGAATAGTGTTTAATGTGTTACTGATGGATATGAGTGGCATGATCTTTATCTTGACTTTGTGAGGCATAGTTGTTTTTAATTAACCTGTGTACTGATCAGAGTTTTGTTTTCTTTTTACCTTTTTGCTCGGGACGATCAAAAGCTAAGTGGGGGGTAGTTGATAACACTCTGAATGGTACCAATAATTATACCCTTGTTCACCCCGAATTCTACCCAAGAGAGGATAGATAGACTCATTATTATGTGGAATATATGTTAAATGTGATGTGCGTGTTTCCAGGATCGTAATTCTGGATCTATGCTATTTTCTCGAAGATTTAGTACTGTTTTGTCTCGTTTTGCATGTTTTATAGGATGTACCGGATCTGGAGCATTGGAGAATGGATCTGGACCGAAAGAAATATATTGGGCCAAGTGATTAAAGTCCAAGAAGAAGCCTGCAGAAGAAAAAGGAGAAAAGTCAGCCCGGTTTACCGGAGGCTAGGGTCGGTAAACCGAGGACTTGTGGAACACGAAACTGATTCTACCGTATTATCTAGGTCGGTTAGGGTTTTAGATAGTCTTAAGACGGTCATTGTATTTATTTAAGGACGCGTTTACAGATTATTGTATACAATTGTCCTAGTTCATTATCAATTCTTCAATTACATTATATATTTTGATGAAATAAATTTATTTGAGATTTGGAAGAGTAGTTTGTGGTTTCTCCCCTTCTTCCATCATCTCTAGCTTGAGTAGATCGAGCTAGATCACCATTGTTGAAGGTATGAAGCTTTGAACGTTCCTTTTTGTCTTCAATATGGTAGATCTGTTCGTATTTATGTGTTTTAGTTCATCTGCATGTTTAAAGACCCCCTAATTTACATGGAATAATCGTAATTGAGCAATGTAGATCCAGGGATCAGAAATGCTGCCCCCGGTAACCCGGTGGTCTATACCGGTTTACCGAGGCAAAATTTAGAAAACCTAAAACTGGGATTCACTACAGCTACGTTGATCGACAAGTTTGGACATAGTCTAGAATGAAATAACTGGCATGAAATACGAATAGTGAAGTGCTAAGTTTGGACATAGTCTAGAATGGACCCTAGGAACGTGCTGATCAATGTCGACATGTGTCTAGGCGGGTTAGCGGTATAAATTAGCGCTCGATATCGGCAATTCTAGTTCTTTATACGTATGGGCAATTACGGACCAATTAAGGAGGGTAGCTTGCGTATAGATTGTCTACTACCATTGTCAGAGTAGATAGGAGTAGGAATTGCACCTGTAGCTGGGAATGATAATTAAAACGAAAGCAAGCGATTGATCTAAGGAAATTATGTGGGGAAGTAAACACAACGATTAACTAATCTAAGTTAGTAGATTGGAAAGAAGAGGGAGAGGAGTACCAAGTTTGTTTTCTTTTATGTTATTGTTGGTCAATGACCGCCTCTATGTTGGTTCTTAATTAGGTTAGAATCGTTTATACTTATAGTTGCAATGTCTCTGTGAGATCGACCTTGACTCGCATTTACTATACTACGATGTACCTAGTATTCTTGCTAGTAATATCGACATTAGAAACTTACACGCGATCAGCTTACCAAAGAGGTTTTGGGCTGAAGCAGCAAACACAACATGCTATACTCAAAACAGATCAATCATCAACAAACATCATGGAAAAACTCCATATGAAATATGGAACGGAAGAAAACCTAACATCTCACATTTACATATGTTTGGATCTAAATGCTTTGTTTTGAAGAAGAATCACTACATACCTTTGATGAAAAAGCTGATGAAGCAATGTTTATGGGATACTCAGACACAAGCAAAGCCTTCAGAGTACTCAACAAAAGAACCTTTGTGATTGAAGAATCAATTCATGCAGTCTTTGATGAACCTAATACAAATGGTGAAATCCTACAAGAACTTGAAGAAGAAACTGCACAAAGACAAGTTTACATGAATACAACAGTACCAGCTACTATTCTGAATCACACCTTTGGCAATCAAGATGATGAACTAGTCAAGACAACACAAGAGGCACCAACACAAGAACTTGAAGTTGATACACAAGTTGAAGGTGTGGAAGAACAAACCCAAGAGCAACTTCAACCTAACCTAAACTGGCCTAGAGGTCATCCTGATGAACAAGTCATTGGAAATATCCATACAGAAGTTAGAACCAGAAGACAATTGGAAATAATGCTAACCTATTTTCTATCACAGGTGGAAACCAAAACAATAGATGATGCAATCCAAGATGCTGATTGGATTACAGCTATACAAGAAGAGCTAAATGAATTTGAGAGAAATGAGGTCTGGGAACTTGTTGACCGACCAGACATGACCAATATCATTGGAACAAAATGGGTATTCAGAAACTAGATGGATGAACAAGGGACAGTTTTCGGAAACAAGGCAAGGCTAGTTGCAAAAGGCTACTCTCAAGCAGAAGGAATAGATTTTGATGAAACCTTTGCACCATTAGAAAGATTGGAAGCAATCAGACTCTTTCTAGCTTTTCCAGCCCTCAATGACTTCAAAGTTTACCAAATGGATGTCAAGAGTGCATTTCTGAATGGACTTTTGGAAGAAGAAGTATATGTGGAACAACCCCTGGTTTTCAACTCAAAGGGAAAGAAGATAAAGTATACAAGCTCAAAAAGGCACTTTATGGACTCAAACAGGCACCAAGAGCCTGGTATGAGACACTATCACAGTTTTTGATCAACAATGGATTCAACAAATGAACTATTGATAAGACTCTCTTCAAGCTAGAGGAAGGAACAAGCACCTTGTTAGTCCAAATATATGTTGATGACATTATATTAGGATCAGAAGATGAGAAGCTATGTGAGAAATTTGCAAACTTGATGAAAAGAAAATTTCACATGAGCATGATGGGAGAACTAAATTACTTTCTTGGTCTACAAGTAAAGCAAATGAAGGATGACATCTTTATCAATCCAGATAAGTACACAAAAGACTTGATACACATGTATGGTATGGACACAAGTGGCACATCAGATACACCAACGTGTGCACGAGTTATTCTTGGAAAAGATGATAGTGCAAAGGATGTCGATCAAAAGCTTTACAGAGGAATCATTGGGTCTCTACTTATCTAACCACAAGCAGACCTGATATAGCATTTGCCGTAGGAGTATGTACAAGATTCCAAGCACAACCAAAGGAATCTCACCCACTAGCAGCTAAAAGAATAATCATATATTTGAAGAACACCATAAATGTATGAATTTGGTATCCGAAGGATGGAGGATTTAAACTGATATCATATTCAGATTATGACTTTGCTGGATGCAAGATAGATAGAAAAAGCACATCTGGAACCTGTCAAATGCTAGGCCGTAGACTAGTATCATGGTTTAGCAAAAAGCAAAACTCTATATCCACTTCAACAGTTGAAGCGGAATATATAGCAGCAGGCAGTTGTTGTGCATAGGTGCTATGGATCAGACAACAACTAAGGGACTATGGAATGGTGGAGAAGACAATTCCAATCATGTGTGATAACACACGTGTAATATCTATCACAGAAAATCCAGTACTATACTCAAGAACAAAACTCATTGATGTGAGACATCATTTTTTCAAAGATAATGTAGAAAAAAGAGATGTCATTCTATGATATATACTAACTGAAGACAAATTGGCTAACATCTTCACAAAACCACTCAGTCATGAAAGATTTAGTAAGTTGAGAACTGAGTTGTGAATGATAGAAATTGATTAAGTTATAAGGAGCTGCTCACTGGGGTAATAAGCTAAGTAACTTCACCAGCTGACTGAACCTTTGCCACTTTGGGTGTGCTCACTTGGCAGGTAGGGCATTGGTTCCCAGCGAAGTTAACTTCACTGATTGTTAGGAACAATTTTCTACAAGCAGCTCAGTCAGAAGTCACTCCACCGACGTAGTGACCATCCAAGTCACTCCACCGGCAAACAACTTGAAGTCAACAGCAAACTAAAGTTTGAACTAAATATATTTTACTCACGTTGAATATTAGAGAAGTAATATAGGATTATCTTATGAAAGATCACACACGTGGAGATCAGTTTGAAATCGTGGAGGTAACTATATTATTTTTAAATTACAGGATTGCCGGCAATGCCTCGATTCCCGGGATCTGTCATTACATACCTCAATCCACTCCCCCACTACACTCAAATACCGTGATTGATATACATAAAATCATGCTATTATGTCACAAAATCCTTTCATATTCAACCATGTTCACACTAATCAAATCATCCTATATAAACCACACTTAGAGATTTTTCAGAACTCTTTACGCTCTCTTGCAAATCATAAACCCTATTCTCTGAAAAATTGAAGTTTTCTCTACAAATCTAAAACACTCCATACAATGGCTTCATCCCCTTCAAACACACAAACTGGAAAACAATATGAGAAGTCAATCGCCACTGGATCATTTTTCAAGAAGAACACTACTTAAAGCTATGTGGAAATGACAAAGAAGCACAAAGACTGGCAACTGGACGCAAAAACCTAAAATTGTCAACTTTTCTAAATACTCCCATCAAGGACATCTGTTATGAAAGCCTCATTTCTTTCTGGAATACCGCCAAGTTTGTTTTCTGGGCTCCTTACTGAAGAAGGTGTCGAAATGGGTGAAGACCGGATTGTTGCATCTGTCAATGGTATAGAAGTGGTCATTATGGCCAAGGTAATCCGTAAATACCTTAAACTCTCTAATAAAGGTCAAGCAAAAGTGGCTCTTGTTCCATAAAACTTGGATGAATTCTGGGTAACAATCACTAAATTGTCGAACCCAAGCTGTAAGAAACTCAATTGTCTTAGATCTGTCTTGAAGAAACCCTTCAATGAATATAGTGCTTTAGTTGGAAAAACAATTGAAGGAAAGCTGGGGGCAAATAATGCCATGATAGAGGTTAGAATTCGTCTTATGGGAATCATCTACAACAATCAGGAGTTCAATTGGGCCATCTATTTCTTCTTAAGAATCAAAGAGCACATCCAAGGAGAGGCCAATGATGCTAAAAAGGGGCTAGCAGAAGGAAAGAATAAAAAATAAATCTTTTGGGTGAAGAAGTCCTATAGGATTCAATTACACTTTCTGTTTCAACGTCTGCAAGTTCCCATTGTCAAACTCGACAAATTACATGAATCCAAAATCATGTTTACCTATGTGAAACATAAAAAGGTAACATAAGGTGGAAAGTGAAAGCTCACTAGAAGCAGTACCTCCGGCCAACGAAAGAAACAAGAAGTTCAAAGAAATCTACATAAAGAGGATTTTGGAAAATTAATCGATGAAGAAGAAGAAGAAGAGGAATTAGAAGAAGATGCATAACAACAAAAGGAAGAAGATTGTAGTGAGGATGATCAACATTAAAATGGAGAAGTTGAAGAAGACTATGGAAGTTATGAAGAAACTCCAGAAGACCTAGCAGACACATCTGCAAGTGATATTGATGATCGAATAGCTGCATATCTCGAATGGAAGGAAGGTGACTCCAGACTTCAGCTTCAAGATTCAGAACATATGATTCAGGAAGAAGCCTGGCTCTTTGAATTTCTTGGGATCATAACTCTGGTTGGTGTACTTGATGAATCCCCATTATGGGATATGATTGATGCAGCAAAGGACAAAATACATCCAACTTCTGATAAAAGAAGTGGTGACTCAGATGATGATGGTGATGATCAAGATGACAATGCTGGTGATGATCATGATGACAATGATGGTGATGATGATGATGATGATGATGGTGTTGATGATAATGATAATGGTGATCATTCAAAGGGTGACGCTGATGACAAGACAAAGAGGCTGCACAAACAGCTGATGCAATTGATGATAACATCCTCTTGAGTTCTTTTCTACACACACAAGAACCATAAAAGAAAGCCCCACCAGCAAAGGCAACACCTCAACAACTGTCTGTTGACGATCCAGCTGAACCAACAACAATGTTTGACACTGGCTCAACTGCTTCAACTCCAGTCAAGGCAACTTCAGGCACACACCAAGGGGTAGTGGGAGACAGTGTTGCACCAGAAATAACTTTTACTCAAGTACTTGAGGAAGTAGAAGCTGGATTAGATGTTACTCAACCGACAGCACAACAACAATAATCAGTTGAGGTTCCTCCAACTATTCAACATCAAAACAGAGGACAACAAACAGAACCAGAACAAGCTGATATTCGTCACAAATTTACTCAATTGTCTACTGGCATATCAAATGAGGCCTTTGAAAAGTAGCAAATTTGTTGGCTGAAGAACTGGAACAGCAAGCAATGTATCTCAGATCCATGACTTTATCATTCAAAGATGAAAGTCACGCGATAGAGAAATGATTTCAGGCTATTGCTGAATACATTGATGCACAAAATATTGTTGTGCAAAGACAGGGTGACTTGATGAGACAGTTGAACATAAATATCACCAACAATCTTGCAGGCCTTAGACAACAAGTCTCTTAGGAGAATGAGTCAATGGCAATGGCTTTTGGCACCAGATTTCGCTGTGTGACCGAAAAGCTGACTGATCATGACAAAAGATTCACATCCATTGAATCCAAAGTGGACACTCTGATTGGTACAGCTGAAGCTACAAATAGCATCTTACTACAACAGAGGGATGTTGCTGCCAAAAAAAGGGGAAAGAAATGATAAGCCTGAAGGATCAACAGTCAGACCCCCAAATTTTACTGAGGAACATCTAAGAGCAAGGGACATAGAGACGAGAATCTGAAATGAAGCTGAAGAACAACTGAGAAAGGCAAGAGAGGAGAGGGATAAAGTCTTAAATGAACCTTGCATTGGATTCCCTCATCCCATCCATAGAAGAGATGATGACAGAGATAGATCAGGTAGACAGCAAAGGCCTGGATCTAGTCAGCTAAGAGGATCCGCAAGCAAACATAGATCCAGCACCAGTAGAGGTAGCAGCCGCACTAGATTTTCTAGTGAGAAAAGAACTTTCCCAACCTACAGAAACAGGCAAGAGTATGATGCTGAGATACTGGAATGGGTAAGAGAGTTTTTCAAAACTCAAGATAGCCTTTATCCAAACCAAAAGCAATATGAAGCATGGGCGATTGGATAGGCTATCAAGATGAGAAGATGAGAGCTGATATGGCAAAAATGTATAATGATGTTAAAAGAGAGTATGCATCCCTCAAACAAATTACAGCATCTGACTCAACCAGCAGATCAAACCAAGCCATACATTTCTCTGCAAAAGGACCAGGAGATTTATCAGTGAACAACAGGAAGACTTCAACAACATGGTAAAATTCTTCGGCCCTCTAGGGAGAATTAACCGACATGAACAATGGGGTCTGTTCAAAAATCTCAAGTTTGTTGACTCACACATTTCAGAAGCCAATGATAGACTTGAGAAATACTTTGGTGAACCCAATCCAAATGAGACTATGCCTGATTTTCACAGACTCATCAACAAGAGAGTATTTCTTGGAGTCTTTGATTACACTGCTATGGCATACTGGAAATGGAAGTTCACAGAGATAAACTGGAAAGACATGGAGGAGGTTCAAACCACAAAGTTCAAGAAGTATGAAGCAGACTTAAGTAAAATGTAGATGTAGCATTATGAATCTGTTTTGAACTTACATATCTGAGTTTTATTCTGTTATTATTATGATAAATTTGCATACTTATGTTCAGGCTTATGAGGGTTTTGGCATCATCAAAAAAGGGGAAATTGTTAGAAACATTTTTAATATGTTTTGATGATGGGCATACTAGCTGTTATAGCAAGCCCGAACTTAGTTAGAAATCTCTGTATAAGAATTTACTTAGAGTCTGACATGTTGTATAAGTTGAGTCAGACACGTATTGTTCTAGTTGGTAGGATGGCAACATAAAACAGAAATCCGGTAGAGTGAAGCCAACAAAGTACCAGCAGAGAAGCATGAAGACATTATGGTCTGAGTTATAACCAGGGAAGTCTGTGATGACCTTGGATAAGTCTAAGTTGTAACTCAAATGATGGAATACATTGTCAAATATGGTGTACACTGATCTAACCCAAATTAAGGATCAGTGAAGTACAATAAGTTTGTGAAATCAAAGAACGTAGTAAACCGGTAGAGTGAACTGACTATTGGCTGAGTGAAAACAATGCAGTGAAGAAAGAACCAAATAGCCAAGTCAGAAGGATCACTTAACCGTTCAGGGAACGGCCAAGTAAACTTCACTTGCTCAGATTCTATGCTATGAAGTTAAGCATTAAATGCACAATCAATTGAGGATGTTGGAAATAAAATTTATGTTTTGATGAGATTCATCACTTAATCAGTATTGTTCTTAAACCCTATTGATGAAGTGTCATTACTAGCTGTTACAGTGCAAAGGAAAAAGATGTCTACAAATCATTATATAGGATTTAATAGTGTCCGATAGATGTATAAGTTAATCAGACAAGCACTGTAAATATTCTAGGTTCAGAACTGAGAAAATGAGAAACCAATTTGTTGAGATGAGTTCCCAACTGAACTTGATCAAGAGTACTTCAACCGTAACTGAGGGATCAGACTCAGTTATGAAAGAACTGAAGAAGGTAAGTTCGCTGAGGGACACAGACTCAGTTGGCTTATCTAGAAGATAGAAGAACCGAGGGTTCAAACTCAGTTATTGACGACTGAAGAACTGTGGGTTCAAACTCAGTTTATGGAGAGTAAGTCGAGACTATAAAGTTCAACTTTAGGCAAGATTGTGTTTACTTGAACTGACTTTATAGATCTTGTATGCTGGACTAAGAATCATAAGGACAATGATATCTTTGATGAACAATTGAAAAGGTTGTACTCTGATTAAGTAAATAATAATCAGATGAATGATAGAGTACAGAGTTTTTGAAGAAGAGTAAAAACTCAGTTAATGCTCTTGAAAATTGGAAACTGACGAAGTCGTATTGAATCAGTTTTGAAACAGAAATAAGCAAAACTGATAAAGGACCAGACCGTTATGAATGTCAGAAAGTACACTGACATACATATAGAAAAGCTGGACCACTAACGGCTATAAGGATTCAAATTCAAATGAACTGACCGTTAGAAAAACCCCTATAAATAGATCTCTTCTACAACAAGAAGTGAGTGGAATTCTGAGAATCAATCTAGTCAAGAAAGATCAAACAAAGGGGGAATGTAATCAAAAATAATTCCTGCTATATACATTTTATTGAAAGATCAAGAAATATCTTCAAGTGATCTTAAAAGCATTCAAAGAAAGATCAAGATCAATCATTTGAAGAAATACAGAGCCGTGCATAACTTACATATCTAGACGGAGAAGCTCGAATCCCAATTGAATCATAGTCATTGATTCAAGTCTCAACTTTTATTTAATCAAAGGTTTTAGATTGTGAAACATGAATAAGGTGTGAAGGACAGTTGAGTGCAGTCACGGAGACTGTGTTTGGGATGAGCTGGTGAAGAGGCAATGCAACCCTCTAAGGACCAGTGCAGCAAGCTTTGTTTAAACAGCCATCCTACCTGTTGAAGACTAAAGCTGGAAGATTGTGAAACTAGGGATTAATGAAGGACAATCAAGTGTCTGGAATTTACTTTATGTCTTGTAACTGTAAACCTCAAGAACATAGTGAAATTGGCCTCCGCATCAGAGGGGAATAGAGGACTGACAGGATTACACCACCTGGAACCTCTATAATTCTTGTTTATTACTTTACGCATTTACTTACTGCATAATAGTTATACTCATCTAGTTCACATACTCAACATACACTAGAAACCGAGTCAGCACATTAACTGATAACTCATATTTTTCAAAGGCTTAATTTAATCCGCTGCCGGTTAACTTAGTTAAGGATAAGTCAGTTTTTGACTTAGACTCAGTTAAGTTAGCTTAAATCCGCACAAGTTTTAATTGAACCTAATTCGCCTAAAATCTAGTTTCTAGTCGGAAGTTTATTCACCCCCCTCTAAACTTGTGTCAGCCTTTCCAAGGGACCAAAAATTGGTATCGGAGCCAATCTTCTACTCTAAAGAGAACTCCGATTGAGGTTTATCAGTTTATGTAACTGGCCATCAGTTATTTTCGATACCATCAATTGGTTCTTATCAGTTGGTCTGTGACCAACCTTAGCTGATTTTCGAAATTCGCATCATGGAGTCAGACAATCATTTTAGAAATATGCCTAGTTGTTCGTTTTTAAGATTTGATGACTATAAAACAAAATTTCAGGCTCTTATCGCTGAAACTCAAGGATAGCTAATTGAAAAAATCATTGATGAATCATCCCCCACAAACAATGAAGAAAATGTTGAAATATTACCCTTAAGCTTTGGTGGAAATAATCATGGTGAAAGTGATGAAGAGATCATACTTTTTGGAACTGGCCTAACAAGGAACGATGTTGGATTAGATAAAGGGAAGCAGACACTAGAAGATGAAGAAGCTAGAACTGAAAATTTATCTATCAAACATCATGAGGTAAATGCATCTACATTCAATACTTACATTGCCTTGAGCAATCATAGAAATGAAGATTTCAATGAAACCTTGGACATATTCATAAAAGAATTAGAAGTGATTTAAAAGAATTATGAGAATGTCAAAAAGGAAAAAGATCTATTGAAAACTGAAGTTCTAAGATTGACTGCTGAGATCAATCTTATCAAGGCTAATAATATAAATAAGGAAACTTGCTCAACTGATGAACTAACAGAGGTAATAAATATCACAGAATCATCAGCTAATCTAATTTCCAACATTCAATTCAAACCTAGAAAACCATTTGGAGATAGATCAGGTTTATGGTTTGATAGTTAGAATTCTAAGTTCAGACCTAGTTCAGTTGCACCTAAGTTTGTAGCTGCACAACAGTCAAGAATTCAGAAACTTGACACAATTATTAAAACTGACAATTATTCAGCTTGGTCTCAACTCAAAACTGATGAAACTATAAAATCAGTATGTAGCAAACAGCAAACTGAAAGATTTTTCAGAATATATCAGAAGACTAAAAAAGGAAAAAATGATCAGAGATCAGTTAAAAGGACATTCAAGTCACATCCATCTAAAAATGATAACCATTCATGGGATAAAAGATTCAGGGGGAAAGGGAGACTCTTTCGTACTGATGAAGACTAGAATTGACCCTTGTTCACTCAGTTTCACAAGAGTGAAGAGACGTTCAAGTCAAGAAAGCAGAATTTGTGAAAACTGACCATACTCAGCCGAAAAATCAAGATAGGTATAAATCTAAGACTTACAAAAACACAAAAACTAAACAAAAAGATCCAAACAAATATGGGTACCAAAAAGTTCTTAATTTGTTTTGCAGATAAAAGCTGAATTCAAAATCAAAACTGAGTCATCTACTCAACTAAGTTTTGAAACTAAACGGTCGACTGACTCAAAGTTTGGATAAGATCAAAGCTGAATCTTGACAGCTAGAGATATACCGTATCGACTGTTACAAGCTACTAATGAACAGTCGTACCCTACACTCATCTCAACCGTTCATCTTTTCCACTCACCGCTTTTTCCGTACTTCAACACTTGACATGATTATTGACAAGACGTTATTTTACCCCCTAGATCTTATAGCTACCAAATCTACTACTTTTAAATACCCTTCTGTATTACCTAAAATCATTTACACTCTATTCTCTCCGTATAATTCAAAAGAATTTGCTAAAATTTCTTCAACAATCTGAATTAATGGCCTTCACCAGAGTAGAACCCGGAATGATCATTTCTCTAGATCTGTTTGTGGATAAATACACAGATCCATCTCTAGCTAAAGAAATCGCAAATAAAATCAGAACAATCAAAGGATTGGAGCAAGTATTCAACATAAACATGAAGAATGTATGCCTGTACGTCATCGGTGATTTTTATGAATTTGAAAGCAAGAGCATTGAAGTTGAAGATTTACTTACTTACACTACACATATCAATGGAAAAGAGATCAAGGTTACTGAGAACCTTATAGCAGACATCTTTGGATTTGATAAATCTGGATTCACTTCAGTTCTCAAAATATCTAAAGAACAGCGAGAGAGGTTTGGAAAGACATTGCTATCTCAGGAGACTCAAATGTATCACTGTCTGGATCAACAGGGCTGCTCACGCCTGAATTCGGTTTTTTGACAAAGATGCTAGCAAATTGCGTAATTGGGAATGCAGGCAACTGCACCAAGATTGATCTACTTTATATAATTTGGTTCGAAGTGGATTTCAACTGGCAAAGGTATATCTTCGATCAACTGGTTGCTCAATCTTCCGATATACCTAAGAAGAAGAATGCTGAGAAGAAAGGGACATTTTATCTCAAGAAGACTCTTGCTCTTCTAGCCCAAAGAATTATTGACCATTTTGGGATTGCAAGAAGAAAGTAAACTGTAGCTATTGATGGCAAAATTGCAGCCAAAGAAGATAAATCAAAGAAAAAGGAAAGCAGGAGGTTCTGAAACTAATCCTAAGAAGAAAAAGGAAGAAGTCTTCCAAGAAAACTGAAACTACAGCTGAAGCACTATAACATCTTGAAAGACAGAGAGAAAGGAAGAGGAAACTTGAAGAAGTTACAACCAAACATGTTACTGAGAAACCATCAGAGGCATCACCAGAAAAATCATTCAGTTCAGTTCCTGAAAGTCAAGGAAAGAAAGTTAGAACTGAAGAAATTCCCAGCAAACAAATCATTGCTGAAGTTGAACCTATTGCTGAGATATCACCTGTTGAAGAGTCAGCAAAGGAATTTCAAGAAGTGGCCCCATCACTACCAGAAACTAAAATTCAGGGGGAACAAACCCTGAGAGCTGATGATGATGAGACTGATAGTGATGAAGAACTGATTGTACCCGGTGTGATCGAAATGCTTAATCGATATCTTTATCAAGATCCACACCACAAAAGTCAGCATCCAGAATGGAATATGAGGAGTCTATCAAAGAACTGGAAGACTCTCAGTCACAATAAAGAGAAGCTGTTGAAGTTGAATCAAGACCGGTACAAGTCATCACTCTGGATGAGCTTGTCAATGAACAAGAAATAGTTCCAGAAGATAAGAAAGAAAAGGAATCAGTTGCTGAACTAATTATTGAATCAGTAAGAGTTCAGGTTGTTGAACCAACACCTGAAGAGGAACCAGTTGCTGAACTGGAACTTGGAACAAGTGTAGAACAAGTTGCTGAAGAAGAACTTGTTGCCGCTGAAGGAAAGTTGGAAACTGAAACTGCCATCTCAGTTCCTTTGACTGGAACAGAAACCAGCACGATCTTAGTTGTTACTGAAGGGGAAACCAGCAAAACTGATCAGTTTGAAACTGAAGAAACTGTAAGATTTGAGGCACCAATAGAATCCAATCTGGAGATTCCTAGGGAAAGTGAAATTATTCCAACTCCGTCTGAATCATCAGTTAATGTTGGAGAACTGATTGTAGCTAACTGCAAGAGACTGCACGCTTATTAAAATTGGAAACTCAGTTCCATTTCTAATCAGAGAAGTCAGTTAGATGAAATGGAAATCGAAGAAAAATGGGTGTTCAGTCTTTACAACATCAATCATCTGTCCGAGCCGATCAACACTGATGAGTTTTTGAACAATGGATAGGCGTTGGTCAGAGATAGTTATTGGAAGATAACTGCTGCATGAGAGAGTTCTAAGAAAGATGACAATGATGATTATTCTCAGGGAGACCCAAATCTACAAAAAGGGATTCTCGTGTCTCTACAAGACAAAGAAGGAACAAAGGATGTTGCTGATGGAGGTTCATTTGAAGATAGTTCAGATGACAGTGAAGAAACTGAAACTGACTCTGACGGTCAGTCTGAAGATCAAGAAAATGAAGGTTATCAGTTTCCCACTGATAAAACTGTGCTTGAGGTTGCAAAAACTGAAGCTAATAAAGCTTGTGGAGAATCTGATGAAGAGTTCAATATGAATATTTCACCAACTAGAAACGTTGTTCAATCAAGTCTAGAAGAATTAAGAAGACAGTCTGAAGAGAGAAGAAAATCTATGGATTACAAAGAGAAACTTAAGAAAATTTCTTCTCCTCCTAAAGATGCAAGAGTAGCTGAAATTGGAAAGGACAAATTAGAAGAAAAGAAAGCTGAATCTAAAGATGATGTACCTACACAAGCTGACACAATCAAATTTTACTTCAATGAGCTTATAAAAATTCAGAACGACGACTTGAGTGTGTTCGGAAAAGTTCTAAAGGCAATGGAGGAAAGCAAAACTGAGAGAGAAAACATGGAGAAAAGGTTAAACATTGTCAAATCTGACTGTCATGATAATCTTATCGCAATCAAAAAAATAACCATTGAAACTGAGGCAAGAAAAAATGAGACCCAAGACAGATGGGAGGGCATCCTCAACAATATAGTTGACAGACTGATCTTATTGGAGAGTGCATCAAAAGACACAGTTGTTGCTTAAACCATTTTGGCATGAAATCAGCAGCACCTAAATTCATACATTAGGAGCTTGATCAACAAGGATGATGTCACTAAGGGGGAAAGTTTGGACTTGTTAAAAGTCAATGAAGAAGATATACCTCAAGTTCTTGATTGTATTGAAGAGAAACTTGTTGAACTGAAGAAAGCTAGATGAGAGTTCACTGATGAAGAAATGGAACTCATAGCTAAGTTCTTAGAACCAGCTGAGAAAAGACTGGCTCTAGACTCTCAAATGTACAATGTATTCAAAGATCTACTGCTTCAAGAGGGAGTATCAATTGAACAAGCCCTAGAGTCTTTTCTACATATGCAGAAGGTTCTTGTTCATTATTGGAACAAACTAGGAATATGGGACAAAGATGGCACTTTGAATAAGGCGTCAGATGAAGTTGAAAAGACTGAACCAGAGTTTGTTCTGAAATTACTGAGACTTCCACCAGTGAAAGACTAAAGAAATCTGTCTTTGTGTTTGCAGTATTATTTAAAAGCAAGTTTTTCAGCAAACACAGTATGACAGATTCCTGCAATATTTGGGCAAATATTCATGGAATTGATTGCACTGCAACAAATGAAGCCATGAGGGGGTTTGCGGAAAGTTATGTCAATCAGAAGAAGTGAAGTTGTCATATGTTAGGAAAAGAAGTTGTCACTTAGTTTCTTTTCATGTATTTATATTTTCATACTCTGTAATTCAGTTATCAATAAAATCTCAGTTTCTCTGTTCTTTGTGTTTTCATTAAGTTATCTTATCTATATCTGTTTGCACTGCTTTTAAGGAGGGTATTGACATCATCAAAGAGGGGGAAATTGTTGGAAATAAAATTTATGTTTTGATGATGATTCATCACTTAATCAGTTATTGTTCTTAAACCATATTGATGAAATGTCATAACTAGCTGTTATAGTGCAAAGCAAAAAGATGTCTAGAAATCATTGTATAGGATTTAATAGAGTCTGATAGTTGTATAAGTTAATTAGACAAGCACTGTAATTACTCTAGGTTCAAAACTGAGAAAATGAGAAATTGATTGTTGAGCTGAGTTCCCAACTAAACTTGATCAAGAGTACTTCAACCGTAACTGTGGGACCAGACTCAGTTATGAAAGAACTGAAGAAGGTAAGTTCACTGAGGGACACAGACTCAGTTGGCTTATCTAGAAGATAGAAGAACTGAGGGTTCAAACTCATTTATTGAAGACTGAAGAACTAAGGGTTCAAACTCAGTTTATGGAGAGTAAGTCGAGACTATAAAGTTAGACTTCAGGCAAGACTGTGATGACTTGAACTGACTTTATAGATCTTGTATGCTGGACTAAGAATCATAAGGCAAAGATATCTTAGATGAACAATTGAAAAAGTTGTACTATGATTAAGTCAATAATAATCAGATGAATGATAGAGTACTGAGTTTTTGAAGAAGAGTAAGAAAAACTGATAAATGATCAGACCGTTATGAATGTCAGAAAGGACACTGACATACGTACAGAAAAGCAAGACCACTAGCGGCTATAAGGATTCAAATTCAAATGAACCGACCGTTAGAAAACCCCTATAAATAGATCTATTCTACAACAAGAAGAGAGTGGAATTCTGAGAATCAATCTAGTCAAGAAAGATCAAACAAAGGGGAAAAGTAATCAAAAAGAATTCCTGCTATACACATTTTATTGAAAGATCAAGAAATATCTTCAAGTGATCTTAAAAGCATTCAAAGAAAGATCAAGATCAATCATTTGAAGAAATACATAGCCATGCATAACTTACATATCTAGAAGGATAAGCTCGAATCACAATTGAATCATAGTCATTGATTCAAGTCTGAACTTTGATTTAATCAAAGGTTTTAGACTGTGAAACACCAAGAAGGTGTGAAGGACAGTTGAGTGCAGTCAGGGAGACTGTGTTTGTGATGAGCTGGTGAAGAGGCAATTCAACCCTCTAAGAACAACTGCATCAAGCTTAGTTTAAACAGCCATCCTAACTGTTGAAGACTAAAGTTGGAAGATTGTGAAACTAGGGATTAGTGAAGGACAATCAAGTGTCTAGAATTTACTTTGTGTCTTGTAATAGTAAACCTCAAGAACATAGTGAATTTGGCCTCCGCATCACAGAGGAAGAGAGGACTGACAAGATTACACCACGTGGAACCTCTATAATTCTTGTTTATTTACTTTACGCATTTACTTACTGCATAATAGTTATACTCATTTACTTCACATACTCAGCATACACTAGAAACTGAGTCAGCACATTAACTGATAACTCTTATTTTACAAAGGCTTAATTTAATCCGCTTCCGGTTAACTCAGTTAAGGATAAGTCAGTTTTTGACTTAGACTCAGCTAAGTTAGCTTAACTCCGCACAAGTTTTAAATGAACCTAATTCGCCTAAAATATAGTTTTTAGTGGGATGTTTATTCACCCTCCCCCCCTCTAAACTTGTGTCAGCCTTTCCAAGGGACCAATAGAGGATCAATCAAGGACGGATTTTCTGATAGATGTTTGAGAAAGAAATCTGATCACTGAAATCAAAGAGAATACAATTAAGGGGGAATCAAGATTTAAATCAAGGATTATACTCCACATTAAATAGCCAACGGAAGGAAATTCAAATCAATAATAATCAGGCTATAAATAGAAGACATTGACAGACAGGAAAAATAACGATTGAATCTGATAAGAAACAAGCAGAAACTCTGTCAATTTGAAAAGTTTTCTGTCTGTACTTACAGGAAACATCCAGAGATCAACTCAACAATCAGAGCTCAAATTCCACATCATGCACTCAGATTGATCACAAGTCCGTGAATCCAATTCACATCAACTGAAGCAATTGAATCAGAGGAATCTGAGAAGGAGTTGCATCCTTTGTGATAGATGCTGAAAGATTTATTCTCAAGGAGCAGTGATAGAGACTGAGTCACTGAAGCTTTGTAGCCCTGGAGTGATAGTCTTGAAGATTGTGAAGCTTGTGTAGTCAAGGACAGTCTAACTATTGTATTTATGAAAACAATAGTGAATTCCTCCAATCATCACATGATAAGAGTGGATTAAGGGATTACACCACCCTGAACCACTATAAACCTTTGTGTCTATTTACTTTCAGTAATTTACTTTACAGTACTTCATTTCATTGCATACTATATCTGTGATTACATAATCGGCTTTGAACCAACATTTAAAGAAGGGACTTATCCGCTGCCCAAAAGCTTTTAAATATGAGAAAAGTTTTTGAAACTCCACTATAGACATACACCCCCCCCCCCCCTCTGACTCTAGTTTTACCCTTCTCTTGGACCAACATGAACACTGCCAAATTCTCTTCTAGAACAACTCCTTGTTCAGCTATTACCTCCAGATGTGAAGCTGTAGTAGTCAATGCACCATCTATGTTGATTTTGTCTTGAAATGGAATAGATTCTTCTAATACCGCATCTATCTGTTCATTTCATGCTGCTTCATCAGAATCAGCTAAAGCATCACCTCCCAGAATTGCTGTCTTCTCAATTTCAGATTCCAAACCAGCAGCAAAGACATCTACTAACACATCCTCATCTTCTAAGATTATCTTTTTACGGACAAAGCCATGACCTGCTCCTTCAGTAGTGTCAGCTGTTGAAATAGTGTCCTAAACCCAATCGGGTTGGACCGGATCCGACTTGGTCGGATAATTTCTACTATTTCTTTCTGTTTATACATATATTAAATGGCTTTTCTGTTATCATATATTTTTTCTTTTAAAGAACCAATTATGAATTGTTATATTATAACGTCCTTAGTATTAAACTGTTTTAGAGAAAGCATGATAGGCAATTATAGTTGATTAGATCTGTAATCATTTTAAATCGTTTGGTACTTAAATGTCTCTAGGCTTATGTACTAGTAAACAGGGCATTGAAACTACAAAAAAGTTAGTACGTAATAGATGTCTTCTGTCTTTAAGGGCACGGATATATCTTGTCTATCAAAGTGTAGAGACACTTGGACTGTACGTGGACGGGTATTAGAGAATGCGTAAGTTAGACTGACCCACTTACGTTGTTAAGTGTCACTCTATGTGGCGGTTGTTTAATTATCCTTAGAACCGGAGTCTACATGGCATGATTGTGTGGATTGTCATGCTTTGACACTATTGAGGTTTCCCTTAGACACGGGGCGATCATGCGGTGGTGATTGGGTGTGATACAGAAGCATAAGGAGTATACATGTTTGGTCGTCCGGAAATCACACACCCTATCAGTTGGGCTGAATATCTGAAAGGGCCTTCTTATAAGGAATGTCTTACTCTCATGAATCTTCGCAAAGTGGAAGTAAATGAGTTACTTCGAGAGAGCATCATATCCAAATTATAAGATACGATTGTTGATGTTTGACACTCGATGAACGACCGTATGAATATTATTCCAGCGATAGGATTCTATTTACACGGTAACTGTTTCACATGAAAGCTAGTAGTCATTGCATTTGACTCTTCCGAAGATTGGGGGTCATGGTGTGTTGCTCATGATATTTGTTGTTGTACTCCAAGACTTTAATTATTAATGAAAGTGGAAGCTCATGATATAATTAAATCATTTGAAATAAGTTTCAACGAATTAATCATGTATTGGATACGATCTAAGATGATCATTCTTTCATACGATGACAATTAATTCAAACGTTGGATAAGAATGCCGTCATCGAATTTTGGAAAGGTTGTTTTCAAAATTGTAAGATTTAAGTGTCGACTTAATTCTTTAATCATTGCTTAAAGGTTAATTAAATAGACGATGTTTTGAATACGATTCAAAAGGTTAAAGAAACTATTTAATAAACTTTCAATTTGCTTTATGAAAGAAAATTAAAGACATAGCTCTTGTGATTTTTCCTAAGTCTTATGAAGACTAAACTAAAAATTATTTACAAGTGCGTAAGGGATTAAAAAGGAATGTTAGGGCATGTGCTTAAATAGAGAGCTTATTAAAGTTTCTATTCTAGGCAAGTGAGTTGAGATAAATCTATCTAAGTTCAAGTCAACTCTTAGATATATGATATCTTACGAGTATGATTAAATTAGATAGATTAAATACATATATGGAAGGTGAAGCAAACATTGTAGCACTTACCATATTCTGGATCTAGTAAACTGATAAGGGAACTAAATAAATGTTATTATGTTCTGGTTCTTATGAACAAAATACTTTCAGCTATCCGCTAGGATTTAGTGGACAAATTCAATCGTAAAGAATAAATGTTATTCCGATAAAGTTGAAAGGTCACTGAATCTAACAAACTAGATTGATGTCACTATATAGTTGATATATGTGATGAAATCTCAACTAAATGTTTATATGGCTGTTATCCTTAATATTTGGTGGTTGTTCGATAAAACTTGTTTTATATTTATTTTACCGGAATACCCCAAGTATAAGGATCGTACTATAGGGTGTTACCGAGTCGTCCTAAGGGAATCGTTCAATTATCGGATTAAAATATAGCTGTTATAAATAATGTACAACTTATTAACTAAAATTAAATTTTATACTAATTATGATCTAAAAGGCAATGAACAGTAACTATTAACAGTAATGATGAATAGTAACAGAAAATTTGCGGAAAAATAAGGATTAACAACTAGGGTTTCTAACACTAATTAACTAACTAGACGTAGCAATTAACGATTGTTACGAACGATTTCGGTTTATCAAAGATTTAAAAGAACGGTAAAACAACAAGGATCCACCACACAACAATCATGCAACCACTTTTATGATCCAAATACGATTGATTGGTATGACCAATCTCGAAATCGACTAAATTCCTTTAAATCAATTTCTAGGATTCGTTTTCTTTTCCAAGCAAAACAAATTAACATTCATAACAAGATCATAAATTTGTTCCCAAATTAAACAACCCAATTAACAACAAGTGATTCCTCAAATTATCATTAACCGTATCGATTGAAAAGCTCTACTATTGAATCATATTTCCATATAAATTCAATGCAAAATATGGTTTCATTGACATTCCTATCTAATAAAACACTTAACAATTAATCCAAGATTCAATCGATAAATAAAACAATATTCGAAATCATAAACAAGAATAAACTAACGATTCATGGTTGTGATGACGTTGTGTGGTTTCATCCCGTTGCTCTACCGCTGTGTGCTTTAGCCAATAACCATGATGATAATCATGAGTATTGGAGAAGAAATCATCCCTTTTTCTGTTTGCTGAAAGATGCGGCTGTATTATTATGAATTGTGGGTATATGATGTGTCTGTATTAGGGTTTCCTCAGCGCTGAATTTATAGGAGTTTGAGGCGGTGGCTCAAGGTTGGCTGAAAGTAATTGTAAGTCGGCTGAATATTATGGATTTAGGAATGAAACTTCTAAAATTCATATCTTGAGTTGTAGACCTCCAAAAATTATGATCCGAATTTCATAAAAAAGCTCTCGGAAAACTCTACAACTTTCATTAAGGACTCTTCTTCAGAAAACGCCTTTTTGATTAGCCTGTCGTATTACGAGTATATTTCGGGATTTTCCACTTACCCAAATTGATTACCCACTTGACCACCATTTGAGTTGTAGAAGTCCGATTGACGTAATTCAAAGTGCGTTGGAAAGCTCTTTCAAAGATCTACAATTTTCATGAAGAAGTCCTCCCCTGAAAATGCCTCTAAGCTGGGTGAAATCTCAGTCGCAAATATGTAACGATTTAAGTACTTAGGAAAATTTGCTCCGTTGAACTCGTAAACTTGTGGCATCTTCTTCTAACCCTCTAAACACCTCTTTTAGACCGAAGATATGAATCTACAAGATATCCAAAATATTACAAAGTGTAACAACATCCAAATAAACATAAAACCAACGATAAAAACACATAAATCAGCCACTTTTGCAATTTATTATCTTTAAACATCATTTGCTCAGTTTATCCTTTTGGCGAGTGATTTTCTATAAAAATCACTAAAACACGGGAGATAATGTTACGAAACAACTCGATAAAAACCATAAAATTAGTCGTAAACAACTCCCCCACACTTAGAATTTTGCTCGTCCCGAGCAAAACAATCAAAACTAGCTCACTTTATATGCAATCCAAATAGATTCCTAACTCACGTAACAAAAGATACAACAACTATAGCAAATAATACCCACATAGAGATAGATTCGGTGTGTGTATAACAAGCCCTTTTCAATCTTCACAATCCTTTCAAACAATACCCTTTCAAATAAATTAATGACTATCCTAGGTATAGACAGTAATTGTTCCACACAAAGTCTTCCCGCGCACTCAGTAGGATAATCCCTACAGCATATCATTCAGCTTATACTGGGTATAAGTTCAACGATAACAAAGTCTTTAATTTTTTTTTCACTTTCTTTTTTTTCCTTTTTCTTTTGACGCACATCAGAGTGAGCTTTGACCCGTCATAGTAGAATAGGATGTTTCGTGATAACACCCTACTTTACTCAAATCATAGGGTAGCTTTTCCTGATTGTCGTGAGCTTTTGGTCATCATAGTGGAATAGGACATTTCGAGATAATGCCCTACCGCACTCCAATCATCGACCAGCTTCCGACACACCCATTTATTTATTTTTTTGATATAATTTTTTTTTGAACATTAGTTACGTTTCACTTATCACATTCAAACCTTCAGATATTCACAGTACACGTTCTAAACTTCGGTGGTACTTCACTGTTATTATTAAAACAAATCACTAAAGTAATGAAAAGATACAATTCAAAAGTTTTGCTTCAACATCAAAGGCTTTCGTGAGTGTGAAAATGAATACTATCTCAAATTAGTAAAAGAATGCTATAATTATCTCACAAAGTCACATCAGATCATTGTCAGGAAACTACAACTAGCAAGCATTCGTTTCAATTACAAGCTCAAGACTTACAATTATCCAAGTGCAAAAATTTTAAAATTCCCAATTTTTCAAAAAAATCACATATATTTACTCAAATGGTTTCGAAATAAAGCATGAATTGCACCCCCACACTTAATTCACATTATGTCCTCAGAATGTGCAAAAATAAAGTAGAAGAAAGAACTTAGCTGGTTTTGACGTGGTTGTCGAGCTGTAGATTGGCAGTGGTCAGGCCGAAGCATAAATGAACCGCTGCAACTCGTAGCACGGACAGACAACACTAAAGACCGCTCAATAGTATCTGCAACACTCTACATAGCATATAATCTCGGGACAAAAGGGGTATATGAGTAAACATGTACGCAAATAAAGCATTCACAAATGAGACAGGGATAACCAACACGTAACTCACCACGTTTTATTCCTAAAAACCTAAAAACTTAACGAAAAAGAAAAAGTAACTTAAAAGACTAGGTTGCCTCCTAGGAGCGCTTCTTTATTGTCATTAGCTTGACAAAGATCTCAAAATCAACCCGGATCGGGCCACTTTGGTTTGATCAGGGCTACTTCTTTATCAGAGTCGAGTGGAGAGCATCGGTGTGGGCACAGCAACAACAAGTCAAGTGCGCTACTAAGTCTTGGACTTTAGCCATCTAGACAGTACTGATTCTCTTCTTTGTGTTGTTGCTTAATTTTGGCACCGGCATACTAATGGGTGCAGGAGTCGTGGTAGAAGCATCTTTAAGATTAAGGGCAATAATGTTATCATCCGAATGAAAGAAGTCGGATGGGATCTCATCACAAATCAGCACATCAGTCATGTCAACCACCTTCTGAAAGTATAGGACTTCAGGTGCTTCATAAGGCTGTCCGAAATACTTTTTCAATCTATGACCATTTACTTTAAAAGGTTGACCGCTGTACCCTTTTAAGGAGATCGCTCCACCCGGATGAACCTCGACAATTTCAAAGGGTCCGGACCATCTGGACTTAAGCTTGCCAGCAAACAGATGTAATCTGGTGTTGTAAAGCAAAGCCATCTCTCCTACCTTGAAATCTCTATCTTTTATCTTGGCATCGTGGAGCGCCTTTGTTCTCTCCTTGCTCAGTTTGGCATTCTCGTAGGCCCTGAGTCTGAATTCGTCGAGCTCATTTAGTTGCAGTAATCTTTTCTCCCCACAGAGTTGGCTATCGAAGTTTAAGAATTTAATAGCCTAGTAAGCTCTGTGCTCCAGCTCGACTGGTAGATGGCAAGCTTTGCCATAAATCATTTGAAAGGGCGACGTACCCATAGGTGTCTTGAACGCAGTGCGATAAGCCCAGAGTGCGTCGTCCAACTTCAGACTCCAGTTGGTTCTATTCGAATTCACCGTTTTCTCCAAAATCCGCTTTAGACTTCTGTTGCTCACCTCGACTTGACCACTGGTCTGGGGGTGTTATGGTGTACCAATTCTATGCTTGACACCATATCTCTCAAGAATTTTATCCAGTGGTGCATTACAGAAATGCGAACCTTCATCACTGATAAGGGCTCTAGGACAGCCAAATCTAGTAAAGATATTCTTCTGCAAGAATTTCTTTACAACCTTGTGATCATTGGTTGGGGTGGCTATGGCTTCGACACACTTGGAAACATAGTCCACACAGACCAGAATATATTTGTTAGAGCTTGATGATGGGAAAGGTCCCATAAAATCAATGCCCCGGACATCGAAAACTTCACATTCCAAGATAGGCCTCAAAGGCATCTCCATCATACTACTGAGTCTCCCTACTCTTTGGCATCTATCACAGCCTTTGCAAAAGGCTTCAGCATCTTTAAACAGAGTAGGCCAGTAAAAACCAGCTTGAAGGATTTTTGTGACTGTCTTAGGTGCTCCGTAGTGTCCACCAGCAGGACCACTATGGCATTGCTCCAAGATATCGAATTGTTCATGCTCCGGAACGCACCTTCTAAGAAACCCGTCCTTGCAGATTTTAAACAGATGTGGATCCTCCCATACGAGATACTTTAAGTCGCTGAAAAATTTCTTCTTTTCCTGATACGTCATCTCTTCTAAGTGTCCACTTGCTAAGTAATTGACGTAATCAGCATACCACGGCCTCACATTTTCTAGATTCATTAATTGCTCAGTCGGAAAGTCAATGCCTATTTCCTTAGGAATTTCGCCACCCTCGTTCACTAGGCGAGATAAGTGGTCAGCTACAACATTATCACTACCCTTCTTGTCCTTAATCTCAAGGTCGAATTCCTGTAGTATCAGGATCCATCTGAGTAACCTTGGTTTAGCGTCTGCTTTTCCCATAAGGTAGCGTGGTGCTGCGTGATCTGTCCAAACCACAACTTGAGATCCGAGCAGGTAACTTCTAAATTTATCCATAGCAAAAACGACGGCTAGGAATTCTTTCTCCGTAGTGGTGTAGTTACACTGAGATGGGTTCAACGTTTGACTCGCATAGTAGATCGGCCGGAACTTTTTGTCAATTCTCTGCCCTAGAACTGCGCCTACGGCGTAGTTAGAGGCATCGCACAATAGTTCAAAAGGTTTAGTCCAGTCGGGTGCGATCAGAATGGGGGCACTGGTTAACTTATCCTTTAAGCAATTAAAAGCTTTCTTACACCCGTCATCAAATAAGAACTCCACTTCCTCTTTCAGCAGGTTGGATAATGGCTTGGCTATCGTCGAAAAATCTTTAATGAAACGCCGATAGAAGCCCACATGCCCCAGAAATCCTCGTACCTCCTTCACTGTCTTCGGGTATGACATTCTCTCAATGGCTTCTACTTTAGCCTTATCCACCTGAATACCATCACTGGACAGCTTGTGTCCTAACACAATCCCTTCTTCAACTAGAAAATGGCATTTCTCCCAGTTAAGCACCAAATTTTTCTCAACGCAACGTTGGAGTACCATATCTAGATTCTTTAAGATTTCATCAAAGCTGTCGCCGTAGACTGAGAAGTCGTCCATGAAGACCTCCATGCACTGCTCCACAAGTCCATAAAAAATGGCTAGCATACACCTTTGAAAAGTCGCAGGTGCATTGCATAAGCCAAAAGGCATTCTGCGGAACGCAAAAGTACCAGATGGACATGTAAATGTGGTCTTTTCCTGGTCATTGGGATCGATGGCTATCTGGAAGTAACCAGAGTATCCATCGAGGAAACAATAATACTTGTGACCACTCAGTCTTTCGATAAGCTGGTCAATGAAGGGTAGGGGAAAGTGATCTTTGGCAGTGACTTCATTTAGCCTACGGTGGTCAATACAGACCCTGTAGCCAGTCACAAGGCGTAAGCAACTTCCTCCCCTTTTTCATTCTTTTCAACCGTGATACCGCCCTTCTTTGGCACAACTTGAGTAGGGCTGACCCACTCGCTATCAGCTATGGCATAAATAATTCCCATATCAAGCCATTTGATGATTTCCTTTTTGACAACCTCTTGCATGTGCGGATTTAGCCTCCTTTGAGGTTGTTTAACCTTCTTCGCTCCTTTCTCCGTTCGAATCTTATGCATGCACACGTCTGGGCTGATTCCTCTGATATCGCCCACCTGCCATCCGAACGCGAGGATATGTTTCTCCAGCACTTTGATCAATTCTACTTCTTGCTCCGGCTCGAGTTTAGATGAGATGATCAGGGGCAACTTATCACCGTCTTTTAAGAAGATGTATTTCAGGTGCTGCGGAAGTGGTTTTAACTCTAAGTCAGTAGGTGGTTGCTTGATGCTAGATTTTAAGGGACCACCTTTTTCCTTGTGAGCTTGGACCGGTTGACTGAAAAACACCTCGTCTTCCTGAGGTGTAACCCCAGAAAGATATTGAACGATATCATCTAAAGGAATCTTCCTATCAGCTTCCGTCTTTTCTTTCTTATGCTTAACCATCTTCTTAAGCTCTTCTTCTTCAAGCTCTTCAGCAAGCTGCTCCCAATCATCCAACTCCCAATGGGTAGTTTCTCTCCAAAAGTCTATTTCGTCCCAGCTACCCATTAAAACTTCCTCCTCTGCAAGGTCAAAGTCTGCCTGGTTGAGCTCCTTCAAATCATTGCTGCTCATCCCTGGAATGTCCCAGATTTTCTGTTCACTCATAGGCTCAGTATGCGCAAGCTGTTGAGACAGCTCTACAGTGACTACGGCCTGTGAACAATTATCGGAGTCATCCCCATAGATTGCTTCAATGAATGAAATTCCCTGGATCGGGGTTTCTGTAGAACTTTTTTCTTGCTCGAAGGTGACGGAAGTGTCTGCTATTCTCAGAGTGATTTGGCCAGTTTGGAAGTCAATAGTGGCGGCAGAGGTGTCTAAGAAAGTACGGCCTAGAATCAGGGGCATCTCCTTGTCAGACTGGTAATCCAGTATGACCCAGTCAGTTGGAAAAATTAAATGTTTAACATGGATAAGGATGTTGTTAACACAACCAGCTGCTAGACGGCTAGATCGGTCTACCAACTGAAGAGAGATGGGGCTCTTCCTTAGCCACTTGTCCAACCCGAGATTCTTGCAAACGTTCAACGGCATCACATTGACAGAGGCCCCTGAGTCGCATAAGACATTGTGGAACGTGCGGCCTTCAATCGTGCATGAGATTGAAGGTCGTCCGGGGTCACCTCGCTTGATTGCAATGCTCTGTGAAACCGTTGAACATTCTTCTCTTAGTACCTCTTCTACCATTTCCTTAAGCTTCTTCTTACTTCCAAAGGAATCCTTAAGATACTTAGAGCATTTAGGCATCTTAGTTAATACCTCTGCAAGAGGCATAGTCACCATAGTATCTCTAAGCATCTTTTTCACTCCGTCATACTGTTTGTCAGAGTTCAAGACATTCTCTCTTTTCTTTGCTGGATAAGGAAGGGTTTTCGATTGATTGATTATGGTTTGACTTTTAATGGCTTCGTCCTCCCTATCCTTCCATCTGACAAACTTCTCAGTTTTCTTTTTAGTCAGGGGTTCAGCCACCTGACTTCTCTTCTCAGCATCCTCATCACTATCCCCCGAAGAATTATTATCATTCAGCTCTTCCTCGCTGTCGCTTTCTTCGGTATTTATCTCTTGATTTCCCCCTCCTGAACTCATGGCGTCAGGAGGGGCTACTCGTTTTCCGATGGCTTTTCGGGTCCAGCTGTCTTACCGCTTCTGAGGGTGACTGCATTCAACTCCTCCTCTCCATACTCCCACTGAGGTGTGATGGAAGTGCAAGCATTGATATCTGCCTTAGGGTTTTTATCTGTATAACTAGGCAGTCTTCCTGGAGGTCTGCTCGCCTGTTGATCAGCCATCTGACCTATCTGTCTCTCAATCGTTTTTTGACCGGTGGCTAGTGTTTTCACCAATTCTACTAGCTCATCAAATTTCTTCTGAGGGACATAGGTGGGCTGTTGATTTTGCTGTTGAGCCCAGTTACCTTGGGGTCTTTGGTTGTTGGAGTTGAAGGAGGGATTGGAGTTGGATGCACCAGGTGGTGTATAATAACTATTTCGTGGATTCCCTGAATAGTTGCGGTTTTGATTGTAGCTCGATTGACCCGCATTTTGATTGGAGCCTCTGAAAGGTTGATTCTGGTTCTCCATGGCATGCACTTCTTCATCCATCATATTTCCGGCTTGCATGCCCAAGTGATTTACATCTGCTGGCCCTTCTTGCTGCTTCATTTGTAGGTTAGCTAGTTGCTTGCTCATTAATTCCATTTGAGCAACTAGCATTTTTTTGTCTCCGAGTTACTTGCAGCAGCCTCCTTTTTGCTTCCACTAACATGAGTCTTCCTTTGAGTAGACCACATGTTATTCTTAGCTATTGTTTCTGCTACCCTGTAGGCAGCATCATCTCCTCCCCCTAAAAACGACCCATGAGCTGTGGAATCTAGGTAATCTCTATTAGGTTGAGAAACACCCTGGTAGAATAACTCTAGAAGTTCATGTTGATCATATCCATGGTTAGGGCATTTCCTCATCAACAAATTCAACCTCTCCCAGGCCTTTCCCACACTCTCTCCTTCTAATTGCTCGAAAGTAGCTATATCTCGTTTAAGGCCCATTATCGTTCCAGGTGAAACGAATTTCAGAGCGAAGGCTCTTTTAACATCGGCCCAGGTATGAAGAGAGTGATGGGGCAAGGATTTATACCATCTATTTGCTTCACCTCTCAAGGCAAACGGAAAAAGTTTCAGTTTAACTATTTCTGAAGGAACGCCAGGGTAGTGACCTGCTTCACATATTTGCACAAAAGTGGATAAGAAGTCATGTGGATCTTCTGCACCAGTGCCATGGAATGAATTATTTTGGACCATCCCCACAACTCCATTCTTTAAGTCAAAATGCATACCTCCCATCTCCGGCGGTCGAATTGGTCTATGCCCTTCTAGGAAGTCTTGATTCAGATAAGGTGCATAAGGGTCTGGCTGCACAACAGCTGCAGCCGCCTGAGGCTGTTGCTGTTGAACATTCTGATTTACTGGTGGAGGTGCAACAGCTGCCTGAGGTTGTTGTTGTTGTTGCATTTGCTGATTCATCCAGGCTTGCTGCTGTTGCTGGTTCTGCAACATTTGCATCAGAAGCATGTTCAACTGGGCTGGATCCATCCCAGGAGGATTTTGGTTATTATTCCCTTGGTTCTCCGGTTCGTCATCACTAGAACCGTGTTCGCTCATCTTGTCAGAACTTTGAAATAATCTTCTTCTGACAATGTCTCGCTCAGGTTTGGGGTTAAAGATAAGATTTCCCTTCTTACTCCTGGTTTGCATAAACCAGAGAAGCAGAACAGGAAGAAATCAACCTTAGGGTTGATGAGAGGGGAATGTAGAGATGAGTAGAGGCTTAGAGGTTTAGAAAGAGAGAAGAGAGAGAAGAGACTGAAAAGTGAAATTTTCAGAGACTGAACTGGTGTTCAGTGTAAGTGGACGCTAGTTCAGAGAGGATTCAGGAAGTGAATGCTCGTTCAGAGCACTGAACTGGCGTTCAGATGACAAGTTGGGGGGCAGACGGGCGTTCAGTATGGGTGAACGCTCGTTCAGAAAGTTTTTATTATTTTATTATTTTTTATTTTTTTATTTTATTTATTTAGAAAAGATAAAGAAACGGAAACAGGAAAAGAAACCTACCTACGAAAAATTTAAAACAGAAAAAACACTAAGACGGTGAAAAAAAAAACGTGTTGAAATCTTCTAGGGCTAAAATGGAAGGGAAAACAGCAGATTTTGACCTCAAAAACAGTGTTGAACGGCCTATGGCCATTCATTACGTCGTCGGCGTCGGAACGAGCTTTCCGAATTGGGGTCCTGCGCGCCAAACGGACACTCGAGCCGAAAGTTATGGCCAAAATACTGCCGACACAAAATAAACTGCACTACAAGAATCCGACAACCGTAACCGACTCCCCGGCAACGGCGCCAAAAACTTGTTCGATAAAACTTGTTTTATATTTATTTTACCGGAACACCCCAAGTATAAGGATCGTAGTATAGGGTGTTACCGAGTCATCCTAAGGGAATCGTACAATTATCGGATTAAAATATAGATGTTATAAATAATGTCACAACTTATTAACTAAAATTAAATTTTCTACTAATTATGATCTAAAAGGCAATGAACAGTAACTATGAACAGTAACTATGAATAGTAACAGAAAATTTGCAGAAAAATAAGGATTAACAATTAGGGTTTCTAACACTAATTAACTAACTAGACGTAGCAATTAACGATTGTTACGAATGATTTCGGTTTATCAAAGATTTAAAAGAACGGTAAAACAACAAGGATCCACCACACAACAATCATGCAACCACTTTTATGATCCAAATACGATTTATTGGTATGACCAATCTCGAAATCGACTAAATTCCTTTAAATCAGTTTCTAGGATTCGTTTTCTTTTCCAAGCAAAACAAATTAACATTCATAACAAGATCATAAATTTGTTCCCAAATTAAACAACCCAATTAACAACAAGTGATTCCTCAAATTATCATTAACCGTATCGATTGAAAAGCTCTACTATTGAATCATATTTCCATATAAATTCAAAGCAAAATATGGTTTCATTGACATTCCTATCTAATAAAACACTTAACAATTAATCCAAGATTCAATCGATAAATAAAACAATATTCAAATCATAAACAAGAATAAACTAACGATTCATGGTTGTGATGACGTTGTGTGGTTTCATCCCGTTGCTCTACCGCTGTGTGCTTTAGCCAATAACCATGATGATAATCATGAGTATTGCAGAAGAAATCATCCATTTTTTTTTTCTGAAAGATGCGGCTGTATTCCCAGAAAAAGTGCGGCTGTATTATTATGAATTGTGGGTATATGATGTGTCTGTATTAGGGTTTCCTCAGCGCTGAATTTATAGGAGTTTGAGGCGGTGGCTCAAGGTCGGCTGAAAGTAATTGTAAGTCGGCTGAATATTATGGATTTAGGAATGAAACTTCTAAAATTCATATCTTGTGTTGTAGACCTCCAAAAATTATGATCCGAATGTCATAAAAAAGCTCTCGGAAAACTCTACAACTTTCATTAAGGACTCTTCTTCAGAAAACGCCTTTTTGATTAGCCCGTCGTATTACGAGTATATTTCGGGATTTTCCACTTACCCAAATTGATTACCCACTTGACCACCATTTGAGTTGTAGAAGTCCGATTGACGTAATTCAAAGTGCGTTAGAAAGCTCTTTCAAAGATCTACAATTTTCATGAAGAAGTCCTCCCCTGAAAATGCCTCTAAGATGGGTCAAATCTCAGTTGAAAATATGTAACGATTTAAGTACTTAGGAAAATTTGCTCCGTTCACTCGTAAACTTGTGGCATCTTCTTCTAACCCTCTAAACACCTCTTTTAGACCGAAGATATGCATCTACAAGATATCCAAAATATTGCAAAGTGTAACAACATCCAAATAAACATAAAACCAACGATAAAAACACATAAATCAGCCTCTTTTGCAATTTATTATCTTTAAACATCATTTGCTCAGTTTATCCTTTTGGCGAGTGATTTTCTATAAAAATCACTAAAACACGGGAGATAATGTTACGAAACAACTCGATAAAAACCATAAAATTAGTCGTAAACAGTGGTCGTTCTAGACATAGTCTTATGGAGGGGAATCGTGTGATCAGATGTCATTCTCATGACATCTGAACCATGTGGTTATGAATCATGTGGGTAATACGTATCTTATCTAAAGATGACTAAAATACCCTTTTATGAAAAGGTTATAAAATCTAGAAAGTTGTCTAAAGCATAAACATACCGATGTTTGTTGGCTCATGACACTTAATGCCACAAATAACTTTTTGTTAATCTCTAGGACTATTTTTAGAAATAGTCAAGTGTAGTCAGCGAATTGTATAATTCGGAAACCCCGAAAAGTTTAAGCTAGCACGAATATGAGATTGATGAACTACTTAGGAATTAATCTTCAATTGGATTGAAGTAATTAATACGTGAAGGATGTTTCAGAATTGTTCTGAAAAGGAATAAGATTCCCCCTTGAAGGATTCCATTTTTGGATAAGCAATCAGATTGTGCTTCTATAATGGAAACTACACTTTATATGATAAAGGTGTGACATAAGCCATGCAAAGTATCCCGTACCTGTTTCAGGATAGTGCACTTATAGTTAACCAAGTTCTAAAGAATAAAGGTTGAATAAATTCCATATTAGAATGGAAGGGGATAATGTCGAATCTATCTTAACCGATGATTTGAAGTTGTCATAAGCAAACTCAGAAAGGCTTGGAGCCTAGTACGACCAATGCAACTTTTTGGAACATCATAGCAAGTACGCTAGATATTATTTACTCGTCCGCGGAGCAAAAGGTGTTTGTCTCCAAACATGTTGTCTTCTAGATGTAGTGTTTCTTCCAAAAGAAACAGTGGGAGTAAATTTAGATCTCAAAAGTAGTTTGAGAACCACAAGGAGATATTCAACCAAAGGAACACGAGCAGGCGCCGTATAGCGATAAGGTGTAGAACACTGCTCCGTGCATACAAAAGTTCTGTAAGTCTGTGGATAACCTCAAGCCTGAAAAGGCTGCTGGTATGTTCATCTTGAAGAATGAATGTCTCACGACTTATGAAGGAATGTTTGAAAAGGCAAGATTGAGAGATATGGCCAGGAGCCATAATATCTGAATAAGATTCCATCACTGACAACCAGGTTGTGAACCTACTCTGTCTTGCCTAGAGGGAATGTCCCTAAAGGCTGAAATGGATGGTAATATGATTACCATAAGGCTATGGAGATGGCTGAAGGGTACGGGGTGTAAACCTTGTAATTATCTTTAAGCTGCTAGCTGAGCCTAGTTCTATTCAGACTATGCTTGTTATAACTTCGTGTCATGGCTATATGATAGTGTTGAAGATGTTGGGCAAACAACTCGATGTTCATAGATGATAAAATGATATGTGAGCCCACGAGATCCATTTATGGACTCGAACAAGTTTATCTAGACAATTTCTTTGTTTGAATATCAAAGGAGTTTGATTTAGTCAAAAGAAGGGATATGCCCAATATGCAATATGGATAGTGGGAGTATGTTACGATTTTTGAGTAAGGTATTGGATATCTCTCTCGGAAATTATCACCCCATGTCACAGTCAATTAATGTTTGGTAGTTCAAGGTCTTTACGAAAGCATTGGATTAGCAGTTCTTATTTTTGGAAATAAGAATCCATAGTGATATATATAACTGCTGTTAGATTATAGTTTACCTATATAGATGTGATGCAAAAGGGTTTAGCATAGCTCGCGACAGGAGATACTGGTAGCCGGTGTTCTCAAGTTCTATCTATGTTAGGATTTTAGTCCTAAAGATGAGGTGAAAGATGATTCTTATAGAAGGTTTCCTTTGCTACTGTGATAAGAACCATCATAAAAGTAATGTCAGATGTTTATAGTTCATTAAGAGTCATGAGTAAGTATGAAAGTAAATATGGTGAAAGTCGAGAGTATCCTTAAACTAGTTAAGGATGGTTTCTTAGTTTATCGAAACTTGGAATCAAATATATTTATACAGACGTATATGATGAGTCTTATGAAGGCGAGTGAGAGCTACTGTCTGGGTTTGCAGTCACTTTGATTAGGTGATAGGTGAGCTGGAAATGTTCTTGGCTATGGGTCACTGTAAATTTTACAACTTAGCCAAAGCACAATAGTGCCCTTGGAGCACATCGGGAGCAGTACATGAGTCTACGAGGTTCATTCATGAACTTTTATACGGTTCTTCCACCTTTTCTATAGAGCTGATATAGTAAGTGGATTCATTGCTTGAAGCAAGGACCAGGGTCTCGTCGGAGATTCATGTGTGTGTTGAGGCAGTTCCTTTTGACTTGATCATTTGGAGCATGGTATGAAGATATTCTGAGTCCTCATTGATAGCGATCTGTTCATGGCTAGGTCTGCTTGCGATTATTGCATGATTTTCATGGGTTTCAACTTGATCTTGTGTGTACGAGTGATTGGTTTTAGGCCAAGTGAGAGATTGTTAAAATAGTGTCCTAAACCCATCGGGTTGGACCAGATCCAACCGGGTCGGATCATTTCTACTATTTTTTTTATGTTTATACATATATTAAATAGCTTTTCTGTTGTCATATATTTGTTCTTTTAAAGAACAAATTATTCATTGTTATATGAGAACTTCCTTAGTATTAAACTATGATAGAGAAACCATGATAGGCGATTATGGTTGATGAGATCTCTAATAATTTTAACAAGTATGGTACTTAAATGTCTCTAGGCTTATGTACTATTAAACAAGGCATTGATAGTACACGTATTAGATGTCTTCTATCTTTAAGGGCAGGGATAGATCTCATCTATCGAAGTGTAGAGACACTTGGACTGTACGTGGACGTGTATTAGAGAATGCATACGTTAGACTGACCCACTTACATTTCTAAGTGTCACACATGTGACGGTTGTGTAATTATCCTTAGGACCAGAGTCTACATGGAATCACGGTGTGGATTGTCATGCTTTGACACTATTGAGGTTTCCCCTAGCCATGGGGTGTGGTAGTGATTGGGTATGATACTGAAGCATGCGGAGTATACATGTTTGGTCGTCCGGAAATCACGTACCCTGTCAGTAAGGGTGAATATCCGAAATGGCCTTCTTATAAGGAATGTCTTACTCCCATGAATCTTTGCGAAGTGGAAATAAACGAGTTACTTCGAGAGAGCATGATATCCAAATTATAAGATACGAACGTTGATGTTTGACACTCAACGAACGACCGTATGGATATTATCACAGCGATAGGATTCTATATACACGTTAACTATTTCACATGAATGGTAGTAGTCATTGCATTTGACACCTCCGATGATTGGGGGTCACGGTGTGTTGCTAGACGCTATCCCGTGATCGTTAGGTATGAGGGGCATTTTCATAATTTTCACTTTGTGTCTACGTCCAACATATTCGGACCCCTATCGGGTCACACACACAAGAACTTATGGCCGGATTAAAATGTGATTATAGTTGATAACAAAATATGGAAGGAATTTATCTCACGACTATAAAGGTTATAGTGGTAAATTAATATGGTGGAATTTATTTATTATGAATAATTTAAATACAAGATATTAATTATGTTGATTAATTAAATATGTGTATTGGTACATATATTTCAAAAATATATACATATATGATATACATGTATTTTGCAAATTAATTAATCATAGTATTATATTAATTAAAGAAAATCTCAATTCCCAAATAAGTGGGGAAAGGACGCCACTTTGATTTGTATTGAATACATTTGAATTGTGCAATTTAATTAATAAGATTACCATAATATTAATATTGGATATTAATTGATTTTTGGAAAAATAAATTTATGGTAATAAGATAAAGATATATTCAATATAAGATATTGTTAATATATATCATAGGAAAGATATTTAGTAAGATATTGAATATTAATGAGATAAATCAATCAAAGGGATTTTCCTTATTTTATTAGAAAAATGTTTTCTTTCTCCCCAATCTACTAGGAAGCTAATCCCAATCTCTATATAAAGGAGGGATTGTCTAGCTCTTTTGTACATCACAATTCCAAGAGCTAATAAATCTTGTGAAAAATATAGAGCTTTTTAGAGAGAGATTATAGAGAGAGAAAAAAAGCCGGTCTAGTAACCGGATTTTTCTAGTAGCAATCCATGATGGGATTCCGGCGGGCTGTTTGTGTGGATCACCGGTAGAGGCCGAATGCTTGGGCAGCTCCATGCATCGCTACTCTCCTTAGACGGTCAAAGTGTCAATCTTTTAGATCAACCAATGTAACAACGTCTACTAGTAATTGTTTTATTGCTTAAACGAAGTCGATCCTGGTCAAAGGAAACATATTTCTGCTGCTGATTTCTTCTTCTTGTAGAAACCAAAGTTCCACTGGCAGTAATCTTCAATTCTCTTATAGTCTGGATCTACCTTCTCTTTTCTGGGTCTCCTTACATATGGTATTATAGGATTCCCTGCAGCAGGTTGAGGCACCTCAGATTGTCCTCCAAAGGTTTCTACCAAATGTGATAATGTTTCCTTTACAGTGTGAAATAGGTCAATTGATTTTTCAACTAACCGAGGAACATTGGCATCTACCACTACCATTTTTTTGAACACTCCCCTATGTCCGATCATTATCAGCAGGTATACGTTCAACATCAGAAACCTTCCCAGTAGGCTCTTCTTCTTCTACATCAGCAGCCATTTGTTCTTCCAAAGTTCTCAACTCTTTCCCCTTTCCATTCTTACCTCTCTTCTTAACAAATTTCTTAATTCTTTTCCTTGGCATTTCTGTTTCTAGAAAGAGTGCACTTTCAAAGGTCTCATTGCTTACATCTTTTCTTTTCCTTGAAGCACATTCATCCACATCTTTCAACTATCTAGTGAATTCTTTGACAACTGCTGATTTTGTAGTTGCCGCAGGGGTAGGGAGTATGCTGTTGTTGTAGTCTCACTAGTCTTAGCAGTATCCGCGGATATTCTAGACATTCTTGGCTTTTTCACATCAGTATGTTGGCCCAATAAACTTCATGATTCAGTAACTTGTGAGTCAGACATCCTTTTGGTACTTCTTTCAACAGTCAACTGTGCATTCACATCCAGTTGAACTTCATCATCTAAACCACTAATAAGAGAGTCTACTTATGCTTTGTATTTTTTTGGATTGATAGATTGAGCATCAACATCTTCAATCCCAAGATGATTCAGGATACATTGAACCATCAAACCTAGTGGTTTTTTGTTGCTAAAAAGTCCACTACCAATCTTCTTAATTGGTTTGTTTTCTTTCTTCTTTTTATCTTCAGCCTTTCTTTCTTCTGAGATAATTTCTTCATATATTTCGTAAAGAATCCAGCCCAATCAAACTCCAGTTGTCTTGCAATGATTATCATCAGATCAATCTTAAGTCCAGACAATGAGTCATAACTCATGGATATACCAAGTATATTCTTAGCAATTTACTTACTCAGCTGCCCATACTCAGCAATGATGTACTTGACCTTGATACTGACTGATGCTCCAACATCTTTATCAGTCTTGATTTCTTCCACAAAACCCAATTTATCAAGATGCATATCATATGGGCATCTATTTGCTTCAGCTACCTCCTCAAATCCAAAAATTTCCCTCAAGATTTGTAGGGAAACATGTATCAACTGACCATCACTCTTCTTGTTCTGGGTAAAAAATCATGTTTACCCAGAAATCACAAACATTATTGTATGAAATGGTGTTTAGTCGGAAATTGAAGGCATTCTCCAAACCCTTGTAATGTCGGATTCTTCTTCCAATAACTTTTGCCAAAACTGTTTTATTTCAATTTTTTACAAAGCTATGAACACTTTGACTAACTCCGGTGAATATATCATCGGGAGATATTTTAGAACTTGTTTTTTGAGAGAAAATAGAAGAAATTTCGCAAAGAGTGTAAGAAAACTCTTGAGTGTGAATGAGAGAATGTATGAGTACATTTCTGCACATTCTCTGATGTATAAACTATTTGTAGGCACGTACACTTGAATTTGCATCATCCCAATGCACGAACAAGTAACTAAAAATTTGGTTTTGCCAGGTGTCCTACTACCTCGCCCCACTAAGTGTAAGAAACATTTATGTCCTTGTAACAACTGTAATAAAGATAAGGTTAAAACCTTTAACTACATTGTTTGACTTTCATTAAAATTTGACTTTATCAGCAGACTGAGTTATCGTCAGACTTAGTGTCAGGACTCTGCGATATGCTTCAATAGGGTAAGAGTGTGCTGACATCTTGAGTACCCATTTGATCACCAAATTTTCATTCAGCTGACTCTTAAGTCCCCAAAGGGCAAAGATTAATCCCCTTGGCAACTTCATTGCTCAGTTGATCAATCTAACAAAAGCATTAGGAAATTTTTATATCATTGAATAATCTGCAAAGTGAGCGCACCTAATAGAGCAACGACTAATCCCTAAGGTGAATTCCAATGTCCTGATGACCTTTCAGTAGGTTGTAGAACCTTGATAATGCCAAGTTCAGTTCTTAACATAGCAAATCTGTCATTTTACAAAGGTTTTGTAAAGATGTCTACAAGTTGGTCTTCGGTAGATATGTAAAGAACCACCACATCCTGCTTTTCCACATGATCATTTGTAAAATGATGTCTTCCATCAATGTGCTTGGTTCTTGAGTGCAACATAGTATTTTATGTTATGAAAATTGCACTTTTATTGTCACACATTATAATAATTTCTCTTTCTTCAATCGCATAATCTCTTAACTGTTGCCATAGCCACAAAACTTGTGCACAACAACTTCTAGCAGCTATGTATTCTGCCTCAGCAGTGAAAGTTGAAATGAAATTCTTCTTCTTTCTAAACCAAGAAACAAGTCTATTACCCATCAACTGACATGTTCCTGTGGAGCTATTTCGATCTATCTTGAATCCAGCATAATTAGAATTTGAGTAGGACACAACTTTGAAGCTTCGATCTTTTGAGTACCATATCCCTACTCCCTAAGTCTCTTTCAAAGACTTGAGTATCCTTTTGACAGCAGCTAAGTGACTTTCTGTTGGTCCCAGAGAAAGGTGAAACTATAGTCATAGGGGGGGAGGGGGTGAATGACTATAGTGGAGTTTCAAAAACTTTTCTTTTGTTTAAAAGCTTTTGGGCAGCGGATAAGTCCCTTCTTACTATGTTGTTTTCAAATCAGTTTAGACAGTCACAGATATAAGTTATGATCTAGGCAATTTAAATAAATGCTGTAAAGTAAATTGCAGAAAGTAAATTGACACAAGGCTTATAGTGGTTCAGGGTGGTGTAATCCCAAAATCCACTATTCTCCTGTGATGATCAGAGGAATTCACTATTGTTTTCACAGATACAATAGTATGATTGTCCTTGGCTTCCCAAGCTTCACAATATACAAGACTATCACTCCTTGACTGCAACAGCTTTAGTGATTCAGTCTCTTTTGCTGCTCCTTGAGATCAAAATCCTTCAATAGCTATCACAGATTCAACTCCTTCTCAGATTGCCTCTGATTCAGTTGCTTCAGTTTGATGTGAATATGATCCACACTCTTGCTTGATCAATCTCAGTGCGGAATATGACTTTTGTAGCTCTGATATCTGAGTTGATCACTAGTTGTATCCTTGTAAGTTCAGAGAGAAGGATTTTCAAGTTGACAGAGTTTCTGCTTGATTTTTCTTTTCTGATCGTTGTTTTTCTTTGTCTGACAATGCCTTCTATTTATAGCCTTGAATAACCTTGATTTGAAATTCCATCCATTGGCTATATTAATGAGGGAATAATTCTTGATTTTATTCTTGATTCCCCCTTAATTTCATTCTCATTGATTTGAGTGATTGGATTCTTTCTTCAAACGTATAGCAGAAAATCCGTCCTTGATTGATCCTCTATTGATTGTTCATTTAATGCATGATCTTCTGAATCTTCAATGTATATTAAATTTGATATGGTAAGTGTTACTTCGCCATTTTCAGAACGGTCGAGTGATCCTTCTGACTTAGCTGATTTAGATATTCCTTCACCGTTTTGTCTTCACTCAGCCGAAAGTCAGTTTACTTTTCCGATTCACTGTTTTCTTCTTTGCTTCAGTTTAAGGAGAATCTTTGTACTTCACTGATCCTTGATTGGGGTGAGATCAGTGTACACCATATTTGAATATTAAGTTTCATCACTTAAAGTATAACATGGACTTATCCAAGGTCATCACAGACATCCTTGGTTATAAGTCAGACCATTTATGTCTTCATTGCTTCTCTGCTGGTGCTTGGCTGGCTTCACTCTGCCGAATATCTGTTTTTACTTTGCCGTCCTACCAACTAGTACAATGCTTGTCTGACTCAACTTATACAACATGTCAGACTCTAAGTAAAGACTTATACAGAGAATTCTAACTTATTTCAGGCTTGCTATAACAGCTAGTATGGCCATCATCAAAACAAAATAAAATGTTCCTAACAATTTCCCCCTTTTTGATGATGCCAAAACCCTCATAAGCCTGAACATAAGTGATCCAGATTTTTCATAAATTACAGAACAAAAAAATCAGCAATTTTATTCATCCATCAAGGGCAATAAGATATTGCATCTTTTTATTTAAAGACAAAGGCAAATAGCAAATAAAAAAACCACAAATCACATTAAGTATCAGGTCTACTTCCTCATTTCTTCAAACTTGATACCTTTGCCTTTGCTGCCCTTGCCCTTTTTTGTTGGGCTTGCCTTTTTTTCACTGGAGCTTTCAGGCATAGAACTTCCTTCCCCCTTTTTGGCAGCACTAAAAAGTGCTTCAAGATTTGTTGGTTCTGTGTCAGAGTTAGGGAGAGGACCATACCTCATTTCCAGTATCTTGTTGTTGGCCGCACCAATTTTGATTAGAAGGTCCAATTCCTTGCCAGATTGCTCCATCACCTCATCCAGATGCTTAATTTGATGAGTGTGAGCATTGAGGGTGTCCACCAATGGCTTAAGATTCTTGTCAATTGTCTCAGCATGGAACTCAAGATTGGTTTGGACATGGTGAGGAATGAGTAGCTGTAAATTGCAAAGCAGATTCCCTTGTTTCTCCATGACCTCGTTTGGGATTTTGACATGATTGATGAGGGCCTCAATCTTGTGGTTGATGGAGGTTGCTTCACTCCTTAAGGCATTATTCAGGTTTTGTCTGCTGTGATACTGCCTTTCCATGTCCACAATAAGGGGTTGAATGTCCAAGTTGAAAATCCTCTCAGGATCAATTTCCTCTGGTGCTGCATGGACATCGTCTTCATCTCCATCATTTTCATCCTCAGCATCTTCAGCTTGCTCTTTCTCATTCTCCACTTCTTCCTCTTCCTCTTCCTTTTCATTTTGTGCTTCTTCTTCTCTTTCTTCAACCTGTTCTTGTTCTTCCACATTAGATACAGGGTCATTTAGAGGTTGCTGTTGAGTGTGGACTGCTTCATCCGCTACCGTTCCCCCTTGTGTAATTGTGGGGGAGTTGACAATTTCGGCTGAGTGAGCTTTATTAGCTGGCTCACTGAGCTGTTTGTCAACTTTACCAGTGCTTTTGAAAAGCATTTCTTGAAGAGTCAGTTCATCATCAAAATCCCCAAATCTTCTTGATTTGCTTCAAGATTTCCACCTTCTGAGTGTTCATCCTCTGACTCATCTTCTTCATCTGCTATCTCCTCCTCTTCAGATGAGGTGATTCTATATCCTTCCTGACCTTCCTCCAGATAGGTGATTTCCTTTTGTTGCTTTTCTTCTTCTGTTTCTGTGTCGTCACTTATTGTCACAGGTTCATTCAAGTTGCTGGTTCCAGGCAGAGAGATGCTTTCATGTGCTGTCTAGGATCTGGATCTTCGTCCCACTCCTGATCTAATGCCTTCAGGTTGTTTTCTTTTGCTCCTAGCAATGGGTTTGGGCTTCATGGAAGCCTTGATGTAAGTAAACATGGTCTTTGACTTGTGTGGAGACTGCAGATTTGTGGGTTGTACTTTCAATTAGTTGAATAGGTGTTGAGAGGGAACCCATATGATTTCCTCTCCCAGAAATCGCCCTTTTTATTAAACCCTTGCTTGGTGCCGTTATTGATAAATCAATTTCTTTTTGAATTTGATCCTTCAGTCGATTGAAAACAAATGTTGCCTAGTCGAATTTGGTACCTTCATAGATGATGGCCATCAGTCTGATCCGAACCTCAGTCAGGTTTTCCATAGACCCTTTTCTGCTTTCGATATTCTTTGTGATGACTGGTGCAAATTCAGCAAATGGAAGTTTGAGCATTCATCTAGGCAGATTGTATGTTTTCCTGTTTCTTCGGGGGTTCTTGGCTATTTCAGCCCAGAATTTCTGGACGTCAATCGTTACAAACTTGACAATAGCCGGACCTATGATGGGAAGTTGTAGGAATATGTTGAGTGTACCAGGCGTGATGACTATTTCCCTTCCAAAGATAGAGCTTTTTATGCAATCAACTTCAGTCTTCTTTGTGCTGGGCACAAACTTGGCATTCTTCCAAAAAGCTATTAGATTTTCATAGCAGATTCCAGTGATTGAGGGGTTTAGGAAGGTCATCAGCCCCAAATTTGAACAGCAGTCAACTAAGCGTTGAGCTTTTGCATCATTATCACAAAACGCGAGATAGTGTTCTGGTTTGAAAAATGAACCAGTGATAATTGATTTTTTGTAGCACTTTTCAGTGGGGGAGATTGTGGAAGATGAAGCCATTGTTGAAAATGAAAGGAAGTTTGAAAATGAACTTGAATATGCAACAGAGAAAACCGAAGAGTAGGGTTTGTAATTTGCAAGAGAGTGTAAAGATTTCTGAAAATCTCTAAGTATCGTTTATATAGGGTGATTTTGAGTAGTGTGAACGTGGTTTGAATGTGGAAGATTTTATGACATAATGGCGTGATTTTGTGTATGTAAATCGCGATATTCGAGCGTAATAGGGGGAGTGGTTTGAGGTAAGTAATGATAGAGCCCGGGAATCGAGGCGTTCATAATTTAAAAGGAATATGGTTACCTCCATGATCATAAGTTGATCTCCACGTGTGTAATCTTCCACAGAATAATCCTCCATAATTTATTTATTCTCCACGTGTAGTAAGAAGTGATTTTGTTCACACTTTAATTTGTCCAAGTCATTAACTCGGTGAAGTGCCTTGGCTGGTCAATTAGCCGATGTTGAGAATTCTTCTCTGAGCTGCTCCATTTAACCGTTCCTAACAATCAGTAAAGTTAACTTCGCTGGATACCAGTGCCTTACCTACTACATCTCCTGTAACGGCGAAGGTTAAACCAGTTAATGAAGTCACTTAGCCGATCACTCCAGTTAGCCGCTCTTTGGTACTTAGTCAATTTCAATCATCCCTAACTCAGTTCTCAACATGTTAAATCTTTCATAACTGAGTGGTTTAGTGAAGATGTCAGCCAATTGATCTTCATTGGGTATGTATTTTAGGATGACATCTCCCTTCTCAACATGATCTCTGATAAAATGATGTCTCACATCAATGTGCTTTGTTCTTGAATGTAACACTGGATTTTCAGTAATGGATATTGCACTTGTATTATCACACATGATTGGAATTGTTTTATCTTCCACTCCATAGTCCCTTAGCTGTTGTCTGATCCAAAGTACTTGTGCACAACAACTACCTGCTGCTATATATTCTACTTCAGCTGTTGATGTAGATATGGAGTTTTGCTTTTTACTGAACCAAGAGACTAGTCCGGTGCCTAGCATTTGACATGTTCCAGAGGTGCTTTTTCTATCTATTTTGCATCCAGCATAGTCAGAGTCTGAATATGATATCAATTTGAATCCTCCCTCTTTTGGATACCAAATACCTATATTGATAGTGTTTTTCAGGTATTTGATTATTCTATTGTCCTCCTCAATACGGAGTCGGACAATGAGATCATCCATAGACATCTGCTTTTGCTTATGTTTGAGATAACTTTTGTATTCCTTCCATGAAGAAGGTAGATTCCCAATCAGACATGCTACTTGAAAGTTTTCACTAATAACCATACCCTCATCTAATAGTTTGGATATAATGATTTGTAATACCTGAACCTGTTTAATTACGGTTTGGGAATCGACCATCTAATATTTCAGAAATTTACCTACAATAAATTTCTTAGCACCTGCATCCTCAGTTTTATATTTTTTATCTAAGGCAAGCCATAGTGCTTTAGCAGACTCAAACTTACAATAGACACCATACAGAGTATTGTCTAAACCGTTCAGAATGTAATTTTTACACAAAAAATCACTATTCATCCAATTTTCTAGAGCAAACAGAACCCTGTGTTCGAGGTTGTCTAGAGGCACAACTGGTTGCTCTTCAGTGAGCATCCTGGCTAATTCAAGTGTTGTCAAGTAGAACTGCATCTTTTGCTGCCAACGCTTGAAATTCAGCCCATAAATTTTTCTGTATTCTCACCATGAGATGGACCAGGCACATCAATAGAAGATTGTGTCACAATAGTAGTAGGCGCATTTGCATTTGATAGTGGATTCAGACTTCCACTTGCTGCAGCATCAGCAGTAGGTGTCAATGACGCATCATTAACAGTATTCATTTCTGTTCAAAGACAGATGATAAACAATCAGGTTTAGGTTCGTATTCAACGAGACCAACAAGACGAAGTTTACTGAATATCAAAAAATGATATTGATTACGATAAGAAAAAAAATTGTTCGGAATACAAACTGAATATTAATTTTATTCGCATACAAGTACTTTTTAGAGCATAAGAAAGCTCTGAAAATTTGTATTAAGATTGTTATTCCCGTAGTATCTTATGCAACAAAAAATAAACAACCAGAAAGAAGAAGAACAATTTGTTAATTAATCTGAACAAAGTACAATACAAGAATGTAAAAACGAAACGAAATAAAACACTAAGGATATAATCTGAAACTGAGGCGGGAATACACTCTGTCCTTAAGACAAATTTGCTCCGCATGTACCCACGGATGTGCAATTGTCTCCCAGGATACAACAGTTTACATCTTAAAAGAGAGGTGCTTTAACTCTGAACGAACGTCAAACTCTTACAATGCTTCAGAAACTCTTCAACTAAAATTTATGCAGAAGTATGATGTGTGTCATTTCCATCGGAGTAGAGGAACCTCTTATAGGGAAGGAAAAGATCATCAGCTTTGAAATGTATTGATGGCCATCATTCGAAGAGACTCTTTTCTGACTTTGCATTGAAGTTATCAGCTAGCAGATGAAGAAACTCTCCACTGACTCTGCATTGAAGAAGAGACTCAGCTAAATTCTTATTACTGACTCAGATTGAATCAAATCTCATCTCGAATTACTTAGCAGAATATAGTTAATTTATTGGAAAAAATCAATCTAACTTTGTCCAAAAAATTAATACTTGCCTCAGGCCCACGAAGGCCCAATTCCCCAAGCCCAAGGTCAAGGTGTGGGGCTCGAGCGAGCGGCACGCGCGTGTTGCAATTTTAGCTGAACATCGTCTAACTAAAACCATTCTGAACTCTCTCCCTTTCCTTGGAGCATATATCATTGACTAAACTCTTCACACTTAAATATTGAGAAATTATTAGCACATCTCCCAATGTGGGATTAAGGAAGATAAACTTTTCAACTTCCAACTTTTCAACACTTCAATTAACCAACTTCAATCCTTAATTTCTCATTGACCCGATATCCGAATTGAATGATTCAAAGACCTATCTTAATCTACGTCACATGTAGATTTTAAAGTCTTCATAAACTCTTGATAAATATTGCAAGAGTGTAATCGAAACCGGCTCTTAAAGTGGTTGTAAAAAATGATTAAAAAATCATTTTTTTTCTTTTATTCAATTTTTCTACTACACCTGCTAGCTAGCACAAATAGTTGTATCGATTACTATATTTTAACAATTTTGATAATTTGCAATGGTAGAGTGGGGTCCCCAAGTATTCCGTTCCCTTGGGAAGACGGGATGGGATCAACTTTCTTACAACAAATGCTACCCTTGCAAGCTTTCCATCCCCGTTTAGCAATACATGTATCCTCCTAGCTACTTTACAAAAACTAAACTTGGACGCCGTCCTCTTGGTCACTCTTTCCGGCGTCCACGACATTGGTAAAGGCTAGTGCACTTCTTTCACACCCAGACTTTATCCGACTGAAGACCAGGATATGAACAAGTCATTCGCCAACGACTTGAAGAACATTTGCCCTGCACTGAATTCTACAAACACAACAGAGTTGGACATTAGGAGTCCTAAAAAATTCGATAATAAATACTACGTTGACATCATGAATCCACAAGGGTTGTTTACATCAGACCAAAATTTGTACACCGATCCACGGACTAGGGACATTGTTAAAAGCTTTGCCCTTATTACGTCTAAGTTTTTCGATCAGTTTGTGGATTCGATTATAAAGATGGGGCTGCTGAGCGTGTTGATGGGGACACAAGGGGAAATCAGGGCGGATTGTTCGGCTAGGAATTCTGATAACATCTTGTTGTCGTCCCTTGTTGAAGCAGCATATGCTTTTGAAAGTACTTTTACCATTTTGTGTTGTGACTTGTGTTCCACTCCCATATATGAAATGTTTTGTGATAATTCGAAATATATTTAATTGTTGATTCTTCAAGTATATGACTTAATATATGAATTCTCATTCAACTTAAAAAAAACTTTTTGCATCCGATAAATGTTTTGTGGTAATTCAAAATATAATTCAAAAATATCATTTAAACAGTTGTCATTTAGCATTTTTAGATGCAAATATACTAATCCAACTTGTGTAATCATGTCATCAACCAATGTTCTTTCAATCGAAAACATGCCAAACCATTCAACTTTCCTTGTGACATTGTCGACCGAAGATAATTCTTAATCAACTTCAGCTTTGAAAAACTTCTTTCTTCAGAAGCAATTGCAACCAGAATCGTCAACAGATTCTCAAAGCAATCCATGAATTGGGATAGTACTTTTCTTTTAAATAGTTAAGGACTTCGATTGGCTTCTTCCCTTCTATCAGCATGATTTCTCTCAAGATTTTCACCTCCATGAATAAGTCCTTGCTATCAATATCTGATACATTACCATGCCTAAAAAATTCTTCAAGATCAACATAAGATTTCATCAAACATTCATTGCTCGAATACTTTGATTTTATGAAATCAAACTTGAAGCCAAATTTTTTCTCATATTCTTCAAATTGCTCAAATATGCTCTTCATTGGAGAAATTGCTTGATCAATAACATACGAAAAAAGTTCACTCGAACTGATTCTTCAGTTGACTGATTCACCTCTTAAATAACATCCTCATCAAATTGCCTCTTTCTTCTAACGATGCGCTTTTCAACAAATACAGGTTCAACACCATTATCAACTGCGATTTCTTTAGCTTCTGTCATTGCTCCTATAAAAGCATTATCTCTATATCTTTCAATAGTACTGATTTTGGCTTTCACATTCTTTATGTAAAAGGATTTTCCTAATGCTGAAACATGGGCTTCTATTTTAACCAAAAAAAGTACTATTAGGCTACTGAACATGGACTTCTAGTTATATAACTCTGCTAGCTTATTTTTTCAGTGGGCTCTTGAAGTAGCAGATATTTGGTGGGCTCTAAGCCATGGCCTGGTTGGCCAAAGGGACGGGTTTGTATCACTTCTAAAAAAAATCTCTTTAAGGGCGTTTCAAAACGTCTGCAAAAAGCCTCTATTAGAGCGTTCCTGGGGTTAGGGCGTTTGTTTCAAACGCCCTTTCTGTCGCCGTCGCTATATCCTGATAGGGCGTTTGTAAAGGCGTTCTCAAATGGCCCAAAATTATATGTCCAATACATTTCAGGATAGCCCTCAAAGTAGTACATGAGACAGTTTAAAAAGCCCTAAATACAGCATAATGGGCTGTTCAAAACACCTTAAATACATCATAAGGTGCGGTTCCAAATGCCCTTAAAATTAGTTCAATAAAAAAATATATACGCTGATGCAATTGACCAGCCATAATATCATAATACTAGCATTGTACAACATTTTCAGACATTATCCAATCATATTTTACACTACAATAAACATGATACCTCATAAGGTTCATTAAAAAAAACAATATAACAATAACTATCTCGATAAGAAAAATACATTCAAATAAAAAGCTATTGGTCATTCAGTATCATAAGATGAAATTTCAAAAAAAGATAAATAATCAAAACATAATTAAGTAAACTCACATGTAAACAAATGAAAGCTTTATTGCAATTTGATGTACCAGAGATTCATCTTTAACAACCGAGAGACGGTTTCCCCAATACTTTGAATACTTCTCCATTCAAAATTCTGCAAAACCAAACAACAGTCTAACGGAGAGGAGACTTTATCACAAAGAATGAGTCCATATGGTCAAAATATCCAACATTACGGTAACTTCAATGTAAATGTAAGAAAACGCAAATATTCAAGGTAACATCAAGGATACATATACCTTGCCACTGACAGATGTAGCTTAAATTCAAACCTTCACGTTCTGTTCAATTCCTGCAAAGGTGAAGACACAAGAAAAGCTTCAATGCATCATATGAATAACAAAATAAAAGATGATTGAGGTAAGACTCCAACACACAGCATAGCAAGTCAATTGCTTGAAGAGCTAAATTCATCAAAAAAAGCACCACTCAATGAGAAAAAAATTCAAGTCAATCAATAGAGGTGAAAAGTTAAAACAAGAAAAGCGGATCAATATCATAACAAGCCATGTGTTGTCAACTATATTAGGCAACACCAGCAATCAAGTATGGCTTTCAAATTCCTAAGTTAATTAATCAATAAACAGGGCAATGAGGGTTCAGCAGAAGAATTCCAACAAACCAAGAACAAAGCAAGAAAATAAGAAATTAGTAACCAAAATGAAACATATACAAAGCCGCTACCTGGAGCCGACATGATTAAACTTGACGAAATGTCAATATATGCAACTGCAATAGCTGAGTCTATATACCAATATGATCTTTAAAATAAATGCAAATGATTAAGTCTGCCTATACATGCAATCAGCTTGGTTGGAATTTCTCTTCTCTTCTTCTAAGACGCTCGATCTTGGGCACAGAATAATAATAGTCATTACAATTCAATCAAAACATCTGAACCCAAATGATTTGGGAGTCAAGTGTTAACCCAATTGATTCATCAACTTTCTCCAATTATCTCTTCATTTTTGCTTCTCATCGTATCTGTAGTTCTTCAAACCAAGCACTAAGATACAAACCAAAAAGGTGAGCATAACAACTTTGGTATAGATGACTAAATACGTAATGACTAAAGACTTCCTACTTTCAAAGCAAAGAACCAGATATCATGTCATTCTTAATACATACATCAAAGGGTTTGGTGTAAGATAAAAGAAGTTTCCAAGTGTCGCAAATGAAATTTATGTTTTGATGATAATTCATCATATTTACTCAGAATATTATCTTAACCTCATTGATGAAGTGATGAAGCTAGCTGTTATAGTGAAAAGCTAAAAGATGTCTAGAATTGAATGTATAGGTTTTACTACAGTCTTATCTGTATAGGTTACATCAGACAAGCACTGTAATAGTTAGTGTGTCGTGAAACTGAAAACTGGAAGTCATTTAGAAAACTGGAAATCGTTAAGATAAACAAACTGACTCAGAATACACCAATATGAAACTGAAGAAGATAAGTTTGCTGAGGGACACAGACTCGGATGGCTTATCTGGAAGATAGAAGAACTGAGGGTCACAGACTCAGTTATGGAAGATAGAAGAACTGAGGGTCACAGACTCAGTTATAGAAGATTGAAGAACTGAGGGTTCAAACTCAGTTATGAAGATTACAAGTCGAGACTATAAAGTTAGACTTCTGGCAAGTTTGTATTGACCTGAACTGAGTTTATGGATCTTGTATGAAGACCTAAGAATCATAAGGACAATGAGTTCTTAGAAGATAATTGTTTATGGTGTACTCTAATTAAGTCAATTATAATCAGATGTAAACTGGAGTACTGATATTTGAAGAAGAGTAAAATCTCAGTTAATGCTCCAAGTCAGTCAAGAAACTGACAACTGATTAACACAGTATGAAACTGATCAGTAAACTCAGTTTTATATGAGAGCCATCCAACAAACTGATAGTACAGTCGAAAGTTTTAAAGGAAGCAATTTTATTGGATGAAATACTGACACATCAGAACGGTCAGAAAATATAGCCGTTACAAGATAGACGTTGATTCAATTCGAATTCATGCATGATGAACATTGGACCTTACACTATAAATAGAGGACTTTGCACCAAGAACAAAAAAATAAGAATTATTAAGATCAACAAGCATTTTTGTGCACTAGTCTTAGTTATTCCAATTGCTATCATCTCTGCGCTATAACAAGATCATATCAAGAATTTCTTCAAGTGTTCAAGCTACACAGAATTTATCCAGATTCAGACACTTTGAAGAACCACAAACAAGACTCAATTTATTGATTCTCAGCCCAACTTTGATTCTACATCAAAGGTTTAGACTGTGAAGCAAAATGGGAAGGTTTTGTCAAGGACAGTTGTTACAAGCAGTCGGGTAGACTGTGTTTGTGGTGGTAGCTGGTGAAGAGGCATACGTAACCCTTGAAGGACCAATGTTCAAGCAATTGAAGAGCAGCAATTCTACCTATTCTACAACTGTTTAGATAGTGAAGCTAGGGATTAGGCAAGGACTATTGTTTAGGAATTTTGTAACTGCTCACCTCAAGAAGTTCTAGTGGAATTTTCCTCCTACAACACAGGGGAAGAGAGGACTGACAGGATTACACCACCTAGAACCTCTATAATATTTGCCCCATTTACTTTACGCATTTATTTATTTACTTAGAATTTATCTACAACATTCTGAGAATTGATTGTTAAACAAGTCACAGCTCACAGACTGACATTCACCAGAATTCAATTCACCACACTCAGCTTTCACATAGAATAAAAAGATCAAGAAAAAGGCTAGAATTATATCCACTGCCGGTTGGCTTAGTTCTTGCTTAAGTCAGTTTGACTTAAACTCAGCTCAGTCAGCTTAACTCCACACAAGTTTTAACTGAACCTTAATTTTCTTTAAGTCCAGTTTTAGGGACAAGTTTATTCACCGCCCCTCTAAACTAGTGTTAGCCTTTCCAAGGGACCAACACCAAGGTTATCGTTCAGCATTCAATGTACAATTAACATCTTTTTCCATCTGCTATCTCTCTACTTTTCAAGAAATTGAAGCACAAATAAGCATATTCAATTCCAACATGATACAATCAAAGCTAATAGTATACATTCCCATAAAATGAACCATATAACAAATCCACATAACTATAATTTCAAATCAGTCACTCCTAATCCTTATGATTCACAAAACTAATAACAACATTCATTGTTGGTCCCTTGGAAATGCTAACACAAGTTTAGAGGGGGGGGGTGAATAAACTTGTCACCAAAAATAGATTTATAACGATTAAGGTTCAGTTGTAACTGGTGTGGAGTTGAGTTGACTAAGATGATTCTAAGTCAAACTGACTTATAACAAAACAGAGTCAACCGGCAGCGGATTTAATTTTTAGCCTGTATCTGGATTTTGTTGATTCTATAAGAAATAGCTAAGTATGCAAAACTTAATTCTAGTGAATGTCAGTTTGTGAACTGTGCGTAAGTATAACAATCAGATTAAGTATGATGTATTAACAATAATAAATGCTGTATAAGTAAATGACTGAATGTAAATTTGTAACGTAAGTAGAGCAAGAGTTATAGTGGTTCCAGGTGGTGTAATCCTATCAGTCCACTCTTCCCCTGTGATGTAGAAGGAAAATTCCACTAGAACTCTTTGAGGTGCACTGTTAAAAAAATTCCTAAACGATAGTCCTTGACTAATGCCTAGTGTCACTATCTAAACAATCAAAGAACAGGTCAAATTGCTGCTCTCCAATTGCTTGAACCACTGGTCCTTGGAGGGTTGTGTTGCCTCTTCACCATCTACCACCAGAAACACAGTCTACCCGACTACAAATGACAACTGTCCTTGGCAAATCCTTGACCGGGTTGCTTCACAGTCTATACCTTTGATTAAGAATCAAAGTTGGGCTGAGAATCAATAAATTGATTCTTGCTTGTGGTTCTTCAAAGTGTCGAATTCTGGAAGTGATCGATATAGCTTGAACACTTTAAGAAATCTAATTATGATCTTCTTGAGCACATATATTGATATCAATTCGGACGAACTAGACTTGTGCACAAAAACGCTTGTAATCTTGTTAATTCGGTATTTGATTCTTGATGCCAAGTCCTCTATTTATAGTGTGAGGTCCAATGTTTATCCTACTTGAATTTTAATTGTATCAACATCTATATTTTCAGATGTCAGGTGTCCGTGACCATTCTGACATGTCAGTCTTTCATTCAATAAAAATCCTTGATTTACAACGTTCGAATGTACTTTCGGTTGCTTGGATTGATGCCTATAAAACTGAGTGTTCTGTTCAGTTTTACACTGAGTGTGTCAGTTTTCAGTTTGTTAACCGACTTAGAGCATTAACTGAGTTTTTACTCTTCTTTAAAACATAGTACTCTATTTATGTGATTTTATATGACTGAATCAGATTACACCATTCCTTATACAAATCACTAAGATATCATTGTCCTTATGATTCTTAGGTCTTCTTTCAAGATCCATAAAGTCAGTGATCAGGCCATCACAAACTTACCTAAATTCTAACTTTACAGTGTCGGCTTTAATCTTCATAACTGAGTCTGAACCCTCAGTTCTTCAATCTTCTACAACTGAGTCTGTGTCCCTCAGTTCTTCAAATACTGAGTTTGTTCCCACAGTTCTTCATTTAGATAAGTCAACTGAGTATGTGTCCCTCAGCGAACTTACCTTCTTCAGTTCTAAGTATGACTTCAGTTTTAGGTGTATATATTCAGTTTTATGTCATGTTCCAGTTTTCTAATGATTTCCAGTTTTTAGTTTTACGACACTTCTATCTATTACAGTGCTTGTCTGATATAACCTGTACATTTATCATACTCTAGTAAAACCTATACATTTAGTTTTAGACATCTTTTAGCTTTTCACAATAACGGCTAGTTTCAGCACTTCATCAATGGGGTGTAAGCAAATAAGTAACTAAATAAGATGAATCATCATCAAAACTAAAATTTTATATCAAACAATTTCCCCCTTTTTTGATGATGCCAAAACCCTCCTTAAAAGAAACTTAAAGATATAAACAATGCAAAACTAGTTAAAAGTGAAATTGGATTTCATTATGATTGCAAAAACTGGAACTAGTTATAAAGTTGATAATATACTGTAATAAATGCTATACATCTTTCTGTGTAACTTAAACAAATTTCCTTTCCTTATCATGAAGACGATAATCATTTTCTAGTTTTGTGTCTTCCTTGTGAAATGTTCTGAGTTAATCCACCTAGCTTGTTAGCTTCCACCTTTTCCATAGAGCTAAATTAGGGAGATGATTTTCATCATTGTAATATTCTTCAAATTCGGCAACATCAGCCGTCATCCGTTCTCTCTTATCTCTGATTTGAAGCTTCTCTTCAATCCTCTTTAATTTATTGTAATAAACCATTTACTGAATATGATAGAGATCAGATAAGAAACAGGAAAGAGATTCTTCATAAGTTTTATCTGTGTACTTTGCCTTGATATTGTTATGATCAACAACAAACTTCATCCACAAATCATTTGTTAGAGTAGCTCTCCTATCTCCAGGTTGACTAAACTTTGCAATGAGCTGCTCTTCAGTTAGTTCTTTCACCTTCCGAACATAAGGATCTGCTGTAGATTTGCATAATTCTAATTCAGCTTCAAGCTTCAGCTTTTCTTCGAGTAACCTCAGCTTTTCTTCTTCAACTTCCCCCTTTTTGGCATCATACAACTGAGTAATGAACTGTTGAATTGCCTTTTGGTCTGCAGAAATGTCTTCAAGAGAAGTGGGAACTTTTTGAGCTGAGTTTCTAATCCATAGATATGCTGATTGAGGAGCCATTCTGCCTGAGCGTGATTTCTCTATCTTTCATAGTTGTAGTCTCAAGTTTCTCATTTAGACTGAGAATTTCTAAAACAGAGTTTGAAGTGGATTTCTTGATAGTATCCAATTTAGTATGAACTGAGACATCAATTTTCTTTCTGTGATCCAAGTATCCAGAAATTTGTGTCAAGAGTCCATTATACTCGTCCTTTTGGTTGAGCATAATCTTCAAATTTTCTTGTACTTATCTCAATTCTTCTGTTGTAAGCTTTTCGGATGGATCTACTTCTTCTGGTTCTAGGATTTTAGACTGAGTATCATCTTCAATTATCATCAGTTGCTGATTATCATTTCCTTTAGCTGCTTGCAGATTGTCAGTTGTCACGTTTTCAACTGGAAATTCATCCTGCTGAGTGACAGTTTGCTCTGCTAGTCCTTGAGGTTGAGTGTCTGACTGCAAAACTATACTCTTTTTAGCTTCTTTTCTTGAATCATCATCATTATCATCATCTTTCTTCTTCGAAACTTCCTTGGGCAATGATGATGTAACTGACACTCTTCTCTGAGCTACTTCATTGAATATCTTATGTCATTAACTTCAAGTTTATCCAACAATAGCTTTTCTTTAGTTTGTAAAGTATCATTGATAGCTTCATGAGAGTCTTCAGTCTTGAGCTTCAACTTCATCAGATACCAATTGTTGCTGTTTGATCAGATTGAACACATAACCTGCCCAGTTGAACTCAAGTTCATCCCATATGATGTTCATAAGATAAATCCCATCTTCAGACAATTTCCCAAGTCCTTTGTAGCGACCAATAACATGTCTTCTTAACCATCAGCTGAGGAGTGTTGCTGGTTCCTTTGTTTTTGCGATTTGAGTAAGGAAGGATTCTCTTTTGAGCGGTAAATAGGACAAGTCTATTGTTTTCACAAGTGGTTTCTTGAAATCTAATAGCTGCCTTATGATTTCTTCAGTAACGATTATCCTTTCTCATCGAACTTCTGTCACCAGGAAGTTCTTTACCAGCCTAATTTTATCCCAAAACTGCAGAATTCCTTCCAAGTCACGATCTTTTTGTGCTTTTACTTCCATGAGCTTCTGCAATCCTTGAAGTAACTTCATCTTTTCGCAAATATAACTTGCGAGAAGAGTGCCGTTGCACATCTCTTTAAATTCTTCAAAAGATAGGCTATCCAACTCAGTAATTAATCTTTCTTCTTGTGTTTGCTTGGATGCTGCCATTGTAGAAGAAAAAGAATTTCTGGGCTTTTTCTAAATTTTTTAGAGAGAGTTTTTGAAATTTCTAGTGAGGAAGAAAATGGGTAAAAAGAAATTGTACAGAGGGGTGGGGAGACTGGCGGTTGGTGATCTGAGGACATGATCTCTGAAGATCTTGTACCAACTTTTCAAATTCCATGATGGTTTGTATAACCAATGCATGCAATATCTGACAGTAGTGGGGGGTGTACACGCAACAAATTCTGACAAAAATAGAGGTAATTAAATGCGATGTAACTGTTTTCGGTATTATCCTTTTCACTCTTGACTTTCTTTGACTGGATAAAAACTGGCTGAGATTTATTCTAAGATGTGTTCAGTTCCATCATTCTCTAGTTTAGTAGGTCAGTTGGAGATTTTTTATGTCAATGACTGATCTGTCAATTGAGCGCACCCAGCATGACAAAGATCAATCCCCTTGACGAATCTCTGAGCTAAAACTGACTTAGCTGACTTTGATAATCCCCAATTCACTTCTCAGTTTAGCTAACCTTTCTTTGTCCAATGGTTTGGTAAAAATGTCAGCCAGCTGATCTTCAGTTGGGACATGGAGAACTGTAACGTCCTTTTTCTGTACGTGATCCCTTATAAAATGATGTCTCACATCAATGTGCTTTGTCATTGAGTGCAAAACTGGATTGTCAGTTATAGCTATTGCATTTGTATTGTCACACATTATAGGAATCAATCCTTCTTCTATCCTACAATCTCTTAACTGTTGTCTGATACATAAAACTTGAGCTCAACAGTTTCTAGCTGCTATGTACTCAGCTTTAGCTGTTGATGTCGAAATTGAGTTTTGCTTTTTGCTGAACCATGACACAAGTCTATTTCCTAATAACGGACATGTGCCTGAAGTACTCTTTCTATCCACCTTGCATCAGGCATAGTCTGAGTCTGAGTAGGATATTATTTTGAATTCTCCTTCCTTTGAGTACCATATCCCAACTCTTTCTGTGTGTTTTAGATACTTCAAGGTTCTTTTAACAACCGTGAGATGACTTTCCTTAGGTCTTGTATGAAATCCGGCACAGACACCAACTGCAAAGGATATGTCTGGTCTACTTGCTGTGAGATAAAGTAGACTTTTAATCATTCTTCTATCAAGAGTTTGATCCACATCCTTGCCATCTTTATCTTCATCAAGTCTGATGTTAGTTCCAATTGGTGTTGCAATGCCAGCTGATTTCTCCATTCCAAACTTTTTAATTAGTTCTCTGGTATACTTGGTTTGGTGAATGAAAAATCCATCATCCATCCATTTTACTTGTAAACCGAGAAAGTAATTTCGTCCGCCCATCATACTCATTTAAAATTTGCTCTTCATCAAACTTGCAAATTTCTCACAAAGTTGTTCATTTTTAGATCCAAAAATGATGTGATCAACATAGATTTGAACTAGGAGAGTGCTTTCTTCTACTTTCATCCTGAATAAGGTTTTATAAATAGTTCCTATTGTAAAACCATTATCCACCAAAAACTGAGACCGAGTTTCATACCAAGCTCTTGGTGCCTGCTTCAGACCATAAAGAGTTTTTCTCAGTTTAAAGACATTGTTAGCTTGGTCTTTAATTTCAAATCCTCAGGGTTGCTGAACATAGAATTCTTCTTTGAGTATACCATTCAAAAATGCACTTTTAACGTCCATGTGGTATTCTTTGAATTTCTTGTGGGCTGCAAAGCCAAGAAATAGTTAGATTGCCTATAATCTTGCAACTGGAGCATAAGGTTCGTCAATGTCTATCCCTTCTTCTTGTGAGTAACCTTTTGGTACAAGTCTGACTATATTTCTGACAATATTTCCTTCTTCATCAAGCTTGTTTCTGAATACCCATTTGGTGCCGGTTATGTTGACATGATCTGGATTGTCTACTTATTCCTAAACTTGATTTCTCTCAAATTCGTTGAGTTCTTCTTGAATAGCCAATCCAATCTCGATCATTCAAAGCTTCTTCAATTTCTTTGGATTCAGATTGAGATAGAAAGCATGCTATCATAGCATCTAGTTGATGTCTTGTCTGAACTCTTTCTTGGAAATCGCCTATCACTTGTTCCTCAGGGTGATCTCTCATCCATTGATGTACTGGGGGTTCTATCAAAGGGTCTTCATTTTGTTGAACTGGTTCTTCGCTTGATCAATTTCAGTAGGATCAGTTTCCTGTTGTTGTTCAGTTGCAGGTTTTGTTACTGGCAACTGGGACTAATCCTGATATGAAGAATCTGAGATTCTTAATCTTCCAATGTCTATAAAGACTGGTTCTAGAGTCTTCTCTGTCTGAGACTGAGAAACTTGTTCTTCATTGCCTTCAATTGTATCTCCAGTGAAGTTTGGTTCATAAAAAACCACATGTATTGATTCTTCATGATTGAGTGTCTGTTTTGTTTAATACTCTAAAAGCTTTACTGACACTTGAGTATCCCAGAAATATTCCTTCATCAGCTTTGGGTTCAAAAACCATGAGCTGATCCTTTCCATTATTGTGAAGAAAACATTTACTTCCGAAGGCATGAAAATTTGAGACATTCGGTTTTCTTCCATTCCAAATCTCATAATGTGTCTTTTCATGTCTCTTGTTCATGAGAGCTCGATTCTAAGTAAATCAAGTTGTATTCACTGCTTTTGGCCAATATCTTTCTGGCATTTTAGATTCATAAATCATTGTCTTTCCAGCTTATTTGAGTGTTCTATTCCTCCTTTCAGCTACTCCATTCTGTTGAGGTGTTGTTGTAGCTGCAAGCTAGTGTAGTACTCCATTTTCTCCACAATATTCAATGATTATATTGTTTAGAAATTTTGTCCCTATGTCAGATCTGATCTTGACTACTGTAACTCCTTTCTGATTTTTGAGTCACTTGAGAAGTTCTGTCTGCTGTTGCATAGTTTCACTCTTATTTGTCATGAAGATAACCCAAGTATATCTTGAATAGTCATCAACTACCACCAAGGTGTATTTCTTTCCACTAACACTGATTGGCGTAATTGGTCCAAGTAAGTCCGTATGCATCAGTTCTAAAACTCTGGTTGTTGAGTGCTGAGACTTAGTCTTGAAACACGCTTTGGTTTGCTTTGATTGTTGACATGCATCACAAAAGCTGTCTTTCTTGTATGACATCTCTGGTAGTCCGATCACTTAGTTTTTTTTTACTAGTAGGTTGATATCATCAAAATTGAGGTGGCTCAGTTTCATATGCCATGGCCTACTGAGTTCTGACTTGGTATGCACAATCAAACAAGTTTCTGAAACAGCTGTAGACCAATCTACAACAAACATGTTCTCCTTCCTTCTTCCGCAAGAACTACATGGAATATTGTTTCGCTGACGACAATGCATAATTTCTTATCAAATGTGACTTTGTATCCCATGTCACAAAATTGACTTGTGCTGAGTAAATTGTAGTGATGTCATTCCACATAAGATACATTCTTGATTGTGAGTCCATTTCTGATGAAATTTCCATAACATTTTGTGTATCCAGGTCTTTCTTTACTTCCAAAATTGACTCTTGGTCCATCATTGGCCACAAAATTGGTGAGACAGTCCTTGATCCTTGTCATGTGTCTAGACCATCAACTGTCAAAATACCAAATATCCTGCAAAACAAATTAAAATGCTTTAGGTACCCAACACTGTTTGGGTCTATAGTGGTCAGTTGTCAGTACAACTCGATGGATATTTCCATAAGGTCTTCTCTAGAAATTTTTGCACTTATTTTGATATATATAAGCCACACTCCTATAGTATCTACTTTTGGACTGTGTCTTATTTATATGTTGTCTCAAGTCTTTCTGCTAAACTGATTTCCATAATGCTTTTTATTGTTAAACGCTGAATAATAACCATCATTCATATTTTATTGAGGTCTTGAATGACTTCTATACTGAGACTTTTGCTGAGAATTGGGATAAGTTTTCTGCTGGGTCTTGAACTGAGACTTCGATAAGTCTTCTGTCTTGAATGATTGTTCCTATCAGTTTTAATAATAGGTTCAGTGAAATTCTAATCATCATCAATTGGGTATAGCCTACCTTTCCCCCTTGATGTGTGAATCTTTGAATGATTGATATTCTTAAATTTACTCGATTAATACTTCTCTGGTTCTTGACTTGATCAGTTTTTGCAGATCTGGCAATTGGTCTACCATTTCTGTTTCCTTGAGGTACAGCTGATCTACCTTTTGATTTACCTATGTTAGTAGGTGTAGCTGTCTTCTTAGAAAATTGAGTATGTGAGGCTGACATTACTTGTTTAGCAATTTTCTCAGTTTGTGGAAGTTGCTTGGCTACCAACATAAAACCAGTTTTGATATTAGGTTCAGCAGCTTGCTAGTTCCTTCCGTAGAAGATTGTTATGTATCAAATCCTAAGCCAGTTCTGTCTCCATTTGGATTTCGGTTTTGAATCCAGTGGCTGAACTTGATTGAGCAAGAGATTTAGTTGCTGCTGCTGATGCAGTATGTTGATACTGACTTTTCCCTTTATCAGTTCTAGTCAGTTTCATCATGTTCAGTTCAGAATTCAATCTTTCTACTTCAAGAATTATAGCTTCTTTCTCAGCTTTAATTGATTCATACTCAGCTTGGATGGTTACCAGCTGATTCATCAATTCGTCAAGTGTTTCTTCTTATTCTAGATTTCTTGGATTGGAGTCTGCAGTTGAAGAACACACATTTTGCAAGGAAATATGAGTTGAGGAATATTTAGTGTTCTCTTCACATACCTCATTTGGATCCTCCATATGAGCCATTAGAGCTGATCATCTGATAATCTTTCAGTGCCTACTTCATAGTCTAACTCATCTCCGGCTAAGATGGCTCTTCTGCCAGTTCTTCGTTGCCGAGTCTTCTTACCAGTCAGCGCTGGACATTCAGCTTTGTAGTGTCCAGGCTTCTTGCAGTTAAAGCATAGATATTCATCGTCTTTTCTCTTTTCCGGAGTCTTCTTGATAAACTTCGAGTGACTGGATGTCCACTCTTCATTTTTTGAATTCTATTCATCATTAGAGCCATCTGCTCCTCCATATAATCCAATTGCTGAAGATTTCTAGATGAGGTTTCTTGATTGTCATTTGAAGCTGCTGCGAGAGACGTTGTTTTAGGTTCCTCCAGAGCCTTGATTATTGCAGTTATTCTTGTGAAAACCTCGTTGAATTCATAAGCCTTCAGGTCTGAGAAGATTTTGAAGGAATCTTCTATATCAAGTCTTCTCGATTCTTCCATTGTTGTGACCTTCATCTTCCAGCACATGGGTAAAGCGTTCAAGATTCTTGTGTTGATCTCTTTCTCGGTGTACAGGATCTTGAGTAATGCTAGTTCGTCCATGATGGCGCTGAATCTTGTTTCCATCTGATCAATATTTTTGCCTGAATCCTTCTTGAAATTCTCAAACTTTTGTTTTGCAACTGAGATATTGTTTTCTTTGATGGAGTCAGTTCCTTCACAAACCAGTTGGAGTTTCTCCCACATTTCTTTTGTAGTAGTGAAATCCTTGACCTTCAGATACATATTGCTGTCAAGAGTTCTGAGTATGATATTCATGGCAACATTGTTGGGTTATTCCTCTTTCGGTCATCACTGGTCCACTCGCTTTTGGGCTTGGGAACTCTAACTTGTTCACCATTGACAGTTTGCATGTGAGTGATTTGAATAGGTCCATCAGTAAGTACGTCTATCATCTCATCATGAGAGGCTGCTAGAAAGGCCTGCAAATGATGTTTGTATTCATCAAATCTGTCCATGTTGCACATTAGCATCTGTCTGGCATACTGGTTGTTATCCATTGTGTGAGTGAATGAAAAATGGATTATGCCAAGACTGGAAATTGAAAAACTGAGCTTTTTCAAGAGAACAACTAGAGGAGATAACTAAAGCAAGTGAGTTTTCAACAATAGCTTGTCAAAGAACACTACTCCGATACAAATTGTTGGTCCATTAGAAAGGCGAACACATGTTTAGAGAGGTGGGGGTGAATAAACTTGTCACCAAAAAAAGATTTTTAACAATTAAGGTTCAATTTTAACTTTTGTGGAGTTGAGTGACTAAGATGTGTCTAAGTCAAACTGATTTATAACAAAACTGAGTCAACCGGCATCGGATTTAAGTTTTAGCCTTTATCTGGATCTTGTTGATTCTATAAGAAAAATCTGCGTTTGCAAAACTGAATTCTGGTGAATGTCAGTTTCTGAACTGTGAGTAAGTATAACAACCAGATTCAGTATGTTGTATTAACAATAATAAATGCTATATAAGTAAATGACTGAATGTAAATGCATAAAGTAAGTAGAGCAAGAGTTATAGTGGTTCCAGGTGGTGTAATCATGTCAGTCCACTCTTCCCCTATCATGTAGGAGGAAAATTCCAATAGAACTATTTGAGGTACGCTATTACAAAAAGTCCTAAACAATAGTCCTTGACTAAAATCTAGTGTCACTATCTAAACAATCAAAGAACAGGACCGATTATTGCTCTCCAACTGCTTGAACCACTGGTCCTTGGAGGGTTGTGTTGCCTCTTCACCACCTACCACCGCAAACATAGTCTACCCGACAGTAAATGACAATTGTCCTTGGAAAATCCTAGACCGGATTGCTTCACAGTCTAAACCTTTGATTAATAATCAAAGTTGGTGAGAATCAATAAATTGATTCTTGCTTGTGGTTCTTCAAATTTTAGAATTCTCGATTTGATCGATATAGCTTGAACACTTGAAGAAATCTAAATGTGTTCTTGTTGAGTGCAGATATTGATAGCAATTCAGGTGAACTAGACTTGTGCACAAAAATGCTTGTAATCTTGTTAATTCTGTATTTGATTCTTGATGCCGAGTCCTCTATTTATACTGTGAGGTCCAACGTTCATCTTGCTTGAATTTGAATTGTATCAACGTCTATATTTTTAGATGTCAGCTGTCAGTGACCGTTCGACATGTCAGTCCTTCATCCAATAAAAATCCTTAATTTACAACGTTCGAATGAGCTTTCAGCTGCCTGGATGGCTGACTATAAAATTGAGTGTTCTGTTCAGTTTTATACTGAGTGTGTCAGTTTTCAGTTTGTTAACTGACTTACATCATTAACTGAGTTTTTACTCTTCTTAAAAACTTAGTACTCTATTTATCTGATTTTATATGACTGAATCAGATTACACCATTCCTTATACAAATCTCGAAGATATCATTGTCCTTATGATTCATAGAACTTCTTTCAAGATCCATAAAGTCAGTTCCGGCCATCACAGACTTACCTGAATTCTAACTTTACAGTCTCGGCTTTAATCTTTATAACTGTGTCTGAACCATCAGTTCTTCAATCTTCTACAACTGTGTCTGTGTCCCTCAGTTCTTCAAATACTGAGTTTGTTCCCCCAGTTCTTCATTTAGATAAGTCAACCGAGTATGTGTCCCTCAGCGAACTTACCTTCTTTAGTTATGAGTACGACTTGAGTTTCTGTGTACATCTTCAGTTTGATGTCATGTCATAGTTTTCTAGGTGATTTCAAGTTTTCAGTTTTACGATACTTCTATCTATTACAGTGCTTGTATAACATAACATATACATTTATCAGACTCTAGTAAAACCTATACATTCAGTTCTAGACATCTTTTAGCTTTTCACTATAACAGCTAGTTTCAGCACTTCATCAATGGGGTGTAAACAAATAAGTACCTAAATAAGATGAATCATCATCAAAACTAAAATTTTATTTCCAAAAATTTCCCCCTTTTTGATGATGCCAAAACCCTCCTTAAAAGAAAAGCATAAAGATATAAACAATGCAAAACAAGGTAAAACTAGAAACTGGATTTCATTAAGATTGCAAAAACTCGTACTAGTTACACAGTTGATAATAAACTGAAATAAAAGCTAAACAGCTTTCTGTGTAACTAATATAAATTTCATTTCCTTGTCATGAAGACGATAATCATTATCTAGTTTTGAGTCTTCCTTGTTAAATGTTCTGAGATAATCCACTGCTTGAGTGTGAAGTATCTTCCATAGTTGTAGTCTCAAATTTCTCCGTTAGACTGAGAATTTCTAAAACTGAGTTTGAAGTTGATTTCTTGATAGTATCCAATTTAGTATGAACTGAGACAACAGTTTTCTTTTTGTAATCCATGTATCCGGAAATTGAGAAGAGACCATTATACTCGTCCTTTTGGTTGAGCATAATCTTCAAATTTTCTTGTACTTTGCTCAATTCTTATGTTGTAAGCTTTTCGGATGGATCTACTTCTTCTGCTTCTTGGATTTTAGACTGAGTATCATATTCAAATATCATCAGTTGCTGATTATCATTTCCTTTAGCTGCTTGCAGATTGTTAGTTGTCTGGTTTTCAACTAGAAATTCTTCCTGCTGAGTGTCAGTTTGTTCTGCTTGTCCTTGAGGTTGAGTGTCTAACAGCAAAACTGTACTCTTTTCAGCTTCTTTTCTTGAATCATCATCTTAGCATCATCTTTCTTCTTCGAAACATCCTTGGGCAATGATGATGTAATTGAATCTCTTTTCTGAGCTACATCGTTGAATCTCTTATAGCAATTGGTGAGAAACTCATCCATAGGGGCATATAAGTCATTAACTTCAAGTTTCTCCAACAATAGCTTTTCTTTAGTTTGTATAGTATCCTTGATAGCTTCATGAGAGTCTTCCGTCTTGAGCTTCAACTTCATCAGATACCAATTGTTGATGTTTGATCTAATTGAACACATAACCTGCCCAGTTGAGCACAAGTTCATCCCAATGATGTTCATCGATAAATCCCATCTTTAGACAATTTTCTTAGTCCTTTGTAACGACCAATAACATGTCTTCTTAACCATCTGCCGAGGAGTTCAAATTCGGGTTTAAGACTGAGAATAGGTGTGTCAACAGTTGCTGCTTAAAAATAGGGCATGATTAAAGATACTTTTGTGCACATTGAACCACTTAAAATGCTAGAAAGAAACTAAAGAACCATAGTTTATACTAATGAAGCAACGACCAAAAGTAACATACATCAAAAAAATTACACTTAAGCATGAACAAGAGAGAACACTGATGACCTAGAAAACCTGAAGAAATAAAAACAAAGAAAATAAGAAGCTAAACACAAACACTTCTTGAGCACAAATAAAAGCCAACATTCTCAATCTTAAAATTGCACTTTGCAAAACAAACATAAAAAACGAGGACCTATGAAGAATATGTCCACTACTAATTGCTATCAAATGGATTATGGTGTGAAAGACGGTGGTTAAGAATGACAGTGGATTTTGAGGAAGAACGATAGTCCCATTTTGTGTAGAGGAAGGAAACAAAAGACGAACTTCTTAGACACCCAATTTCGGAAATCACAGTTTGTAAAATGAAATAGAGGCTCAAGACCATCATTTCGTCTCAATGCTACATGATCTTTCAAAGCTAAAACATAATTGTTTATGATAATAAAGTGGAAAAACAAAGCGTCTAAAGTTTACTTAATCCATGAATATATGATCTGATTCATGATATTTTCTAGGAAACAAAGAGCAAAACCCCACGATTTATAGCTATCAACAATATAACAGAAAGAATTGTTGGTCCCGGAAAAAGACTTTGGTTAAGTTTAGAGGGAGGAGTTAATAAACTTGATACTTCAAACTTTTTGGAGTTTAAACAGATTAGATGACTACTAGTCGGCTGAGTCTGGTGCAACGAAATAATACTTAAGTCTTTTACTTGTTGTTAAAATTATGATACTAAGTATTAGATACTCCGTAGTTTTGTGTGTGAATCAGTATTACTTTAGTAGATAGATGTTGTTGTTATGTTGTAAATAAAAACACAGGAAGTAAATGTAGTAAATAAGAAACAAGCTTCACAAACTGAACACTAGGATACATGTAGAATTTCTGCCCCTAAGTATTCCATTTGTCCATGAAAGGTAGGATTGCCTCTTCACCAGATCCACCACAAAACAATAGTCCTTAAAACCTAAGTAGTGCTTCTCTGTCTTCAGGTTTCTTTGGAAAAGAAAGGTTTGAATCAAGAAAGTGATTCAGCTTTGACAAGCTTTTGATCAGGATGGAAAGATCAGCAGCTTAAGGTCTTCAAGTGTGTATACTGGATGTTACTTTTACACATGATGAATTTATGGATCATGATTATGCTCAGTTCAACAGGGTGTAATGCTCTTGATTGCTTATAAGTTTGGTAGTAATTCGGGTTCCAGGTGTCTTCTATTTATGAAAATCCATCCTTCAAATTTGAAATTTGAATTTGACCGTTATTAAATTTTCTGATTATTCCCTAAAATTGCTTCTGTTGTACATTCTGACACTGTCAGTGTCCTTCTAACAGTCAGTCTAACATCCAATGGCTTTTCTTCAATTAAATCGGCTCAATTCCTTGTAACATCTTTTTAATCTTCACCATTGATTGACTGAATAATCCAATGCTTGTAATCCATCCTTATCCATTTAAACTTCCAGAATAATATTTGGATTGGTTCAATTCTTTTAACTATACTCAACTGATAGTTGGTTCATAAGTCTGCTGAGATATACCTTGGGTCAGCTGATATCTAGTCTGTTGTGTTTTTGGGTGAACAAATCAGCTGACTGCTTTTCATTAAACTTTTAATTATGAATTTAGAGTACAACATGTTAACCATAACTAAGTACCATTCATCACATGTCCTTTTGGGAACTTAGACCTTCTATACAAGGTATATGTGATCAGTTTAGGCCATCAACGACTTACCTATATTCTTATCCAATATCATTGGCTTTTAATCTTCATTACTAGTTTTGAACCCTTAGCCTTCATTCTTCAATAATGAGTTTGAACCCTCAACATTAAGTCTTCAACAGGTCCTAGACACTCTACTGAAAACCTAATCTAGTTGGGTCTGCAAGTCAGCTGGCCCCTTTATAGTGCTTGTTTGAACAAACCAATAGAAAGATCAAACACTAATAAACCTATACATTCATTCTAGACATATTTTGCCTTTGCCCTATCACAACTAGTCTGGACCTCATCATTAAAACTAAATTATTTCCAACAATTTCCCCCTTTTCAGTGTTGATGCCAATACGCTCCTTACAACAAAGCAAGAAGATCAAAAAAAAATTTCATTGATATATCATTGATGTTTAAAACTTGTTCAAAATTATTACAACTAATTTCAGCAAGATAAATAAAGTCTAATGTAGTCTGCTAAATTAGTGTCTTTCTTGTTCTCTTTTCTGCTAATATTCTCAGATTTGTCTATGCATGTCATCAATCCACTGATTCTCAATCCTTGATAAATCAATCCAGGTGTGTAGCATCTTCCACCATCTCAAACTTCAACAATGGTCATTTTTATTCCTTGAAAGTTAAAGGCTCTTTGCAAATAAAGATCCTTGAATTCATTTAAGGAGTCTTTTGCTGACAGCCCTCTCAATCTTTGTTCAGCAGTCTGTCCTCTTCCACATCTTGTTCCACCACTTGTAGATCTCATGGATCTGACCCTTACTTTACAAATTTTCAGTCCTAGAAATGAGTTTATGCCTTCTAAAAATGTCATTTCATTGTATGGTCTTCTTCTTGCATTCTAAGCATTGGTAACCTCTTTCGTTAGATCAGTTAATTGAACTCTACCAGGTGCAGGGGTTCTTAGATAATTCATCTCAAATTTTTACTTCCTCTGGTGATAAACCCCAGCGGCTTCTTTTGCTCATGTTGTCCTACCTTCTTTCCCCTTATTGACATCATCAATAAAATGGTTCAGCAAGGTCATTACTCTTTCTTGATTTGATACCAGATTATTTCTATAAACTTAGGTTGCAATGTTTGTCCCAGCAGATTCATCCTCTCAAAATACGTAGGATCAATAAGTGTGGATTGGGAACTTATACTCATATTATCCAACTTGTCATACAGCGTGGTTATTTGCTCAGTGAGGTTCTTGTCTCTCTGAAGACTGTTTGTTCTCAACTTACTTACATCATGATGTATATCAACGCATTTGGTCTGTAGATAGTGATATTTGAAGCACATGCCTCAGTTGTTCTTCCTATATTCTATATCATATTGAAAAGATCTTCAAATCTTTGCTCACTAGTTCTTAGCTGACCCCTCTGCTGACTGATAACTTCCCTAACAACCCTCAATTCTTCCAAAATATAATCTGGTATGGTGGAAGCAACACCAGCCATATTTTCAGTAGACCTTTCATCATCATCACATCAGGTCTTGGCTGTCTCACTACTAAGGCAATGTTTCTGTCCGATTCAAAAGGTTCAGGACTACCTTTTTCCAACCTTAGTTTATCAACATGTTGTTCCCCTTCAATATCAGCAATAAATTTTTCTTCAGGGATATCTCAACCAAGTTCTTTTTCACCATTAGGGGCATTTTACAGCCCTATTTCTGACCTTTGATCAACAGCTGTCTGATCCTCAGACTGTTGATCCTCCAGTTCGACCTTTGTTCAACAGCTGTTTGTAACTTGGCCTATTGCACCACCCATTCTTGTGCAACTTGGATCTCCATTGGTGTAGGAATATGAGACCCAATTTCCTTCTATTCTGCTTCTTGGTGAACCAAAGGAGTTACCAAATTTGGTTCAATTGGTGTATCAGAATTACTACTACTGGAATAGCTTGTCCAGTAGGTGCAACTACACCCAATAGACCAACATGGCCTTTCACAATGGTAGGGAACACTGCCAAGTTCTCTTTCATCATCAACTCCTTGTTCAGCTATTGCCTCCAGATGTGCACCTGCAGTAGTCAATGCACCATCTATGTTTATTTTGTCTTGAAATTGAACAGATTCTTATGATACTGCATCTATCTGTTCATTTCCTGCTACTTCATCAGAATCAGCTAAAGCATCACCTCCCAGAATTGTTGTTTCTCAATTTCAGCTTCCAAACCAGTAGCATAGACATCTAGCAACTCATCCTCATCTTCTAAGATTATCTTTTTATGGACAAAGATAGGATCTGCTCCTTCGGTAGTGTCAGCAGCCTGCTGACCCTCAGTAGACTTTCTGGGTCATCAGCAGGTTGCTTCTTGTCCTTCTCAGTAGACTTGTCTTGTTCTGCTGTTCTTTCCTTAACAACACCACTTGCTTCTCCTGGGTGAATATGATGATCATAATAGGAGTTAGATGATGATGAATCCTTAGAATCACCAAATGGATTGTACTTGGGATCTCTAAATAGAAACTTCCCCTTTGTCTTTCCATCAACAACGAGATCAAGAATTATGGATTGTAACTCTAAAGTATCAATTAGTCCCACATATTCTCAACCCCAAAATCGTCACACACCCATTCCTCAAATTGTGTCGTAGGTTATGCTGCAAATTTCTTTTTTTTGAAGAAACCAAACTTCCACTGACAGTAATCTTCAATTCTCTTAAAGTCTGGATCTACCGTCTCTTTTCTGGGTCTCCTTACATATGGAATTGTAGGCTTCCTAGAAACAGGTTGAGGCACCTTAGAGTGTCCTCCAAAGGTTTCTACTAAATGTGATAAAGTTTCCTTAACAGTGTGAATTAGGCCAATTGATTGCTCAGCTGACAAAGGAAAATTAGTAACTACCACTACCATTTGTTGAACACTAGCTTCCCCCTAAGTTTGATCACCATCAGTAGGTATACATTCATCATCATCAGCCTTCTTAGTAAGATCTTCTTCTTCTAGATCAGCAGCCCTTTGTTCTTCCAAAGTTCTAAACTCTTTCCCTTTTCCATGCTTACCTCACTTCTTAACAACTTTCTTAATTCTTTTCCTTGGCATTTTTGTTTCTAGAAAGAGTGCACTTTCAAGGGTCTTATTGCTTAAAGCTTTTCTTTTCCTTGAAGCATGTTCATCCACTTCATTCAACAGTCTAGTGAATTTTTGACAAATGTTGATTTTGTAGTTGCAACAGGGGCAGGGGAGTCTGTTGTTGTTGCCGTATCTGCGGATATTCTATACTTTCTTGGATTTTTCCTAATAGTAGGTTGGCCCATTGAACTTCTTGATTCAGCAACTTGTGCGTCAGACTTCCTTTTGGTTCTTCTTTCAACAGTCAAATGTGCATTCACAACCAGTTGAACTTCATAATCTAAACCACTAATAAGAGAGTCTACTTATGCTTTGTATTTTTCTGGATTGATAGATTGAGCAAAAACATCTTCAATCCCAAGATGATTCAGGATACATTGAACCATCAAACCTAGTGGCCTTTTGTTGCTAAAAAGTCCACTCATAATCTTCTTAATTGGGTTGTTTTCTTTATTCTTTTTCTCTCCAGCCTTTCTTTCTTTCTTCTAACATAATTTCTTCACATATTGCATAAAGAATCCATCCCAATAAAACTCCAGTTGTCTTGCAATGATTATCACCATATCAATCATAGGTCCAGACAATGAGTCATAACTCATGGATAAACCAAGTATATTCTTAGGATTATACTTACGCAGCTGCCCATCCTCAGCAATGATTTACTTGACCTTGATACTGACTCATGCTCCAACATCTTTATCTATCTTGATTTCATCCACAAAACCCAATTTATGAAGATGCATATCGTCTGGGCATCTATTTGCTTCCGCTACCTCTTCAAATCCCAAAATGTTGGTCCCTTGAAAAGGCTTTGGTTAAGTATAGAGGGGGTAAATAAACTTAACACTTTAAAACTTTTGGAGTTAACAAACTCAGCAAGTTTAGTAGCCTGATGACTGCTCAGTTGTCTGCTGATAGCACAGTAGTCTGCTGACTATTGATTTTACTGAATTTGTTGCAACGGAATATATTCAAGTTAAGCCTTATTACTTGTTAAAGTATGATACCAAATATTAGATACTCAGTTGTGTAAGTGTGTGATTCAGTTGCTAGTTTCAGTAGGTTGATGTGCTAAATATACTAAATGCAGAAATCAAATTCAGAAAGTAAGTAGGCAATTTTTATAGTGGTTCCAGGTGGTGTAATCCTGTCAGTCCACTCTTCTCCTGTGATGTTGGAGGTAATTCACTAGAGATCTTTGAGGTTGCAGTTAAAAGAATCCCTAAGTTGTCTGTCCTTCACCAATAACTATGGCTTCACAAACTGAACACTTGGAACAGGTAGGATTGTTGCTCCAAAGTCATCCACTGGTCCTTGAAGGGTAGGATTGCCTCTTCACCAGCTCCACCACAAACAACAGTCCTTGACACAAAAAGATGCTTCACTGTCTTCGGCAGGTTTCTTGTAAAAAAAAGTTTGAATCAAGTAAGTGATTCAGCTTTCAGCAGCTTGATCAGGATGAATTGATCAGCACTTAAAGTCTTCACGTGTGTAAACATGATGTAGCTTGATAATAGATTACACTTGAAGAATTTACTGGATCAGTAGATTTAAGTTTAGTAAGGTCAGCAGGGTGATTTCTTGATGGAAAACTGATAGCTCAGGATTGATTGCTATTTTCCAAAACATAGCCGTTTCAGATTTGTCCCATCATGACTTTCTTTCTGTCCCTATACATAGTACTGACACTGTCAGTTTACTTTTCGACAGTTTTCTGACTGTCCACCCTTTGACTTGTATCCATTCTCTGTTTCTTTCCAACGTTCTTTTAATCTTGACCATTGATTTGTTGACAAAATCAAGAGTTGTTATCTGTCCTTATCCTTGTAATCTTCCAATGTAACCTTTGATTAAATCAAAATATATGTTCAGCTGGTTCCTGTGAATGTAAGTCTGCTGAAATGCATATTAGTCAGCTGATCCAAGGTTGGTGTATTTATATAAAACACTACAGTGACTTCTCTTATATCTAACTTTTTATTATGAAGTTAGATTACACCATTTTGATCATAACCAACATCCAATCACCACTTAACTTATGGAACTTAGACCTTGTAGACAAGGTATATGCAATCAGTTTAGGTCATCACAGACTTCACTAAATTCTGATTTCATATCCTTGACTTTAAATACTAAGTTTGATCCCTTAACGTTCAATAACTGAGTTTGAGCCCTCAGCCTTCAGTTTCAGCAGGTTCCTAACTAGTCTACTAACTCAGGTACCCTACTGATCTAAATAGGTATGCTGATGAAAGTTAGCTGACCTTTTACAGTGCTTGTTTGATCAAACCTATACAATGATCAAACTCTAATAAGCCTATACATTTGGTCTAGACATTTTTTTTGCCTTTGCTCTATAACAGCTGGTCTGGCACTTATCACTAAAACATAAAATATGTCCAACACAAAATTTCCCTTAAGATTTGTGGGGAAACATGTATAACCTGACCATTCGTAGTAGTATTGAACTTTTCTTGTTCTGGATAAAAAATCATTTTTACCCAGAAATCACTAATATTATGGTATGAAATGGTCTTTAGTCTGATATTCTAGGCATTCTCCAAACCCTTGTATTGTCGGATTATTCTTTGAATAACTTTTGCCAAAACTGTTTTATTTCAATCTTTGACAAAGCTATGAACACTTTGACTAACTCTGGTGAATATATCATCGGGATACATTTTAGAACTTGTTTTCTGAGAGAAAATAGATGAAAGTTTGCAAAGTGTGTCAAAAAACTCTTGAGAGTAAATGGGAGAATGTATGAGAATATTTCTTCTTATTCTCGATATATATATATATATATATATATATATATATATATATATATATATATATATATATATATATATATATATATATATATATATATGCAAGGGTGGGTATACTATTTATAGGCACGTACACTTGCATTTGCATCATTCCAATGCTCGAACAAGTAATAACAAATTAGGTTATTAATGGTTGTGTAAGAAATGGTTGTGTCCTTGTAACAGTTGTAATAAAGATATGGTTAAAACCTTTTAACTACATTGTTTGACTTTCTTTAAAAGTTGACTTTATCAGCAAACTGAGTTATCATCAGACTTAGTGTAAGGACACTATTGATATTCTTCAGCAGGGTAAGAGTCTGCTGACATCTTGAGTACCCATCTGATCACCAAATTTTCATTCATCTGACTCTTAAGTTATAAATGGCCAACTGATAATACAAAATGAAGTTTATTACCAATGACTCATCTGCCGAGTGAGCTCACTCAAAAGGGCAAAGATCAATCCCCTTGGCAACTTCATTTACTCAGTTGATCAATCTAACAAAAGCATTAGGAATTTTTTATACCAGTGACTAATCTGCAAAGTGAGCGCACCAAATAGAGCGAAGACTAATCCCCGTGGTGAATTCCAATGCCATGCTGGCCTTTCAATAGGTCATACAACCTTGATATGCTATGTTCAGTTCTTAACATAGCAAATCTGTCATTGTCCAGAGGTTTTATAAAGATGTCTGCAAGTTGGTCTTCAGTAGATATGTAATGAACCACCACATCATTCTTTTGACAATCACACTTATAAGAATTTCTCTTTCTTCAATCGCATAATCTCTTAAATTTTGCCTCAGCCACAAAACATGTGCATAACAACTTCTAGCAGCTATGTATTCTGCCTGAGCAGTGAAAGTTGAGACCAGGAAACAAGTCTATTACCCATCACCTGACATGTTCCTGTGGTGCTATTTCTCTCTATCTTGAATCCAGCATAATCAGAATCTAAGTAGGACACAATTTGAAGCTTCGATATTTTGAGTACCATATCCCTACTCCCAAGTCTCTTTATGATACTTGAGTATCCTTTGGCAGCAGCTAAGGTACCTTGTTTAGGTTTTTACTGAAATCTTGTGCAAACACCAACTACCAATGATGTGTCAGGTCTACTGGCTGTTAGATACAGTAGGCTACCTATCATTCTCCTATATAATGTCTGATGAACATATTTACCTTCTTTATATTGTACCCGTGGGAGTTGGAATCTTGGTGCTATTTTCCCTACCAAAATTCTTCAGCATCTCCTTGGTGTATTTGGTTTGATGAATGAATATTACATCTTTCATTTGCTTGACTTGTAATCCTAGAAAATAGTTCATTTCACCCATCATACTCATCTGGAACATGCTTTTCATGAGATTAACAAACATTTCACACAGGATCTCATTTTAAGAACCAAAGATGATGTCATCTACATATATCTGCACCAGCAGGGGTGTTGTTTACATCACTAATTCTGAAAAGAGTTTTGTCAATGGTTCCTTTTGTGAATCAATTGTTCACCAAGAACTGATATTGAGTCTCATATCATGATCCTGGTGCTTTCTTCAATCCATAAAGTGCCTTGTTAAGTCTGTACACTTTATCTTCTAGAACTTTAACTTCAAATCTTGGAGGCTGCTGTACATAAACCTCCCCTTCCAGTATGCCATTTAGAAATGCACATCCATATGATAAACCTTGATGTTTTTGTTTGCATCATAAGCAAAAAACAATTTGACTACTTCTAATCTTGCAATTGGTGCATATGTCTCCACAATATCATTTCTTTTAGCTTGTGAATTGACATTTGAAACAAATCTAGCCATATATCTAACATTGGTACCGGATTCATCCAACTTATTTCTGTAAACCCACTTAAAACCAATGATATTTGCATGATCAGGCCTTTCCACTAATTTCCATACTTGATTCCTCTCAAATTCATTCAGTTCTTCTTGCATGACAATTATCCAGTTAGGATCATCAATTACTTCTTCATACACTTTAGGATCCAACTCAGATACAAAACAAGTGAACATTGCTTGTAGTTGATTTCTTGTTTTCACACCCTGCTGTATGTTTCCAATTATCTGTTCAGCAAGATGATCTCTTAACCAATGCAAATAAGGTTTATTATCAGGCACTTGTTCTACTGGGAAATCTGCTGCAGGTTGAGTAGGGGGATCAACAAGTCCATCAGCATGTCATGTAATTGTATATATCAGTAGGAAGATTATCAGGGGCTGTAGTCTGTCTGATTTCACATTTAGAATCAAATACTTTGATGTCACTTAACTTCATCTGAATGTCCAAATACAGCAGGTTCTAGAACTTCCTTGTCTTGAACCCCAGAGAAATTCGGTTCATCAAACACAACATGAATGGATTCTTCATGTTCGAATGTCCTTTTGTTTAGCACCCTGACAGCTTTGCTAATTTAAGAGTATCCCAGAAATATGCCGTTATCAGATTTTGTTTGAAAAGTCATCAGTTGCTCCTTATGATTCAAGATATAACATTTGTTTTAAAATGATTGAAACTAAGATATATTTGGATTCTTCATGTTCGACTGTCCTTTATTCCATTCCAAACTTCATTAGGAACATTTTATTGTTTTGATGATGGCCATACTAGATGTTATAGCAAGACTTAAATAAGTCTAAAAGAGCAGTAATGTTTGTATAAGCTTTACAGAGAAGTTTGACATGTTGTATAAGTTCAGTGAGACAAGCACATGAATAGACTGGTAGGACGGCTTAGTAAAGACTTTGGAGAAGCCCATTGAAGACAGCCAAGGAACCTGCTCAGAGAAGTGAAGACCTATGGACTAACTTACAACCAAGGAAGTCTGTGATGACCTTGGGTAAGTCTAAGATATTTTACAAGTGATGGAATCTATTCTATTAATATGGTGTACACTTCTCTCACCCAAATCATGGATCAGTGAAGTACAAATATACACTGGATATCAGGAATCAATGTAGAAGGAAAAACAACAAACCGGCTAAGAGAGAGTTCTACCGGTTGACTAAATGAATAAGGGTGAAGAGTATCTCAATGGTGATGTAATGATCAGAACAGGCAAGTAAGTCAAATCTCATACTCATGATATATGTGATATAATTAAATCAGAGATCAAGCAATTAATGCAGAATACACCTTTCTGGCAGTTTTGCTTCACTGATCATTGATCTGCCTGCTTCCTTCAAAGTTCTATTTCTTCTTTCAGCAACCCCATTCTACTGAGGGGTTCTAGTTGCTTCTAGTTGATGCAGTACTCCATTTTTTCCATAACATTCTCTAATGACTTTGTGTAAGAACTCAGTACCTTGGTTTCATATGATCTTCACTACCGTAACACTTTTCTCATTTTACAACCTCTTTAGAAGTTCAGGTAACTTTTGCAAAGTCTCACTTATCTTATTCATGAGGATTACCCATGTGCATAGTTATCAGGACTGGCCTGGTTGTTGAAGCGGAAAGGCACTGGGTCACCAGGTCACAGTTTCAACTGTTGGGTCACTGGTTCAACCGGAAAGATTTACATAGTAGTAAATAATATGTAATATCATAAAACGTATACATTTTGATAATATTATTGAATTAAATAATGATATGAAACTATATATCGCCCTTTCAGTTACAATTTATAGACTGAAATTATAACTATATGCATCATATCGGAGAAATTTTAGTATTTTTGCTGCCTAAAACAGGTTCGATACCCATTTCATACATTTTTTCATTAAATTTACTTGACCCACTGGTTCAACCAGTGCCTATAGGGCCATCGGGACACCGGTTAGGCCACCGGGTTTACCGGGTATGAGTGGTTCACTTTCTTAGATGGGTTGATGCTTGAACCGGCCCAGTTCCTTGACCGGGTCACCGGGTCGAACGGTTAACCGCCGGACCGGGCCGGGTTTGATAACTATGCCCAAGTGTATCTTGAATAATCATCCACAACTACCAAAGTATACTTCTTTCCAATTATACTTATTCATGTAGTAGGTCGAAAAAGATCCACGAGCATCGGTTCCAAAACTCAGTTAGTAGACAGCTTAGTCTTGGACTTCAAACATGCCTTTATCTATTTACCTTGTTGAAAAGCATCACAAATGGCATCCTTCTTGAAAGTGATTTTAGCTAACCCAATTACCAACTTCTTTTTGACTAACAAGTTGATATCATCAAAATTCAAATGATTGAGTTTCTTGGGCCATAGCAAATTCAGTTTAGACTTGGTATGTACAATGAGACATGTTTCTGGAACAACAGTTGTCAAATATACAATGGACACATTTTGTTGTCTTCTTCTAGGTAGTTTTCACTTGATGTGCCATTTCACTTAGGACAATGCAATGATCTTTGTCAAAGGTGACTCTATAACCCATATCACAAAACTCACTTGTACTCAGCAGGTTGTAGTCTAGTCCTTCAGCATATGCAACATTATTGATTGTAAGACCATTTTTCACCAATATGCGAGATCCTCCAGTATATCCAGTTGTGTCCTTATTCACCAAACAGTGCTTACTTCTTGTCATATATCTGGAACATCCACTGTCAAAGTACCAGACACCCTACAAATCAATTTTAATGTGTTTTAGGTACCCTAACCTATTTGGGTCCATGGTGGTCAGTAGTAAGTACAACCCTTGGCATGTTACAACACTTTTGTTCATATATGTATGCCACATTCTCATAGTATCTTTGGTTGGGCTATGTTGCATTCTTATATGATTTCTGGCATTACGGTGCATATGCTTGTGCATAGTGAACTATGCTATTAGTCGCAGCAGTGTAACCATAAGATTGGTTTCTGTTAGGAACAACATTCTATTGTGGTCTCTACTGAGGCCTCTGTTGAAACCATTGTTGATGTCTCGGCTGAATCCGGGACCGAGTCCACAACTGAAGTCTAGTCTTTGAATTATGATTAAACTATTCGTTTCTAGCAGTAGGGGTAGGAATATCCCAATCTTCATCAGCAGGGAACAATCAAGCTGGTCCCAGAGAAGGGTAAAACTATAGTTAGAGGCGGGTGAATGACTAAAGTGGAGTTACAAAAACTATTATTGAATTTAAAAGATTTTGGGCAGCGGATAAGTCCTTTATTAATATGTTGTTTCAATGTAGTTTATACAATCACAGATATATGATGTGATTTAAAAAATTAAATAAATGCAGTAAGGTAAATTTCTGAAAGTAAATTGACACAAAAGTTTATAGTGGTGTAGGGTGGTGTATCTCCTTAATCCACTCTTCTCCTGTGATAATTGGAGGAATTTCACTATTGCTTTCATAGATACAATAGCCTGATTGTCCTTGACTACACAAGCTTCACAATCTTCAATACTATCACTCCCTGGCTTCAAAAGCTTCAGTGACTCAGTCTCATTCATTGCTCCTTGGGAAAAAAATCCTTCAGTAGCTATCACAAACACAACTCCTTCTCAGATGGCTCTGATTTAGTTGCTTGATTGATGTGAATTAGATTCACAAAACTTGTTGATCAGACTCAATGCTTGATGTTGGAATTGTAGTTCTGAGTTTTGAGTTGATCACTAGATGTTTCACTTTCAGCACAGATGAAGGCTTTTCAATTTGACGAGTTTCTGCTTCTAAATTATCAAACTTAATCGTTCTTGTCTGTGTTTTTTCTTGTCTGTCAATGGCCAGCCTTGATAATCCTTGATTTGAATTTCCGTCCATTGGCTATATTAATGAGGGGAATAATGCTTGATTTTATTCTTGATTTCTCCTTGATTTTAGTGATCGGATTTTTCTTTAAACGTTTATCAGAAAATCCGTCCTTGATTGATTCTCAATTGATTGTGCATTTAATGCTTGATCCTGTGTACTTCTTCATATTTCAAAATCTGATCAAGTAAAGTTTACTTGGCCCTTCCTGAACGGTTAAGTGATCTTTCTGACTTTGACGATTAGATCTTCCTTTTCTGCTTTGTTATTACTCAGCCGATAGTCAGTTCACTTTGCCGATTCACTGTTTCCTTCATTCTTTTTTGTTTAGGAGAATCTTTGTACTTCTCTGATCCTTGATTTGTGTGAGATCAGTGTACACCATATTTAAACATTAAGTTTCATCACTTGGAATGTAAATTAGACTTATCCAAGCTCATCACAGACTTCCTTGGTTATAAGTCAGACCATAATGTCTTCATGCTTCTCTGCTGCTACTTGGCTGCTTTTCCTTTGCCGACCATCTGATTTCACTTTGCCTCCTATCAAATAGTACAATACTTGTCTGAATCTACTTATACAACATGTCAGACTCTAAGTAAAGACTTATAAAGAGAATTCTAACTTATTTTCAGGCTTGCTACAACAGCTAGTATGGCAATCATCAAAACACAATAGAATGTTCCTAACATCTGCCTTCCCCTCTGAGATGAGTATGCCTTGAATAATTTACATTCTTAGGTTTTGCATTATTGTTATTGGGATATTTCTGGTTTGTAGTTGATCTAGGATTAGCTCTTTGTGGTCCAATAGATCTTGCAGCAGATCTACTATCATCAGGTCTAAATGGAGCAGCAGACCTAACTTTGGATCTACCCTTGTTGTTCGGTGCAGTAGCCCTTTCAGAACCCTGATTTTTCTTCTTTGAAGCATTATCAGTAGGTTTAGCTGTCTCAGCACCATTCTGGGGTGTAGGATCTTGTGCAGTTAGGACCAATTCTGGCACTAGGTTCAGCAGCCTAAAGTGCCATAAATGCATTGACATCTGTTTCATTTCTAGAAAGAACCGTTTCACTTTCAACTTCATAACTAGATTCATCACTAGCAACCAATGCTTTTCTTACAGGTCTCATGTGCTAACCGTTTTGTCTCGATAGGTCTAGACATTCAGGTCTGAAATGTCCTGGCTTTTTGCAATTAAAGCACAGATAGTCAGGATCCTTCTTTTATTTTAATTCTGGAAAATTAGGCTTCAAGTGTCCAGGCTTTTTGCAGTTGAAGCACAAGTAGTCAGGATCCTTCTTTTGTTCCTCATTTTTCTTGGATGTTTTCCTGACACAGTTCTTTGGAGATTCTCTTCCTGTTTTCATCATTCAGAGTTTTTTTGTCATCGATACTATTTGTTGATGCATGTCATCATGTTTATCATCATGAGCACTTGATGATTCTTCTCTGTGTGTAGCAGCCAATGCTATAGTTTCTGGTACTTTTTTTAGCACTACAAATAAGGTCTTCACTGAACACATAAGCTTTCAAATAAGAGAATATCTTGAAGGTATCTTCTTCTTGAAGTTTTCTGGATTCCTCAATTGCAGTCACTTTAATCATCCACATTTATCTTGAAGGTAGAGCCTTCAAAACTCTTGTGTTGATTTCTTTTTCTGCTTAAACAACATTCAACAGTGTGAGTTCATCTAGAATACGACTGAATCTTCAATCCATTTTCTCAATGGTTTAAATTGATTTCATTTTGAACTCTTCAAAATTCTGTTTGGCCACAATGACTTTGTTCTTTTTGATAGCATGAAAACCTCCACATATTAGTTGCAGTTTCTCTCACAATTCCTTGGCAGTTCTGCAGTCCTTTGCCTTCATGTACATATTTCTATTCAAGGTTTTGTAAATGATGTCAATAGCAATATTGTTCAGATTATCCCTCTTCCTATCTTCAAGACCCCAATCTTTCTTTGGTTTAGGAAATCTGGTGTTGACTCCATTGATAGTTACCACATCAGTGATTTGCAAAGGTCTATCATTCAGAACATCCATAATTTCATCATGTGTAGAAGCTAGATAAGCCAGCATATGACATTTGTATTCATCAAAACGGTCCATGCTACACATCCAAATCTGTCTAGAATATTGATTGTTATCCATGATGTAATGGTTGAAAGACATAAACTAGAAAAAGTTTTCAATGTTTTTTCACAAGAACAACAAGTGAGAATCATTTTACAACAGAAGCTCTGCCCCGATACCAATTGTTGCTCCCTTAAAAAGGATTTGGTTAAGTTTAGAGAGGGGTGAATAAAATTAAAACTTAAGAACTTTTTGGAGTTTGAATAGATCAACTGACTACTAGTCTGTTGACTATGCAGTCTGCTGAGTCTGGTGCAGCAAAATAATACTTAAGCCTTTTACTTGTTAAAATTATGATACTAAGTATTAGATACTCAGTACTGTTGTGTGTGAAATCAGTATTACTTCAGCAGATAGATGTTGTTGTTAATCTGTAAATAAAAACACAGGAAGTAAATGTAGTAAATAAAGTAAAACAAGAATTATTGTGGTTCTAGGTGCTGTAATCCTATCAGTCCACTATTCTCCTGTGATGTTGGAGGAAATTCATTAGTCTTTGGAGGTTGCAGTTTCAAAAGTCCCTAAATTGTTTGTCCTTGACCAATAACTATGGCTTCACAAACTGAACAATAAGAAATAGGTAGAATTGCTGCTTTTAAGTATCCTATTGGTCCATGAAGGGTAGGATTGCTTCTTCACCAGATCCACCACAAAAGAACAGGAATTCATACCTCAACAGTGCTTCTCTATCTTCAGGTTTCTTTGAAAAATTAAGGTTTGAATAAAGAAAGTTATTCAGCTTTGACAAGCTTTTGATCAGGATGGAAAGATCAGCAACTTGAGGTCTTCAAGTGTGTATACTAGATGACACTTGAAGAATTTCTGGATCAAAATTATGCTCAGTTCACCCGGGTGTAATGCTCTTGATTGCTTATAAGTTCAGTAGTAATTCTGGTTCCAGGGATCTTCTTTTTATATATGAAAATAAAACGTTTGAATTTGAAATTTTAATCGACCGTTAATGGATTGTCTGATTATTCGCTGAAATTCCTCTAATGTACATTCTGACACTGTCAGTGTCCTTCGGACAGTCGGTCTGTTATCCATTGGTTATTCTTGGCTTTCAAATCTTCATTACAAAGTTTAAACCCTTAGCCCTCATTCTTCAATACTGAGTTTGAACCTCATCCTTCAGTCTCCAACAGGTCATAGACACTCTACTGAAAATCTAATCTAGATTGGTCTGCTGACAAAGTCAGCAGGCCCTTATACAGTGCTCATTTGATCAAACCTATACAAAGATAATACTCTAATAAACCTATACATTCATTCTAGACATCTCTTTCCCTTTGCCCTATATTAGCTAAACTAGCACTTATCCTTAAAAGTAAATTATTTCTAAATAGAATCTTCAGTTTGAAATAAACTATTTGAGCAAAAGTTTAAATGGAAAGAATCTACACAGCATTAAGGAGGATTCCGAGTTTCAAAATACATAAAGCAAAATAAATTTATTAAGCCCGTGTAAAGGGAAAATGAGTAGTGACATAACAGTAACAGTAGCAGCAAAAGAAATATGAAAAGCTACAAAAGCAGAGGCATCTTTAAGTGTGCTGGTAGCGAATTCAACACCAATGATGGATTTAGATTCCGAGCAAAACTCATTTCTGGTGAATCGAGAGTGAAAATTATATTTTCCAACTGCAGAGTCGCCTATCAACACAACTTTGAACAAATAATCGTACTCCTGGTCAGGTCTCCTCGCCATTTCTTCTGTAATCTTCTCTTCTTTTGTATTCTCTACCGGATCGATATTTTCTCTCTCTGTCTCTCTCTTCATACTCTTTGCTCACTCTCTATTCTTCGAACAGCAGAATGAGGGAGTGTGAATAGCGTCTAATGTTGCGGAGAAGGCAAAATGGGTGTGTCGAAGATGGAGGTGCCCTACCTTTTTTTGGAGGAGGCGGGTGTTTTACAGAATTAAAAGTTAAGGAAAATTGATAAGCCAAAGTCTTTTACCCACTATTTTTAGACAAAAAATAAAAGGAGGGAACAGATAAGACGTTCACAAAGCCCTTATAGCAATTTTTTTTATTTTTTTAACAATGCATTCTACTGTAGAAAAATGTAGGAATGTTGCAAACGCCCTATTACATACCTAATGGGGCAATTTTTTTTAAATGCCCTAGAATTAATGTCTTAATATGCCTATTTTGTAGTAGTGATGTATAAAAAATACCCGGTATGAGAAGGTGTTTGAATTACGTACAAATTATATTAATATAGTTAATATGGCCGTTTAGTATAGCAGGTATTACTATATTAGTTATTAATATTATTTCTTGATTCTTCTTCTCTTTCCTCATTTCGTTTGCCTACTGTTTTATGTGTTCCCCAGCTATCCAAAAATCTATTGTTCGTGTCTGGATTATTCTTTCGGACAACTCTGCAACTATTGAATTCTTGTGTAAATCTTTTTTGGTAAATGATAAAAAAAAAGGTAAATGCCTCCACCATGATCAGGCTTAAGAGGGTGTTTATTCCTAGACCTCCAGCTCTTTAATTTTTTTTTATGCCAATAAAACGTGCTCTTTGACCTCAAATTGTTATTGTCGTGATCCAACCTTTCTTATTATTCAGCATTTAGTTAAGAACAATTATAAAGAGTGTAGTCATCAATGAACGAAACATAATATCTAGACCCTCCTTTCATGAAAACCGAGGAAGGTCTTTACACATTAGAATGAGTAAGATCAAATGGAGCAAGGGAAAAGAAAGAACTTTTATTAAACGGTAAGGCATAAAATTTAGCCGGTCTAGACCCACTACAATCAGAAATATAATGAGGTTTCAAATTGCCTAACACTCCAATGGAACCCAGAAAATGTAAACAATATGCAGAGACATGACATAAATGGGGAAGCTGCAAATAAAATTCAAATGACGAAGAATTCAAGTGAAACAAAAAAAGATCCACACTAGTTGTTGCAACATGTGGTACTTTTAGGTGGTCCAAAGCATAGAGTCCATCCTGCCTATGGCCAGTCCCAATCAGCATCTGAGATTGGGGGTCTTGCACACAACACATGAGGAAGAAAATGAGACTAAATAACCTGCTTCACACAACTGACTAACAAACATAAGACTGAGTTTAAGACTAAGTATCGTGCCCTGGCTTCTACCACATGTGAGATTGTTTGGTGACGATGGTTACTTGCAGATATGGGTGTGTTTCAACATCATCCAATTCCATTGTATTGTGAGAATAAGAGTTCCATTAACATTGCACATAATTCGGTCTTCCATGAGTGGACAAAACATATTGAGTATGATTTTCACTTGACTCGTCATCATCTTCAGCTTGACAATATCACATTGCCCTTTCATCCTTCCTTTGTGCAAATTGTTGACTTGTTTACCAAGGAGCACTCGGCTTCACGTTTTTGTTTTCTTTTTGGCAAACTCTCAATGCTTCTCGCCGTAGCGTCGTGAGTTTGTAGGAGAATGTTACAATATATGTATTTAAATATAGGATAGAATAGTCTTTTATATAAATATATATAGTCTTTTAGTTTGATCCGCAATCATTGGGTTTTAGTTTAGCGTTGTCAAAGATAAAAAAGGCTCTTATACCATGTTGAACAAAATATGCTTTGATGAAAAAATCTCTTATACCATGTGTATATAGGCTAAGACAAAATTGTAAAAACAAATAAAAGACTATTCTACCTTTCATTTAAATGCATATATTCTAACACCTCTCTCACAGTTCCTCTCTCTATTATGATTATCTGGAGCTCGCATGTACGTCTCTCGCAACGTCTATTTTTTTTGGACATTTTTCCTTTGTTTTCCTCTTCTGTTGAAATTCACGAAAATGACAACGAAGACAAAATAAAATACAGAATTTTCATTAATCAAAGAAGTAAACAACTTGAGTTACAATGAAGTTGATGATGGAGTGTGTTGGATCGATAATGCGCAAAAGAGCACTCTAAAGGGGAGAATAGAGTGTTGATAGCTTTTAAACTCTTTTTTTTATTGCAACATAAATACTAGAAATTAAGTGTGGAAGCTATTTTAATTTACTGATCGCTTGTGTTATAAAACCGAAGTGATCAAATGAGTGATTATTAAAGTGCGATGAACTTAAGTAAAGCACGATTGCAAGGAACAAGTATCAATTAAGACAAGATGCATGTGGGCTCAAGTTAATCAAAACCAATTCAGCATTATTGCAAGTTAAATTAAAGGGTTTATTACTTAAAAGTATAGTTTTTTTATACTTATTAGCCTCATAAGGACATAAAGGAATCTGTTGAACTTATAAGGACATAATATATCTACATGTATCAAAATACCCCTAATCTAATAAAATAAGCTAAACCCACTGAATTCAGCTCCTGGAGCACAGACCAAACACCAAAATTCTTAAAGCGGAAGGAATCCCAATCATCGATCTCACACTATTAACCTCTTCTAATCCCGATGATCTTAAACACCTGGTCTCTAAAATCGGGGATGCTTGTGAAAAATGGGGATTTTTCCAGGTGATTAATCATGGGGTTCCCAAAGAATATAGAGAGAACATCGAATCGGCGTCAAGAAAGTTCTTTGCTTTGAGTAAAGAGGAGAAATTGAAGGTAAAGAGAGATGAAGTGAATCCATTGGGGTATTATGATACAGAGCTGATGAAAAATGTTAGGGATTGGAAAGAAGTGTTTGATTTGGTGGTGAAGAACCCTACTGTTGTCCCTGTTTCTGCTGAATTTGATGATGAAGAGGTCATGGAGTTGCATAATCAGTGGCCCCACAATCTTCCTGGATTAAGGTATTGTGTCTTAAGTATGTAATGCGTATTTGTATCATAGTATTAGCTGATCGACCTTTAACTCAGTAATTAATCATTTTTTTCAGAGTAGCGTGTGAGGAATATGCAGAGAAAACAGAACAACTATGTTTCAAGCTACTAGAACTCATATCATTAAGCTTAGGGTTGAAGAAAGATCGACTTAAAGGCTTCTTTAACGAACAAACAACCCGTATCCGGTTGAACCACTATCCGCCATGTCCGAAGCCAGACCTTGCACTCGGTGTTGGTCGGCATAAAGACGGCGTCACGGCGGTGCCATGACTGTTCTTTCCCAAGATGATGTTGGTGGTCTTGAAGTTAAGAGGAAAAGTGATGGGGAGTGGGTTCTTATCATCAATGTTGGTGACATTATTCAGGTATTTTATCATAACACTTTTTTATTTTTTTATAGGACGAAATTACTATATAAAGTTGACAGTATTCAGTAGGATTAGCTTGAACGTAGAATGTTGTGGTTTTAGATGACAATTGGAGACTATTTATTCTGATCTCCATCTTTGAATAGTTTAAATCTCTATTTACTAATTTACAATATTTACATATAAGAATATGCATGCTGCCACTGTGGTTTTGGGAAATCTAATGTAATAGGGAGAGGTGCGTTCGGATCTGTGTACCGAGGAGTACTTCAAAATGGAAGGAAGGTAGCAATCAAGTTAATGGATACAGCTGGAAAGCAAGGAGAAGAGGAATTTAAAGTAGAGGTATATATTTTGGTGTTAAAATTCATTGCTTGAGCTTGTCAAATAGGGATGTTTATAACCTGATTTCTAGATTAGAAGTTATTTTATGTGAGTTATTGTCTTTTTGATGATTTTGACATTGTGAAATCATTGAAGGACATGTACATGAGGCTTAAGATCCAAACACGCCATTAGAGTTTCTCCGTTGCCAAACAAGTCAAATTGATATAATTAATGAAGTGACATTGATGTCACTGCAGATGTCACTACATACATTAGACAACTAATGAAGTGACATTGATGTCACTTCATTACAGCTAAAGAATTAATGGAGTGGCATTGATGTCACTTCATTCTGTTGTTACATTTATTTCTGCATTTAATTTTAAATTGTTGATGAAGCAAATTGTTACTAGTATTTTAACCAAGATTGAGCTACTATTTTCCAAGCCCAGCAAAATAAATTGTCGATGTCACTGCATAAATTGTTGATGTCACTGCATAAATTATCGATGTCACTGCATAAATTGTTGATGTAACTGCATAAATGCGGTGTCACTTCATCGCGGTGTCTCTGCATCGGGGGTGGTCACTGCATCGCGGTGTCTCTGCATTGCGGTGTCACTTATCGCGGTGTCACTTCATCGTGGTGTCTCTGTAATGCGGTGTCACTTCATCGCGGTGTCTTTGCATCGCGTTGTCACTTAATCGCGGTGTCTCTGCATCGCGGTGTCTCTGCATTGCTGTGTCATTTCATCGTTGTGTCTCTACAATGCGGTGTCTCTGCATTGCGGTGTCTCTGCATTGTCAAATGTTATAACATCGCGATGTCTCTGCAACGCGGCGTCTCTGCATTGCGGTGTCACTTCATCATGGTGTCTCTGCAATGCGGTGTCACTTCATCGTGATGTCTCTTCATCGTCAAATGTTATAACATCGTGATGTCTCTGCATCGGGGGTGGTCACTGCATCGCGGTGTCTCTGCATCTGGTTTGGTCACTGCATCGTGGTGTCTCTGCATCGAGGTGGTCACTGTATCGAGGTGATCAATGGATCTGGCGTGGTCAATGCATCGTGGTGTCACTTCATTGAGGCGTCTCTGCATCGCGGGTGGTCACTACGTCGATGTATCACTTCATCGAGGTGTATCTGCAATGCGGCGTCTCTGCATCACAGTGTCTCTGCATCAGGGGTGGTCACTGCATCGTGGTGTCACTTCATTGCGGTGTCTCTGCATCACGGTGTCGCTTCATCGCCGTTTCTCTACATCGCGGTGTCACTTCATCGTGGTGTCTCTTCATCGCGATGGTCATCGCATCGGGCGTCGCGGTGGTCAATGCATCTGGATGGTCAATCCATCGAGGTGGTCATTGCATCGGGGTGGTCAATGCGTCGTGGTGGTCATTGAATCGCGGTGGTCAATATATCGGGGGTCGTCATTGTATCGCGATGGTCAATACATCGGTTAAAAAAAAAAACCGAACACCGCGAAAAGAAAGAAAGAAAGAAAGAAAGAAAAGAAAAAATGAATAGTGCCCTCTTTTTCTAACAGGAAAAAAAAAAACAACTAAAACTAACAGGCGCCTCTTTCCCCACCCATTTTTTTTTTCCATTAAGGGTATTTGAGTCTATCTATCTAATTTGTGTCCTTATAAGTCCAATAGATTCCTTTTTGTCCTTATAAGTCCAATAAGTCCGTTTTGTGTACTTTTGGGTCTTTGGCCCTAAATTAAATTGATCAAAACAGAATATTTGAAAAATAGCTAGTCGTATTAAACAATTTGCAGGTTCAAGAAGACTAGCTGAAAATATTATGAAGGACTTATAGTAATGTTTTAAAAGCATTGTTTGTGACTCACCATTCCGGATACCAAATACTTATCCGTAAATAAAGCCCGGCATGCAAATATTAACTTTTTAAATCGTCAAAAGTAATACATATATATAAGCCTCGTAACAATTAATAAAAAAACCGGAATAAATTAATTCTAAAAGATTACTCGGAAAATAAAGTCAATCGACAATCAAAAGGATCACCACGTCTCAAAATCTACGTCTAAGAAAACTGAACAAACCAAACAACAAAATAAATGTTGTTTAACTTATTACATCCCAAAAGAAATAGAAAAAAGTGCTATCGTCTATCTCTCAAAACATAATAGTAAAAAGAATAAAATAATTGTCCATCGTCTTGAGCTTAAACCTCTGCTCCGTCATTACAGTCGTCGTAACCGTACACATCGTCATCTTGACAACCACCTTCTCGGGGTGGGGACAAATAAAAGAGAAGGGGCAAGTACTTACGTACTTAGTAAAGGGTAGATGAAAGGGTTACATACAATATATATATATATATATATATATATATATATATATATATATATATATATATATATATATATATATATATCACACATAACAATTCAGTTCTACAAACTCTACCACATAGTTTGCATTAAGATCACACTCATCCTCTACTAGATCACATAGCACATCCTCCCACACGTAAGTTTGTTACACCAATACCAAAGGACACTATGCATGATGAGAATGCACCGAGACGTATTAAGCACCTCTCAAGGAGGCATGGACTTAGGTCTCTATGTCGGAGTTACACGTTGGCCCTTGACACACAGCTTCAAGGATTCTGTAAGAATCCCATGATTCGATTTAGAAACGTGCCTTACCAGTGACATTGACATTTTAGCTTTTAGACAACCACATATGTATTTACGAGTAACCACCGACTCATTCACGTATAAGGCTTCCTAAGGACTTCTAGTCCTTGACAACTAGTTACACTACCTAGCACATTGTAAAAGAATCATTGACTACTATGTCAATGTCCCACAAGGCCTAAACAATGCCTTCCGGTGCTCCCACCTTCTTTCTGTAGAGGGTCTTCGTTGTGGTGCTGAGCCAAGGCTACCAGAAGTCGATGTTAGACATTTTAAAATAACATTGAATGCCCTCAAAGGCACACAAACCACTCAAACTTTCAAAATCAAGAGCAAAAGGGAAAACTGGGTGTAGGGCGCTTGTACCATCCCTCAATGCGTTTGCACCGGCCTCCCAGAAACCAAACTTAACATTTTGCCATTGTGGTGCACTTGGACCATCCCATAGTGCGCTTGAACCGGTCGAACATAACCAAAATCCAAGTCTCTGGTCTGTCAGTGTGCTTGCTTCAGCCCTCAGTGCTCTTGTACTGGCGGCTTGAACTTTAATTTAGCCACTTTCGACCCCGTAACTTACTTCAATCGAATTCTACCTTTTCCAACCTCAAAACCTGCAAAAATTTCATCATAACAACAACAATAAACTCGTTTAAGAAAACTCTTTACCTTGATCTTTTGAAAACAAAATTGAAAGCAAAATCCAATACAACGCCTCGAATTCTTAACTCAAAACGCATCTATGAATATCCTAAGATATCAAATTATGAACTATGATTAGCCAACTATCCAAACACCGAAAATGCAGGTTCAAACCTCATGAAATAATCAAACCGATTATATCAAACCTCAATATCAAAGCTTACCATTTATCAAACCGATTGTATAGAAATGATCATCTTCTCGCGGTGATCAAAATCTTCTACTATCGTCCGCATAAAAGATCAAGCGTCGGCCTCTTCTCAATTTTTCCGAAACGTTTAACGTGTTATGAATAATGAGAAATTATGGTATTAGTTTCCTTAAATATACATAATTAAATCCTTTAATTATATATATTTAATTTCCTTACATATATCCTTTTTAGATCAAACTAAAAAGGAAAATATAAATAAAATTCCAATTTTACTTTCATACCCTTCTTAGATTTCGGGGTTTTACATTCCTCCCCCCTTAAGAAAAGTTTCGTCCTCGAAACAGAACATCTGTTTGTCTGTGACTATGGACTGTTCAAATTTCATGTCTAAAGTACCTATTTTAAATGTTAACAATTTTGATGAATATAAAATAAGAATGTTATCTCATCTTGCAGCAACTCACGAGGAGATGCTGGATGTTATCAATGATTGTCCTATCAAAATCACAACTGTGGAGACCACAGGTCTAAATCAAGGAAAATCAATTGAAAAGCAAAAGAAGGATTGGACCAAGAAAGATAGAAGAAGAGGAAATTATGATTTTGTTACAACATATATGATCTTGAAGACTGTGGACAACAACTTGTTCATGAGGATTAAATATTGCAAAACTGAGAAACCTGTGTGAGATAAACTGGCTCTTGTCAATGAAGGATCAGAGGCAATCAAAGAAAATAAACCATCTATTGCAAAACAGAAGTTTGAAAACATCAAAATGAAGGTATGTGAATCTGTTGATCAAATGGATAAAAGATTCTCAAGCATCATCAGTGAACTACAACAACTTGGTCACAAATATCAACAGAAAGAAGTTTCCTTGAAAATCTTGAGAGGTTTACCTGAAAGATTGAAAATCATCGCATCATTGGTTAATGGCACGTTGGAACGTGCCAATAATGACACACTAACCTTAATGTAACAACTAAAGGCTCATGAATTCTAGTTGAACAATGCACCAGCAGAGCCAAACAAGGCAGTGCACTGGTAGCACCCCAGCAGAGTAAATTGGCAGAGTCAAGCAGCAAAGAGACTCAAGAATTGAAAGAAAAAGTGGCATCGTTGATCAAAAGGTTTGACAGATTCAATAAAAGACATGGTAAAGGAAGTTCATCATCAAATAAGAAGTCAAATTCAAGCAAAGACATGAAGAAAATGATGATGAATACAGATGCTTCAACTGCAAAAAGAAAGGACACTTCAAGGCTGATTGTCTAGAAGAAAAAGACAATGATGAAGAAAAGTAGAAATACAAGGCATCAGACAAAAGAAAGAGCAAGAAAGCGTCAAAAGCTGAAACCAGCAGTGAAAGTGATGCAGTAGAATCATCTGATAATGACTCAGATGACCGTCAAAGCACTAGCCCAAACAATGAGAAAGCTTGTTTATGTCTAATGGCTGAGGAAATTGAAGAAATAGAGGTACTATCTAGTTTATATTCTTCTACCTTCCCACTAGATTCTGCAAATCTAATTCAAATCTCATGAGTTGATTTGAAGAAATTCAAACAACTCATGAATTTCTGGAACAAGAATGCAAGGATCTAAATAAGGAAAATAAAAGATTAAAGAAAGAACTGGATAAGCTGAAATCTAAATCATCTAGTAAGCAAGAACACTTAGAAAATCTACAAGCATTAGATGATCACTCACCATCAGCTAACAGACTAGCTCAGGAAACTCACATACCAGTTGAGGCCACCACTACACCACCGAATGCACCAGCATACGAACCCCCAAAAAGGTTTGGATCCAGATTTTGTCTTGGCTACAATATTCAAGATGAGAAATGAAACAATGGACAAAACAGACCTGAAATAAAGACCAAAATTGGACATAGATTCAGAAAAGAACAGACCATAGTTTCAACAGACCATAGTTTCAACTAATCCTGCACTAGTGAAGTCAAAAACCAGTGTATTGAAACAGCAGAGTAAATCATCTTACCAGCCTACTAAGGGCAAAGGTATACTAAAAGGTAAGGGCATACTTTACACCCTCAGAAGATGATTTGAATGTTCCACATCCAAAATACAAGAGAAAACCATTTCATATAAGGCCAAATGTATTTGGGAAAAGCCAGAAAAGGCATGGTCTTGGAAACAAAAGGCAATATGAAAATAGGTCATCTACTGTGTTTTGGAAAGTGAAACAGGATGCTAAGACACCAAAAGATAGAGAAATGTATCAGAATACTTTTAGTAAATCTATTAGAAGCTTTTCTGCCATGCCTTATACATATGAGGTTGATGACTTCATCCCTATAGGAAGAAAATCTTTTGGATATACACATGGAGTATGAGGCATGACTGCGAACAAGTATGGACCCAAATAGTGCTAGGTACATAAACTTGCTTAATTTGATTTGTAGGAGGTCTGGTACATAGATAGTGGATGTTCCAGACATATGACAAGCAATAAAGGATGGCTGACTGAATTCAAAGAGTTTTATGGACCCAAATTTATTTTTGGAGGAAAAGAAAACCACGGAAAGATTAAGGGGGAAGGCACCATGTTAAAGAACAATCTGAAAATTCAGAATGTGGCATATGTCAATGGATTGAATTTCAATCTTTTAAAAATTAGTCAATTCTGTGTCAAAGGCTACAATGTGCACTTCAACAAAGAAGGTTGCAAGGTGATTCACAAGCATTCCAACACAATTGTACTTGCAGGAAAAAGAGAAGACAACATGTATGTGGTAGACTAGAAGATAGCAAGAGCAGAAACATGTCTGTTTTTCAAGAATGAACAATCACCTAGCTGGATATAGCACAGAAGGCTAACTCATATGAATTTCAAGAAAAATATCGAAGGTATACATGAGATCACATTCAGAAAGAAAGTCTATGTGATGCATGCCAGAAGGGGAAACAAATCAAAAGCTCATTCAAGTCAAAGCCACACCAATCAACTACAAGAATTCTACAGCATTTATATATGAATTTTTTTGGACCAGTCACACCAGTGATCGTAAGTGACAAGAAGTACACTCTAGTTGTGGTTGATGACTTTTCAAAATTACCTTTGACCATCTTCATGAATAAGGAATGAGAAACACTCAAGAAGCTACCTGACCATTTGAGAAGGATTCAGAATGAAAAAGAATTGAAGCTTATCAACATAAGATCAGATAGAGGTACACAATTCCTAAATCAAGTGATCAAAACCTACTGTGAATAAAATGGTGTATTACATCAACTTTCACCAGCAGGAACACCACAACAAAAAGGAGTTGCAGAAAGAAGAAACATAACTCTAAAAGAAGCTGTCAGATCTATGATAGCTGAAGCAGGTCTACCAAAAAGGTTTTGGGCTGAAGCAGCAAACACAGCTTGTTATACACAAATAGATCAATCATTAACAAATATCATGGAAAAACACCTTATGAAGTTTGGAATGGAAGAAAGCCTAACATTTCTCACTTACATATGTTGGAGCTAAGTGTTTTGTCTTAAATAGGAATTAGCTACATACTTTTGATGAGAAGCTGATGAAGCAATCTTCTTGGGATATTCAAACACAAGCAAAGCTTTTAGTGTAGTGAACAAGAGGACCTTGGAGATTGAAGAATCAATACATGTTGTATTTGATGAACCTAACTCCAACTATGAAGACCTACTCAATCTAGAATAAATAGTGACAGGAAAAAAAGACTCTAGACCAGCTTATGTGGAAGCAGAAACACCAAATCCACTAGTAAAAGATGCAGTTGATGATCAAGAAGATGAATCACTAGTAAATACATCAGTAGAAGAGGCGTCACCAACACAGCTGGCACCTGACATCAGCTTGCTCAAAGACCATTCAGCTGAGCAAGTCATTGGAGATGTACACACAGATGTAAGAACTAGAAGACAACTGGAAAGCATGTTAACTTGTTTTTTGTCATAGGTTGCATCAAAGTCAATAGATGAAGCAATCCAAGATGCTGATCGGATCACATTTATGCAAGAAGAGCTAAATGAATTTGAAAGAAATGATGTCTGGGAACTTGTTGATTGGCAAGACATGGCAAACATCAGTGGAACAAAATGGGTGTTCAGAAACAAGATGGATGAACAAGGAGCAATTGTAAGAAACAAGGCAAGATTGGTAGCAAAGGGATACTCACAAGCAGGAGGCATAGACTATGATGAGACATTTGGACCAGTAGCAAGATTGGAAGCAATAAGACTATTCCTGGCATTTGCAGCACACAAAGACTACAAAGTATATGGATTACTGAAAGAGGAACTATATGTAGAGCAACCATCTGGTTTTCAACTCAAAAGAAAAGAAGACAAATTGTACAAACTCAAGAAGGCATTGTGTGGACTCAACCAGGCACCTAAAGCCTGGTATGAGACTCTTTAACAATTTTTGTTAAACAATGGATTCAGCAAAGGAACCATTGACAAGAATCTTTTCAAGCTACAAGATGGATCAAGAACTCAACTGGTCCAAATCTATGTTGATGCCATCGTCTTTGGATCGTAAGATCAAAAGCTATGTGAAAATTTTGCAGACCTAATGAAAAGCAAATTTCATATGAGCATGATGGAAGAACTCAACTACTTCCTTGGACTACAAGTGAAGCAAATGAAATATAGAATATTTATCAATCAAGCCAAATACACAAAGGACTTGAACAAAAATATAGAATGGATACAAGTGGCACAACAGACACACCAATGTATGCCAGGATTGTTCTTGGGAAAGATGAAAATGGGAAGAATGTAGATCAAAAGCTATACAGAGGAATTATTGGTTCACTACTTTAGTTAACTACAAGCAGACCTGATGTTGCATTTGCAGTAGGAGTATGTTCAAGGTTTCAATCACAACCAAAAGAATCTCACTTACTAGCAGCAAAGAGAATCATCACATATTTGAAATAGACATTAAATGTTGGATTTTGGTATCCAAAAGATGGTGGATTCAAGTGGATATCTTATTCAGATTCAGATTATGCTGGATGTAAAGTGGATTGAAAGAGCACCTCAGGAACTTCTCAAATGCTAGGAATATACCAGTATCATGGTTTAACAAAAAGCAAAATTTCGATATATACTTCAACAAATAAGGCATAATATATAGCAGTAGGTAGTTGTTGTGCACAAGTACTCTGGGACCAACAATCGGTTTCAAAGCTAAAAGACTATGGAGTATAAGAACAGACAATTCCTATCACGTGTCATAACGCAAGTGCAATATCAATTACAGAGAATCCAGTACATTACTCAAGAACAAAGTATATTGATGTGAGACATCATATCATCAGAGATCATATTGAGAAATGATATGTAATCTTGAGGTACATTTCTACAAAAGATCAATTGGCTAATATTTTCACAAAGCCACTCAGTCATGAAAGATTTTGTAGGTTGAGAACTGAGTTGAGAATGATTGAAATTGATTAAGTTACAAGGAGCAGCTAACTGGAGTAATCAGCGAAGTGACTTCACCAGCTGACTAAACCTTTGCCATGTTGGGTACGCTCACTTGGCATGTCAGGCACTGGTTCCTGCGAAGTCCACTTCACCAATTGTTAGGAACATTTGTTTCGCTACAACAGCTCAGTAATTAGGCCACTACACTGGCCTAGCGATCAGCCAACTCTCTCAACCGCTAAATGCAATGGAGAAAACAGCGAAGTGAAGTGTGAAATGAATCAGTTTTTATACATGTGGGAAATCAGAGATTTATGGAGCTTTTATTATGTGAAGATTACCCACGTGGATTATTCTTAATCAGACAAATTGATTAAAGTATGGAGGTTATTATTTGACAAGAGAGAATGACGGCAACGCCTCGATTCCTGGGCCTTTCATTACTTGCCTCAATCCACTCTCCCACTACACTAAATAACCACGATTTAATCCACCAAAATCTCGCCATATTCAACCACGTTCATACTCTCAAATATACACTATAAAATCAACACTCCGGTTTTCCATGGACTCTTTACTCTATCTTTGAAATTCTTAAACCCTATTTCCTCAAGAAATTTCAAAGCTTTTTTTCTAAAAATTCTCAGAAATGGCCTCATCTTCCTCAACCACTATGTCCGGAAAGCAGTATCAGAAATTTATTGCAAATGGTCATTTTTCCATCCCATACACTATACAAATTTATGCAACGAAGATGCATAAGCAAAAAGATTGGTGGCTGGCTGCACCAATTTAGGGTTGATGACATTCCTCAACCCTCCTATCACTGGAATTTGCTACGAGAGTCTCATTTCCTTCTAGAAAACTACAAAATATGTCTCTGGACTCCTTACTGAACATGGCGAAGAAAATGAAGACAACATAGTTGCTACTGTCAATGGCACGAAGTTAATTCACCACCATCTTTGCCCTCTAAATCAAGGACACACAAAAGTGGGGCTCATTCCACAAGACATTGATACATTTTGGATGGAAATTGGAAAGGGTGCCACTACACAAAATAAAAAGTACAACTGCCTAAGATCTGCTCTCAAGAAACCCTTCAATGAACTTAGCTTATTGACTGGGAAGAACATCAAAGGAAAATTATGAGGCATGAATGCAATGAGCGAGACAAGGATGAGACTAATGGGCATTATCTACAATGGTCTGGAGTTTGACTGGGCCACCTACTTTTTCAGACGGCTCAAGGAACAAATCAAAGAAGAGACAACATCAGCCGAAAAAGGGATAGCAAAAGGACAAAAGAAAAAGGGGATCTTCTGGTTAAAGAAATCCTATGGGATTCATCTTCACTGTCTGTTGAAGTGTCTAACTATACCTTTTGTGGCACTTCATCGATTGCATGATGCTAATGTAATGTATACCTATGTCAAACAACCAAAAGCAGCAGTTGGAGAAAAATGGAAAAAATCAAACAACAGCACCTCCGGTCAAAGGAAGAAACAAAAGGGCCAATGAATTCTGGATAGAGAATGCTTTGGACAATTGAGACATGAGGACAAAGAACAACATGAGGCACATGAATCAAAAAGAAGTGATGATGGTGAACATCAAGAATGAGATGTTAATGAGGAGTCAGGAGAAATCCCTGAAAGGGACATTGATGATAGAGTTGTAGAATATCTAAACTAGAAAATCGGAGATTCCAGGATTCAACTATCTGACTCTGCAAGAATGTTTGATAAAGAAGCTTGGTTCTTTTGATTTCTTGGTGTCACAAACCTTATAGGTCTACATGATGAAACACTACTATGTGAAATGATAGAAAAGGTCACAGCCAGATTGCTTAAGTCCTCTGATGAAGAGGATGGAAATGATGATCAATCTGATGATGATGATGATAATGATCAGAGTGATGGTGACAATGGTGATGATGGAGTAGCAGTAGATGTAATTGATGATGATATCACTCTGCATGCCTTCTTACAGAAAAAGGGAGCAGCAAAGCAAACTCCACCATCTAAGAAAAATGAGCGGATCCAAAGTAAGGTTGTGGAACAACTTTTAGTTAATCCAACAATAGTGTTGGACACTGGATCAGCCGCTGCAACATCAGCAAAGTCAATCCCCAACAGAGACTAAGGGGGAATGAAAGACTTTCACACAACTGAAATCACCACCACTCAAGTACTCGAGGAAGGAGAATGTGATGCTGATGTTACTCAACCAGCTGAACAAAACCAAGATCCTGAACTGGTCCCTTGAACATCATCTCCTTTACCACAACAGGCTCCACAGCAGGAAACTGAACCTGAACCAGTAAGGACTCCACCAGTCGATAGAAGGCAAGAAATTTCTTGATTTCCTTCCACTATATCAAATGAATCCTTTCAATCAGCAGTTGATGCTTTGGTGGATGAGTTTGAACAACAAGCACTCTATCTCAGAACTATGTCAACAACTATCAAGGATTAGAGTCAATCAATAGAAAAAAGTTTCCAAGCAGTTGTTGAATACATAGATGCACAAAATGTGGTTGTGCAAAGGCAATATGATTTCATGCGGTAGATGAATGTCAACCTCACCAATAGGCTTGTAGGCCTAAAAGAGCATGTCTCACTTGAAAATCAGGCTACGGCATCTGCATTTGGCTCCAGAATGGCACCTGTAGTTCAAGATTAATAGATCATGACAAAATGTTTACATCTATTGAATCCAAGCTGGACAGTCTGATCAGTACAACAGAGACTACCAATAGCATTTTGTTACAACAACAGGATGCTGCTGCCAAAAAGAGGAAATAAGTAATAAGCCTGAAGGTTCAACAGTCTGACCCTCACACTTCACTGATGAACAGCTCAAAGCATGAGATAGAGAATTAAGAATCAGAACTAAGGATGAAGAACAACAAGGAAGAGCCTTGAAAGAAAAGGAAATAACTAAAAATGAACCTTGTGTTGGCCTACCTTTCCTAATTCAAAGAAGAGTTGATGACAAAGACATATCAGGCAATCAACAAAGGCTTGGATCTAGCCAACAAAGATGTTATGCAAGTCAACGTCGGTTGAGGACCAGCAGAGGCAGTGGTACTGGACAAAGACACACTACTGGAAGACAATCTGATAAAAAATGGCATTTCACAACTTTTAGAAATAATCAAGAAAAGGAAGCAGCAGTACTAGAAAATGTTAAAGAGTTCTTTAGAGTTCAAGATACACTGTATCCAACAAAGTCACAGGATGAAGCATGGGTAGACTAGCTTAGCTTTCAAGATGATGATCTCGTAGTAAACATGGCAAGAATATACAATGAAGTGAAAAGAGAGTATAGATCCTTAAATCAAGGAACAATGGAAGGAGCATCTAGATCAAGCAGGAAAGCAAATCAATCAGTGCCTCTCTCTGCAAAGGGGCTTGAGGATTTATCCAGTGAAAGACAAGAGGAGTTCAATAACATGACAAAGTTCTTCAAACCTATGGGCAGATTGAATCCTCAGCAATAATGGGTAATGTACAAGGACCTAAATTTTGCGGACCCACACATTGCTAAAGAAAATCCATATTAGTAAAATACTTTGAAGAGCCTCAGGGACATGAAACTATGCTTGATTTCAACCAGCTAATTGTCAAGAATGTGTTTTTAGGTATCTCATACAACACTGTTTTGGAGTCTTGGAAATGGAAATCTCTAGAGATTGATTGGTCAGACATGGAAGTGATTCAAACTACAAAGTTCAAGGGGTACAAGGAAAATCTAAGAAACTTGTAGTTGTAATAATGCTTTTGTGTTTGAACCTCTTTATGCCCTTTATGGATTAATAAAACTGTTGAGTTTTATTCTACTTTTTATGCATAAGTGTTTGACTTTATATTCAGGCTTGTGAGGGTTTTGGCATCATCAAAAAAGAGGAAATTGTTAGGAACATTTTATTGTTTTGATGATGGCCATACTAGCTGTTATAGCAAGCCTGAAATAAGTCTAAAAGCGAAGTATTGTTTGTATAGGCTTTACTTAGAAGTCTAACATGTTGTATAAGATCAGTCAGACATGCACTGTAATATACTGGTAGGACGGCTCAGTAAAGACTTTGGAGCAGCTTAGTGAAGACAACCAAGGAACCAACTCAGGGAAGTGGAGACCTATGGACTTACTTACAACCAAGGAAGTCTATGATGATCTTGGGTAAGTCTTAGATTTTCTACAAGTGATGGAATCTATTCTTTTAATATGGTGTACACTGATCTCACCCAAATCAAGGACCAGTTAAGTACAAATACACATTGGATATCAGGAATTAATGTAGAAGGAAAAACAACAAACCGGCTAAGAGAAAGTTCTACCGGCTGACTAAAGGAATAACATTGAAGAGTATCTCAACAGTGATGTAATGATAAGAACAGACAAGTAAGTCAAATCTAATACACATGATATCTGCAATATAATTAAATCGAAGATCAAGCAATTAATGCATAATCAATCAAGGACGGATTTTATGACGAACGTTTGAAGAAAATCCGGATCACCAAAATCAAGGAGGATTAAATCAAGCAAGAATCAATGATGATTCTGAGAATTAAATAGCCAATAGATGAATTTTTGAGTCAAGGAAATCAAGGTATAAATAGAAGGCATTGACAGATACAAATAGAGACACATATACACACATAGAGACAGATCAAAGTGTTGAAACTCTATCAATTTCCCAAGCCTTCTTGATGAACTAAAAAGATACATATAGAAGATCAAACTCAGAAAATATAGCATTGAATCAATATCAATGTACGGAGTCTGATCATACTTTAGTGAATCCAATTCACACCAAACTGAAGCATTTGAATCAGATTGTCTGAGAAGGAATTGCACCCTTAAAGTGATAGCTGCTGAAGGATTTTTTTCTCAAGGGGAAGTGTGGAGGACTGAATCACTGAAGCTTTTGTAGCCAGGAAGTGATAGTCTTGAGACTATGTATTGGTGAAAGAAAATAGTGAATTTCTTCAATCATCATAGGAGAAGAGTGGATTAAGGGATTACACCACCCCGAAACACTATAAACCTTTGTGTTCATTTCTTACTGCACTTTAATTTAAAGTATTTCCTTACTGCATTTTATTTATACTATGTGAGTGCTTCACTGCTTTGAAACAACTTTTAAGAAGGAACTTATCCGCATCCCAAATTCTTAAAATAAGAAAAGTTTTTGAAACTCCAATATAGTCATTCACCCCCCTATGACTATATTTTCACCCTTCTCTGGGACCAACATGTCTTGTCAAGATTTCTGTTGATAGAAGTTCGGTTTTGTGTATAACAAGTTGTATTGATAGCTTCAGCCCAATACACCTCTCTGGCAGTTTTGCTTCACTGATCATTGTTCTGCCTGCTTCCTTGAAAGTCCTATTTCTTCTTTCAGAACCCCATTCTATTGAGGGGTTCTAGTTGCTGCTAGTTGATGCAATACTCCATTTTTTCCCTAATATTCTATAATGACTTTGTGAAAGAACTCAGTACCTTGGTTTGATATGATATTCAATACCGTAACACTTTTCTCATTTTACAACCTTTTTAGAAGTTCAGGTAACTTTTCCAAAGTATCACTTTTCTTGTTCACGAGGATTACCCAAGTGCATCGTTATCAGACCCGGGTCACTGGTTCAACCATTGGGTCACCGGTTCAACCAGAAAGATTTATATAGTAGTAAATAATATATAATATCATGAAAGATATATATTTTGATAATTTATATTCAAGTAAATAATTATATGAAACTATATATCACCTTATTAGTTACAATTTATAGACTCAAATCATAATTATTTGCATCATACCAGAGAAATTTGATTATTTTTGCTATTTAAAACCTGTTCGATACCCATTTCGTATATTTTTTCATTATATTTACTTGACCCACTGGTTCAACCAATGAGCACCGGGTCATCGGGTCGCCCGTTAAAGAACAGGGTTTACCGGGATTGACCTGTTCACTTTCTTAAATGGGTTAATGCTTGAACCAGCCTGGTTCTTTGACCGGGTCACCGGGTCGAAACGGTTGACCCGCCTAGCCCGGTTTGATAACTACGCCCAAGTGTATCTTGAATAATCATCCACAACTACCAAAGTATACTTCTTTCCACTTATATTTATTGGAGTAGCAGGTCCAAAAAGATCCATGTGCATCGGTTCCAAAACTCTGTTAGTAGACTGCTTTGTCTTAGTCTTCAAACTTGCCTTTATCTGTGTCACTTGTTGACAAGGATTACAAATGCCATCCTTCATGAATGTGATTTTAGGTAGCCCAATTACCAACTTCTTTTTGGCTAACAAGTTGATATCATCAAAATTCAAATGATTGAGTTTCTTGTGCCATAGAAAATTCAGTTCATACTTGGCATATAAATTGAGATAGGTTTCTAGAATAGCAGTTGTACAGTCTACAATGTACACATTTTTGTTGTCTTCTTCCAGCTAGTACAACTTGATGTGCCATTTCACTTAGGATAACGTAATGGTATTTATCATAGGTGACTCTCTAACGCATATCACAAAACTCACGTGTACTCAGGAGGTTATAGTCTAGTCCTTCAACATATGCAACATTCCTGATTGTAAGACCATTTATCACCAATGTTCCAGATCCACTAGTATAACTAGTTTTGTCCTAATTCCAAAAGTTGACTTTTGGTCCATCCTTGGAAACATAATCCTTCAAACAATGCTTGCTTCTAGTCACATGTCTGGAACATCCACTGTCAAAGTACCAGACAACCTAAAAACAGATTTAATGTGTTTTAGGTACCTAAACTTGTTTGGGTCCATGGTGGTCAGTAGTAAGTACAACCCTCGGCATGTTTCCATAAGGTATCCTCTGAAAGGTGTTGCACTCTTGTTCATATATGTATGCAACATTCCCATAGTATCTTTGGTTGAGCTGTGGTGCATTCATATATGATTTTTTGCCTTTTGGTGCATAGTGAACATATTTGTTAGTCGTAACAGTGTAACCATAAGATTGTTGTCTGTTAGGAACATTGTATTGTGGTCTCTGTTGAGGCCTCTGCTGAAACATTGGTTGAGGTCTCGGCTGAGTCCTTAACTGAGTCCACTACTGAAGTCCAGCCTTGGAAATATTATTAAACTGTTTGTTTCTAGCAGCAGGGGCAAAAATATCCCAATCTTCATCAGCAGGGAACCGTCTGCCTTTCCCCGAGATAAGTATACCTTGAATGATTAACATTCTTAGGTTGTGCATTATTGTTATTGGGATATTTCTGGTTCTTAGATGATCTTGGTTTAGCTTTTTGTGTTCCAGTAGATCTTGCAACAGATTTACTATCATCAGGAATGAATGGAGCAGTAGACCTACCTTTGGATCTACACTTATTATTAGGCACAATAGTGCTTTTAGAACCCTGATTTTGCTTCTTTGCATTCTCAGCAGATTTAGTTGTCTCAGCAACCTTCTGGGGTGTAAGATCTTATGCAGCTAAAAAATTAGGACAAATTCTGGCACTAAGTTTAGCCGTATTATGTGCCATAAGTGCAGTGTCATCTGATTCGTTTCAATAAAAAGGGCTTTTTCACTTTCAACTTCATAACCAGATTCATCACCAGCAACCAATGCTTTTCTACCTGGTCTCCTCTGCTGACCTCTTTGTCTCAGCAGATCATGACATTTAGGTCTGAAATATCCTTTCTTTTTTGCAATTAAAGCACAGATAGTCAGGATCCTTCTTTTGTTTTAGTTCAGGACAATCAGCCTTGAAGTGTCAAGGCTTCTTGCAGTTGAAGGACAAGTAGTCAGGATCCTTCTGTTGTTCATTATTTTTCTTGGGTGTTTTCTCGACACAGGTCTTTGGAGATGCTCTTCCATTTTTCATCGTTTGGAGTTTTTTTGTCATCGATACTATTTGTTGCTGCATGTCATCAAGTTCATCATCAGGAGCACTTGATGATTCTTCTCTGTATGTAGCAGCCAGTGCTGTAGTTTTTGGTAGTTCTATTTTAGCACTTGCAATAAGGTCTTCACTGAACTCATAAGCTTTCTAAGAGAATATCTTGGAGGTATCTTCTTCTTGAAGTTTTCTGGTCCTCCATTGTAGTGACTTTCGTCTTCCACATTTCTCTTGAAGGTAGAGCCTTCAAAACTCTTGTGTTGATTTCTTCTTTTGTGTAAACCACATTCAGCAGGGTGAGTTCATCTAGAATTCCATTTAATTTGATTCTATTTTCTCAATGGTTTCAATTGATTTATTTTGATCTCTTGAAAATTCTATTTGGCCACAATGACTTTGTTCTTTTTGATATCATGAGAACCTTAACATATGAGTTGCAGTTTCTCCAAAACATCCTTGGCAGTCTTGCAGTCCTTCACCTTCATGTACATATTTCTTCCAAGGTTCTATAAATGATAGCAATATTGTTCAGATTAGCCTTCTTTCTATCTTCAAGACCCCAATCTTTCTTAGGTTTAGGAATTCATGTGTTGACTCCATTGATAGTTACCATATGAGTGATTTGTGAAGGTCTGTCAATTAGAACATCCATCATTTTGTCATTTGTAGAAGCTAGATAAGCCAGCATACTGATTGTTATCCATGATGCAATGTTTGAAAAACAGAAACTAGAAAATGTTTTCAAAGGTTTTTCACAAGAACAACAAGTGAGAATCACTTCAGAATAGAAGCTCTGCTCCGATACCAATTGTTGGTCCCTTAAAAAGGATTTGGATAATTTTTGAGGGGGGGTGAATAAACTAAACACTTAAAACTTTTTTGAGTTTGAACAAATCAACTGATTACTAGTCGGTTGACTATGGAGTCTGCTTAGTCTAGTGCAGCAAAGTAATACTTAAGGATTTTACTTGTTAACATTATGATACTAAATATTAGATACTCAGTAGTGTTGTGTGTGAAATTAGAAATACTTCAACAGATAGATAACGTTGTTATGTTGTAAAAAAACACTGGAAGTAAATGCGGTAAATAAAGTAAAGCAAGTTTTATAGCGGTTTTAAGTGGTGTAATCCTATCAGTCCACTATTCTCTTGTAATGTTGAAGGAAATACATTAGAGTATTTTGAGGTTGCAGTTACAAAAGTCCTTAAATTGTTTGTCCTTGACCAATAACTATGGCTTCACAAACTGAACACTAAGAAACATGTAGAATTGCTGCACCTAAGTATTCCATTGGTCTATGAAGGATAGGATTGCCTCTTCACCAGCTCCACCACAAAACAACATTCATTCAAACTTCAACAGTGCTTCTCTGTATTCAGGTATCTTTGAAAAAGAAAGTTTTGAACAAGAAAGTGATTCAGGTTTGAAATGATTTTGATCATGATGGAAAGATCAGCAGCTTAAGGTATTCAAGTGTGTAAACTGGATGATACTTTAATGTAGGAACACTTACAGAATTTCTGGATCAAGATTATGCTCAGTTCAGCAGGGTGTAATGCTCTTGATTGCTTATAAGTTCGGTAGTAATTCTTATTCTAGGGGTCTTCTATTTATAGGTGAAAATCCAACGTTTGAATTTCAAATTTGAATATGACCGTTATTGGATTTTCTAATTATTCCTTAAATTTCCCTCTGATGTACATTTTGACACAGTCAGTGTCCTTCTGACTGTCAGTCAGTCAAACAATAGTTATTCTTCAATTGAATCGGCTCTAAATTCCTTGTAACGTCGTTTTAATCTTCACCAATGATTGACAGAATAATCCAATGCTTGTAATCCATCCTTATCCATTTAAAATTCCAGAATAATATTTGGATCGGATCAACTTCTTTTAAGTATACTCAGCTGATAGTTGGTTCATAAGTCTGTTGTGTTCTTGGATGAACACATCAGCTGATTACTTTTCATCTAACTTTAAATTATGATGTTAGAGTACAGAATTTTAACCTTAACTATATCCTATTCATCACATGTCCTTTGTGGGAACTTAGACCGCACTACTACAAAAAAGCATAAAGATCACGATTTTTAAGTGTGATATATTTACATTAGTCACGGCTTCCAAAGTGTGGCATATTGAGGTGTGACATAAAGTACTTTAACTCAATTACAGTTACAAACTGTGATCTATTATAATAATTATCACACTTAAAACCCGTGATCTATTATAGTTGGTATCACACTTAAAAACCGTAATCTATTATAATTTTATCACATTTAAAAACTGTGATCTATTATAGTTGTTATCATAGTTAAAAACCGTGATCTATTATAGTTGTTATCACACTTAAAAACCGAGATCTATTACAATTAAAACACATTTAAAAACTGTGATCTATTTTAGTTGTTATCTCACTTAAAAACCGTGATCTATTATAATTTAAATCACACCAATAAGAGTGTTCTTTTTTTCAAAAACAATATATAAGCGCACATATTTTTTTGTCTTTGTTGGGAATCGAACCCGGATGCTCCGGATTAATGAGCCACACTTATTACCACTAGACCGATGTTTTCTTTCTTTTAATTTTCGACCACACTAAACTAAAATCTCATTATAAAATATCATATTATTTTAATCACATTCAAAAACTGTGATTGATTGTTTTTTGTCTCATTTTTCCTAAAAACCGTGACAATAAAAATTGTGATATATTTTAGTTGTTATCACACTTAAAAACCGAGATCTACTATAATTTCAACACATTTAAAAACTGTGATCTATTTTAGTAGTTATCACACTTAAAAACTGTGATCTATTATAGTTGTTATCACACTTAAAAACCAAGATCTATTATAATTTCAGCACATTTAAAAACTGTGATCTATTTTAGTAGTTGTTATCACACTTAAAAACCGAGATATATTATAATTTCAATAAATGCACACATATCTTTTATTATATTAAAGTGTGATCATTCTTTTTTTACGAAAACGAAATAAACGCACACATATCTTTTGTTGCCACCGGGACTCGAACTCGGATACTCTGGATTAAGGAACCACACTAATTACCACTGGGTTGATGCCTACTATATTATCATTTTTGACCACACTAATCTAAGATATGATTATAAAATATCATATTATTTTAATCACATTTAAAAACCGTGATTGATTGATGTTCTTGTCTCAGTTTTCTTAAAGACCGTGATAATAAAAACTATGATCTATTTGAGTTGTTATCACACTTAAAAACCGAGATCTATTATAATTCAACACATTTAAAAACTGTGATTTATTTTAGTTGTTATCACACTTAAAAATCGTGATCTATTATAGTTGTTATCACACTTAAAAACCGAGATCGTTTATAATTTCAACACATTTACAAACTGTGATCTATTTTAGTAGTTGTTATCACACTTAAAAGCCGAGATCTATTATTATTTCAATCACACCTAAAAAGTGTGATCATTCTTTTTTCTCACACCTAATAACTGTGATAAAAAGTTTAAGTGTGATATATAAACATTTTACTTGTCTCGGTTCTCTTAAAAGTGTGATCCTTATCTTTAGATAAGTGTGATCTATATCTCTTTTCTTATTAGTGGATATAATTTGTCTCACCTTTTCTATAATTGTGACAAAAATATCATGAATTCAGTCACAGTTTAAAAATGAGATTAATTGATATAATTTATCTCGCTTTCTCAATAATCGTGACAAAAATATCATACCAATTTAGTCACAGATTAAAAGTGTGATAGTTTGGTATAATTTATCTCGTTTTTTCAATAACTGTGATAAAAATATCATATCATTTATGTCACTGTTTTAGATGTGAGATTGATATATATAATTTATCTCGCTTTTTTAGAAACCGTGACAGAAATATCATATCAATTCAGTCACAGTTTAATAATGAGATTGATTGATATAATTTATCTCGGTTTTTCAATAACTGTGACAGAAAAATTATATCAATTAAGTCACACTTTAAAAATGAGATTGATTAATATAACTTATCTCAGTTTTTCAATAAGTGTGATAGAAAACTGTAAGTGTGATATATATATTTTCGTTGTCACGGTTTTATTGAAACTGTGATTGTTTTCATATCTTAAGTGTGACCTATGTCCAAATTTGTAGTAGTGCCGTCTATACAAGGTATATGTGATCCGTTTAGGCAGTCACAAAGTTACCTAAATTTTGATCTCATATCCTTGGCTTTTAAATCTTCATTACTAAGTTTGAACCATTTTCCTTCATTCTTAAATAATGCGTTTGAACCCTCATCCTTCAGTCTTCAATAGGTCCTAGACACTCTTCTAATAACCTAATCTAGATTGGTCTACTAACCAAGTCTGCTGGCCCTTTTACAGTGCTCGTTCGATCAAATATATACAAAGATCAAACTCTAATTAACCTATACATTCATTCTAGACATCTTTTTGCCTTTGCCCTATAACAGCTAGACTAGCACTCATCATTAAAACTAAATTATTTCCAACAAGAATCTGCAGTTAGAAATAAACGATTTGAACAAAAGTTTAAATGGAAAGAATCTACACAACATTAAGGAGGATTCTGAGTTACTGAATAAATAGAGCTAAATAAATTGCTTAAGCATGTGTAAAGGGAAAATGAGTAGTGACATAGCAGTAACAGCAGCAGCAAAAGAAATGTGAAAAGCAAATAAAGAAGATACGTACTTTATGTGTGTGGGTAGCGAATTCAACACCGATGGTGGATTTAGATTTCAAGTAGAACTCATTTCTGGTGAATCAAGAGAGAAAATTAGATTTTCCAACTCTAGAGTCGCCTATCAACACAACTTTGAACATATAATAGTACTTCTCGTCATGTCTCCTCTCCATTTCTTCTCTTCTCTTCTCTTTTTTTCTTTTCCCTGTCGGATCACTTCTTTCTCTCTATCTCTCTCTTCGTACTCTTTGCTCACTCTCTATTATTCTAACTGTAAAGAATAGTGAGGGAGTGTGAATAGGGTTTAATGATATGGAGAGGGCAAAATGGGTGTGTCGAAGATGGAGGTGCCCTAGCTATTTTGTGGAGGAGGCGTGTGTTTTACGGAATTAAAAGTTAGGGAAAATTGATAAGACAGGGTCTTTTACCCTCTATTTTTAGACGAAAAATAAAAGGAGGGTGCTGATAAGACATTCACAAAGCCCTTACAGCAAATTTTTTGTTTTTTAAAAATTCATTATAGTGTAGCAAAATGCAGGAATGTTGCAAACGTCTTATTACATACCAGAAGGGGCATTTGTTATTAAATGCCCTAAAATTGATGTCTTAATAGGAATATTTTGTAGTAGTGATATATACAGAATACCCGTTAAGAGAAGGTGTTTGAATTACGTACAAATTATATGAATATTGTTAATATGGAAGTTTAGTATACCAGGTATTACATTATTAGTTATAAATACTATTTCTTGATTCTTCTTCTCTTTCCTCATTTCGCTTTTCTACTATTTTATGTGTTCCTTGGCTATCCAAAAATCTAATGTTCGTGTCTGAATTATTCTTTCGGACAACTCTGCAACAATTGAATTCTTGCCTAAATCTTTTTTGGCAAATGATCAAAAAATAGTCAAATGCATCCACCATGATCAGGCTAAAGAGGATGTTTATTCCTGGTCCTCCAGCCCCTTAATTTATTTTTATGCCAATAAAACATGCTCTTTGACCTCGAATTGTAATTGTGGTCATCCAGCCTTTCTTATTCCTAGTCAGCATTTGGTTAAGAATAATTATAGCGAGTGTAGTCATCAATGAATGAAACATAATATCTAGACCCTCCTTTCATGGCAACCGGGGAAGTTCTTTACACATTAGAATGAGCAAGATCAAATAGAGCAAGGGAAAAGGAAGAACATTTATTAAACGTTAAGGCACAAAATTTAGCCAGTCTACACCCACTACAGTCAAAAATATAATGTGGTTTCAAATTGCCTAACACTTGAGTGGAACCCAAAAAATGTAAACGATATGTAGAGACATAACCTAAATGAGAATGCCCAAAATAAAATTCAAATGATGAAGAAGTCAATTGAAACAAAAAAAGATCCACACTAGTTGCTGCAACATCTTGTACTTTTAGGTGTTCCAAAACATAGAGTCCATCCTGGCTATGGCCGGTCTTATTCAGCATCGAGATTGGGGGTCCTGCAAACAACACATGACAAAGAAAATGAGACTAAATAACCTTCTTCACACAACTGACTAACAGACATAAGACTTAGTTTAAGATTGGGAAGGGGACCGGAGTATCGTGCCATAGCTTCTACAACTTGTGAGATTGTTTGGTTACGATGGTTACTTGTATATATGGGATGAGTTTCTACATCATCCAACTCCATTGCATTGCGATAATAAGAGTTCCACCAACATTGCAAATAATTAAGTCTTCCATGAGCGGACAAAACATATTGAGTATGATTTTCACTTGACTCGTCATCATCTTCAGCTGGGCAATGTGACATTGCCCTTTCTTCCTTCCTTTGTGAAAATTGTTGAACCGGTTCGATACCCATTTAATACAATTTTTCATTAAATTTACTTGACCCACTGCCTTAACCAATGCCCATCGGGTCATTGGGTCACCGGCTGAGCCACATGGTTTACCGGATTTGAACGGTTCGCTTTCATAAACGGGTTGATGCTTGAACCGGACCGGTTCCTTGACCGGATCACTGGATCGAACGGTTGAACCTCCGGGCCAGGTTTGATAACTATGCCCAAGTGTATCTTGAATAATCATCCACAAATACCAAAGTATAGTTCTTTCCACTTATACTTATTGATGTTGGAGGTCCAAAAAGATCCATGTGCAACGGTTCCAAAACTCTGTTTGTAGACTACTTAGTATTGGACTTCAAACATGCCTTTATCTGTTACCCTTGTTGACAAGCATCACAAATGTCATCCTTCTTGAATGTGATTTCAGGTAACCCAATTACCAACTTCTTTTTGACTAACAAGTTGATATCATCAAAAATCAAAAGACTGAGTTTCCTTTGCCATAGAAAATTCAGTTCAGACTTGGTATGTACAATGAGACAGGTTTCTGGAACACCAGTTGTCCAGTCTACAATGTACACATTTTTTTGTCTTCTTCCAGCTAGTACCACTTGATGTGCCATCTCCCTTATGACAATGCAATGATCTTTGTCAAATGTGACTTTGTAACCCATATCACAAAACTCACTAGTACTCAACAGGTTGTAGTCTAGTCCTTCAACATATGCAACATTTTTTATTGTAAGACCATTTTTCACCAATATTCCAGATCCTCTAGTATATCAAGGTGTGTCCTTATTCCCAAAGTTGACTTTAGGTCCATCATTGGCAACATAATCCACCAAACAGTGATTGCTTCTGGCCATATGTCTCGAACATCTACTGTCAAAGTACCAAACAACCTACAAAAAAAATTTAATGTGTTCTGGGTATCTAAACCTGTTTGGGTCCATGGTGGTCAGTAGTAAGTAAAACCCTTGGCATGTTTCAATAAGGTCTCCTCTGATAGGTGTTGCACTTTTGTTCATATATGTATGCCAAATTCCCATAGTATCTTTGGTTGGGCTATGTTGCATTCATATATGATTTCTAGCCTTATGGTGCATATGCTTGTGCATAGTGATCTCTACTGTTAGTTGCAGCAGTGTAACCATAAGATTGTTGTCTGTTAGGAACAACATTGTATTGTGATCTTGGTTGAGTCCTTGACTGAGTCCACTACTGAAGCCTAGCCTTAGAATTATGATTAAAATGTTTGTTTCTAGTAGCAGGGGTAGGAATATCCCAATCTTCATCAGCATGGAACAGTCTGCCTTTCCCCTGTTGAGATAAGTATCCTTGAATGATTAACATTTATAGGTTTTGCATAATTGTTTGTTGGTCCCTTGGAAAGGCTAGCACAAATTTAAGGGGGGTGAATAAACTTGTCCCTAAAACTGGATTTAAAACAAATTAAGGTTCAGTTAAACTTGTGTGGAGTTAAGCTGACTAAGCTGAGTTTAACTCAAACTGACTTAATCTTGAAACTGAGTCAACCGGCAACAGATAAGTTTTAGCCTTTTTCTTGATCTTGTTATTCTCTGTGAAAACTGAGTGTAGTAAACTGAATTCCGATGAATGTCAGATTGTGAATTGTGAGGTGTATAACAATCAATTATCAAAGTGCTGTAAGTAAATGCTGAATAAGTAAGTAAGTGCGTAAAGTAAATAAGACAAGTATTATAGAGGTTCCAGGTGGTGTAATCCTGTACGTCCTCTCTTCCCCTGTGGTGCGGAGGAAAATTCCACCAGAACTTCTTAAGGTGAACTGTTACAAAAAGTCCTAAACAATAGTCCTTGGCTAATCCCTAGCGTCACTATCTAAACAGTTGTAGAAAATGTAGAATTGCTGTTCTTCATCAGCATGGAACAGTCTGCCTTTCCCCTGCTGAGATAAGTATCCTTGAATTATTAACATTCGTATGTTTTGCATAATTGTTTGTTGGTCCCTTTGAAAGGCTAGCACAAGTTTAAGGGGGTTGAATAAACTTGTCTCTAAAACTGGATTTAAAACAAATTAAGGTTCAGTTAAACTTGTGTGGAGTTAAGCTGACTAAGCTGAGTTTAATTCAAACTGACTTAAGCTTGAAACTGAGTCAACCGGCAGCGGATAAGTTTTAGCATTTTTCTTGATCTTGTTATTCTCTGTGAAAACTGAGTGTAGTAAACTGAATTCCGATGAATGTCAGTTTGTGAATTGTGAGGTGTATAACAATCAATTATCAAAGTGCTGTAAGTAAATGCTGAATAAGTAAGTAAGTGCGTAATGTAAATAAGACAAGTATTATAGAGGTTCCAGGTGGTGTATTAATCTTGTACGTCCTCTCTTCCCCAGTGGTGCGGAGGAATATTCCACTAGAACTTCTTGAGGTGAACTGTTACAAAAAGTCCTAAACAATAGTCCTTGGCTAATCCCTAGCGTCACTATATAAACAGTTGTAGAACAGGTAGAATTGATGTTCTTCAATTGCTTGAACACTGATCCTTGGAGGGTTGAATTGCCTCTTCACCAGCTACCACCACAAACACAGTCTACCCGACTGCTTGTCACAACTGTCCTTGGCGAAACCTTCCCGGTTTGCTTCACAGTCTAAAACCTTTGATGTAAAATCAAAGTTGGGCTGAGAATCAATAAATTGATTCTTGTTTGTGGTTCTTCAAAGTGTTTTATTCTTGATAAAATCTGTGTAGCTTGAACACTTGAAGAATTTCTAGATATGATCTTGTTATAGCGCTGAGATGATAGTAATTCGAATAAAACGACTAATGCATAAAATCGCTTGATAATACTTGTTAATTCATTTTTTATCCTTGGTGCAAAGTCATCTATTTATATGTGAGATCCAACGTTCATCTGGCTTCAATTCGAATTGTATCAACGTCTCACTTGTAACGGCTATATTTTTTGACCGTTCTGCTATGTCAGTAACTCATCCAATGAATTTGATTCCTTTATAACGTTCGACTGTACGATCAATTTGTTGGATGGCTGACTTATAAAATTGAGTTTCCTTATCAGTTTGATACTGAGTTTATTGTTTGTCAGTTTCCTTACTGACTTGGAGCGTTAACTGAGATTTTACTCTTTTTCAAATATCAGTACTCCAGTTTTCATCTGATTATAATTAACTTAATCAGAGTACACCATGGCTCATTATCATCTAAGAATTCATTGTCCTTATGATTCTTAAGTCTTCATACAAGATCCATAAAGTCAGTTCAGGTCACCACAATCTTGCCTGAAGTCTAACTTTACAGTCTCGACTTGTAATCTTCATCACTGAGTTTGATCCCCCTGTTCTTCAATCTTCAATAACTGAGTCTGTGACACTCAGTTCTTCAGTCTTCTATATATGCCAACTGAGTCTGTGTCCCTCAGTGAACTTATATTTTTCAGTTTGATGCTGGTGTATTCTGAGTCAGTTTCTGTCTTAGTGATTTCCTATTTTCTAGATGACTTCCAGTTTTTCAGTTTTACGACACACTAATTATTACAGTGCTTGTCTGATGTAACTTATACAAATATCAGACTCTAGTAAAACCTATATTCAGTTCTAGACATCTTTTAGCTTTTCACTATAACAGCTGGCTTCAAAGCACTTCATCAATGGGGTTAAGATAATACTTTAAACAAATATGATGAATTATTATCAAAACATAAATTTTATTTCCAACAATTTCCCCCTTTTTGATGATGCCAAAACTCTCCCTAAAAGAAAAGCTTAATGATCAAAACAATGTAAAACTTGAAACTGGATTTCATTAGAATGAGCAAAAACTGGAATAGTTACATTTTTGTTCAAAATAGTGTAACTAGATACTAAGTTCTCTTTTGTGCTTTTTGCATGACTGAATCGAATTTTCTTGCTTTGTCATACATATGAAAATCATCTTTTATCTTGGAGTCTATCTTTGAAAAATTCTTGTTGTAGTCAACTTGACTTCCTTCTTTCCATCTTCTCCATTGAATTATCTTTGGTAAGTCTGATTCTTTCAAGTAGTAATTTTCAAATTCTACTACATCTGCTTTCATTTGTTCAGTCTTGTCTTTATTCTTCAGTTATCATCAATCCTCTGATTTTTCTTGTATTGTGCCATTTTCTGCTTTGAGAATAAATCAGATAAAAAGTAGTTCTAGGATTCTTCAGTTGTCATGTCCCTGTACTTAGCTTTGATAGGATTGTGATCGTTGGTAAACTTCATCCATAGATCCTTTGTTAGAGCAACTCTTCTATCTCCAGGTTGACTGTACTTTTCAATGAGCTGTTCGTCAGTTAGTTCTTTCCTTAAGAACTTAGGATCTGATTTGTATCTTTGCAATTCATCTTCAAGTCGCTTCATTTCTCCAAGTAACTTCAGCTTTTCTTCTTCAGCTTCCCCCTTTTTGGCATCATATAACTGATCTACCAGGGCATGGGTTTCTTTTTGATCTTCTACGATCTGTCGCTGAGAAGCAAGTACCTCTTTAAGCTGAGTTTTTAACCCATAGATATGCTGATTCATATGCCAGTGAGCTTGGGCATGTGTTTCCCTATCTACTGCGGTTGAGTCATCAAGTTTTTGTTTGAGTAACAAAATTTCAAGCAGAACTTGAACTTGATTTGTGCATCATCTCTAGTCTTGATTGAAGTGAAACATCTGTTCTGGTTCTATATCGAGATATCCAAAAATATTTGACAAAAGATCATTTTGTGCATCCTTGGTACTAAGCATAATCTTCAAATTTTCATGTACTTTTGCCAATTCATCCTTTGTGAGGAAGTCAGAAGGATCATAAGTATCTTCTATTTGATCCTTAAACTGAGTATTATCTTTAATAATCATCAGTTGTTGATTAGCAGTTCCAACAGCTGCTTCCTGATTGTCAGTTGTCTGATCTCCAACAGGTAATCCTTCTTGCTAAGATACAGTTTGCATTTCTAGAGGTTGAGGTTGAGGTTGAGTTTCTGTTTGCAAAACTGTAGTCTCATCAGCTTCTTTTCTTGATTCATCATCTTTATCATCATCTTCTTCTTTGAAGTATCTTTTGAGGTAGATGATGTGCCTGATTCTCTTCTTTTTGCTAGTTCAGTGAATCTTTTGAAACAATTGTCAAGAAATTCCGAGATAGGAAACAGAACATATAGATCTCTAACTTCCAATTTCTCCAAGAGTAGTTTTTTCTTCAGTCTGTAGACTGACATCTCGAGAATCCTCTGGTTTAAGTTTCATCTGCATTAGCTTGATGATTCTATCAGCTTCAAAAATTGGTGCTGATTGCTGAACTGATTCATGCTGTAACTGAGAAGTATGGTCAGTAGTGACCTTTTCTTGTGTAACTTCAGTTGTCAGTTGTTGTTGTTGCTGTTCCCCCTCAGTTGGTGCTTTTTCTTTTGAGATTTATAGGTACAAGCATCTTACAACTGATCTTGCTTCTGTTGATTCAGCCTTTCGCTTAGTCCCTTTGTGTACAGCTTCGGGTTGAGACACAGTTTTCTGACTTGCTTCAGGTTGGGAAGTTGTTCCTGCGATTTCCTTTGTAGGTGCAGATAGCCTTGCTTGCTTCCCTTCCTTGATTCTTTCTAAGTAAAACTGAATGATTCCACTGAGTGTATTCTTCAGTCGGAATCTATCAACAGTTTCTTGTCCTTCGGCTTGAGCTCGTCTTGCACTGTCTAATTCAGCCAAATGTTGTCTCTTAAACTGATTGACAACATAGCCCCCCCAATTGAATTCTATTCCATCCCAGATTATATTCATGAGATAAATATTTTCTTCTAACAGTATACTAACTCCTTTGGATTTCCCAATGACGTGTTTGCTGAACCATCTGTTGAGGAGTCCAAATTCTGGCTTGGTTTTGTCTAGATGAATACCAGGTTTGATTGGTTCTGTAGAAAAAGTAAGTAGCTCAAGAAAAGCATCTCTTTTCAATGGTAAAGTAGTCCAATATGTTGTTGTCATAGTTGAATTTGGGAAGCCAAAGAGTGTCCTTGTGACGCTTTCATTGAGAACAATGCGATCTCCACGAACTTTGGTCATCAGAGAGTCTCGTACCAAACGCTTATTTTGCCAAAATTGCAAAATTCCTTCTGTATCACGTTCTTCTTTGAACTTAACTTCCAGTAAGTTTCTCAAGTCTGGTGGTTTCTCGATTTTATCACATACCCAGCTTGCTAACAGAGTGTTTTGACACAGTGGTTCATACATTTCGAATGTCAGTTCATCTAACTCTGTTATTAATCTTTCTTGTTTTGATTTTTCTGAAGCGGCCATGTTTGAGTGTTAACACAAAAAATGATTTTTGAGAAGAGAGATTTTGAAGCGTTTGTTTTGTTTTCTGGAAAGGGTGAGGATTTTGAATTTTGATTTGAAGTAATGTGAACGGAGGTTGAATAAATAGGTATGAAATTCTGGCGGTTGAGTAGTACAACTTTTCAAATTCCATGATGGTTTTCGGTAACCGATGCATGTACTGTTCGACAATCGTGGGGTGTACACGCGAAATTCTGACAAAAAGAACTGCAGTATTTTAATGTGACATAACCGATGTTGATTTTATCATGTCAACCTTTGACTAAATTTGACTGGAATAGAAACTGATGCTGAGGTCAGTTTTAGAAATAATGTCCAGTTCCATCAAACTTTCAGTTTCAGTTAATCAGTTTGAGATTGTTGATGTCAATGACTGATCTGTTAAGTGAGCGCACCCAACATTAACAAAGATTAATCCACTTGAAGAATCTCTGGCTTAACTGATTTAACTGACTTTGATTATTCCCAACTCAGTTCTTAATTTTGCAAATCTTTCTTTGTCTAATGGCTTTGTAAAGATGTCTGCCAACTGATCTTCAGTAGGTACATAAAGAACTGTTATATGCTTTTTCTCTGCATGATCTCTTATAAAGTGATGACGCACATCAATGTGTTTTGTTCTTGAGTGTAACATTGGATTATCAGTGATTGCAATTGCACTTGTGTTATCACACGTTATGGGAATTGTTCCTTCTTCTATCCCATAATCTCTTAATTGCTGTCAGATCCCTAAAACTTGAGCACAATAACTTCCAGCTGCTATATACTCTGCTTCAGCTGTTCAAGTTGAAATTGAGTTTTGCTTCTTGCTAAACCATGACACAAGTCTGTTTCCTAGTAACTGACATGGCCTGATGTGCTTTTTCTTTTCCACTTTGCATCCAGATAATCTGAGACTGAATAAGAAATCAGCTTGAATTCTCCTTCTTTTGAATACCATATTCCAACTCCATCGGTGTCTTTCAAATATTTCAATGTCCTTTTCACAACTGTGAGATGACTTTCCTTTTGTTTGGACTGAAATCTTGCACATACACCAACAGTAAAAGATATGTCTGGTCTACTTGCTGTAAGATAGAGTAAGCTTCCAATCATCCTTCTGTAGAGTGTTTGATCAACATCTTTGCCTTCTTTGTCTTCGTCTAGCCTGATGTTGGTCCCCATTGGTGTAGAAATTCCAGTAGATTTTTCCATACCAAACTTTTTGGTAAGTTCTTTTGTATACTTTGTTTGGTGAATGAAAATTCCATCATCTAACTTTTTAACTTGTAAACCAAGGAAGTAATTCAATTCTCCTATCATACTCATCTGAAATTTGATTTCATCAAATTTGCAAATTTCTCACATAGCTGTTCATTTTCTGATCCAAAAATGATATCATCAACATAGATTTGAACAAGAAGAGTATCTTCTCTATTCTTCTCCACCAGAAACTGAGATAGAGTTTCGTACCATGCTCTTGGTGCTTGTTTAAGTCCATAAAGAGCTTTCCTTAGCTTGAAAACTTTGTCTGCTTGATCTTTGATTTTGAATCCAGGTGGTTGTGGAACGTATACTTCTTCTTCAAGAATTCCATTCAGAAATGCGCTTTTAACATCCATTTGATAAACCTTGAATTTCTTCTGAGCTGCAAAGGCGAGAAATAATCTGATTGCTTCTAATCTTGCAACTGTTGCATAGGTTTCATCAAATTCTATGCCTTCAGCTTGAGAGTATCCTTTAGCTACAAGTCTTGCTTTGTTTCTGATGATATTCCCATCTTCATCAAGTTTATTTCTGAAAACCCATTTGGTTCCAATGATATTAACATGAACTGGTCTATCTACCAATTCCCATACTTGATTTCTCTTGAATTCATTGAGTTCTTCTTGCAAAGCTAATATCCAGTCTGGATCTTTCAAGGCTTCTTCAATTTATTTAGGTTCTGATTGAGATAGAAAACACGCAATTATTGCATCTAAATGATGTCTTGTTCGAACACCAGTTTGAGTATCACCAATTACTTGTTCTTCAGGGTGATCTCTCATCCATTCATATGTGGGTGTTTGCATCAAAGGATTTATATCTTGTTCGACTGGTTCTTCAAGAACTGATTCTTGAATTTCTTCAGTTGGATTAGGAACATGTAGTTCAGGTGTGGTTTGTTGAGTAGTTGGAAACTGAGACTGATCTTGATCTGAACATTCTGAAATTTGTAGTCTTCCAATGTCAACTGAAACTGGTTCTGGCATGACTGGTAACTGAGACTGAGAAACTGGTTCTTGTCGGTCTTCAGTTGCTTCACCAGGGAAGTTTGGTTCATCAAATACTACATGTATTGATTCTTCATGCTTGAGTGTCCTTTTATTTAGTACTCTAAAAGCTTTGCTCACACTTGAATATCCTAGAAAAATTCCTTCATCAGCCTTGGGCTGAGAAACATGAAGTTGTTCTTTTCCATTATTGTGTATGAAACATTTGCTTCCAAAAGCATGAAAGTATGAAACATTTGGTTTTCTTCCATTCCAAATTTCATAAGGAGTCTTCTCATGTCTTTTGTTCATGAGAGCTCTGTTATGAGTGTAACAAGCTGTGTTAACTGCTTCTGCCCAATATCTTTCAGGTAGTTTAGCTTCACAGATCATAGTCCTCCCAGCTTCTTTGAGCGTTCTATTTCTTCTTTCAGCTACACCATTCTGTTGAGGTGTTCCTGTGGCAGCAAGTTGGTGTAAAACACCATTTTCTTCACACTATTCAATAATCACACTGTTGAGGAATTCGGTTCCTTTATCTGATCTTATCTTCACAATTGAAACTCCTTTCTGATTTTGAAGTCTCTTGAGTAGTTCTGCGAGTCTTTGCTTGGTTTCACTTTTCTTGGTTAGAAATATTACCCAAGTGTACCTTGAAAAATCATCTACTACCACCAATGTGTAATTCTTTCCACTGATACTAATTGGTGTAATAGGTCCAAATAAATCCATGTGTAGTAACTCTAGATGTCTGGTTGTTGAATGCTGAGATTTGGTCTTGAAACTTGCTTTTGTTTGCTTTCCTTGTTGACATGCATCACATAAGTTGTCCTTCTTATATGATATTTCTGGTAGTCCAATGACTAACTGCTTCATAACAAGTGTGTTGATGTCATCAAAATTAAGATGACTCAGTTTCTTGTGCCATAGCCAACTAATTTCTGATTTTGTATGCACAAGCAAACAGGTTTCAGCAACGGCTGTTGTCCAATCTACTACATACATATTTTCTTTTCTTCTTCCGGCTAAGACAACTTGATAAGCTGATTCGCTGACGACAACGCAGAATTCTTTGTCAAAAGTAACTTTGTATCCCATATCACAAAATTGACTGGTGCTGAGTACATTGTAGTGTAGTCCTTCTACATAAGATACATTCTTGATTGTAAGTCCATTCCAGATTTAGGTGCCACAACCTCTGGTGTATCCAAGTTTGTCTTTACTTCCAAAATTAACCTTTGGTCCATCCTTTGCAATAAAATTACTGAGACATTCTTTACTCTTTGTCATGGGTCTAGAGCAACCACTATCAAAGTACCATATATCCTGCAATAAAAATTAGAAGTTTTTAGGTACCCAATTCAGTTTGGGTCCATGGGGGTCAGTTGTCAGTACAACTCTGGGAATATATCCTTTTGGGATTCTTCGGATATTGTTGCACTTGTTTTCATATATGTAAGCCACACTCCCATAGTATCTATGTTTGGACTGTGTCTTATTTATATGATCTCTCAGGTCTTTTGACTGAAACTTATTTCCATGTTGCTTTTTATTATTAAAGCTAGAATCATAACCGTCATTCCTTCTGTACTGAGGTCTGAACTGACTTTGGGACTTTTGCTGAGAACTGAGATTAGTCCTCTGCTGAGTCTTGGACTGAAACCTTTGATAGGTTTTCTGTCTGGAATGATTGTTATTATCAGTTTTAGCAATAGATGCAGTAAAATTCCAATCATCATCAGTGGGATATAGTCTTCCTTTCCCCCTGAATGTGTGAATCCTTGAATGATTGACATTCTTGGATTTACTTTGACTGTAATTTTTCTGGTTCTTGACTTGATTGGTTTTTGTGGACCTGGTAGTTGATTTCCCAGTTTGGTTTTCTTGAGGTACAGCCGATTTACCATTTGGTTTCCCTTTATAGGTAAATCTGGTTGTTTTCTTGGAAAACTAATTTGTCCTATGTGATACTGGCTTTACTGGTTCAACAATTTTCTCGGTTTGTGGAAGTTTCTCATCTACAAACTTGATACCAGTTTTGGTACTAGGTTTGATAGCTTTGTTGGTTCCATCCTTAGAAGATTGCTGTGTATCAAATCCTAAACCAGTTTTGTCTCCATATGGTTTTCCAGATTTGAATCCGGTAACCGAACTTGATTGAGCAAATGATTCAGTTGCTGCTACTGATATAGTCGGCCGGTACTGAATCTTTTCTTTATCAGTTCTAGTCAGTTTTAACACTTTTAATTCAGACTTCAATCTTTCAACTTCAAGAATTGGACTTTCCTTCTCAGCTTTAATTGATTCATAACCAGCTTGAATAGTTATTAGCTGATTCATCAATTCATCAAGTGTTTCTTCTAATTCTTGGTTTTTTGGATTGGAGTCAGTGGTCGAAGAACATGCATTTTGCATGGAAATCTGAGCTGAGGAATATTTAGAGTTAGACTCGCATACCTCATTTGCATCTTCCATGTGTGCCATTAAAGTTGTGTCATCTGATAGTCTTTCAGTACCAGCTTCATAATCTGATTCATCTCCAGCAAGGAGTGCTCTTCTACCAACTCTTCTTGGTGGCGTCTTCTTGGTTAGTTCTGGACATTCAGCCTTATAATGTCCAGGTTTCTTGCAGTTGAAATAGAGATATTCATCGTCTTTTCTTTTCTCAGGAGTCCTTTTGATAAACTTCTGAGTGACTGGATGTCCACTCTTCATTCTTCGAATTATGTTCATCATTAGAGCAATTTGTTCTTCCATTTCATCCAATTCATGATGATTGCTAGATGAGTTTTCTTGAATGTCATTTGATGTTGCTGCAAGTGTTGTGGTTTTTGGTTCTTCCAGAGCTTTGATTATTGCAGCTGTACTTGTAAAATCTTCACTGAATTCATAAGCTTTCAGATCTGAGAAGATTTTGAATGAATCCTCTTTGTCAAGTCTTCTAGATTCTTCCATAGCAGTGACCTTCATCTTCCAGCACATTGGTAATGCCTTCAAGATTCTTGTGTTATAATTTTCTTAGAGTATTCAATCTTGAGTAGATCTAATTCATCCATGATAGCACTGATTCTTGTTTCCATCTGGTCAATAGTTTCTCCAGATTTCATCTTGAAATTTTCAAACTTTTGTTTTGCAACAGAGATCTTGTTTTCCTTAATTGAATTTGTTCCTTCACAAACAAGTTGTAGTTTGTCCCACATTTCCTTGGCAGTTGTGCATTATTTCCCCTTCAAGTACATGTTACTGTCAAGAGTTCTAAGAATAAAATCCATAGCAACATTGTTGAGATTGTATCGCTTGCGATCATCACTGGTCCACTCGGATTTGGGCTTTGGAACTCGAATTTGTCTCTCACCTTCGGTTTGCATGTGAGTAATCTGAATTGGTCCACCAGTGAGTACATCCATCATTTCATCATGAGTAGCTGCTAGAAAGGCCTGCATACGACGTTTATATTCGTCAAATCTGTCCATGTTGCACATAAGCATCTGTCTTGCATATTGATTGTTATCCATTGTGAGTGAGTGAAAATTGATTTTTTAACAACTGAAAACTGAGCTTTCAAATGAGAGCAACTAAAGGAGATACAGAGCAATTGATATCTTATCAAGGAAACACTGCTCCGATACCAATTGTTGGTCCCTTGGAAAGGCTAGCACAAGTTTAGAGGGAGGGTGAATAAACATGTCCCTAAAACTGGATTTAAAACAAATTAAGGTTTAGTTAAACTTGTGTGGAGTTAAGCTGACTAAGCTGAGTTTAAGTCAAACTGACTTAAGCTTGAAACTGAGTCAACCGACAACGGATAAGTTTTAGCCTTTTTCTTGATCTTGTTATTCTCTGTGAAAACTGAGTGTAGTAAACTGAATTCTGATGAATGTCAGTTTGTGAATTGTAAGGTGTATAACAATCAATTATCAAAGTGCTGTAAGTAAATGTTGAATAAGTAAGTAAGTGCGTAAAGTAAATAAGACAAGTATTATAGAGGTTCCAGGTGGTCTAATCCTGTACGTCCTCTCATCCCCTGTGGTGCGGAGGAAAATTCCACTAGAACTTCTTGAGGTGAACTGTTACAAAAAGTCCTAAACAATAGTCATTGGCTAATCCCTAGCGTCACTATCTAAACAGTTGTAGAACATGTAGAATTGCTGTTCTTTAATTGCTTGAACACTGATCCTTGGAGGGTTGAATTGCCTCTTCACCAGCTACCACCACAAACACAGTCTACCCGACTGCTTGTCACAACTGTCCTTGGCCAAACCTTCCCGGTTTGCTTCACAGTCTAAAACCTTTGATGTAGAATCAAAGTTGGGCTGAGAATCAATAAATGATTCTTGTTTATGGTTCTTCAAACTGTTTGATTCTTGATAAAATCTGTGTAGCTTGAACACTTGAAGAATTTCTAGATATGATCTTGTTATAGCGCTGAGATGATAGTAATTCGAATAAAACGACTAATGCACAAAATCGCTTGATAATACTTGTTAATTCGTTTTTTATCCTTGGCGCAAAGTCTTCTATTTATAGTGTGAGGTCCAACATTGATCTGGCTTCAATTCGAATTGTATCAACGTCTCACTTGTAATGGCTATATTTTCTGACCGTTCTGCTGTGTCAGTAACTCATCCAACGAATTTGCTTCCTTTATAACGTTCGACTGTACGATCAGTTTGTTAGATGGCTGACTTATAAAACTGAGTTTCCTTATCAGTTTTATACAGAGTTCATTGTTTGTCTGTTTTCTTACTGACTTGGAGCGTTAACTGAGATTTTACTCTTTTTCAAATATCAGTACTCCAGTTTTCATCTGATTATAATTGATTTAATCAGAGTACACCATGACTTATTATCATCTAAGAATTCATTGTCCTTATGATTCTTAGGTCTTCATACAAGATCCGTAAAGTCAGTTCAGGTCACCATAATCTTGCCTGAAGTCTAACTTTACAGTCTCGACTTGTAATCTTCATCTTTGAGTTTGAACCCTCAGTTCTTCAATCTTCAATAACTGAGTCTGTGACCCTCAGTTCTTCAGTCTTCTATATAAGCCAACTGAGTCTGTGTCCCTCAGCGAACTTATATTTTTCAGTTTGATGCTGGTGTATTCTGAGTCAGTTTCTGTCTTAGTGATTTCCAGTTTTCTAGATGACATCCAGTTTTTCAGTTTTACGACACACTAATTATTACAGTGCTTGTCTGATGTAACTTATACAAATATCAGACTCTAGTAAAACCTATACATTCAGTTCTTGAGATCTTTCAGCTTTTCACTATAACAGCTGGCTTCAGCACTTCATCAATGGGGTTAAGATAATACTTTAAACAAATATGATGAATTATCATCAAAACATAAATTTTATTTCCAACATTGTTATTGGGATATTTATGGTTTTTAGCTGATCTAGGATTAGCTTTTCGTGGTCCAGTAGATCTTGTAGCAGATCTACTATCATCATGTTTGAATGGAGCAGCAGACCTACCTTTGGATCCACCCTTGTTGTCAGATGAAGTAGTCCATTTAGAACCCGGATTTTGCCACTTTGAAGAATTCTCAGCAGGTTTAGCTGTCTCAGCACCCTTCTGATGTGTAGGATTTTGTGTAGCTACAAAATTAGGACAAATTCTGGCGCTGGGTTCAGCAGTCTTAAGTACAATAAGTTAAGTGTTATTTGATTCGTTTCCCGAAAGGGATTTTTCACTTTACACTTAATAACCAGATTCATCACCAGCAACCAATGCTTTTCTAGCAGGTCTCCTCTACAGCCACTTTGCCTCAGCAGGTCTGGAAATTCAGGTGTGAAATGTCCTGGCATTTTGCAATTAAAGCATAGATAGGCAGGATCCTTCTTTTGTTCTAGTTCATGACAATCAGGCTTGAAGTGTCCAGGCTTCTTGGAGTTGAAGCACAAGTAGTCAGGATCCTTATTTTGTTCCTCATTTTTCTTGGATGTTTTCTTGGCACAGTTCTTTGGAGATGTTCTTCCAGTTTTCATCGTTCAGAGTTTTTTGTCATCGATACTATTTGTTGCTGCGTGTCATCAAATTTATCATCATGAGCACTTGATGATTCTTCTATGTGTGTAGCACCCAGTGATGTAGTTATTAATGCTTCCTTTTTAGCACTTCCAATAATGTCTTCAATGAACTCATAAGCTTTCAAATTACATAATATCTTTAAGGTATCTTCTTCTTGAAGTTTTTTGGATACCTCCATTGCAGCGATTTTCAACTTCCAAAATTTCTCTGAAATGTAGAGCCTTCAAAACTCTTGTGTTGATTTCTTCTTTTGTGTAAACCACATTTAACAGGGTGTGTTCATCTAGAATACCATTGAATCTTGATTCCATTTTCTCAATGGCTTCAATAGATTTCATTTTGAACTCTTGAAAATTCTATTTCGCATCAATGTCTTTGTCCTTTTTGATAGCATGAGAACCTTCACATATTAGTTGCGGTTTCTTCCAAAATTCCTTGGCAGTCTTGCAGTCCTTCACCTTCATGTACATATTTATATCCAAGGTTCTATAAATGATGTCATTAGCAATATTGTTCAAAATAGCCTTCTTTCTATCATCAAGAGCCTAGTCTTCCTTAGGTTTTGGAATTCTGGTGTTGACTCCTTTGATAGTTTCCACATGAGTGATTTGCAAAGGTCCATCAGTCATAACATACATCATTTCATCATGTGTAGAAGCTAGATAAGTCATCATACGACATTTGTATTCATCAAAATGGTCCATTCTACATATCAACATCTGTCTAGCATACTGATTGTTATCCATGATGCAATGTTTGAAAAACAAAAACTAGAAAAAGTATTCAAAGTTTTTTCACAAGAACAACAAGTGAGAATCACTTCAGAACAGATGCACTGCTCCGCTACCAATTGTTGGTCCTTCAAAAAGATTTGGTTAAGTTTAGAGAGGGATGAGTAAACTTAACACTTAAAAACTTTTTGGAGTTTGAATAGATCAACTGACTACTAGTCTGTGACTATGCAGTCCGCTGAGTCTGGTGCAGAAAAATACTACTTAAGACTATTACTTGTGAAAATTATGATACTTACTATTAGATACTCAATAGTGTTGTGTTCATCAGATAGTTGTTCTTCTTATGTTGTAAATAAAAACACAGGAAGTAAATACAGTAAATAAAGTAAAGAACGATTTATAGTGCTTCTAGGTGGTGTAATCCTATTAGTCCACTATTTTCCTTTGAGGAAATTAATTACAGTCTTTTGAGGTTGTAGTTACAAAAGTCCCTAAATTGTTTGTCCTTGACCAATAACTATGGCTTCACAAACTGAACACTAAGAAACAGGTAGAATAGCTGCTCCTAAGTATTCCATTCATCCATGAAGGGTATGATCGACTATTGACCAGCTCCACCACAAAACAACAGTCATTCAAACCTCAATAGTGCTTCTCCGTCTTCAGGTTTCTTTGAAAAAGAAAGGTGTTAATCAAGAAAGTTATTCATCTTTGACAAGATTTTGATAAGGATGGAAAGATCAGCAGCTTAATGTCTTCATGTGTGTATACTAGATGATACTTGAATGTAGGAAAACTTTTGGATCAAAATGCTCAGTTCAGCAGGGTGTAATGCTCTTGATTTCTTATAAGTTTGGTAGTAATTCTGGTTTCAGAGGTCTTCTATTTCTAAGTGAAAAGCCAACGTTTGAATTTGAAATTTGAATCTGGCTGTTATTGGATTTATTAATTGCTCCCTGAAATTCCCTCTACTATACATTCTGACACTGTCAGTGTGCTTCTGATAGTCTGTCTGTCATCCAATGGTTATTCTTCAATTAAACCGGCTCTAAATTAATGTAACGTCTTTTTAATCTTCACCATTGATTGACTGAATAATCCAATGCTTGTAATCCATCCTTATCCACTTAAACTTCCAGAGTAATATTTAGATTGGATCGAAATCTTTTAAGTATACTCAGCTGATTATGGTTGAAGCATAGTTATCAGACCCGGCCCGGCCCGGCGGTCGAACCGCTCTAACCGGTGACCCGGTCACGGAACCGGTCCAGGTTGTGTATTGGCCCCTCATGCAAGGCAACCGCTCAGACCCGTAAAAACCGGTGGTTGAACCGGTGACTCGTGACCCGGCCGGGTTTTAGTCGACCCGGTTGGTTTTATAAAATAATGTTCTTTTTCAGTTTTATTACGAAAATACCCCAACCTAAATCCCTAAATGGCTAAATCTAATTCTAATCGACATTGCTCTTTCTTCAGAGACTCAATTGCGGCTGCTCTACGCCACTTCTTCCGCAGGTAAACAATCAATATTTTCTTTTCAATTTCGACTTTCAGGTTTCAACTTTCTAGTTTCTACTCTAGTTTCATACTGTCGTCTCATCTTCCCAATCTTTCCTTTTCAATTTGAAATTTTCAAGGGTTCTGTTTATTGTGTTTTTTTGTTGTTTTACTCTTTAAATTTTATGTTATATACTTATATTATATGTGTTATTCTGCTCTGCAATATTAGTTTTTTGCTCTTGTTTTATTCTCTAAATCCTATGTATGGCATAATGATTGTAAGATATGGTGCAGTCCGAAAAAGTTCTTCTTGAATGAGAAGAAATGTGTTGTTGGATTAATTATACTATTATTGTAAGGACACTTGTGTTAGGTTTAGAATGGTAACTAAAAATGTCTCTGCAATTGCTATGAAGTATGAAGCCATTGCTAAATATGGAGTTTTCCTAATTGATAGCACATAAATGACATAATATAGTAATAGTGTGTTCCCAGATTTATATTTGGAATGGTGTCCATAACCTATTTGGAATGTATGAGGGGCTAAAATAAAAATGAAAAGTGGAAACTGGATCCACAAGTAAATAAGGATAGACCGGGAAAAATGTAGTATCAGAATTTTAAGATGTTAGAAGATATGGACACCATTGACTGATGAACATATATATTATGCAATTGATTACTAATAATTTCTTAAGTTTGTCATTCACATATTAGGAATACACTAAACTAACATTTTTATGGTTGTTTTGTTCTATTATCATAACAGAGAAAATATGGCTAGTAGTGAAACCGCAACACCAAATTCTTCCACCGGACAAAATCAAACCCTATCAAGGGGGAAGGCGGATCCGGCATGGGATCATTGTAGGGAAATCCCATCAGAAGACAAGAGACGCAATACAATAGTTTGTCTTTATTGTGACAAGCATATTAAAGGAGGTGGAATAAACCGATTCAAACAACATCTTGCGGGTATAAAAAGTGATGTTGCATCGTGTACCAAAGTAAGTGCCCAAATAAGATTTGAAATGAAGAAAGCTTTTGAAAGTACTTCTACGAAGAACAAAAGTGGTATCAATGACCACAGTACATCTTATTCAGAAACTAATCTAAGAGATTACGAAGAAGAACAATACATGCAAGGTGATGATGATGTTCATGAAATTCAATCACCTCATGCATACGGAACGGACAAAGGGAAGAAAAGAGCCAATCCTTCTAAAAAAAGTGAGAACAATTGACACCGTATTCATGCCAAGAACAACTCCGGGAGGGCAACCCAGTCTCAAAAGTGTACTTCAATCCAAAGCTGCAAAAGAGAAGGTAGATTTGATTGTTTCAAAATGGATGATTGATTCCTCAATTTCCTTTAATGCAGCAAATTCGCATACTACCAAGAAATGTTTGATGCAGTTGCTTCTTTTGGACCTGGCTATAAAGCTCCAGGTTTTCATGACTTGCATGCTTACTTGTTGCGTAAGAATGTTGAGCAAGTTAGAAATTATGTTGATATCTTTCGTGCGCATTGGAAAAAAGACAGGATGCACTGTCATGGCAGATGGATGGAGTGATAAAAATAGGAGAACCCTCATTAACTTTTTAGTTTATTGTCCAAAAGGAACGGTTTTTTTGAAATCAATTGATGCCTCAGAAGCTTCAAAAACTGCCGAGATGTTGGTCTAATTGTTTAAAGAAGTGTTACTAGATGTGGGGATAGAAAATGTGGTGCATATTGTAACTGATAATGCTTCAAATTATGTGGCCGCCGGGAGATTATTGGAGAAGGAATTTCCAACAGCATTTTGGTCACCTTGTGCTACTCATTGCCTAAACTTGATGTTTCAAGACTTTGGAAAGTTTGATGAGGTAAACTTACTTGTCACTCATGCATCCAAGATTACAAGATATATTTATAATCACTGTTATCCCTTATTCTTGATGAGAAAACACACTGGTGGTAGAGAAATACTCCGTCCTGGTCCAACAAGATTTGCTACAAATTTCATTGCATTACAAAGCATTTTGGCTCAAAAGGATGCATTGAGAGCCATGGTGACGTCAAAAGAATGGAAATTATGTGCTTATGCAAAGGATAAACAGGGGAAAAAGTTTGAAAAATGGGTGTTGGATTCCACGTTTTGGAAAGAATGTGCTATCATTGTCCAACTTATAGAGCCACTCATGCGAGTATTAAGGTTAGCTGATAGTGATGAAAGGCCGGCAATGGGCTATTTGTATGCTGCTATGCATAAAGCAAGAGAATAATTGGTGAGACGGTCACATAGACAAAAGAGAAGGGCTGATGCATATTTGAAAGTCATTGATTATAGATGGGATAACCAACTTTTGAAAAATCTCCATGCAGCTGGTCTTTTTTCAATCCCGCCCATCAATACAATGCGGATGACATGGAAAAACATGGACATACCGGGTCTTCTCTTTTGGATGTCAGTGAAAAATATGCATATGGGAACCCAACTTTGATGGCTAATTAACCAAAGAATCAAATTTATTTCGTGGAGCGGAAGGTGATTTTGGTAGGCCCTCTGCAATTCATGATCGTGATGCCATGATCCCAGGTAATTTTATGAATGAAGTTTTATAGTATTAGTTGCATTGATGTTTTACTCAATTTCCTGATATCACTTTAATCATTTGTTTATGCCTCTTGTGTTTAGATTTCATTTTATGTTTAATAGATGAGTGGTGGACATGTTATGATAATGGCGCTCCTAATTTGCAAAAGTTAGCTATACGAGTATTAAGTCAAACTTGCAGTGCTTCTGGATGTGAGAGGAATTGGAGTATATTCGAACATATTCAGTCCAAAAAGAGGAATAGATTGGAGCATCAAAGACTGAATGATTTGGTCTATGTACACTACAACTTGCGGTTACAACAAAAGTAAATCATTACAATTCCTATTTGTTGTACTTATTTTTTTATGACTCAATGAAATTGACATTGTCACATGTTGTTTTTGCTTAGGAGTGCAAATGGAAGAAATTATGACCCTATTGACTACGGACAATTTGGTGTCAATGGAAATTGGGTTTTAGAAGAGAGCCTCCCAGTTGACCGTTGCAGAATTGGAAGCTTTTAGAAAGGAATTTTCAGAATTAGATTTTCAAGAATTGAGGACTGGTAAGAACTATGTTTATCAGCTTTTATTGTTTATCTATCTGTGTAATGTCATCATTGAAGTAACTTACCATCATTTCTAAATAAAGTTGTTTCTTTTAGGAAAACTATCAATTAACTGATCATATACATTTTGTTAGATGATGGTAACGAAATTCTGAATTTGGATGACTTGGATGATGTTGATGACGAAGGTCAAACCAATATTGAAGAAAATGTTAATGAAGGGAATGAAGACCCTGCAGGAGAAGAAATTGGTTGTTATGAATTTGGTCATTGTTGGGAACAAGGGGACTAGTTTTTATTTGAATTAATAATTTTATTATGCATGGAACATCTCTTTTGTAAGGAACTTTGATGGTTTTCCACTAGTATCTTCGTGTGTTTTGGTATTGGTATCAAAAATGCTTTTCATTTATATTTGTTATGATTTGGATGTTGGAATATTTTGGAATTGATTATGGTTGTCAAATTTTAGTTTTTTATTTATTTTTATGTATGAAAATATTATTTTTAAATTTTAAGTAACCTTATGTTGTGACCCACCGGTTGAACCAGTAACCCACCGGTTTAACCGGTGACCTGGTGACCCGGTAACTTTTCCGGGTCAATGACCGGGCCGGGTCTGATAACTATGGGTTGAAGTTGCTCTTGATTTGATTCTTCCACAGCTCCTACTTGTGCATCACCTTCATGATCTTGTGTCGGTGCGTCTTTTGTTGTATTCACTTGTACATCATCTTTATTGCGAAAGGTGTGGTCCAAAATTGTAGCTGGTACTGTTGTATCAATATAGACATGTCCTTGTGCAGCTTCTTCTTCAATGTTGTGTAAGTTTCACCATTTGTGTTTGTTTCATAAAAAACTACATGAATTGATTCTTCAATCACCAAGGTTCTTTTGTTGAGTACTCTGAATGCTTTGCTTGTTTCTGAGTATCCCAGGAAGATTGGTTAATCAGTTTTTTTCATCAAAAGTATGTAGTTGATTCATGTTCCAAACAAAACATTTAGATCCAAACATATGCAAATATGAAATGTTAGGTTTTCTTCCATTCCAAATTTCATATGGTGTTTTTCCATGGTGTGTGTTGGTGATAGATCTGTTTTGAGTATAACATGTTGTATTTGATGCTTCAGAGCAAAATCTCTTTGTTAACCTTGCTTCTGCTATCATGGTTCTAACTGCTTCTTTGAGTGTTCTGTTTCTTCTTTTGGTTACACTATTTTGTTGTGGATTCCCTACTGCTAATAGTTGATGTAGTACACCATTTTCTTCACAATAACATCTGATAACTTCATTTAGTAATTCTGTTTCACTGTCAGATCTTATCTTGATGATCTTCAATTCCTTTTCATTTTGTATTCTTCTCTAAAAATCTGGTAGCTTCTTGAGTGCTTCTTTTTTCTTGTTCACGAATATGGTACAAGTAAATTTGGAAAAGTCATCCACCACCACTAGAGTGTACTTCTTTCCACATACACTTACTGGTGTGACTGGTCCAAAAAGTTCCATATGTAAAGATGTAAGATCCTTGTTGTTGACTGATGGGGTTTTGACTTAAAAGAGCTTTTAATCTGCTTCCTGATACGTCTAAATAGCACCGCCGCCTATAAGCCACCGGACAAACCCTATCTTTTCCACTAGATTGGATAGAGGTCCACGGCCATAGCGTCCGCGACGACAACCAAACTAAGGTCGCCATGATCAGGTCCCCAGAAAGAGCCTTCAAACCTTTAAGGTCACTAGTAGCTCAGGGGGCCAAACTGTGACCCTCAAAGTGGTCCGTAAGAGACCACATGAGCCTTTGAAGGAGATAATAGAAGCTGACAGAATGGATAGGCGACCCTATGGATGGCGTTCCTATCGGCCATCTAACCATGCCGCTGAGATATTCTCTACTTGTCTAGCTTAAACCCTATTCTTCCCTCCTCCGTATAAAAGGAGGCTTTGTGTACCCGAGATAGATAGGTACAAAATAATAAAGAGGACTAAACTTTGTAAAAATATCTACTCTCTCATATAACGCTGATCACCGCCATGCACCACCGGCCGTCACTCACTCAAACACATATTATATGCCGATATCAACTACATAAACTGCCGCTAGACCACCATGAGAATCTATGGATTATCAGTTGGCTCCGTTACCAGGAAGGTACCAAGCTTTTCGGTCTTTCAGGCATGAAGATCGCCTAGAAAGCCTACGTACGGCGAGGTCGGAGATCATCATCCTCATCGCTTCTTCAGGCATAACGAGGTCTTCTTGCTCAAAAGAGACGTCTTAGAATACGTCTCAACCAAAAAGGAAAAACTAAAAGAGGTAACTTTAACAAAGATTGCTCGAAACTCACGAGTTAGCGTTAGAGAAATCACCTCTCGTAGTGTTCTTCGCTCAAGTTCTTGTTTCTAGTTAAGCTTTTGAAGTCTTGGGAGCCATACGCTCATGTTTGGGTTAAACCTGAGATATATCGAGCTTGCATTTGAGAAATCACCTCTCTCGATATCGTTAATGTCGAGCATCGCCATTTTACCAAAAAAGAACCAAATTAACGCTTTTGTTTTCTTATCATTCTGGAAATCACTTTGTAAAAAAAAAGCCACTTTGTTTTCTTGGTAGATCATGCACTTTCGAAGTAAAAATCATATAAATTATTTCTGGGGTTTTTGCGTTTGAATCATCACATTTCTCCCCTGAAATTCATATTTCTGGCCACTACCTCATCTGAGTTGTCATTATCCAAAAGATCTCCGGTTAGCTCTCCAAAAGTCAAAGAAAGTACGAAGTAGTTGAGGGTGTCAGAAAAGATCAGGTTGTCAGACATTCGGTGGCGACCATATTAATGATATTATCTACAAGCTAAATTAGTTCACATAAAAGGCGATGGCAGGGAGTAAGTGTTTACCACTGATACCACAAACCCCGAAAATAGAGGGCACATAAAATCAACCCCGCGCTGAGGGGGGAGGAGAAACATTTGATAATCCCACTGCAGACTGGGACAGATAGCAGAGAGAGGTTCTAGCCACTGACGATGCTAGAAATGTCTTAAATCAGAAATCAAAATCCAAAGAGGCCGTTGCGGCTTTAGAAGACGCTCAGAGGGAATAAACCGCAATCTGGGTGACCAGGCCTTAGCAAAGCCAATAGACAATACCCGAAAAGGTACCCGCATTCCAAGAGGACCCTGAGGTCGTAGAAATATGGGAATATGCCAAGTACATAGAGAGAATGTACTTAACCAATTCTCGGCTAGTAGCTCTTGGCCGGGCATCAATGCCGGTCCGAGAAGCGATCCCACCCAAGAATGAGGTCAACCCGATGGCGCTAGACAGAGGTCGCCCAAGTCAGCCTCAATGAATAGAGGTTGAGGAAAGTGATTACAAATCAGGACGAAAAGGTCGCAGGGAGGATTAGGAGGTCATCCAAGCTACTGCCCAACCTGGTCGGGAGAATCAAAAAGGCAAGAGTGAGGAGAGGGGATCCATTCTAAAATGGTTGGGTGAAAAAGAAAAGGGTTCGGCTTTAAGTTGTATTGGTCCCCGAGAGAGAGGCGTAACGCCCAAGAAATAGGGGAGGAACATAAAATATGCTAGTTTGATCATAAGATAAAAGTGGGCTCAGTAGGAGGAATCACGGAACCATGCGGACTCAGAGTACATGTCTAGCGAGAATGCTGAACCATCCACGACCAAGCGAGGAGTTGATCCTGTCATAATCGAAAAAATGGAAATAATGAGAAGGGAAATTGCATAACTGAATAAGTCGAGGCCCACTGAAAAAGACGCCCCAATCTGTGGAATAGATGTACTCGTCAAAAGACCGAAACCCTGCCAACGAAGAGAGAAAAGGTTAAATATCCCAGTTACAATTACTACAACGGGAACAGTTGTCTGAATGATTGGATAACCGTATTCCAGGGTCGCATCACTTTAGCGACCCAAAACAGATCAGCATGGTGCATTGCCCTAGTCGGCAGCATGCAGGATAGGGCCGCATCTTGGGTCCGTTGTCTTCCTCGGGGTTCTGTGCAAAACTAGGAAGATCTATCTGAAAAGTTCGTGAAAGAATTTGAATCAGCGAGCAGGCCGAAAAAGACCATTGAGGACCTTTATGAGGTCCACATGGGAGAAAATGAATCGGGAAGAGGTTACTATAAGCGGTTCATCAAAATTTACAATCAGATCAGAAACATACCCGATGACGCAATCATTACTTGTTTTCTAACAGGAATAGCAAGGGGTCCGATGAAAACGGAGTTCAACCTACGGCAACCCAAATTAGACCTGAGGGAGATGTTACAATGAGCAAGAATGATCGGTCTGAGTGAAGCATCATCTCCTTCCGGAATGGCTAGACCTAAACTAGAGCACCACTTGCAAAAAAAAGGATTGCAAGGAGGATCACAGAAAAGATCACGGTAGAGACACAAACCAGGATCGTGAGGCAAATAAACTGTTTAAGTTTAATGAAAACAATTTTACCCTGCTCAATACGAAACCGTCGCAGATACTCTTTGAATTTCGGGAACATTTTGAGAGACCAAGGCCCATGAAAGGCTGTCCCGAAACTCGTGACAAAACAAAATGGTGCAACTACAATAAGGATTATGGCCATCCTATTGACAAATGCTACACTCTGAGAAAGGAGATAGACAGGCTAAGCGAAGAGGGGCCCACGGCCAAATATAGGCGAGATGGAAACACCGGCACTAACAAAAGTCGACAACCTTGCGTGTATCAAAAAGAGGTCTAAGTCTTCCACAGCCATCTCCTGAGCAATAATCAGATGAAATCACAGATAAACTCGATAAACACTCAAGGTTTCGAGAAGTAGATCTATCTGAGAGAGTGGGAAAAAGGAATCATGTTTACCAAGAGTGAACTTACTATTGTGGAGGGTGTCATGGAGATACCTTAATTCTTAAGGTTAGAATCAATGATCAGCACGGGGTCAATAGAGTCATGGTAGACACAGGACCAGGCCACGATGTCATTTATTTCAACTGTCTAAAGCAGATCGGATTCGGAGAGGCCAAGCTAAAGCCCTACATTGGAGTATTAGAAGGTTTCTCCAATGACACGGTGAGAGTCAAAGGCACGATCGACCTCAACATCACTATGGGCGACTACGAACCGTGCCGAACTGAGGTAATAACTTTTCAGGTCGTTGATCTCCCCTCTTAGCATAACATGATTTCAAGAATCCCCGCCATGATAAAGTTCCAAATGGTCGTGTCCATCCCACACAAAAGGGTAAAATTTCTTGTGGGAGATGACATCGGGGTCGCCCTGAGTCGACCAGGTTCCTTTCTTGAATACATGACTAAAAATTAAGACGACTCCATATGGCCCAAGATGGAAGAGTTTAGTGTATTCACAAGTGGGATCAATATGATCGATGAGGCCACAATTCAAACAGTGGAAGTCGAAACTCTGTAGATCGGGGATCAGCCAGACTACACAGTCGAAGATGAGCTAATCGAGGTCATCGTGAACGAAAAAATATCCCGATCAAAAAATAAAGATTGGATCTCAGAAGACAGAATCAGGGAGAGAGGAGGTGATCGCACTTCTGAATGATAGACGCATTCGCATGGGAGGTAACATACATGAAAGGCATCGAGCCTGAGGCCGCTCTACGCTACCTCAGCGTCGATCCCAACTTCAAGACGATTCAACAAAAAAACACGTCAGTTCTCTGAAGAGAAAGAGGTCTCCATCAAAGGCGAGGTTGCAAAAATTTTGGATGCAGGCATAATCAAGGAACTGCAATATCCGACCTGGTTGGCCAATGTGGTAATGATGAAGAAACATAATGGAATGTGGCGGATGTGCATCGACTTCACTGACCTAAACAAGGCCTGTCCGAAAGATGAATACGCACGGCTGCGGATTGAGAAAATGACAGAAGGAATCACCGGTTTTGAGATGCTGAGCTTCCTGGACGCCTATTTAGGCTATCATCAAGTCAAAATGGCAAACTGTGATAAGGAAATGACCGCTTTTAGGGCCGTTAGAGGGCTCTATTATTATGAATGATGCCTTTTGGTCTGAAGAACACCGGCTCGACATATCAGAGAATGGTGAACCGAGTTTTCAGTTTGCAAATAGGCAGAAACATGGAAGTGTACATAGACGATCTGGTCGTCAAGTCAGGTCGCCATGAACATTTGGAAGATCTGAAGGAAACTCTCATGAACATGAAAAGACACTCAATGAAACTTAACCCCTCCAAATGCACTTTTAGGTTCCAGGCGGGCAAATTTTTAGGTTTCATGGTGAGTCAAAGGGGGATCGAGGCAAATCCCAAAAAAATAGAGGTGCTAATAAACATGAACGAGCCATCCACAATAAAAGAGGTACAGAGGCTGAATGGGAGGATATTTGCTCTGGGGAGATTCATCTCCAAGTCCACTGAAAAAAGCCTACAACGAGCTCAAGGCTTATTTATCAAGCCTGCCATTGCTGGTCAGTCCTATGATCGGGGACGTTTTACTCCTGTATCTTGCGGCCTCAAAGCGGGCTGTCACCGCTGCTTTTGTCAAGAAGGACGGTACCCTTCAAAAACATGTTTATTATGTTTCTAAGGCTCTTAGTCCCATTGAGAGTCGCTATTTTAATATCAAAAAGTTGGCCTACTGCGTTGTTATTACTGCCCGAAAAATAAGGGCTTCCATTTCATCACACACAATTACTGTGTTATCTGATGCTCCATTACATCAAGTCCTTGACAAGCTGGACTTATCTAGTAGATTGCTATGATAGGACATTGAACTCACTGAATTTGATATCTGGTATGAGCCTAGGAAAGCTATCAAAGCCCAGGACTTACCGGCTTTCATCGCAGAGACGAGCTTCAATGAAGAAAATGCAGAGGAGCAACCCGGTTTGGCCCTTATCGACGACCCAATAGCTACCACTGTGGTCTCGCCCCAAAGGCCGAGTCATTTTTGGTAGCTTTACGTCGATGGAGCCGCAAGTTATAACTGTTCCGGAGCTAGAAATATATTATTGTAGCCACGTACCTCAGAAGAAACTGAAAAAGCCTTGTGATTTGATTTCACAGCATCAAATAATCAAGCAGAGTATAAAGCGGTCATAGCAGGGCTTGAGCTCGCCCACGCCATGAGTGTTGAAAATATGGAAGAATTCTGTGATTCGCAGTTAGTGGTCAACCAAGTGTGTTGGTCCCTTGGAAAGGCTAACATAAGTTTAGAGGGGGGGTGAATAAACTTGTCACCAAAAATTAGATTAAATAACAATTAAGGTTCAGTTTTAACTTGTGTGGAGTTGAGCTAACAAAGCTGAGTCTAAGTCAAACTGGCTTATTTCAAACTGAGTCAACTGGTAGCAGATTTAAGTTTTAGCCTTTATCTGGATCTTGTTGATACTATAAGAAAATGTTGATTATGCAAAACTGAATTCAGGTGAATGTCAGTTTGTGAATTGTGTATGCTTTAACAATCAGTCAGTATGTGAATAAAAAATAATAAATGTTGTATGAGTAAATAACAAAATGTAAATGCGTAAAGTAAGTAGAGTAAGAATTATAGTGGTTCCAGGTGGTGTAATCATGTCAGTCCACTATTCTCCTGTGATGTAAAAGGAAAATTCCACTAGAACTCCTTGAGGTACGCTGTTACAAAAAATCCTAAATGATAGTCCTTGACTAATACCTAGTGTCACTATCTAAACAAACAAAGAACAGGTTGGATTGCTTCTCTCCAAATGCTTGAACACTGGTCCTAAGAGGGTTGTATTGGCTCTTCACCAGCTACCACCACAAACATTGTCTACCCGACTGCAAATCACACAACTGCCTTTGGCAACTCCTTGACCTGATTACTTCACAGTCTCAACCTTTGGTTAAGAATCAAAGTTGGGCTGAGAATCAATAAATTGATTCTTGCTTGTGGTTCTTCAAAGTTTCAAAATCTGGATATGATAAGAAACCTGGATATGATCTTGTTGAGCACAAATAATGATAGCAATTCGAATGAACTAGACTGAGAACAATGACGCTTGTAATCTTGTTAATTCCGTGTATTTGATCCTTGATGTCAAGTCCTCTATTTATAGTGTGAGGTTCAACATTCATCTTGCTTGATTTTGAATTGCTTCAACATCTATATTTTCAAATGTCAGGTGTCAGTGAAAGTTCTGACATGTCAGTTTCTCATCCAATAAGAATCCTTGATTTATAACGTTGAAATGTACTTTCAGTTGCTTGAGTGTGTCAATTTTCAGTTTGTTAACTATAAAACTGAGTGTCCTGATCAGTTTTATACTGAGTGTGTCAATTTTCAGTTTGTTAACTGACTTAGAGAATTAAGTGAGTTTTTACTCTTCTTCAAAAGTTCAGTACTCTATTTATCTGATTTTATGTGACTGAATCAGATTACACCATTCATTATACAGATCATATAAGATATAATTGTTCTTATGATACTTAGGTCTTCTTCAAGATCCATAAAGTTAGTTCAAGCCATCACAGACTTCCCTGAATTCTAATTTTAGAATCTCGACTTAACAAATCTTCATAACTGAGTTTGAACCCTCGGTTCTTCAATCTTCTACAACTGAGTCGGTGTCCCTCAGTTCTTCAAATACTAAGTTTTTTCCCTTAGCCTTCAGTTCTAGATAAGTCAACCGAGTCTGTGTCTCTCAGCGAACTTACCTTCTTCAGTTCTGATTGAACTTCAGTTCTAGGTGTACATCTTCAGTCTTATGTCAAGTTCCAGTTATCTAGATGATTTCTAGTTTTCAGTTTTACGACACTTCTATATATTGCTGTGCTTGTCTGATATAACCTATACCATTATCAGACTCTAGTAATACTTATTCATTCAGTTTTAGACATCTTTTAGCCTTTCACTATAACAGCTAGCTTCAGCACTTCATCAATGGGGTGTAAACAAGAATATACTTAAATAAGATGAATCATCATTAAAACTAAATTTTATTTCCAACAATTTCCCCCTTTTTTATGACGCCAAAACCCTCCTTAAAAGAAAAGCTTAAAGATATTAACAATTCAAAACAAAATAAAACTGGAAACTGGATTTCACTATGTTTGCAAAAACTGGAATAGTTACACAATTGATAAAAACTGAAATAAGATCTAAACATTTCTTTGTGTAACTTTGATAAACTTCTGTTCCTTATCGTGAAGATGATATTTTTCTTTAATATTTGTGTCTTCATTTACGAAAGTCCTCAGATAATCTACTTGACTTGTAAGTTTCCACTTCCCCCATAGAACTAACTTAAGCATGTCTATCTCACCCCTGTAGTACTCTTCAAATTTGAAATATCAGCTTTCAACTGTTCTCTCTCTTATCTTTTATTTGAAGTCTTTCTTAAATTCTCTTGATCTTCTTGTGATGGGCCATCTTCTGATTGTGAAAAACATCTGATAAGAAATAGCCATGTGATTCTTCATAAGTCTTATTCATGTATTCTTCATAAGTCTTATCAGCAACAAATTTCATCCATAGATCCATCGTCAGAGTAGCTCTTCTTTCTCCAGGCTGACTGTACTTGGCAATGAGTTGTTCTTCATATAGTTCTACAACACCTTTGACATAAGGACCTGCTGCTGATTTTAGTTCTATCAACTCAGCTTCAAGATTCCGTTTTTCTTCATATATCTTCAACTTTTCTTCCTCTAATTCCCTCTTTTTGGCATCATACAAATCATTGATTAGCTGATGTGTTGCCTTCTGATCTATTGAAATGTCTTTCTGAGAAGTAAGAACTTCTTTGAGTTGAGTTTCTAATACATAAATCCGTTGATTGAGGTGCCATTCTGCTTGAGCATGAGTTTCTTCATCTTCCATAGTTGTAACTTCAAGTTTTTCCTTGAGACTGCGAATTTCTGAAACTGAATGAGAAATGGATTTCTTGATAATATCAAACTAACTATGAACGGAGACAACAGTCTTCTTCCTGTAATCCAAGTAACTGGAAACATGTGACAGAAGACCATTGTATTCTTCCATATTGTTGAGTATAATCTTCAATCTTTCTTGTACATTCCTCAATTCTTCAGTTGTGAGCTTCTCGGATGGAACTTCTTCTTCTGTTTCTTGGATTTTAGACTGACTAGCATCTTCAATTAACATCAGTTGCTGATTTTCATCAGCTCTGGCTTCTTCTTCTCTGTTGTTAGTTGTCTGATTTTCAACAGGCAATTCATCTTGCTGAGTATCAGTTTGCCAATTTTGACCTTAAAATTGCGCTTCCGGTTGCAAAACTGTACTCTTTTCTACTTCTTTTCTTTAATCATCATCCTTATCATCATCTTTCTTCTTTGAAACATCCTTGGACAATGATGATGTGATTGATTCAGTTCTCTGAGCTATCTCTTTGAATCTGTTGTAGTAGTTGGTGAGAAATTCTTCCACTGGAAATAGTGAATAGAGATTTTGTATTTCCAGTTTCTCTAACAACACTTTTTCTTCACTAAGTAAAGTAGCTTCATAAGAATCTTCCGTCTTGAGCTTAATCTTCATCAGTTTGATGATCCTTTCAGCATCGAAGAGGTACTCCTTTGGTTACTGAGTTACATGTTCCTCTTGCTCACATGCATAGCAGAAACTTGTCTCTCTGATATTTTCTGTTTAAGGTGAGAAACGATATCAGTAACCATGCTCTTCTTCTGACAGATTGCAATAGTCAGTTGTTGTTCCCCCTCAATTGATACTAACTGACTTGAAGTGCCTGGGAACAAACATCTTCCAAATGACATTTCTCTTTGGGTTTTAGCTTTCCTTTTAATTCCCTTATGCTGAGCGATCTGCTGAGACACAGTTTTCTTATTGGCTTCAGGTTGGGAAGTTCCCTTAGTTGAACTTACAACTGCTGCAACTTTTCCAGTAGCAGTTTGTGCTCGCTTCTTCCCATCACTGATTCTTTCCAAATAATATTGAATCACAAAGCTAAGTGATTTCTTCATTCGAAATCTTCCTACAGATTCTCTTCATACAGTTTGGGCCCTTTTGACACTTTCTACTTCTTCTAAGTGTTGCTTCTTGAGCTGATTGAAAATGCATCATGCCCAGTTGAATTCAAGTTCATCCCAAATGACATTTATCGGGTGAATTCTGTCTTCAGTTAACTTGTTTAACCCTTTCTGTTGTCCGATGGTGTGTTTGTTGATCCATCTGCTAAGGAGACTGAATTCAGTTTTGAAGTTGCAGAGGTGTGTATCGACTTCTGCTGATTGTTTTGATGTTGAAATTTGCTTAAGAAAAACTTCACGCTTGAGTGGTAGACAGGCTAGTTCAATTGATTTCACTATAGGATCTTTGAAACCCAAAAGATGTCTGATGATGTCTTCATTGATGAAAATCTTTTGTCCACGAACTCTTGTTGAAAGAGAGTTCTTCAACATCTTCATATTTTCCCAGAATTGCAGTAGCCCTTCCAAGTCTAAATCTTTTTGTAATTCTGCTTCTAACAGGTTCTGTAAACCTTGTAATCATCAAATCTTTTTGCTTATATAGCTAGAGAGAAGAGTATTACCACATATTTCTTCAAATTCTTTGAACAAAAACGAGTCCGGTTTGGTGACTACCTTTCTTCTTGAGTTTGTTTGGAAGCTGCCATTTATTGAATTTGTGTAAGATAAAATTTTTGGCTTTTTGAAAGAGAGGGGAAGGTTTGATTAATGTTTGTTTGGAAGCTGCCATTTCTGGCTTATTTATGGATTTTCATTAGTTGATTTATGGTAATAAGATAAAGATATAATCAATATAAGATATTGTCAATATATATCTTGGAAATATATTAAATATAAGATATTGAATATTAATAAGATAAATCTAGAATATCTATTTTCCTTATTTTACTAGTAAAAGGTTTTCTTTCTCCCCAATCTACTAGGAAGCTTCTCCCAATAAGATTGCAAAGTGCATGGGGCGCACCATCCCCTATTTAAGGGAGGCTTGGCTAGTTGTTTTGTATCATCACAATTGCAATAGACTAATAGTTCTTGTTAAAAATAAGAGAGCTTATTAGAGAGGGATTGAGAGAGAGAAAAGGTCGGTCTAGAAACTGTGTTTTTTTTGTAGCAATCCATGATGGGATTCCGGCGGGTTGTTCATGTGGACTAGCAGTAGAGGCTGAACACTTGGGAGGCTCCATGCACCACTACTCCTTCATAGACGATAAAGCTTTGATCTTTTAGATTAGTCAAGGTTACTTTCTCGTTTACTACTTATATGTTTGTTACTTAAACAAAGTCGATCCTGGTAAAAGGAAATAAAATTTAAATTCCGCTGCATTCCCACGTAGATTTCCTAACATCTAAAAGCTTTGCTTGTGTCTGAGTGTCCCATAAACATTTCTTCATCAAAAGTACTCATTGATTTCTGTTTAATACCAAACATTTTGACCCAAACATATGCAAGTGAGATATGTTTGGTCTTATGCCGTTCTGGTCTTATGCCGTTCCAAACTTCATAAAGTGTGTTTCCATGGTGCTTGTTGATGATTGATCTATTCAGCGTATAGCGTGCTGTGTTTGCTGCTTCTGCCCAAAACCCATTTCGTAAGTTTGCTTCTGCTATCATTGTTCTAACAGCCTCTTTTAGATTTCTAGTTCTTCTTTTAGGTACTTCATTTTGATGTGGAGTTCCTGCTGCAGATAGTTGATGAATCATTCCATTTTCTTCACAGCAAGTTCTGATTGCTTCATTTAGAAATTTCGTTCCTTTGTCTGATCAAATCTTGATAATCTTCAACTCTTTCTCTTTTTTCAATCTTTTGAGTAGGTCTGGTAGTTTCTTGGTGTCTCTTCTGCTTATTCATGAATATAGTCCAAGTATATTTGGAGAAGTCTCTATCACCACTAAGGTGTAATTTTTGTCACTTACACTTATTGGTGTGACTGGTCCAAATAGATCCATATGTAAAAGTTGCAGTATTCTTTTTGTTGACTGATGTGGCTTGGTTTTGAATGAGCTCTTGATCTGTTTTCCCTTTTGTCAAGCATCACATAGACTTTATTTCTTTAATGGGATTTCATGTAGGCCTTCCACAAGTTTTCTTTTTACTATTTTGTTGATTGTCTTGGAATTCAAGTGGGTTCAGTCTTCTGTGCCAAATCCAGCTAGGTGATTGCTTTTGTTTGACTACCAGACAAGTTTCTGCTTTTGCAGTCTTCCAATCCATCACATACAAGTTGTCTTCTCTTTTTCCAGCAAGTAAAAATGTATTTGTTTATTTGTGGATTACCATGCAACCTTTCTTGCTGAAATGCACATTGTAGAATTTATCATAAAATGGATTGTTGCTCAAGAGATTAAAGCTTAATCCCTTGACATATGCCACATTCTGAATCTTCAGGTTGTTCTTCAACATTGTGCGTTCCTCATAATTTTTCTAGGGTCTCTTTGCCACTAAATGTTACTTTAGGACAATCAAAAGTTTTGTAATCAGTCATTCAATCCTTGTTGCCTGTCATATGTCTAGAACAACCACTATCTATGTTACAGACATCCTACAAAACAAATTAGACATTTTTAGGTACCCAACACTGTTTGGGTCCATACATGTTAATGGTCATGCCTCCTACCCCAAGTGTGCATCCAAAAGATCTCCTTCTTGGAAGGTTGAAATCATCAACCTCATATGTATAAGGCATGGTACAATAACTTATGATTGGATTACTAAAAGCATTCTAATATACTTTCCTACCTTTTGGAGTTTTACCATCCTGTTTCACCTTACAGAATACAGGTGGTGACCTTTGTTCATATTGTATTTTGTATCCAGGGCCATGTCTATGCTGGTTTTTCTTGAATATAGTAGAATTTTTATATGCTGGGCTCCTTCTATATGATGGTGGGGAAACATTCCAATCTTGTTCAGAAAGTTAAAGTCTTCACATACCTTTCAGTATGCCTTTCCCTTTAGTAGGCTGGTGGTAAGATGATTTACTTTGTTGTTTCACTGCACCGGTTTTTGACTTCACTGGTGCAAGAGGAGTAGTTGACTCTATGGTCTATCCTTTTCTGAATTTAGGACCAGTTTTTGTCTTCATTTCGGAACTATGTTATCCATTGTGTCTTTCATCGTCTTTGGAGGTTTTTAGGCTAGTGCAAAAATCTTCTCTTGAGGTAAAAAGGTTTCCTTAGCTGGTCTGTCAGCACCAGATGACGGATCATCTGATTGTTGTTCAGCAACTAAGTGATTTTCTTTACTAGCTGAGTCAGATTTTTGCTTATCCAGTTCCTTTCTCAATATTTTATTTTCATTTCTTAGATTCTCACATTCTTGTTCTAGAATGTCATGATTCTTTTAAATTTCTTTAAATCTGCTCATGAGATTTTAAATTAGTGTTGCGAGAATCAATAGGGGAAATAAAAGATTGCACAGTATCAGACCTAGATGCAGTAGATTAACATGCACTAGAAAGTACCTTTGTTTCTTGAATTTCTTTTTACATTAGGCATAGACACGCTTTATCATTTTCTGAGCTGGTGCTTTCACTAGCAGCTGAGTCACTATTATATGACTCTGTTGTGTTACCGTCTTCTTCACTACTTGTCTCTACCTTTAGTGCTTTCCTATTCTTCTTTTTATTAGTTGAGTGCCTCTTTTTGTCTAAGGATTTGTGCCTTCTCTTTTCATTTTCCTTTTCTTTCTTCTCTTCAGGGCGGTAAATTTTGTGATGCCCTTTCTTCTTGCAATTAAAGAATCCAATGTAATCATCTCTTTTCTTTATGTCTTTGCTTGAATATGACTTTTGTTTTGCTGATGAATTGCCATTGAATTCCTTATTCCTGAATTTATCAAACTTTCTAATTAGTAAAGCAACCTGCTCCTTTAGTTCCCGTGTCTCTTTGTTGGCTGAGTCAGCTGCTTTACTTAGCTGTTGTGCAACCAGTGCATTGGCCTTGTGTGCCTCTGTTGGTGCACCATCTTCATTTTTTAGTTCAAATTCATGAGCCTTCAACTGTGACATTAGTATTAGAGTGTCAGTCTTAGTGAGATCTAACGTGCCCTTAAGTACTTAGGTGATAATTTTCCATCTTTTAGGCAGACTTATCAAGATCTTCAAGGACATTTTTTTTGTGGATAAGTATGACTATGTTGTTATATTTCACTGATAATTCTTGAGAATCTATTGTCCATTTGATCAATGGATTCACCAGTTTTCATCTTGAAGTTTTCAAACTTCTGTTTTGCAACAGATAGTTTGTTTTCCTTGATTGCCTCAGAGCCTTCCTTGATGAGGGCCAATTTTTCCCACATTCCTTTTGCAGTCTTGAAATCATTGATTCTCATTAACGTGTTACTGTCCGTAGTCTTCATAATCATATCCTTAGCAACATAATCCAGATTTGCTCTTCTTCTGTCATCTTTTGTCCAATCCTTTTTGGGTTTCTCAATTAATGCCGTTTGATTTGGACCTATTGTTTCCGTAGTCATGATCCTATAGGACCAGCATTGATTACATCCAACATCTCCTCATGAGTTGCTTTCAGATGAGACAACATCCTTATTTTATATTCCTCAAAATTATTTACATTGAATACAAGAATTTTGGACATGAAACATGAAGATTCCATTATAACATATGTATATATATATATATATATATTGTTGGAAATAAAATTTATGTTTTGATGATAATTCATCATAATTATTCAAAGTATTATTTTAGCCTCGTTGATGATGTGCTGAAGCTAGCTGTTATAGTGAAAAGCTAAAAGATGTCTAGAACTGAATGTTTAGGTTTTACTAGAGTCTGATATTTGTATAGGTTACATCAGACAAGCACTGTAATAGTTAGAGTGTCATAAAACTGAAAATTGGAAGTCATTCAGAAAACTAGAAATCATCAAGATAAACAAACTGACTCAGAATGCACCTAGATGAAACTGAAGAAGATAAGTTCGCTGAGGGACACAGACTCAGTTGGCTTATCTGGAAGTTGAAGAACTGAGGGTCAAAGACTCAGTTATTAAAGATCGAAGAACTGAGGGTTCAAACTCAGTTATGAAGACTACGTCGAGACTGTAGAGTTAGACTTCAGGCAAGATTGTGGTGACCTGAACTGACTTTATGGATCTTGTATGAAGACCTAAGAATCTTAAGGACAATGAGTTCTTAGATGATAATGAGTCATGGTGTACTCTGGTTAAATCAATTATAATCAGATGAAAAACTGGAGTACTGATATTTGAAGAAGAGTAAAATCTCAGTTAATGCTCCAAGTCAATCAAGAAACTGACAAGTGATAATCTCAGTATAAAACTGATAAGGATACTCAGTTTTATAGGTCAGTCATCCGATAAACTAATAGTACAGTCGAACGTTGTAAAGGAAGCAATTTTATTGGATGAAATACTGACATAGCAGAACGGTCAGAAATATATCCGTTACAAGATAGACGTTGATATAATTCGAATTCAAGCCAAGTGAACGTTGGACCTCACACTATAAATAGAGGACTTTGCACCAAGGATTAAAAAAAATATAGAGATTTAACAAGAATTAACGTGTGCATTAATCATTTGAATTACTATCATCTTTGCGCTATAACAAGATCAAATCAAGAAATTCTTCAAGTGTTCGAGCTACCAAGAATTTATCAAGAATCAGACACTTTGAAGAACCACAAAATCATTCCAAATTTGATTCTACATCAAAGGTTTAGATGGTGAAGCAAACCGGGAAGGTTTTGTCAAGGACAGTTGTGACAAGCAGTCAGGCAAACTGTGTTTGTGGTGGTAGCTGGTGAAGAGGCAATTCAACCCTCTAAGGACCAGTGTTCAAGCAATTGAAGAACATCAATTCTACCGGTTCTACAACTGCTTAGATAGTGAAGCTAGGGATTAGCCAAGGACTATTGTTTAGGACTTTTTGTAACAGTTCACCTCAAGAAGTTCTAGTGGAATTTTCCTCCGCACCACAAGGGAAGAGAGGACGTACAGGATTACACCACCTGGAACCTCTATAATATTTGCCTTATTTACTTTACGAATTTATTTATTTACTCAGCATCTACTTACAACATTTTGATAATTGATACACTTCACTGTTCACAAACTGACATTCATCAGAATTTAGTTTACCACACTCAGTTTTCATAAAGGAACAACAAGATCAAGAAAAAGGCTAGAATTATATACGCTGCCGGTTGACTTAGTTTTGATTAAGTCAGTTTGATTTAAACTCAGCTCAGTCAGCTTAACTCCACACAAGTTTCTAACTGAACCATAATTTGTTTAAAATCCAGCTTAGGGAAAGTTTTTTTGTGACAAGTTTATTCACCCCCCCCCCCATCCTCTAAACTTTTGTTAGCCTTTCCAGGGACCAACAATTGGTATCGGAGCAGTGTTTCTTTGACAATATATCATTTTCTCCATATCTTCTCTAGTTGTTCTCATTTGAAAGCTTAGTTCCAGTTAACTTACTATCTGTCTTCACTCACTCACAATGGATAACAATCAATATGCAAGACAGATGCTTATGTGCAACATGGACAGATTTGACGAATATGAATGTCATATGCAGGCTTATCTAGCAGCTACACATGATGAAATGATGGATGTACTCACTGATGGACCAATTCAGATCACTCACATGCAAACTGTTGATGGACAGCAAGTTCGAGTTGCAAAGCCCAAATCTTAATGGACTAGTGATGATCGCAAGCGAAACAATCTCAACAATGTTGCTATGGATTTTATCCTCAGAACTCTTGACCGCAACATGTACTTAAAGGTGAAAGAATGCACAACTGCCAAGGAAATGTGGGACAAACTACAACTTGTTTGTGAAGGAACATATTCAGTTAAGGAAAATAAAATCTCTGTTGCAAAACAAAAGTTTGAGAATTTCAAGATGAAATCTGGAGAAACCTTTGATCAAATGGAAACAAGATTCAGTGCTATCATGGATGAATTAGATCTACTCAAGATTGAATACTCAAAGAAAGTTATCAACACAAGAATCTTGAAGGCATTACCAATGTGCTGGAAAATAAATGTCACTGCTATGGAAGAATCTAGAAGACTTGACATAGAGGATTCATTCAAAATTTTCTCAGACCTGAAAGCTTATGAATTCAGTGAAGATTTTACAAGTACAACTGCAATAATCAAAGCTCTGGAGGAACCAAAGACCACATCACTTGCAGCAACATCAAATGACATTCAAGAAAACTCATCAAGCAATCTTCATAAATTGGATGAGATGGAAGAACAGATGGCTCTAATGATGAACAGAATTCGGCGAATGAAGAGTGGACACCCAGTCACACAAAAGTTCATCAAGAGGACTCCTGAGAAAAGAAAAGATGATGAATATCTCTGTTTCAACTGCAAGAAACCCGGACATTATAAAGCTGAATGTCCAAAACTGACCAAGAAGACGCCACCAAGAAGAATTGGTAGAAGAGCACTCCTTGCTGGAGATGAGTCAGATTATGAAACTGGTACTGAAAAACTATCAGATGACACAGCTTTAATGGCACACATGGAAGATCCAAATGAGGTATGTGAATCAAATTCTAAATATTCCTCAGCTAAAATTTCCACGCAAAATGCGTGTTCTTCGACTGCTGACTCCAATCCAAAAAATCTAGAATTAGAAGAAACTCTTGCTGAATTGATGAATCAGCTAGTAACTATTCAAGCTGGTTATGAATCAATTAAAGTTGAAAAAGAGAATCTAATTCTTGAGGTTGAAAGATTGAAGTCTGAACTAAAAATGTTGAAACTGACTAAAACTGATAAAGAAAAGATTCAGCATCAGCCTACTGCATCAGCAGCAGCAACTGAATCATTTGCTCAATAAAGTTCAGTTACTGGATTCAAATCAGGAAAACCCTATGGAGACAAAACTGGTTTAGGATTGATACACAACAATCATCTAAGAGTGGAACCAGCAAAGCTGCCAAACCTAGTACCAAAACCAGTATTAAGTTTGTAGCTGAGCAACTTCCTCAAACTGAGAAAATTGCTAAACCAGTAAAGCCAGTATCACATAGGATAAATCAGTTTTCCAAGAAAAAAACTAGATTTACCAACAAAGGTAAACCAAATGGTAAATCAGCTGTATCTCAAGAAAACCGAACTGGGAAATCAACTACCAGGTCCATAAAAACCAATCAAGTCAAGAACCAGAAATATTACAATCAAAGTAAATCCAAGAATGTCAATCATTCAAAGATTCACACATTTAGGGGGGAAAGCAAGATTATATCCCACTGATGATGATTGGAATTTTACTGCATCTACTAATAAAACTGATAACAGAAATCATTCCAAACAAAAAACATATCACAAGTTTCAGTCAAAAACTCAGCAGAGAGCTAATCTCAGTTCTCAGAAAAAGTTTCAGTACCAAGGTCAGTCCAGACCTCAGGACAAAAGGAATGATGGTTATTATTCAAGTTTCAATAGAAAGCATGATGGAAACAAATTTCGGCCAAAAGATCTGAGAGATCATATAAATAAGACACACTCCAAACATAGACACTATGGGAGTGTGGCTTACATATATGAAAACAAGTGCAACAATATCCAAAGAATACCTAAAGGATATATCCCCAGAGTTGTACTTACAAATGACCCCTATGGACCCAAACTGAGTTGGGTACCTAAAACTATTTAATTTTTATTGCAGGATATATGGTACTTTGACAGTGGTTGCTCTAGACACATGACAAAGAGTAAAGACTGTCTTCGTAATTTTATTGCAAAATATGGACCAAAGGTTAATTTTGGAAGTAAAGACAAACCTAGATACACCAAAGGATATGGTACCTTAATCAGGAATGGTCTTACAATCAAGAATGTATCTTATGTAGAAGGATTACACTACAATCTACTCAGCACCAGTCAATTCTGTGACATGGGATACAAAGTTACTTTTGACAAAGAATTCTGCGTGTTCGTCAGCGAATCAGCTTATCAAGTTGTTTTAGCCGGAAGAAGAAAAGAAAATAAGTATGTAGTAGAATGGAAAACAGCCGTTGCTAAAACCTGTTTGCTTGTGCATACCAAATCAGAAATCAGTTGGCTATGGCACAAGAAATTGAGTCATCTTAACATTGATGACATCAACACACTTGTTAAGAAACAGTTAGTCATTGGACTACCGGAAATATCATATAAAAGGACAGCTTATGTGATGCTTGTCAACAAGGAAAGCAAACAAAAGCAAGTTTCAAGACCAAGTCTCAGCATTCAACAACCAGACATCTGGAGTTATTACACATGGATTTATTTGGCCCTATTACACCAATAAGTATCAATGGAAAGAAGTATACATTGGTGGTAGTAGATGATTTTTCAAGGTACACTTGGGTAATTTTCTTAACCAAGAAAAGTGAAACCAAGAAAAAACTTACAGAACTACTCAAGAGACTTCAGAATCAGAAAGGAGTATCAGTTGTGAAAATAAGATCAGATAAGGGAACCGAATTCCTCAACAGTGTGATTATTGAATATTGTGAAGAAAATGGTGTCTTACACCAACTTGCTGTCACAGGAACAACTGAATAGAATGGTGCAGCTGAAAGAAGAAACAGAACACTCAAAGAGGGAGGGAGGACTATAATCTGTGAAGTAAAACAACCTGAAAGATATTGGGCAGAAGCAGTTAACACAGCTTGTTATACACAAAACAGAGCTCTCATGAACAAAAGACATGAGAAGACCCCTTGTGAAATTTGGAATGGAAGAAAACCAAATGTTTCCTACTTTCATGCTTTTGGAAGCAAATTTTTCATACACAACAATGGAAAAGATCAACTTCATGTTTTTCAGACCAAAGCTGATGAAGGAATTTTTCTAGGATACTCAAGTGTCAACAAAGCCTTTAGAGTACTAAACAAAAGGACACTTAAGCATGAAGAATCAATTCACGTGGTATTTGATGAACCAAACTTCCCTGGTGAAACAACTGAAGACAGACCAGAACCAGTTTCTCAGTCTCAGTTACCAATCATGCCAGAACCAGTTTTTGTTGACATTGGGAGACTACAAATTTCAAAATGTTCAAATCCATATCAGTCTCAGTTTCCAACTACTCAACAAACCACACCTGAACTACATGTTCCTGATCCAACTGAAGAAATTCAAGAACCAGTCGAGCAAGATATAAATCCTTTGATGCAGACACCCACGTATCAATGGAGGAGAGATCACCCTGAAGAACAAGTAATTGTTGATACTCAAGCTGGAGTTCGAACAAGACATCAACTAGATGCAATGATTGCATGTTTCCTATCACAATTTGAACCCAAAGAAATAGAAGAAGCTTTGAAAGATCTAGATTGGATATTAGCAATGCAAGATGAACTGAATGAGTTCGAAAGAAATCAAGTATAGGAATTGGTAGAAAGACCAGCTCATGTGAATATTATAGGAACCAAATGGGTTTTCAGAAACAAACTTGATGAAGATGGGAATATTATAATAAACAAAGCTAGACTTTTAGCTAAGGGATACTCTCAAGCACAAGGCATAGACTTTGATGAAACCTACGCACCGGTTGCAAATTTAGAAGCAATCAGACTATTTCTTCCTTTCGCAGCTCATAAGAAATTCAAAGTTTACCAGATGGATGTTAAAAGTGCATTTTTAAATGGAATTCTTGAGGAAGAAATATATGTTCAACAACCACCTGGATTTGAAATCAAAGATCAAGCTGATAAATTTTTAAGACTAAGGAAAGGTCTTTATGGATTAAAACAAGCACCAAGAGCTTGGTATGAAACCTTGTCTCAGTTTCTAGTAGATAATGGATTTATCAAAGGGACTATAGAAAAAACTTTGTTCAGAATGAAAATGGTGAAAATACTCTACTTGTTCAAATTTATGTTGATGACATCATCTTTGGATCGGAAGATGAACAATTATGTGAGAAATTTGCAAGTTTGACGAAAAGAAAATTCCAAATGAGTATGATGGGAGAATGGAATTACTTCCTTGGATTACAAGTTAAACAATTATATGATGGAATTTTCATTCACCAAACCAAGTATACAAGAGAACTTATCAAAAATTTGGCATGGAAAAATCAACTGGAATTTCTACACCAATGGGGACCAACATCAGATTAGATGAACATAAAGAAGGCAAAGATGTTGATCAAACACTTTACAGAAGAATGATTGGAAGCTTACTCTATCTTACAGCAAGTAAGCCAGATATATCATTTACTGTCAGTGTATGTGCAAGATTTCAGTCAAAACCAAAAGAAAGTCATCTCACAGTTGTGAAAAGAACATTGAAATATCTGAAAGGCACAGATGGAGTTGGAATTTGTTATTCAAAAGAAGGAGAGTTCAAGTTAATATCTTATTCAGACTCAGATTATGTTGGATGCAAAGTGGACAGAAAAAGCACATCAGGCACATGTCAGTTACTAGGAAATAGACTTGTGTCATGGTTTAGCAAAAAGCAAAACTCAATCTCAACTTCTACAGCTGAAGCTGAATACATAGCAGCTGGAAGTTGTTGTGCTCAATTTTTATGGATCAGACAGCAAATAGGAGATTATGGGATAGAAGAAGGAATGATTCCCATAATGTGTGATAACACAAGAGCAATTGTAATCACTGATAATCCAGTTTTACACTCAAGGACAAAGCACATTGATGTGCGTCACCACTTCATAAGAGATCATGCAGAGAAAAAGGACATTATAGTTCTACAGAAGATTAGTTGGCAGATATCTTTACAAAGCCATTGGACAAAGACAGATTTGCCAAACCTAGAACTGAATTAGGGATAATCAAAGTCAGTTAAGCCAGAAATTCGTCAAGGGGATTAATCTTTGGTATGCTGGGTGCGCTCACTTAACAGATTAGTCATTGACATCAACAATTTCAAACTGATCAACTGAAACTGAAACTGAATAATTTTCCGAAACTAAAAGTTACATCTTCAAACTGACTTCAGTCTCAGTTTCTATCCCAGTCAACTTAAGTCAAAGGTTGACAAGATAAAAGCGACAGCGGTTATATCACAATTAATTACTGCACTTCCTTTTGTCAGAATATTGCATGTACACCCCACTGTTGTCAGAATAGTGCATACATTGGTTACTCAAAACCATCATGGAATTTGAAAAGTTGTACTTCTTAACCGCCAGTCTTTCCTACCTATTTATTCATCCCTCGTTCACAATACTTTCAATAAAATTTCAAATTCCTCGTCTCTTTCATAAAAACAGAATTAGACTATTCGCAACCCTCTCCTCTCAAAAAACAATTTTTGTGCTCACACCCAGATATGGCCACTTCAGACAAATCAAAACAAGAAAGACTAATAACAGAGCTAGATGAATTTTCATTCCAAATGTATGAAGCTATGTGTCAAAACATTCTGTTAGCAAGTCACATCTGTGCAAAGATTGAAAAACAACCAGGATTAAGAAATATTCTGGAAGTTACATTCAAAGAAAAATGTGACTTGGTAGGTATATTACAATTTTGGCAAAATATGCGTTTGGTAAGAGACTCCCTAATGACAACAGTTCGTAGAGATCGAATTGCTATCAACGAAAAAGTCATGATGTCACTTTCTGGCTTCGCAAGTTCATCTGTGACATCAACAGATTTGTCTACACTACCTTTGGATAGGATTACATTTCTAAAGAAGCTAACTTTTTCTACGGTACCAATCGAAGTAGGTATTCATGTTGACAAACTCAAGCCAGAATTTGGACACCTCAGCAGATGGCTCAGCAAGCATATCATTGGAAAATCCAAAAGAATCAGTACACTATCTGAAGAAAACATCTATCTAATGAACATTATCTGGGATGAAATAGAATTCAATTGGGCAGGTTATGTAGTCAACCAGATAAAGAAGCAACATTTAGCTGAATTAGACAGTATACAGAGAGCTCAAGCTGAAGGTCAGGCAACTATTGGTAGATTTCGACTGAAGAAAACACTCAGTGGAATCATCCAATTCTACCTGGAAAGACTTAAGGAAGGGAAGCAAGCAAGGCAAGCTGAAACTACAAAGGAAATAACAGCAAAAATAGGAACAACTTCCCAACCTGAAGCAGGTCAGAAAACGGTGTCTCAGTAGGAAACTGAACACAGAGGAATCAAGCGAAAGGCAGACTCAGCACAAGAAAGATCAGTTGTAAGATTTTTATACCCAGCAACCTCAAGTATGATAGCACCAACTGAGGGGGAACAACAACAACAGCTGACAACTGAAGATACAAGGAAAACCACTCTTGCTGATAATACTTCTCAATCACAACATCAATCAGTTCAGCAATCTGCCCCAGTTTTTGAAGCTGATAAAATTGTCGGACTAATGAAGATGAAGCTCAAACCAGAGGATTCTCGTGATGCTAGTCTACAGACTGAAGAAAAGTTACTCTTGGAGAAATTGGAAATCGGAGATCTATATGCTCTATTTCCTATATCAGAGTTTCTTGAAAACTGTTTCAAAAGGTTTTCTGAACTAGCTCAAATGAGAGAATCAGCCACATCATCTGTTCCCAAAGACAGTTCAAAGAGAAAGTATGATGATGAAGATGATCATACAAGAAAAGAAACCGACGTGACTACAGTTTTCCACTCAAAAAATCAACCTCGACCTCTAGTTACGCAAACTGTAAGTTAGCAAGAAGAGTTGCCAATTGAAAATCAGACAACTGACACTCAGCAAGCAGCTGATGGAACTCATAATCGACAACTGATGATTATTGAAGACATCACTCACCCCAAGGATCAACCTGAAATGACATATGATCCTTCTGACATCCTAACAAAGGATGAGTTGGCCAAAGTTCATGAAAACTTGAAGATTGTGCTCAGTCACAAGGATGCACAAAATGGCCTTCTATCAAATATTTCTGGATATCTCGATTATAGAACTAGAACTGATGTCTCAGTTCATGCATGACTAGAGATGATCCACAAATCCAGTTCAAGTTCTACTTCAGAAATTCTGTTACTAAAATAGAAACTAGAAGACTCAACCGCAGTAGATCGGGAAACTCATGCTCAAGCTTATTGGCACATGAATCTGCATATCTACAGGTTAGAAACTGAGCTTAAGGAAGTAATTACTTCTTAGCAACGTATATCAGCCGACCAACAGGCAACCCATGCCTTGGTAGATCAGCTATATGATGCCAAAAAGGGGGAAGCTGACGAAGAAAAGCTAAAGTTACTTAAAGAGATGAAGCGACTTGAAGAAGAATTGCAAAGATACAAATCAGATCCTAAGTTCTTAAGGAAAGAACTAACTGATGAGCAGCTCATTGAGAAATACAGTCAACCTGGAGAAAAGAGAGCTACACTTACAAAGGATCTGTGGATGAAGTTTATCAACGATCACATTCCTATTAAAGCCAAGTACAAGAACAGGACATTTGAAGAATCCTTGAACTATTTTTTATCTGATGTATTCTCAAAGCAGAAAATGGCACTATATAAGAAGAATCAGAGGATTGATGAAAAACTGAAGATTAAAGACAAAACTGAACAAATGAAAGCTTATGTAGTCGAATTTGAAAAATACTACTTGAAAAAATCAGACTTACCAAAGCTACTTCTATGGAGAAGATGGAAAGAAGGAAGTCACGTTGACTACAACAAGACATTTTCCAAGGAAGACTCCAAGCTAGAAAATGAATATCATCTGTATGACAAGGAAAAGAAGTTTATTTCAGTTAAGAAAAAGCTTAGTCTTTAATCTCGGTTGTTTGGACTAAATGTAACTATTCCAGTTTTTTATCATTCTAATGAAATCCAGTTTTCCAGTTTTACATTGTTTTGATCTATAAGCGTTTCTTTTAGGGAGATTTTTGGCATCATCAAAAAGGGGGAAATTGTTGAAAATAAAATTTATTTTTTTGATGATAATTCATCATAATTATTCAAAGTATTATTTTAAACTCGTTGATGAAGTGCTGAAGCTAGCTGTTATAGTGAAAAGCTAAAAGATGTCTAGAACTGAATGTTTAGGTTTTATTAGAGTCTGATATTTGTATAGGTTACATTAGACAAGCACTATAATAGTTAGAGTGTCGTAAAACTGAAAACTGGAAGTCATTCAGAAAACTGGAAATCATCAAGATAAACAAACTGACTCAGAATACACCTAGATGAAACTGAAGAAGATAAGTTCGCTGAGGGACACAGACTCAATGGGTTTATCTGGAAGTTGAAGAACTGAGGGTTACAGACTCAATTATTGATGATTGAAGAACTGAGGGTTCAAACTCAGTTATGAAGACTACGTTGAGACTGTAGAGTTAGACTTCAGGCAAGATTGTGGTGACCTGAACTGACTTTATGGATCTTGTATGAAGACCTAAGAATCATAAGGACAATGAGTTCTTAGATGATAATGAGTCATGGTGTACTCTGATTAAATCTATTATAATCAGATGAAAAACTGGAGTACTGATATTTGAAGAAGAGTAAAATCTCAGTTAATGCTCCATGTCAGTCAAGAAACTGACAAGTGATAATCTCAGTATAAAACTGATAGGGATACTCAGTTTTATAGGTTAGTCATCCGATAAACTAATAGTACATTCGAATGTTGTAAATGAAGCAATTTTATTGGATGAAATACTGACACAGCAGAACGGTCAGAAATATATCCGTTACAAGATAGACATTGATATAATTCGAATTCAAGCCAAGTGAACGTTGGACCTCACATTATAAATAGAGGACTTTGCACCAAGGATTAAAAAAAGGAATATAGAGATTTAACAAGAATTAACGTGTGCATTAATCATTCGAATTACTATCATCTTTGCGCTATAACAAAATCAAATCAAGAAATTCTTCAAGTGTTCAAGCTACCGAGAATTTATCAAGAATCAGACACTTTGAAGAACCACAAACAAGAATCGTTTTATTGATTCTCAACCCAACTTTGATTCTACATCTAAGGTTTAGACTGTGAAGCAAACCGGGAAGGTTTTGTCAAGGACAGTTGTGACAAGCAGTCGGGCAGCCTGTGTTTGTGGTCATAGCTGGTAAAGAGGCAATTCAACCCTCTACGGACCAGTGTTCAAGCAATTGAAGAAACATCAATTCTACCTGTTCTACAACTGTTTAGATAGTGAAGCTAGGGATTAGCCAAGGACTATTGTTTTGGACTTTTTTTAACAGTCCACCTCAAGAAGTTCTAGTGGAATTTTCCTCCGCACCACAGGGGAAGAGCGGACGTACAGGATTACACCACCTGGAGCCTCTATAATATTTGCCTTATTTACTTTATGCATTTATTTATTTACTCAGCATCTACTTACAAATTTTGATAATTGATACACTTCACTGCTCACAAACTGACATTCATCAAAATTCAGTTTACCACACTTAGTTTTCATAAAAGAACAACAAGATAAAGAAAAAGGCTAGAATTTTATCCGCTGCTGGTTAACTCAGTTTTGATTAAGTGATTTTGATTTAAACTCAGCTCAGTCAGCTTAACTCCACACAAGTTTCTAATTGAACCATAATTTGTTTAAAATCCAGCTTAGGGAAAGTTTTTTTGTGACAAGTTTATTCACCCCTCCTCTAAACTTGTGTTAGCCTTTCCAAGGGACCAAGATATATATATATATATATATATATATATATATATATATATATATATATATATATATATATATATATATATATATATATATCACAGATTAGAAAAACTAGTTTGAAAAATTCTGATCTCCTTGTTACCTGAAATCATATCTGAACATGTTCTGATACAAGGAACACTGCTCCGATACAATTTGTTGGTCCCAGAGAAGGGTGAGTATATAGTCCAAGGAGGGGTGCATGAATGACTATATATGGAGTTAAAGAACATTTCTTGATGAAAAGATTTTGTGCCATGGATTAAACCCCTCCAAATAGTTGCTTCATTGTAATTATGTCACACACACAAATAAAGTAAATTGTAGAATATAAAAATTGAATGTAAACTGCAGAAAGTAAATAAGACACAAAATTAATTCTTGTGTTTCACCTTAATCCACTCTTCTCATGTGATGATTAGAGGAATTCATTCTTGTGCTTCACCAATACAATAGTATGATTGACTTATGCTACACAAGCTTCACAGTCTACAAGCTATTACTCCCTGACAACAAATGCTTCAGTGATTCAGCTTCCACACTGATCCTTGGGTACAAAACCTTTAGCAACTATCACACAACTTCTGCAATTCCTTCTCAAAAATCTATATCAATTGCTGATCTGAAAGATGTGAATTGAATTCACAAAACTTGATCACACTCAGTTCTAGATTATAACATTCAAAACTCAGTTTTACTAAGAGTGATTCTGGATACTTTTTTTAAGATGAAGATGGACTCTTGTTAAATTGATAGAGGTTTTGCACTTAGAAAATATGTATATATCTTGTTATTGTTCCTTTCTATCAATGGCTTTTATTTATAGCCATGAATCCCTTGATTTTGAATTTCCATCCGTTGGTTAATTAATATGGTGAATAATCATTGATTATGTCTTGATTTAATTCTCATTGAGTTCAGTGATCCGTATTTTCTTCGAACGTTCCTCTTAAAATCCTTCCTTGATTGATTCTACATTAAATGCTCTGATCAGTCATATTTTCCACGTTTTGATTAAGTGTTGATAGCCTACTTGACTTAGCTACTACTTTCTTACTTGACTGGTCAAGTGACTGCTTCACTTGGCTGCTCCTCTTTACTTCACTGGTCAAGTGACTCCTTCACTTGGCTGCCTGATCTTTACTTTTCTTTATCTTCTCTTTCTGTTGTTTATCAGCCGATACAGGTTTACTTAACTGATCATTAGTTTTATGTGGGATCAGTGTACACCATATTATAAAAAATTGACTTTCGTAACTTGACTGATATCATAGACTTATCCAAGGTCATCATAGACTTCCTTGGTTGTAAGCCAGTCCATAGGTCTTCACTTCACTGTGTTGGTTCCTTACTCAGCTGGTCTTCACGTCTTCACTGATCTATCCTCCAAGGCTAGTATGGTGCTTGTCTGATTGAAGTTATAGAACATGCCATACTTCTAAGTAAAACATTAACATTCAAACCTAACTTTTTTCGGGCTTGCTATAACAGCTAGCATGCCATCATCAAAGTTATAAAATGTTCCTAACACTTGCCACTCCCAGCAAGGCCCTGTACAAATCTGGAATGAGTGTGATCTATGACAACCGTCAGAGGAATTTAAAGAAGAGGTGGACATTCCGTCCAAGTACTCTCGTCTGCTATGACTTCTCCTCACACCACTTTTCTTCAGTTTTCAGGGTTTCTTTGAAAGATTCCCGAGAGTCCACAGTCTTCAATTTCATCTTCATGAGATTGATAATCCTTTCTTGTTCAAAGTAAATCTCTTGTTGCTGAGTTTCATGATTCTCTTTTACAGTATTCATAGCAAACACTTGCTTCTCTGATAATCTTTGCTTTTTGTGAAACACATTTTAAGCTAACTGATCAATTTTAGATGTCAATTTCAGTTCTTGTTCCCCCTCAGTTGTTGTTATCTTTCTTGTTTCAGTTTCCTTAACTGAAGTTTCTAGGAACAAGCTTCTTTCTACTGTCCTTTTTCCTTGTGAGTCAGCTTTTCGTTTGACTCCTTTTTTTCAGCTATTTGCTGAGAGATAGTTTTCTTTCTTTCAGCCTTTGATGATTCTTCCCTTGAACCTACAACTGCTTCAATCTTCTCAGTTTACTTGATGCAGCAGCTTGTTCAGCTTATTTTCCCTGATTGAGTCTTTCTAGGTAATGTTGTATCACCAAACCGTGTGATTTCATCAAGTGAAGTCTGGCTGTATTCTTTTTATCTTCATCTTTGGCTTTGATAATCCATTCGATTTCTTCAATATGTTGCTTCTTGGTCTGATTGAAGATATAATCAGCCCTATTGAAATCAAATTGATCCCAAATGATATTCATTAGATTGATTGTATCCACAGATAACAAATTCAGCCCATGATGTTGTCCAATGATGGTTTTGCTTATCCATCTGCTGAGTAGTGAAAATTCCAGTTTGAGACTTTCCATCTTTGATAAAACTTCTGCCGGTTTTTCTATTACAGAAATCTGAGAGAGAAAAGCTTCACGCTTTAGTGGTAAACTGAGTAGATCGATTGGTATCTCAACTGGCTTCTTGAAATCAAACAATTGTTGTATAATTTTTATGTTGAGACAAATCCTTTCTCCATGAACGGTTGTTGTTAGAGAATGTTTTACCACCTTTATAATTTCACAAAATTGTAGAATTTCTTCCACATCCAAATATTTTTCCAATTAGATATCCAATAAGTTCACTAGCCCTTGTATCTATTAGATTCTCTCACATAGTAGGCTAGCTAAAAAAGTATCCTCACATTCATTTTCAAATTGATCTAAGGAAAAGGTTTCTCCTTTAGGAAACAATCTGGTTTCTTGAACTTGCTTTGAGGGCATTTTGCTTTTGTTTTGAAAGATGAAAGGATTTTTCTGAAAGATTAAATAGAACAATAGACGGTTACAGAGTTGATCCCATAATCTAGTATAAGATTGTGTAGTATCGTCTGAAATTCCACTTAGTATATCGGTATTCGATGCATGTACAATTTAGCTTTTTGTGGTTACACACGCAAAATTTCTGAAAAATTCGGAGGTAATTTATTACGATGTGACTATTGTCAGTTTTATCATTTTAACCTTTGAATACATTTGACTAGGTAAAAATTGATTAAAGTTTCAGTAGTCAGTACTTTGTAGATGTCAGCTCTTTCTAATTCAATTTAGTCAGCTTGAGATTGTTGATGTCAATGACTGATCTGTCAAGGGAGCTCACCCATCATGACAACGACCAATCCCCTTGACGAATCTCAATTGTATAACTAACTTAACTAACTTTATAATTCCTAATTCAGTTCTCAGTTTTGAAAACCTTTCTTTATCCAGAGGTTTTGTAATGATATCAGCCAACTGGTCCTCAGTTGGGATATAGAGAACTGTGATTTCTTTCTTCTCCACTTGGTATTTTTTGAAGTGATGTCTTACGTCAATGTGCTTTGTCCTCGAATGTAGAACTTTGTTGTCTGTTATTGGAATGTTGCTTGTATTGTCACACATAATAGGTATCAACCCTTCTTCAATTCCATAATCTCTCAGTTGTTGTCGAATCCATAAAATTTGAGCACAACAACTTTCAGCTGCAATGTATTCAGCTTCAGCTGTAGAGGTTGAAATTAAGTTTTCCTTTTTACTGAACCAAGACACAAGTCTATTTCCAAGTAACTGACATGTGCTTGAAGTGATTTTTCTGTATATTTTGCATCCAGCATCATCTGAGCCTGAGTAGGATATCAGTTTGAATTCTTCTTCTCTTGAATACCATATTCCCACACCGAGTGTGTCTTTGAGATACTTCAAGGTTCTTTTGAGAACTGTCATGTGACTCTCTTTAGGCTTAGTCTGAAATATTGCACACACACCTACTACAAAAGATATGTCAGGTGTACTTGCTGTGAGATAGAGTAGACTTCTAATCATTCTTCTGTAAAGTGTTTGATCCACATCTTTTCCATCTTTGTCTTCATCCAATCTTACATTGGTTCCAATAGGTGTTGCAATTCCTGCACTGTTATCCATTCCAAACTTCTTGATAGTTCTATTGTGTATTTTGTTTGGTGAATCAAGATTCCATTGTCCATTTGCGCGCATGACTTGTAATCCAAGGAAATAGTTCAATTCTCCCATCATACGCATCTGAAATTTGCCGATCATTAAACTTGCAAATTTCTCACATAGTTGCTGATTTTCAAATCCAAAAATAATGTCATCCACATATATTTGGACTAGGAGAGTGCTTTCAGCAATCTTTATTCTGAACAAAGTCTTGTCAATGGTTCATTTGGTAAAACCATATCCACCAGAAACTGTGACAAAGTTTCATACCATGCACTGGGTGCCTGTTTCATTCCATAGAGTGCTTCCTTTAGTATGAAAACTTTATCTTCTTGATCTTTGATTTCAAATCCGGGTTGTTGTTGCACATATACTTCTTCTTCAAGTACTCATTTTAAGAATGCACTTTTAACAACCAGTTGGGAAACTTTGAACTTCTTTTGTTCAGCAAATGCAATTCATCTTGTGAATATCCCTTGCCCACCAGTCTTGCTTTATTTCTAACAATGTTTCTATCTTCAGCAAGTTTATTTTTGAAAACCATTTGGTGCCAATTATATTTGCATGATTAGGGCTCTCTACTATTTCCCATACTTGATTTCTTCCAAATTCATTGAGTTCTTCTTGCCTGGCTAGTATCCAATCTGGATCTTTTAAAGCTTCTTCTACCTCTTTTGGTTCAGTTTGAGATAGAAAACATGCTATCATTGTATCTAACTGATTTCTTCTATGAACTCATTGTTGCAAATTACCAATCACTTGTTCCTCAGGATGGTCTCTCATCCATTGAAGAATTGGGGGTTGCATTATAGGATCTTGATTTTCTTGAACTGGTTCCCTCATGAACTTCAGCTTCTGGGATCTGATCTGCTTAAGCTTGATTATCTTGAACTAGATCAGTTTCATTTTGTATTGTAGGTTCTGTTGTAGATAACTGAGATTGATTTTGATCTGAAGATTCTAATAATCTTAACCTTCTCATATAAACAAACACTGATTCTGGAGTCTTTTGGGACTGTGATTGAGAAACTGATACTGGTTTGTTTTCAAATGTATCACCAACAAATTTTGGTTCATAAAAAATCACATGTATTGATTTTTCATGCTTGAGTGTCCGATTGTTTAAAACTCTGAAGGCTTTACTGACACTTGAATATCCTAAGAATATTCCTTCATCAGCTTTAGGTTGAAAAGTCATGAGCTGATCTTTTCAACTGTTATGGATGTAGAATTTGCTTCCAAAAGCATGAAATATGAGACATTTGGTTTCCTCCCTTTCCATATCTCATAAGGTGTTTTCTCCAACCTTTTATTCATTAGGGCTCTGTTTTGTGTATAGCATGCTGTATTCACTGCTTCTGCAGAATACTTTTCAGGTAACTTAGATTCACAGATCATTGTTCTACCTGCTTCTTTGAGTGTTCTATTTCTTCTCTCAGCTACTCCTTCTTTCTGAGGTGTTCTTGTAGCTAAAATTTGGTGTAACACTCCGTTTTCTTCACAGTATCAATGATCACATTGCTAAGAAATTCAATTCCTTTGTCAGATCTTATCTTTACAACTGTAACACTTTTCTGATATTGATGTTTCTTCAGCAGCTCTATAAGTTTTTTCTTGGTCTCACTCATCTTTGTTAAGAAAAATACCCATATGTATCTTGAGTAATCATCAACTACAACCAATATATACTTCTTTCCACTAACACTGATAGGTGTAACTGGTCCAAACAAATCCAAGTGTAACAGTTCCAAAACACTTGTTGTTGAATGCTGAGACTTGGTCTTGAAGCTTGCTTTTACTTGCTTCCTTTTTTGAAAGCATCACATAATCTATGATTCTTGTAATAAATCTTTGGTAGTCAAATTACTAATCTTTCTTGACCAGAAGATTGTTGTCATCAAAGTTGAAATGACTTAGTCTTGTGCCATATCCAGCTAATTTCTAATTTGGTATGCACAAGTAAACAGGTTTCTGAAACAGCCATTGTCTAGTCCACAACATACATATTATGTTTCCTTTTGTCAGCAAGAACTAGTTAATATGTTGGTTCACTTTTACGATGCAGAATTCATTATCAAATGTGACTATGTATCTCATGTCACAGAACTGACTAGTGCTGAGTAGATTGTAATTGAGTCCTTCAACAAAGGCTACATTTCTGATCTCAAACCAATCTTGGTCAAGATTCCATAACCTCTTGTATAACCAGGTTTGTCTTTTGTATAACCAGGTTTGTCTTCTCCACCAAAATTGACTTTGGGTCCATCCTTAGCTTGAAAATCAACTAAGCAGTGTTTTTTTTGCCATGTGTCTAGAGTATCCACTGTCAAAATACTATATTTCCTACAAGACAAGTTAATGAGTTTTAGGTACCCAACATTGTTAGGGTCCATAAGGGACAGTTGTAAGTAGAACATTGGGGATATTTCCATAGGGTTTCCTTTGGAGATTGTTGCACTTATTTTCATATATATAAGCTACATTCCCATAATATCTACCTTTGGATTGTGTCTTATTTATATGCTCTCTCAAGTCTTGTGGTCTAAACTGACTTCCATAATGCTTTCTATTGATAAAAGATTAGTAATAACCATCATTCTATCAGTAGTAAACAGTTTTGTACTGAGGTCTATGCTGACTTCTGTACAGATGATTCTGCTGAGATCTAGGATAAGTTCTCTGCTGAGTCCTTGTCTAAGACTTGTAATAAGTTCTCTACTGTGAATGATTTTTCTTTTCAGTTTTAGCAATAGGTTCAGAAAAGTCTAATCTCCATTAGTCGGAAATAATCTTCTTTTCCCCCTGAATTTGTAATTCCTTGAATGATTAGATTTATTGGATTTACTTTGGTTGGGCTTTTTCTGGTTCTTAGCTTTGTTGGCTTCTGTAGATCTGGCATTTGATCTATCATCCTTGTTTCATTGAGGTGCAGCTGATCTACCTTTAGATTTACCTTTGTTATTTTGTGCAGCTGACTTCCTAGAAAATTGATGTTGAAACTGAGTTGATTCATTTTAAGCTGACTTAACTAGTTCAGCATGCTTCTCAGTTTGAGGAATTTGTTCAGCTACAAAATTAATCCCAGTTTTTACATTAGGTTCACTAGCATTACTAGTTCCTTCCTTTGGAGTTTGTTGTGTATCAAATCGTAATCCAGTTCTGTCACCGTAGGGCTTTCCAGATTTGAATCCTGTTGCAGAACTTGATTTAATTTGCTAAAGATTTAGCTACTGCTACTGAAGTAGTAAGCTGATGTTGATTCTTTTTTGGATCAGTTCTTATTAGTTTCAAATTGTTCAATTCAGTTCTTAATCTTTGGACTTCCAAAATTAGAGATTCTTTCTCTTCTTTGATTGATTCATAACTAGCTTGTATTTCTACCAACTGGTTCATCAGTTCAATGAGAGTTTCTTCTAATTCAGGATTTCTTGGATTAGAACCAACTGTTGGAGAACAAGCATTTTGTTTGAAATTCTGTGCTGGGGTGTATTTATAATTAGATTCACATACCTAATTTTAGTCCTCCATTTGAGCCATTAGAGCCGTGTCATCTAGGAGTGCCTACTTAGTTTGAGCTTCATAATCTAACTCATCACCAGCTAATAATGCTCTTCGTCCTGTTCTTCTTTGCTGAGTTCTCTTGTTGGTCAGTTCTGGACATTCAGCTCTGTAATATCCAAGCTATTTGTAGTTGAAACACAAGTACTCGTCATCTTTCTTTCTTTCTCGAGTCTTCTTGATGTATTTTTTAGTAAATGGCTGGCCACTCTTCAGTCTTCTAATTCTTTTCATCGTGAGTGCCATTTGTTCCTCCATATCATCTAGTTGTTGAAGATTGCTAGCTGAAGTCTCCAAGTTATCATCAGCCACTGCAACAGCTATTGTCTTTGGATCCTTAAGTGCTTTAATTGCTGTAGAGATTACTGTGAAATAGGCACTGAACTCATAGGCTTTCAAATCTGAGAAGATTTTGAAAGTATCTTCTTCACCAAGCTTTCTTGATTCTTCCATGGCGTTGACCTTCATTTTCCAGCATGAGGGTAAGGCTTCCAAAATTCGAACATTAAATTCTTTCTTGGTGTAGATTATCTTGAGAAGTGCTAGCTCATCCAGAATTGCAGTGAATCTTGTCTCCATTTGCTCAATGGTTTCTCCAGGTTTCATCTTGAAATCATGAAATTTTTGTTTTGCAACTGAGATCTTGTTTTCCTTAATTGAGTCAGTTCCTTCACACACCAGCTGTAATTCTCCGAAATCTCTTTGGCAATAGCTAGTACAGTCTTTGACTTTTAAGTACATGTTCCTATCTAAGGTTCTGAGAATGATATCCATAGCAACATTGTTGAGATTGTTCGTTTTCCTATCATCATTGTTCTACTCATTCTTGGACTTGGGAAATCTAACTTGAACACCACCATCAACTGTTTGCATGTGAGTAATCTGAATTGGTTAATCAGTGAGTACATTCATCATTTCATCATGTGTAGCAGCAAGGAAGGTCTGCAATCAACGTCTATAGTCATCCAAACGATCCATGTTGCACATAAACATTTGTCTAGCATACTGATTGTTGTCCATGATGCAAGTTTGTGAAAACTAAGTTATGCAGAAATTGGAAATGGAGAAACTGACCTTTTTCAGAAGATCAACTAGAGGAGATTGTCAGAACAAGTTCTTGTTAAAGAACACTTCTCCGATACCAATTGTTGGTCCCTTGAAAAGGCTGACAAAAGTTTAGAGGGGGTGAATAAACTTGTCACCAAAAAAACAAGATTCTTAAAGCAGATTAAGTTCAGTTTTAAACTTTTGTAGAATTGAGCTAACTGAGTATAAGTCAAACTTGCTAGTGCTCAAACTGAGTTAACCGGCAGCGGATTAAGTTTTAGCCTTTTAACTGATCTTGTTGTATCTATGAAAAAGTTGATATGCCAAACTGATTTCTGGTGAATGTCAGTTTGTGTACTGTGTGAATTATAATAAGTTCTGTATAAAAAGAATCACAAATAAGTAAATGCGTAAAGTAAAGTAAGGAAAGAAATTACAGAGGTTCCTGATCGGGGTCAATCAGGTTATAAAATACTTGACCACCATAAACCAATACTTGCAAGAGGACTAGGCCCATCGTAGTATAGCTATAGTGAATCAAGGTCGATCCCACAGTGAACCAATTGTGGGTCATTTCATATATAAACAATTAATTATACATGTCAAGGACATAAAGGCGGTCTACGACCAACATAGGACAAGAAAAGTAAAGACACGACTCGACACAACGTAATTAACCTCCCCAATTATAGTCTTTATCGTTTGGACCTAGATAATTTATATAATAAACTGAACTTATTAACTGTCAATCCATTTGTATCTATCTTAGATTGGCTACGGGAGTCATCCTCTTTAACTTGACTTAGCACCGGTAGGTCACTAGATCACTGTGATATTGTTACGTGACTTCGCCTTTTAAGTGCATCCATCTCATATAACTCACACGTTTACGACTCTAAGGATGCCGATATTAACCGTACACCTCGTCTAGGCAACATTCCTATGGTTAGGCGTACTTCCTAAACAATTACTCAAGCTCTCGTCCAACAAGCAATTACCAAGTTATAATCTCATGCTAGTTTACGATCTACGTATAAACAGGTGCATGCAATTCCCAAATATAAACCTACCTAGATATTGCTGAACGTCCGTGAAGAGCAATTCATAAGCCTACCTAAGAGTTTTATATTGGTATTTCCTTTTTACACGTTTTAATTAAACTAAGCGAGTAACGTAGCCATTGCCATACCTACTGAGATAATAAATTCAACTAGGCTAAACCTACCATAAAGACGTGGTATAAATAACTGATGAAACAGGGCTCGGTCGACCGAGTGTAAGGCCTTGGTCGACCGAATGACACCTTTCGGTCACCCGAACGATTTCAACCCAGAATACATCTTAGAATATATCTCTCAGCGTTTCATCATACATAACAGATTAAACAGTAATTCGCACAGTATTCATATAAACTAACATAGATACGCATTAATTAAATCAAGTAGATTCATGAATAAATACTAAGTGTATGACAAAGGTTATGGGATCCTCATAGACAAGGTATCACCACCTTCGCAGCGTCATAGCCTAGATCTACATCATCTAGCTACGATTAACTAATTCAAACGATAAAGCATAATTGGGAGGGATTAATTACTTAAAAGAAAGAAACAGAAAATAAAGGCTTACATCTTGCAGCCCTTAAATTGCTAGAAACCCTCAAATTATTCTACATTGTATCAAAGTGATATTATGAATTGTAAGATTGAAGAAAGAATGAAGGGATGATGGGATTATTCAAGGTATATGTTGGTGTGTTTTTACAAATTTCTCGTAGCTGCTGCTTATATAGGAGTTTCTGCCGACTTATGAAGGATCTAGAAGATATGCATGCAAAAATCCGATAACCGACCGAAAATCCCAACTCGGTCAACCGAAGCTCCCCACTCGGTCGACCGAAGCTATAGGCTCGGTCGACCGAACCTAACTTTGCACATGTTAATCGTTTTTCTCGTCTATCTTGCTCCCCACTGCACGCTTGCGTGTAGATCTGATTAATCTTTCATTTAATGCTCCGATTTTCTTCCTCTATTATCTTGAGACCATTGATTGAATGACATTAATCCTCTCGATTTGTCGTGATCTACAAAATCAGCATTTATCGCACAATAAATCGGCTTTTAATAACAAAAACGGCTAAATACCAAAAATCATATTAATAATCACTTAACATTAAATAATAAATATAAACAAGTTATTTAATATGAAATATACATTATTAATCTCGATTTAAGGTCAACGTTGATACTTTTATGGGTATAATTTGACCGTCATCAACTACCCCCCACTTAGACTTTGATCGTCCCGAACAAAGCATCAATAAGTCATTTCCCAAGACAACATTTTCCATGGTCAAGTCATACTTACGCAAGAAACTTAAGTCAACTCATACTAGTCATGCTCATAAGATATCCATAATTCACTACTTACTATGAATCGAAGTGATGTGTGCATGTGTATTTAGTTTTATATATTCATGGCAAGATTAGAGTTTATGCTAACTTCGCAATCTCAACCTACCAACCTCAGCATTCCCACTTCTTACCTCGCAAGGGTTAAAGCACTAGAATAATAAGCAAGAGCGTATCTATAGGGTTTTTGGACTTGGAGACCGAGTATTACTCAAAGCCTCTTAAAGAGTTGAATATATTTTTTTTTTCATATCTTCATATTTTTCAAATACTATTAATCTCAAGGAAGAAAACTTTTTAGAGTATCCCCCTATCTTAGATCATGTATAGCATCGAATATTACCACAAGCGCGGGGCTACTTTTGTAATGTCACTACAAGCCCAGTGTCTAACATTTTGCTAAAACACAGGTACGTCTCAAGCTTATTACTCCGCTTAAATGGCTAGAATATAAGAATACCTCAGCAGATAGATATTGACACTAAGTTCACATAACCAATCATCTATGCAATGTACACATAATTTCTTCAGTTATTATGATTTGCGCGGTATACTCGATTCACAGATTGAGTAATTGAATAATAAATAACTACTCGCAAAAATGGGCAAGAATATCCTTAAATTTACTTAACATAAGTATAAAATGATCACGTACTCATGAAACTTGGTTTATTTCCTATCAATTCTTAGCTAGGAACTCACAATTCTAAGGGTACGAGATAAATAATATGGTATGTATTCAATTTTTCAATTTTTCAATTTTTCTACCGTTTCATTCAAATTTCAATCATAACATATCATAGCTAAGTCTCCTACCCCCCACTTAAACATGGCATTGTCCTCAATGACAAAAATAAATTAGAATTTAAGAAAAAGACTTAGCTCTGGAACGGGTCCAAGTAAAGGAAAAAGATCGGAGTAAATTTCAGCACGTCGTGGAGAGATAGACAAATCCTGTATAAGCAAACACACTCCACAAAACCGTCAAATACCATGTCTATGGAAGTTATAAAATAATGTGGTAGTAATGAGGTATAAATACCTAAAAACTGTTTATGCCACTTTATTTTATACAACCAATGACAAGGGAAACCAAAAAGAAAAATACTAAATAGAAAGAATAATAAACAAGCAACTAAAGATGGTGGTCTTCATCTACAACCTCCACCGCCTAAAGATTCTTACACTACAACAAAAAAGACTTTTCGCGACGTACAAAATAGCTATTGGCAGCACACATTGCAAGCTGCAAAGTTCAAAGCCGCCAAAAGTCTAAGGTTATTCGCAGCTTACAATGCGCGCCGCAGATTCTTTTATTAGCCGCTTACAATGCATGTCGCTGGTGCTATTATTAGTCGCTTACGATGCGTGCTGCTGAAATTATTATTAACAGCTTACGATGTGTGCCGCGAAAACAATAGATATATTAGAGGCGGCGTGCATAAGGACGCTGCTAATGTGGTGCATGTACTATTAACGACATACGTATGTACGACGCCGTTATATTTTTCTTTTTAAAAAAAAATAAATTTTTCCCTTTAAATGAACCAATGTTCACCTGTATAGAACAAAAACCAATTGCATAATACAAAAATCAATATACAAACAAGTAATTCAACAACTCAATATCAAGTCAAATATTTCAACAACACAAATAGAAACACATTAGAAGATGAACAAGACAATAAGTTGATAAATAAATGTAACCTCATATATCGGGTTCCCAACTAAATCCAACACATTGAAAAAAAAAACTTTGGCAATACATTAAATTATTTGCCTCCACTATTTCAATCAATACAGACACAAGATAAATTTATATAGCTATAAACATACAACAAACAAAGTCCTCTCCAAATATACTTAGTATCCAAGCCTTTTACCTTATCTTTTTGTAGTCATTTATAGAGCAAAATGACCACCATCATGGAAAAAAACAACTAACCATGTGGTACTTATAGATTCTTAAGGTAATGTCATCTTATTTGAATCCTTCATTGGAACTGTTTATCCATCATCCATAACAATTCAGTTGACCTTGGGTTGCTGACAATTCCTCCTGGTATAATCTGCAAGGAGGGTATTGTTAAAATTTCTAACAACATAATGAATACGTTTCAACCGAACCACTATTCTCATCTCATATCATGTATATAATACACTCATTGTCATAATCTCTCCAAAAAAAAAACTCAAACGGTGAATATAGCCAAGTAAGTCATGTCATTTTTTTTTATAGGAAGTCATGTCATTTTTATTATCATAAAACAGTACAAGACCACAACATATTTTGCAACCCAAAATCAAGAAAAGCGAAATTCCCATAACATGAAAATTATCAAATGTGAAGAACAAAAAAAGAGTTACTTGTTCATATGACCCTGTAGAAAATTGTAAATTTGTCTTTAGCCTTTGGGGATATCCACTAATGGACATGCACAATCCTTCAATATAGAGCTCATCATGCCCTGCAATTTTTAAAAATAAAATAAAAGCAAATAAACTGTTATGCTAAAAACAGGGCAAAATGAGAAAAACAAAAGATTAGAAATTTGACCTTCAACAGAACCATTCCTTTGCTGAAGTGAAAATGGATTTCTATTTGTCATCATTAAAGCTCATTTTTTTCCCGGTATGAATGCATACAAAACAATAGTGTGTCAATAAAGCCTTTAAAAATCAAGAATCCCACTTTCTCCAACACTAAAATCAGCTCACTAAACACACCAATTAAGCATGTCCAAAAGACAGTTACAAGGAATACTATTCAAAGCCCACCAAAGAAAACGCTTTGGTTGAAAGCAGCGGAAACAGAAACTGTGTAAAGAAAAAGAAGCTTCAGCTGCTTAAATAAAGCTACAAAACTAAAAATAGTAGTGCTATTAATATGATTTCAATCCTTAGTACACATCTGCAAGCAAGATCTTAGTACACATCCTTCAAACATTAGCATGGAAGATCCACAGGAAAGCGATAAATTCAACAGTCCTCAGCACAAAATATGCAACTCCGTAGATAGGGAAACACGGTTATAAAACTTTTAGCTAGATTAAAAATATTGTTTCCTGAGAAAATGGCATCAAGAGACTGACTATACATACCAGGCTATTCAAACTTACATTGCCCAATAGCAGAACATTCAGAACAATCAAGTACAGTTAGGATTATTAATCACTAAATCATTATTATAACTTGGAAATCCAACTGAATACATTATGATGAATAACCCCTTTAAGTTAAACATAAGAATGAATCAAATCTTATAAATAGTACGAAAACGTGTCAGGTTATGCAACAATCTAAAGGAAAAGAAATTGGAACTAGGTTACCTTTCTGAGCATTCTCGGAAGGGAAACAACCATAACCACTATTGGAGGAGCTGTAATATCATCTCTGTCTCAAAGGTGCATGAACCATCCGGCGAATCAGTTCCCGGCAGAAAGGGAATGAGGACGCCACCAAAATTGGGGAGGGTTCCGCCATAAATAATAATCTATTACCCGAATCTAGCAAACCAACTACATTTTCAGACGCTTGAGTGCTTGAATTGGAAAGAAATCTTCAATAGATGCCTATCACCACCCCTTCGATGCTCCGACCTAGCAGCAGGAGAGCCGACACAAGGAGAAGGAATTATTTTCGTACAAATATTAGGTTATTTCATTGATTTGTATGTGTCGTAATGCAAGAAATAGAGAAGGAATTGAAAGATCTAAGCAATATCGACTAGAATGATTGAAGGATCGGGATGAATCTGCAAAGAAGTGGAAAAAACTCATGGAGTAACTGTAAGCGCACTAGGAATGAACGATTTCCCCTTCTTTTTATTTGACAAAAATGTCCTTTAACAGCGTAGATAGTGTGCCGTCAATTTTAGTTTTTTTGACAGCTTGCTTTGTGCGCCGTTAAAATGCTTAATGACGGCTTGCAAGTAGCGCACAATGCCTTTAATAAATGGTACCAATTATCAGCCGCGTACAATTTCTTGCACGCTCTTAAAAGTAATATTTGCAGCATACTATATATGTGTGCCGCTAATATGACGCCGCCAAAAGTAACATTTCTTGTAGTGTTAAAACCGGGTGGAGAAGACAAAGATTAAAAAGCATTACCCGACGTGGGAAAACACGAGGTTGACTCGATCGAAAAGGTATTCAATCCAGGAAAAGAGAAACTAGGTAAGGTATAACAGATTGAATGCGACCTATTGGAGAAAGATAAAATCAAATACTTAACGCAGAAACATCTCGCTTGCATTGGATATCAACAACTTAGGGAGATGTAGCTACTCCTCGAAATTACTAATAACCCAATGTATCACGTAAAAGTCATAACCGTCATCAACAAGGTCTGATCGGTGTGATAGGTCAGAACAAAACTTATCATCTAGAAATGCCGGAATAGCCGGAAAAAATGTGAAATTTAAAACTTCCGGTAGAAAGATAAGTTGTACTTTGATCGAACCAAAAACTCTTAAAATCTAGCTAGGGTCAGAGCTACACTTACCCCAACTAGGATCATGAAAATCAAAATGATAAAAGATAATCATTAAGGCTTAGCAATATTCCAAATTCCGCAACACATAGGTATTGTGTAAACAAAATGGAGGTTGAGACTATGATGGGTTTAGAAAAAGATACACATAAGGTTGGGAAGAAAAGATAAAGGGTGGGTAAGAAATTGTGTTTATGGGTGGGTTGAAAGTGGTTAAGGCATTGAGATTGGGTGGGAGAGTGAAAAGGATGGAAAGAAAGAGAGGCGATGAAAGAATGGTTAGAACTGTGAACTGTTGGGGCAGATTGGTGAGAGGATCGAAAAGTTTGAAGGTGAAAAAGTGTAAAGGGAAAGATAAGGATAATTGCAGAATGAATTGCACACTACTTTGGATTTTCACTTGGATCACCTAAAAAGTTTTAGAATTTGACCAAGATTGTTCTTGTTCACACCAATCACTCTCTGTTACATTTTCAGTAATTCTCAAGTTCTCTTAATGCCTCCATCTTACGGTGGATTGCTAAATTTCCTTTTCTTTAGCAATTTCTTGACTCTCCTACTGAACTCTATTTCACGTGGCCTATATTGAGTAAAAAAGTTTTGCGCATCCTTAGTCCAATGGCCATCGAAACACGGCAAAATAAAAAACCTCAAAATATGTCACGTTACTTTTATTTGACTCAAAGAAAACAAAACCTAAAAATCCTAAAAAGAAATCCTAAGGGTTTTAAAGAAGTAGTTCTGAGTTTAAAGTCATCAGCTCGACTTTCCAAAAATTATCCTTGTCAGTTATCATTCTTGGATCGCCAGACTTTGACCCTTCGCGCACTATAAGAGGTGGGCTTGTTGCTTTTGCGGATTAATACCCTTCCCTTGGTTGTAAGACCTAGGAAACGACATTTATCCATACCATTTATCCAAAGCTCTTACCCCGGCTCTCGTTTTAGGAATTAGTGAATTCTAAGAAACTCGGTTAAAATTACGGTTACTAATTACGGTTTTGGCCTTGACAATAAGAAACAATGAATCAAAGTACTCCGAATAAGGTCGGTTATATAGGCAAGCCTACGCCGTCTTATTCGTTGGAACATATGTGACAGTTCAGGCCAATCCGTCAAGATAAGCCCCGTTTAGCCCGAAGGCTTATCGGCTATGCTAAGTCTTGTCTAACTGCTGTAACATACATCACACGTGGAGGGGAGTCGATTGAGCCGAAGCTCGGTTGAACTCGTCCAGCCATGGTTAGACCATTTCCGAACCCATGTACTAAGATTTGCGATTTCTAAATTGTCACCCAAAGCGTAATCTCGTTTCTGTTCAAGGTGGGTTCACCGAGAAGCCATCACCATAAAACTCAACGAAAACAGAAGATTGTGTTCTCTCAAAACTCAACGTCTTCTTTAGGTTGTGAATGCTTAAACTACACAATTTGTTGCTCCCCTGGCCAGTAGAAGCAATCTCATGCATTGGACAATGAGATTTTAACAGAACTACGAGGAACTCTTTTTTCACTGCTTCCTTTCAACGACTACATGTTTTCTTACACCCTCTAGATGAGACAGATATGGGGCAAAACCTTCCACACTAATAGAATTATTCTTACAAACCAACTTCGGGCTAAGATTCATACTAAGGTTCATGTAGGCCAACTTATGCTCAAAAAACCAAAATGTAGTAAAACATAAGAAAAAAAGGTATTACCTTGCCTTCAACATTGTACCACGAAGAATTTAAGCCTTAAAATATATATTTTTTTCGGAGCCATCTTGGTGCTTTAATGGTATTGCTTCCATCGCTTTTCCCATCGTAGAGTAGTAATTCCGCATGTTGCTAGGTTATTTTCTCAGTGCCCTTGAAAAATTACTGACTCAGATTATTGCTTCACTGGTTTCTGCAAACAGAAGAAAAACAAAATAGACCGTAGACTGATTTTAACATGGTTTCCCATGCTGCTATCAGACCTACGGATTAAACATACGGGGATAAACAGACACGCGAAGTCCCAGAAAATAGAACCAGGCTCGCTGGCAGCGAGAGGCAGTCTCACTGGGAGCGAAACCAGTTGTTCCAGATTCTGGAATTTTTACACATAGCAGACAACCAGAGGGACTCAAAAACAGACTCTAAAACAGAAAACTTGACATGAATAAGAAATTATTTATATATAAAATTGACCGTTGGTTCCCCGGCAACGGCGCCAAAAACTTGATCGGGGTCAATCAGGTTATAAAATACTTGACAACCATAAACCAATACTAGCAAGAGGACTAGGCCCATCGTAGTATAGCTATAGTGAATCAAGGTCGATCCCACAGGGAACCAATTGTGGGTCATTTCATATATAAACAATTAATTATACATGTCAAGGACATAAAGGCGGTCTACGACCAACATAGGACAAGAAAAGTAAAGACACGACTCGACACAACGTAATTAACCTCCCCAATTATAGTCTTTATCGTTTGGACCTAGATAATTTATATAATAAACTGAACTTATTACCTGTCAATCCATTTGTATATATCTTAGATTGGCTACGGGAGTCATCCTCTTTAACTTGACTTAGCACCGGTAGGTCACTAGATCACTTTGATATTGTTACGTGACTTTGCCTTTTTAAGTGCCTCCATCTCATATAACTCACACGCTTACGACTCTAAGGATGCCGATATTAACCGTACACCTCGTCTAGGCAACATTCCTATGGTTAGGCGTACTTCCTAAATGATTACTCAAGCTCTCGTCCAACTAGCAATTACCAAGTTATAATCTCATGCTAGTTTATGATCTACGTATAAACAGGTGCATGCATTTCCCAAATATAAACCTACCTAGATATTACTGAACGTCCGTGAAGAGCAATTCATAAGCCTACCTAAGAGTTTTATATTTGTATTTCCTTTTTACACGTTTTAATTAAACTAAGCGAGTAACGTAGCCATAGCCATACCTACTGAGATAATAAATTCAACTAGGCTAAACCTACCATAAAGACGTGGCATAAATAACCGATGAAACAGGGCTCGGTCGACCGAGTGTAAGGCCTTGGTCGACCGAATGACACCTTTCGGTCACCCAAACGATTTCAACCCAGAATACATCTTAGAATATATCTCTCAGCGTTTCATCATACAGAACAGATTAAACAGTAATTCGCACAGTATTCATATAAACTAACATAGATACGCATTAATTAAATCAAGTAGATTCATGAATAAATACTAAGTGTATGACGTAGGTTATGGGATCCTCATAGACAAGGTATCGCCACCTTCCCAGCGTCATAGCCTAGATCTACATCATCTAGCTACGATTAACTAATTCAAACGATAAAGCATAATTGGGAGGGATTAATTACTTAAAAGAAAGAAACAGAAAATAAAGGCTTACATCTTGCAGCCCTTAAATTGCTAGAAACCCTCAAATTATTCTACATTGTATCAAAGTGATATTATGAATTGTAAGATTGAAGAAAGAATGAAGGGATGATGGGATGATTCAAGGTATATGTTGGTGTGTTTTTACAAATTTCTCGTAGCTGTTGCTTATATAGGAGTTTCTGCCGACTTATGAAGGATCTAGAAGATAGGCATGCAAAAATCCGATAACCGACCGAAAATCCCAACTCGGTCAACCGAAGCTCCCCAGTCGGTCGAACGAAGCTATAGGCTCAGTCGACCGAACCTAACTTTGCACATGTTAATCGTTTTTCTCGTCTATCTTGCTCCCCACTGCACGCTTGCGTGTTGATCTGATTAATCTTTCATTTAATGCTCCGATTTTCTTCCTCTATTATCTTGAGACCATTGATTGAATGACATTAATCCTCTCGATTTGTCGTGATCTACAAAATCAGCATTTATCGCACAATAAATCGGATTTTAATAATAAAAATGGCTAAATACCAAAAATCATATTAATAATCACTTAACATTAAATAATAAATATAAACAAGTGATTTAATATGAAATATACATTATTTATCTCGATTTAAGGTCAACGTTGATGACTTTTATGGGTATAATTTGACCGTCATCAACTAACCCCCACTTAGACTTTGATCGTCCCGAACAAAGCATCAATAAGTCATTTCCAAAGACAACATTTTCCATGGTCAAGTCATACTTACGCAAGAAACTTAAGTCAACTCATACTAGTCATGCTCATAAGATATCCATTATTCACTACTTACTATGAATCGAAGTGATGTGTGCATGTGCATTTAGTTTTATATATTCATGGCAAGATTAGAGTTTATGCTAACTTCGCAATCTCAACCTACCAACCTCAGCATTCCCACTTCTTACCTCGCAAGGGTTAAAGCACTAGAATAATAAGCAAGAGCGTATCTATAGGGTTTTTGGACTTGAGACCGAGTATTACTCAAAGCCTCTTAAAGAGTTGAATATATTTTTTTTTCATATCTTCATATTTTTCAAATACTATTAATCTCAAGGAAGAAAACTTTTTAGAGTATCCCCCTATCTTAGATCATGTATAGCATCGAATATTACCACAAGCGCGGGGCTACTTTGGTAATGTCACTACAAGCCCAGTGTCTAACATTTTGCTAAAACACAGGTACGTCTCAAGCTTATTACTCCGCTTAAATGGCTAGAATATAAGAATACCTCAGCAGATAGATATTGACACTAAGTTCACATAACCAATCATCTATGCAATGTACACATAATTTCTTCAGTTCTTATGATTTGCGCGGTATACTCGATTCACAGATTGAGTAATTGAATAATAAATAACTACTCGCAAAAACGGGCATGAATATCCTTAAATTTACTTAACATAAGTATAAATGATCACGTACTCATGAAACTTGGTTTATTTCCTATCAATTCTTAGCTAGGAACTCACAATTCTAAGGGTACGAGATAAATAATATGGTGTCCCTCAGCCTTCTTAGCTGAGTTTGTCCCCTCAGCCTTCAGCTTCTTGATAAGCCATCTGAGTCTCTGTCCCACAGTAAACTTACCTTCTTCAGTTTTGAGTATATCTCAATTTGGGTTCTGAGTAACACTTTCTGTTTGATGTGATGTTAGTTTTTTTATGGTATCCAGTTTTCAACATTATTTCCATTTTTCAGTTCTACGACTCTCTATCTATTACAATGCTTGTCTGATACAACCTATACAAAGATGTGACTCTAATAAATCTTATACATTCATTTCTAGACATCTTTTAGCTATTCAGTATAACAGTTAGTTTCAGCACTTCATCAATGGGGTGTAAACAAGCAATTAAATAAATAAATATGAATCATCATAAAAAATCAAATTCTATTTCTATCACCGGAAACACAACTATTTCTCTAGAAAATTAAATCAACAACAAATTCCTATACCCGAAAAAACGAGTTTACAACAGATCTAACGAGTAAACAGTATCAACCCAAATCCATCGCATCAACCACACAATATGTATATATAACGAATAAATAACATATGCAACTTATTATTTAATTCCACTCCATATTAAATAATTATGCAATCAAAATCGTAAAATCGTTTCAACTTGGCTCTGCTACCACATGCTGGATACACTGAAACCCGAATCAAGATCCGAAAGTAGGAAAACCGGATCTGAAAAAATTCTGGTTCCCACAGCTGCGGCAAGGGTGCTCGCAACTGCCGGAGTGTTTATCCCATTTTCTTCAGATCTGATTCATGGTACTGATCGAGACACTCTATCATGCATAGCGGAAGCAACAAATTAAATTCGTTTACGATAGGCCACCTATAATGGTATTGATAGTGTTGATAGGGTGGTTGTCTAGCTGCCGATCATGATCTAGAGATCGGTCACTTATTTGCTGGGGCTCATCCTGCCTGCCCTTGTCTTGGATGTAGTTTCGACGCTTGAAGTCTCTGCGACCACATGGCTCGAGGTTCTGAGATTGGTGGACGACCTCATCGAAATTTCCCTCAATAATTGCTGCATCAATGTCCCTTTCCAACTCCCTACAGCTCTCTGAGTCATGCCCAACATCTTTGCGGTAGGCGTAGAATTTACTATGGTCCCTCCTCTCCGGTGGTCCTCTAATCGGTGGCGGAACTAAAGCCAAGCCTTTCCGTTCCATTGTCACGAGGACCTGCTCGTGTGATCGATTAAGAGGGTTGAAGTCCCTCTTCTGCAATGCTCTTTTGTTTCCAAGCCGATGTGTGACTGGAGTCATCATGTGGTCCCAGACCTGATTCCTCTTTTTATCGGATTATTTCCTTCACCTAGCCCTTTCTGGACTCTCTTTTTTCAGACTCTCTCTTCAACTGATTAGCTTCCTCTCTCTAGAAGTGATTATAAGCGGCTTCAACACACTCATCCATAGTCCTGGGGTGCTTGTTGTTCAACTTGGCATACAACCTTACCTCTTGTAGTCCTCCTACGAAGGAGGTTATCAGAATGTACTCATCCGTGTCACGAACTTGTGTAGACTCTTCATTGAATCTTTTCAGATATTGCAGTACAGTTTCTTCTTTTTTCTGTTCGATAGTCAGAAGATGAGTTGGTATCCTATGGAACGGCTTTGCTATGATGAAAGCATGCAAGACCTTCTCATATGGGTCTCGAAGTCTGAGATTGATCCTGGCTGTATTTTCCGGAACCATTCACGAGCCCTGCCCGTGAGTAGTACAGGAAAGGCTTTACACTTTATCTCATCAGGTCCATATTTAAATTCATATGTGTCATGTACTGCTGGAGATGATCTTGCGGATCCTTATATCCATCATAAGTTTCAAGCTTTGGCACCTTAAACCCCACGTCGGAGGAAATTTTCAATTTGTACTGTAAACGGAGATACGACCGAAAACTCGCCCGATCTCCTCCCAAGTATGGAATCAATCTCTGCCCTGGCCGCATCCAGTGCTTGGGGGTTAAGTGGTTTTTTCCCTATGTTAGCACTAGATGAATGATCATCCCGCTTGCTTTGCTTAGGGCCAGGAAGAGGCATATTTTCTATCGTGTCCTCTTCTAGATCTTCATCCTGTTGGACTGCCTAGAGGATTGCTTGTCGAGTAGTTGCATCTATAGACAAAAACTGGTCTACCAACGCTTGTTGGGCTGGGTCAAATTCAATCTCCTCATGCTGTTGAGGCTGACTTTCAGAGTTGGTGGTTTTTGCCTCCCCACCGTCAGTGTTTTGGCCTCCTAGGACTTTTCTATTGCTGTTTGTTACGTGTCTTTGGTGGCATGATTTTGAGGGTGATCATAAGGGAAAATCTTGAATAACTTTTTCAGTAGAATACCCTCTTTCTAGCTCCAATTGATGATGATGGATCTTGTCTATTTAATTATTTGGGCCGTATCTTCCTAGTGACAATTTATTCGAGATCGGGAACCTTAGAAAAAGTATGAAACGAGGTGTGCTTTGTGTGTTTTTAGACTGATCATGAGATTTATATTCCCAAGTTGCCTACGTATCCTGCAATTGTTCAGGAATCAAGTCAATTCGTAGTTCTTGGGATCGTTTATATAGGGGGGCTTTTACCCTAGGCATGCTTAGGCCGTGTCCATTGTGCACTCTATTTATTGCTCCCTAAGCATTGGATTTTTCCGTGTTTATCCACTTGATCGTAGGAGAGAATCCCGGTGTTTGAGTAATAGGATCAGAGCCTTTATAGTTAAAGATTCTTTCCATAGTTATCTCTTATATTCAGCACATGAGCATCTACTAGGGTAGGTCTAGCCAACTTGCTTCAAGCCTCCGAGGCCATTATGACCCGAACTGAGTTGATCCAGCTTCATTGCTCCCTGACCGACCTGTGGTGGACTGAGAAGCGAGTCAGGGCAATCTCCCACCTGCGGTTTTAGATCTGCCCCTTAGGCTTAAAGTGGTGCTCCGGCCTTCACTGTTATGGTAACGCCATGTTCCTAGATACCAGGTCCTTATTCGGGAAAGAAATGTTTGGCACGTATAATATCAAATAAATCCAATATTATACATAAGCCTCTACTATGTTGTATCGAGTTTAGCAAAACATAAGCCAAAAGACTCGGAAAACACCATAAATGCGGCTAAGAATAGAAAGTCCAACAACTAAAGATGGAAAGTTTAGCTTACAACAACGAAACTTAAAAGTCTTACAACAGTACAATGTTCTTAAAAGAAAAGTACAACAAGTCTTGAAAAGTCTACAAATAAAACAACATTTATCTAGAAGTAAAACAGCAACAAGGTCCAGTACAATATTCGAAAAGAAATAAAATAAATTGAAAACATCATCATAGCATCATCGCCATCACATAATATCCTCAACAAGCTCAAGGTCAACATGTTCATCTTCTCACCCCACAATGCATACCAAAGAAACATGCAAAGGAGGTAAGTACATAGGTACTTAGTAAAGAGGAAGAAGCTAATAAACAATTAAGTTTACAACGAAAAGATTCATATTATTAATTAAGTTGTCTTTGTGAAACCGACTCAACTCTAGGGTTCACTTCATGCTTATCAAATGTCATGACTATTGGTTTCTAGCTTAACTTATCTTTGTTACATCAGCATTCAAGGGCACTAGGCAAGGTGCTACCACCACGAGGTATCTAGGTGCAACCTATTGCTGGACCACACCAACAGCCACGGGCTATCCCCGATATTGTACATGTTTGGCGAATTGCTTCCGTACTTAGGGTCCTATAAACCTACAAAGTTATTCACTTTTATTGACTTCCCAAACATTGCGATATGAACATGTGCCTTAGCAAGAATGACATGATGATTAGTCTTTTAACTACACAAATACGTATGTTATTAGTTGTTAACTAGAAACCTAAGTATCTTCAAGTAAATCTCCCTTACTCCTTCCAGTCCCTCTCTTAAGGCAACCAGACACAACATCCTAGCACATACAGACACATTGATGCGTGCTAATTCATCAAAGCACAAGCCAATCATGCTCTTCTGATGGTCCTGAACATCAACTCTTACAAAGAATACATTCGGTGCCGGAACTAAATGAATCAGAACCTAAATTAAGGCTTCTTCATGTTCATTTAATGTTATTAGATCAAGAAACAACAATTAAAATTGTATTCGGGGCTCAAAACAACTTAGGATGCTTCTTGAACCATTCAGGATGCGTTCTGGCCTATTAAAGCGCGCGCTACACCCCCAATGTGCTTGCTAAAAGCTCTTTGTATCAGTTTCCCACTTTCTGGACCCTTAATGCGCGCCCTTCGCACCCAATGCGCGCGCATTGATATTAAAACAGCCCTAAACAACAGTTTTCTGCACTTTTACGAATTCAAACCCTTACAAACATGGTTAACGTCGAAATACTCATAAAAACAACATCAAAACAACACTTTAACATTTTATAGTATATCATAGCACAACAACAACACCTAAGCATGATTTATAACCACAAATCACCAATAAAACTCAACCTAAACATTATAAAACTACAATTATTCATTAGGAAGAGCCTCTTACCTTTTTAGCAAGCAAAACGAAAGCACTTATGAACTTCTACAAGATATCCTATTTTATCAACAATCAATCAAGAATTAATTATGATCAAAGGATTCTATACGTTTGAAACTACGATTTAACCCAAACAAGCCATAAAACTTGATCATCTCTTGAAGAATCCAAAACTGAGGCAAAACATACTTTTTTCCCAAAATTGATGATCTTGATGTCAAAAGAAAGTCTTCTTCACGCTAAATCCAAATCTTCAATCTTTTCTGGAAACCGTTAAGGAACTAGTGAGAATTTAAAGAAAGTCTCGTTTCCCTTTTCTAAATACTTTCAACGTATGAGTTCCACATTTTCAGAAATGTGACAAACTTTCTCTAGTAATGGGGAATTTAATTCCAAATAAACCTCCCATTTTCAATTACAATTAATTCCCTTAAATCCATAATTTCCGATCGATTATCATTTAATTCCCTTATTTTCTCTTACTTATATATGTATTTCAAAAATATACTCCCTCTGTCCTACTTTGTTTGGACATTTGGGAACTCATAAAGATTATGAAAAACATCATTTAATGTGTTGTTTAGTATAAGAATCTTCCATTTTTACCCTTTCTATTTTATCAATTCTCTTGCTTTATAAAATCAGCCCAATATTTATTACTCCTAAAAAATCACGGCTACCAGTCGGTAAAAGTGCCAAAAAAAATTTAAAAATATTAAAGGGGTTAAAATTGTGGTACCATTCACGTTTCATTTTCATTAATTCTTTACGTTTTTATTATTATTGTTTACATTCCCATAATTCACGTTTTTTTTTCCTTTTTTAAGGTAAAATACCACCTAACAACCACAAGAAAGTGGCTAAAATTATGGTACCATTCACGCTTTTTTTTCTCTCAGCCTCATAACTCACGTTTGTTTGTTTGTTTTTTTTTTTTGGGATAATGTAAAAAGGAAATTCAAACAGACCCATTTTTCTTATCATTGTAATCATTTTAAAGAGAAGCTGTGAAAGATTATCTCCTCTGTTAATGAAAAAAAAAATTAAAAAAAAAAAACCAAACTTCATCTTCTCTGATAATGAACAGTCTCATTAATGGTCACTAGAATTGATCCACATATTCTTTTTACGAGAAGTAAATGGGTCAAAAAAAAGCCACACTTCATTAGGGGCAATTTAGGTAGTTAAGAAACAACTTTTAGTCTAATTTTAGGTATGAGACTTATTTTGGGACATCTAAAAAACGAATAAATATCAAACAAAATGGGACGGAGGTAATACATATTTATAATACTTTATTACACATAATATTTCGAATTTTACAAAATTACACGTCTGCCCTTTTTCAAAATTCGGGATATTACACACGTGACGAGGTACGGTCCGACCTCCGTCAAACGTGAAATTTTAAAATACAACCGTTGTAAGAAGGTTTTACCAAGTGGCATACATTACAACCACTCATTCCTAACCTCTCACACACGATAAAAGTGTATTATGTGAAAGAGAGTAAAAATGAGAGATTCAAATATATGTCACTTGGTATAACATTCCTACAACCGTTGTACCATAAAATCTATCCCGTCAAACACCTTGTTAGATGCTCTGATAATAACATTTTCTGTTCCAAAAAAATTTTTTAAAAAAACAAATATCTCATGTATAGCATAGTGAAATTTTAACATACAACTGTTGTGGGAGAGTTATACCAAATGATATACATTACAACTACTCATTTTTAATCTCTCACACACGATAAAAGTGTATTATGTGAAATAAAGTAAAATTGAGAGATCTAATATATGCCACTTGATATAACCTTCCTACAACCGTTGTACTATAAAATCTCTCGTATAGCATATATGGCATAGGAGTAGTTGGAGGAGCCACCGCCCATGTGACACTTTATCGGTGCGCCTTTGTTTTCAAATTAGTTAGAAAGCATTTGCAATAGTTGAATTTGTAGGTCATTGCGTATGTCAATTGCTTACTTTTAAACGACCTTTCACTTGAAAAAAGTAAAATAATTAACCTAGGCAAGAATACTCTAGAGGGCTAAAGCACTTTCAATGTTGAATATATACAAACGATGACAATACTGCTTTAGATGGCATTCGGAACATCGAATACGGAAGACTGTCGTTGGTCATCACTTTCAAAAAAATGCTTACTATTCAAATCAAATTTAGTTTTCCTTTTTTTTTTTTTCGGAGTGGAGTTTTCCTTTTTCTTTAAAGGAAAAATATAAATTAGCAACGTTATTGTATCATTTAGCATATAACCTACTACCTTCGTTCCACAAAAAGTGTTCATAACGGAAAAATTAATTGTCCCATAAAAAATGTCCATTTAAATTTTCAATACATCATTAAATACATTTTTTCCAATCATACCTCTATTTTAACATTTAATTTTCCATAATCCTTTCGTATTCAAAAACAAGCATTTATGATTAGTTACGGGTATATTTGTCTATTTATTCTTAAAATACAACACATTAATCATTTCTTAAATCTCCGTGTCCAACAAAAAGTGGACACTTTTTGTGGGACGGAAGTAGTATTAGAATTCAAAGGCTGAAAGATTTTATGTTATAACCATCGCGAATATTGCATCAAATTACATAAATTATTGCAACCTATTTTTACTATTTTTTTTTTATCATAGTACACTTTTATTATGTGCGACACAATAAAAGTAAATATTGTAATTTATGTTATTTTCATACCAGGGACGGACTTAGCCATTGGCAAGGGTGTCCGCAGCCCGCCCGGTTTTTTATTTTCGATACACAATTAACCTTATATAAATCAGTCTAACACCGTTAGTTGTTTTAATCCAACCCACCCGACCATATATAGAGTCAATTACTCCACCCGACCACTAATTCCTGGTTTCGTCCCTGCTACATACAACAATAGATTTATTCAAAATTATTCACGAAACACGTCAGCCATTCCGACTAAAATTGAAAAGAAAGGCTAGATAAATATAATTATAACAGAAGCTGGAAAGAAAACCTTAAAAAATCATGTTTGGTATCAAAAATGGTGAGAAACAACACTATAAGAGCACATACAATAGTAATATCCATCACAATGTGTACTTTTCTTATAAGAAACAAAATTTATCTACGTGGCCATATTGCCTTTCTCTTAACCTCATTGACAACTGCAATAACAAAAAACCACACCCCCATTTTTCCTATTAAAATATGAAGAAGAAACAATATATATCCATAACTCTTCCGAATGAATTGTGATATAGCGTATTGCAACTCTGTATTTCAATTCCGATACCAAATCAACAAGTGAATGAATATTGTTTCTTTGATTGATCCTCTTCCACACTTTATACAGGTAAAACCACCAACAAAAAATGATTTTTTTTTTCAAATACAACTCAAGTAAAATGCAAAACAAAAAACAAGATCTGAATAGACCGAGTCAAAAAACAAGATTTTGAGTTATTGTACGTCCTCTAAGTATAGTAAAACCTCAATTATAAATTCATAGCAATGACATTCTGTAAATCTTTAGATGACAGACCAATGCGACAATACTAAAATAACAATAAATAGACCAACACAAAAACCATTCTAATATCTTTGGAATGGAAATAACAAGAACCACTAGAAATCGCACAATTGCCTTATTCTTAATGACATGCATGGAAGATGTACCAATAATTAAAATAATTAAAAGCAAATGAACTTCAGTCATCCAGTCTACAGTTCCTCTTTTCTACATATTTGCTATCCGCACCAGAAATGACGATACTCATCTACCTAAAATTATGTTTTCTCATTTTAACGAAAAACATAAGTTTGGGAAGCTATAAGACTCTTTATGCAACGAAGAACAAGTATTCTGCCATATAAAAAGTCAAAGCCAACCTCTGCAAGCGACTCAGGTCCCAGAAATGATGGAGCCCCAGTCCGCGGCAACTGATAGTTCAGCCACATAGCTCAAACTTCATGCAAATAATAAAGCATGATTCGGTTCGGACCCAGCCGACAACACACCTGAGAAGACCTTAAATCTGACGCATCTGACATTACATCAAGCAGTAAAACCCTTACATCAGGCACTACAAAGCCATAAATCCAACATAAAAGACCTTATGACAGTGACTAATTAAGACCCTACGAGATATTAAGGAATGAATACTCTACTTTGACATGCTAGTATTGTTAGACTTGAAAATGGAAACGGGATCATAATTTTCTTACAACTTTCTCCAATACAGCATATGGCCTCATCTACATAAGGTCAGTCGCCCACCACTAAATCCTTTCAGGAAAGATATTTCCGACCAGACTCAGTTAAAGACCTTACCCAGCTAAGGCACTTATGGTTGGGGCCCGAAAAACGGAATACAATACTTGGATTTATCTCCTTCAAAAAATGAGCTCGGAATAACCTACACTCAACTGATCAAACAATAAAGATTTAAAAACACCTCATAAGGTTCAATTTAAAGCAACATGTAAGAACACGTGCAACACTATATTCCAATAGGAACGGATGGCATATCGCACTTTTACTACAATATGGAGTCCATCGGGTCCCATTTCTATAAGACCAATGGGGCAGAACATACTACGATTTCATTAAAACTACCCTTGTTCTCTCCTGCAATTCTAGAGTTCGTGGGAAAGCATTATGAATGCACGCAGAGAATTCAGCATTTGTTGTGTTTGTAATCCATAGTGCCATTGTAATTCCATTAGTACTCTGGTGGATCACATGGAAAGAGAACATGTGATGAAGTTCTTGAAAGGACACATGGATATATTTGAGCCAATGATCTCAAGCCATGTCAATCGTTCCCTTCCCGAGATTTATGATGCATTTTAATGGAAAAAAAGTTTGAAAGTGATAAAACATATGTGGCTAACAAGGCAAAGAATCAAGATTTGACAATCTTGATGGGTTAGAAGAAGGGACAAGGTAAGATTAAAACAGTCAACATACAAGTTTCTGTGCCTGCAAACAATTCTCAAGCCAAGAACTTTAAGAAGGTTCAGTGCAGTTTCTATGGTTTTAATGGCCACACAAAAGATAATTGCTACAAGAAACAAGGTTATAGATCGCGTGTAAGTCACTAACGTCGATATTACTAGCAAGAATACTAGGTACATCGAGTACAGTAAATGCAAGTCAAGGTCGATCCCACAGAGACAATGCAATTATAAGTAAAAACGATTCAAACCCAATTAAGAAGCAACATAGAGGTGGTCATGGACCAACAATGAACATTAAGAAAACAAACTTGGTATTTCTCCCCTTCTACTCACCGATCTACTAACTTGGATTAGTTAATCGTTATGTTTACTTCCCCACATAATCTCCTTAAATTAATCGTGAGCTTTCGTTTTAATTATCATTATCAGCTACGGGTGCAAATGCTACTCCTATCTACTCCGACAATGGTAGTAGACAATCTATATGCAAGCTACCCTCCTTAATTGTTCCGTAATAGCCTATACGCATAAAGAACTAGAATTTCTGATATCGAGCGCTAACTCATACCGCTAACCCGCCTTGACAGCTGTGAGACATTGATCAACACGTTCCTAGGGTCCATTCAAGACTATTTCCAAACATAGCACTTCACTATTCGTATTTCATGTAAGTTTACGATTACAATAAGCAAATTGGTCAGATCTAACCTACTGTTAATAAAACTTGTCGATCAACGTAGCTGTAGTGTATCCCAGTTTTAGGTATTCGAAATAATGCCTCGGTAAACCGGTATAAACCGCCGGGTTACCAGGGCCAACTTTTCCTATTCGTGGTTCTACATTGCTCAATTACGATTATTCTTAGTAAATTATGGGGTCTTTAAACTTGCAGATTAACTAAAACACATAAATACGAACAGATCTACCATATTGAAGACAAAGAGGAACGTTCAAAGCTTCATACCTTCAACAATGGTGATCTAGCTCAATCTACTCAAGCTAGAGATGATGGAGAAAGAGAGAAAATTAGAAATAACTCTCAAAAGTTTGAAATAACTTTATTTTATCAAAATTGTATAATGTAATTGAAAACTATTGAAGAACTCATTATGAACTATGTAATAATCTGATTATGCGGCCTTATATAGATACAATGACTGACTTAAGACTCTCTAAAACCCTAACTAACCTAGATAATGCGGCAGATTCAATTTCGTGTCAAACAAGCCACCGGTTCACCGGCCCAAGCCCTCTGTAAACCGGGCCGACTTTTCCCCATTTTCTTCAACAGGCTTTTTCTTGGACTTTAATCACTTTGCCCAATATACTTCTTGTGGTCTAGATCCATTCTTCAATACTCTAGATCCGTATATCCTATAAAACACGCAAAACGAGACAAAACAGTACCAAATCTTCAGAAAAATAACATATATGTAGAATTACGATCCTGGAAACAATCGCATAGCATTTAACATATATTCCACATAATAACGAGCCTATCTATCCTCTCTTGAGTAGAATTCTGGGTGAATAAGGGTATAATTATTGGTACCATTTAGAGCGTTATCAACTACCCCCCACTTAGCTTTTGATCGTCCCGAGCAAAAAGGCAAAAAAAAAACACGACACTCTGATCATTAGACAAGTTAATTAAAAGAAACTATGCCTCACATAGTCATGATCAAGATCCTGCCCCTCATATCTGTAGGTCCCAGAGAAGGGTAAAACTATAGTCAGGGGGGTGAATGACTATAGTGGAGTTTCAAAAACTTTTCTTGTATTTAAAAGCATTTGGGCAGCGGATAAGTCCCTTCTTAATATGTTGTTTCAAAGTAGTTTATGCAATCAAAGATATATGACATAATTTAAGCAAATAGATAAATGCAGTAAGGTAAATTGCTGAAAGTAAATTGACACATGGATTATAGTGGTTCAGGGTGGTGTAATCCCTTAATCCACTCTTCTCCTATAATGATTGGAGGAATTTCACTATTGTTTCCACAGATACAATAGCCTATTGTCCTTCACTACACAAGCTTCACAATTTTCAAGACTATCACTCCCTGACTTCAACAACTTTATTGACTCAGTCTCTTTCACTACTCCTTGGGAACAAATTCTTCAGCAGCTATCACAAACACAATTCCTTCTCAGATGACTCTGATTCAGTTGCTTGATTATAGTGAATTGGATTCATAAAACTTGTTGATCAGACTCAATGCTTGATGTTGGAATTGTAGTTCTGAGTTTTGAGTTGATCACTAGATATTCCTTTTTAAGCACATATGAAGGCTTTTTGATTTGACAGAGTTTCTGCATGTAAATTCTCAGACTTGATAGTTCTCTTGTGTGCATCTTTCTTGTCTGTCAATGCCTTCTGTTTATAGCCTTGATAGTCCTTGATTTGAATTTCCGCCCGTTTGCTAAATTAATGGGGGAATAATCCTTGATTTTATTCTTGATTCCCCCTTAATTATATACTCCTTGATTTCAGTGATCGGATTTTTCTTCAAAAGTTTAACAGAAAATTCATCCTAGATTAATCCTCAATTGATTGTGCATTTAATGTTTGATCCCCTGAATCTTCTTCATAGTTGAAAATTTGATCGAGTAAAGTTTACTTGGTCGTTCCCTGAACGGTTAAGTGATCTTTCTGACTTTGGCGCTTAAGTCTTCCATCACTGCTTTGTCATTACTCATCCGAAAGTCAGTTCACTTTCCCGATTTACTGTTTCCTTCATTCTTTTCAGTTTAGGAGAATCTTTGTACTTCACTGATCCTTGATTTATGTGAGATCAGTGTACACCATATTTAAACATTAAGTTTCATCACTTGGAATGTAGCTTAGACTTATCCAAGGTCATCACAAACTTCTTTGGTTTTAAGTCAAACCATATGTCTTCATGCTTCGCTGCTGGTACTTGGCCGCTTTTACTTTGCCGAACATATGATTTTGCTTTGCCGTCCTACCAACTAGTACAATACTTGTCTGAATCAACTTATACAACATGCCAGACTCTAATTAAAGACTTATACAAAGAATTCTAACTTATTTTCAGGTTTGCTATAACAACTAGTATGTCCATCATCAAAACATAATAAAATGTTCCTAACAATTTCCCCATTTTTTGATGATGCCAAAACCCTCATAAGCCTGAACATAAGATACCAAAACTTTTCATAATAAACCCTGATGCCTTTGCCTTTGATTCCCTTGCCCTTGTCAGTTGGGCTTGAGTTTCTTCCCCTTTTTTGGCAGCACCAAATCTTGCTTCAAGAGTTGCATTTGTTTCTTCAGATTCAGGGAGATGACCATACCTTGTCTCTAGAATTTTGTTGTTGGCCTTAGTTAAATTTATTAAGGTCTCATGTTTCTGGCCAGAAAGTTCCATAACCTCGTCTAGATGTTGAAGTTGATGAGTGTGAACATTTAGAGTATCCACCAATGGTTTGAGACTGTTATCAATCTTGTCAGCATGAAACTCAAGATTGGACTAGACAAAGTAGGGGATGAGGTGTTGTAAGTTGCAAAGAAAGTTTCCTTGTTTCTCCATGTCTTTATCTTGAATCTTGATGTGACTGATGAGGGCTTCTAGCTTGTGATTGAAGGAGGTTGCATCACTCCTTAAAGCACTTTCATGTTTTGCCTGCTGTGATACTACTCTTCCATGTCCACAATCAAGGGTTGAATATCCAGATTGAAAAGTCTTTCTAGATCAATTTCCTCTGGTGGCACCTCAACATTCTCATTATCATCATTTTTCTCCGTTTCTTCTGCTGTCTCTTGTTCTTGCTCTTCTTCTTTTTCTTTCTTTGCTTCCTCATTATTTTCCTTTTGTTCATCACCAATCGCAAGGTCAGATAGAGGTTGCTGAGAATTGCTTGCTTTTTCCTCCTTCTGGAATGACAGATTTTCTTCTCCATATGCTAGAGACTTGATCCCTTCTGCTGGTGTTCCTCCTTGATCAATAGTGAGGGTGTTGACAAGTTCAGTAGAGTGAGTTTGATCAGCTGGCTCACATTGCTGTTTGACAACTTTACTGAGGCTCCGGAGAAGGACCACCTGAATTATCAGATCATCATAAAAAATCTCCATCTTTTCTTGCTCTTCTTCAAGGTGCTTTTCTTTCTCTGGCTCTATTTCATCTGTGTCTGCCTCACTGTCAGTAGCATCGTTTTCACCTTCAATCTCTTCTTTATCTGATGAAGTAAGACGGTATCCCTCTTCACCTTCTTCCAGATATGTCACTTCTTCTTGTTTCACTTCCTCCATTGCTATATCATCACTGATCATCACAGTCTCGGTCAAGTTGATGGTACTTATCACCGGAGTGCTATCTTGTGCCTTTTGGTATCTGGTTCTTTGTCCCACTCCTGATCTGCTGCTTTCAGGTTCTTTTCTTTTTCTCCCGACAGTGGGTTTGGGTTTCAGAGATGCCTTGATGTAGGTAAACATTACCTTGGACTTGTGTGGAGGCTGCAGATTTATGGGTTTCACTTTTAATGAGTCAAACAGGTGTTGAAGAGGGAATCCATATGATTTTCTTTCTCAGAAATCACCTTTCTTCTGCAAACCCTTGTTTGGGGCTGTATTTGTCAGATCAGTTTCCTTCTGGATTTGATATTTCAGCCTGATGAATACAAACGTTGCCCAGTCAAATAGAATACCTTGATAGATAATTGCCATTAACTTGACCCGTAACTCGGTCAAATTCTCCATTGATCCTTTTTTTCCTGCAATGTTCTTGGTGATAACTGGTGCAAATTCAGCAAATAGAAGTTTGAGTACTGATCTAGGTAGGTTGTAGGTTTTGTTGTTTTTTTTGGGCTTTTGGCTATCTCAGCCCAGAAGGTGTTGATGTCATCCTGCACAAACTTCACATTTGCCGGACTAATCATGGGCAGGTGTAGGAATCTGTTGAGAAGACCAGGTGTGATGACCACTTCTTTTCCAAAGATTGAACTTTTTATACAGTCGTGATCACTTTTCTTTGTGCTGGGCACAAACTTTGCATTTTTCCAAAATGCAATCATGTTCTCATAGCATATTCTAGTTATTGGGGGGTTTAGGATGGTCATTAACCCCAAATTTGTACAGCCATCAACCATTCGTTGGGCTTGTACATCATTATCACAAAAGGAGAGATAATGTTCTGGCCTAAAATACGATCCAGTGATGATCGATTTTTCAATGAATCGTTCTATGGGAGATATTGAAGGAGATGACGCCATTGGTTGAATGAAGATTTGACAAAGCTTTGATTTTTCAAGGGGAGAAAATAGGGTTTATGATTTGCAAAAGAGCATGAAGAATTCTGAAAATCATTAAGTGTGGTTTATATGTGATGATTTGTGTGGTGTGAATGTGGTTGAGTATGGAAGGATTTTGTGATGTAATGGCGTGATTTTATGTTTATAAATTGTGGTATTTGAGTATAGTGGGGGAGTGGATTGAGATATGTAATGATAGATCCCGGGAATCGAGGTGGTTGTAATTAGAAGAATAATATAGTTACCCCCATGATTGAAAAATGATTTCCACGTGTGTAATCTTTCATAGTATAATCTTCCATAACTTCTTGATTTTCCATGTGTATTAAACTGATTTAGTTCACACTTTATGTTGCCATTGACTCCAATGTATTCTTCGGTGGAGTGACTTGGCTGGTCACTAAGCTGGAGTAGTGACTTTCTTACTGAGCTGCTATATATATAATTGTTCCTAACAATCAGTGAAGTTGACTTCGTAGAGTACCAGTGCCTTACTTCCTGTAACGGCAAAGGTTGAATCAGCTGGTGAAGTCACTTAGCTGATTACTCCAGTTAGCTTCTCCTTAGTACTTAGTCAATTTCTATCATTCCCAACTCAGTTCTCAACATGCTAAATATTTCATGATTGAGTGGTTTTGTGAAGATGTCAGCTAATTGATCTTCAGTGGGTATGTATTTTAGAATAACATCTCATTTTCAACATGATCTCTGATAAAGTGATGTCTTGCATCAATATGTTTTGTTCTTGAATGCAATACTGGATTTTCAGTAATAGATATGGCACTTATGTTGTCACACACAATTGGAATTGTCTTCTCCTCCATTCTATAATCCCTTAGCTAATGTCTGATCCATAGTACTTGTGCACAACAACTGCATGCTGCTATATATTCTGCTTCAGCTGTTGATGTAGATATAGAGTTTTGTTTCTTACTAAACCATGAAACTAGTCTGCTGCCTAGCATTTGACATGTTCTAGAGGTGCTTTTTCAATCTATCTTTCATCCAGCATAGTCAGAGTCTGAATATTATATCAATTTGAATCATCCATCATTTGGATACCAAATTCCAACATTGATGGTGTTCTTCAAATATTTGATTATTCTTTTGGCTGCTAGTAGGTGTGATTCTTTAGGTTGAGCTTGAAACCTTGCACATAATCCTACTGCAAATGCTCTGTGAGGTCTGCTTGCAGTTAGATAAAGTAGGGATCCAATGATTCCTCTATACATTTTCTGATCAACATCTTTTCTAGCTTCATCTTTTCAAAGAATACCTCTTGCACACATTGGTGTATCTGCTGTGCCACTTGTATCCATGCCATATTTTTGTATCAAATCTTTTGCGTACTTGGCCTGATTGATGAATATGCCATCTTTCAACTGTTTCACTTGTAGACCAAGAAAGTAATTCAATTCTCCCATCATACTCATCTGAAATTTGCCCTTCATTAGATTTGCAAATTTCTCACACAACTTTCATCGTCTGATCCAAAGATAATGTCATCGACACAAATTTGTACTAGCAATGTACTTGTTCCTTCCTCTAGCTTGAAAAAAGTCTTATCAATAGTTCCTTTGTTGAATCCATTATTGATCAAGAATTGTGATAAAATTTCATACCAGGCTATGGGTGCCTGTTTTAGTCCATAAGAGCCTTCTTGAGCTTGTATACTTTATCTTCTTTTCCTTTGAGTTGAAAACCAGGAGGTTGTTCCACATATACTTCTTCTTCCAGAAGTCCATTTAATGCATTCTTGACATCCATTTGCTAGACTTTGAAGTCTTTGTGTGCAGAAAATGCTAGAAAGAGTCCGATTGCTTCCAATCTTGCTACTGGTGCAAATGTCTCATCATAATCTATTCCTTCTGCTTGAGAGTAGCCTTTTGCAACTAGCCTTGCTTTATTTCTGACAACTGTTCCCTGTTCATCCATCTTATTTCTGAATACCCATTTTGTTCCAATGATGTTGGCCATGTCCGGTCTATAAACAAGTTCCCAGACTTCATTTCTTTCAAATTCATTTAGTTCTTCTTGCATGGATGTAATCCAATCAACTTCTTGGATTGCATCATCTATTGTTTTGGGCTCTACTTGAGATAGAAAACATGTTAGCATATGCTCCAGTTGTTTTCTAGTTCTGACTCCTGTGTGAATGTCTCCAATGACTTGATCTATAGGATGATCTCTTAGCCAGTTGAGATCAGGTTGAAGTTGTTCTTGACTTGGTGCTTCCACAACTTCAGCTTGTGTATCAGCTTCATGCTCTTGTACTGGTACCTCTTCTGTTGTATTGACTGGAGGTTCATCTTGATTTCAAAAATTGTGATTTGAAATAGTAGTTGGTATTGTTGTATTCATATAGACTTGTCTTGGTCCTGCTTCTTCAAGTTATTGAAGGTTTTCACAATTTGTGTTTGGCTCATCAAAGACTACATGAATTGATTCTTCAATTACCAAGGTTCTTTTGTTGAGTACTCTGAATGCTTTGCTGGTGTCTGAGTATCCCATAAAGATTGCTTCATCAGCCTTTTCATCAAAAGTATGCAACTGATTCATGTTCAAAACAAAACATTTTGATCCAAACATATGCAAATATGAGATATTAGGTTTTCTTCCATTCCATATTTCATATGGAGTCATTCCATGATATTTGTTGATGATAGATCAGTTTTGAGTATAGCATGTTGTATTTGCTGCTTCAGCCCAAAATCTCTTTGGTAATCATGTTTCTACAATCATTGTTCTGACTGCTTCTTTGAGTGTCATGTTTCTTCTTTCTGCTACACCATTCTGTTGTGGAGTCGCTGCTGCTGATGGTTGATGCAATACTTTATTTTCTTCATAGTAGGTTCTGATAATTTCATTTAGAAACTCTGAGCCTCTGTCTGATCTGATCTTCATGATCTTCAGTTCCTTCTCATTCTGAATTCTTCTTAGCAAATCTGGTAACTTCTTGAGTGTCTCACTCTTTTTGTTCATTAATATGGTCCAGGTATATTTGGAGAAATCATCCACCACAACTAGAGTGTATTTCTGTCCACTTATATTGACTGGTGTGACTGGTCCAAATAGATCCATATTCAGTAAATGTAAGATTCATGTAGTTGATGATAGGGCTTTGACTTGAATGAGCTTTGATTTGCTTCCTTTTTTGACATGCATCATAGAGGCTTTCTTTCTTGAATGTGATCTCTAGTAGGCCTTCAACTAGATTTTTCTTTGACAATTTGTTGATAGTCTTGACATTTAGATGGTTTAGTCTTCTATGCCAAATCCAGCTGGTTGATTGTTTATTTTTGACAAGCAAACATGTTTCTGCTTTTGCTGTCTTCCAATCTACCACATACATGTTGTCTTCTCTTCTTCCTGTAAGTACAACTGTGTTTGTTTGACTGTGAATCACTCTGCTTCCTTCTTTGTTGAAGTGCACATTGTAGCCTTTGTCACAAAATTGACTGATACTCAGTAAGTTGAAGTTCAATCCTTTAACATAGGCCACATTTTGAATCTTCAAGTTGTTCTTGTGCATTATGCCTTCTCCCTTGATTTTACTAGCGTTTTCTTTGCCTCTAAAAGTAACTTTGGGTCCATAAAAAACTTGGAACTTAGGGAGCCAATCTTTGTTCCCTGTCATGTGTCTGGAACATCCACTGTCTATGTACCAGACATCCTACAAAACAAATTAATTATGTTTATGTACCCAACACTGCTTGGGTCCATACCTGTTAGAAGTCATGCATCCTACTCCTAGTGTGTATCCAAAGGAACTTCTTTTTGGATAATTAAAGTCATCAACTTCATATGTATAAGGCATGGCAGAATACCTTCTAATGTTTCCACTAGAGATATTCTGATACTTTTTCTCTACATTTTCGTGCCTTTGTATCCTTTTTCACTTTCCAATATACATTGGGAAACCTGTGTTCATGTTGCTTCATATGTCTAGGAACATGCCTAGGTTGGATTTTCTTAAACACATGTTCCATAGTATGAAATGGTTTCTTCCTGTATTTTGGTGGTGCAACATTCCATTCTTCCTCTGAAGGGTAAAGTCTTCCCTTACCTTTTAGAAAACCTTTGCCTTTAGTTGGCTGAATTGATGATTTAGCCTGCTGTTTCACTACACTAGATTTTGACTTCACCTGTGCATGATGAGTGGTTGAAACTATGATCTGTTCTTTTCTGAATTTTGGTCCATTATTTCTATTCTCATCCTGACTGTTGTAGCCAAGACCAGATCTGGATCCAAACCTTTTTGAGGGTTTGTAAGCTGGTGCATTTAGTGGTGCAGTGGTTTTCTTAACTGGTAGGGAGATTTTCTCAGCTGGTCTGTCAACAGCAGGTGTATGATAATCTGCTGCTTGTTGATCATTTGAGTAAGTCTCCTTACTAGTTAGTCCAGCTTTTACTTTATCCAGTTCTTTCATTAATCTTTTATTTTCCTTTCTTAGATTCTCACACTCATGTTCCAGAATTTCATGATTCAACCCAATTTCATTAAATTTACTCATGAGATTTTGGATTGTGTTTGCAGAATCTAGTTGGAGAATAGAAGATTGTGCAGTGTCAGAAGTGGGTGCACTAGATGATGAGCATGAGCTAGATATTACCTCAGTTTCATTTGATTCTTTAGCCATAAGGCATATGTAAGCTTTTTCATTTTCTGAGCTGTCAGCTTCATCATCATCTGAATCATTGACTGATGTTTCTTCATTCTTTTCACTGCTGGTTTCAGCTTTGAGTTCCTTCTTGCTTTTCTTCTTTTCAGCCATTTTGTACTTCTTCTTCTCATCATCTTTGTCCTTTTCTTCAGGACAATCTACCTTGAAATGGCCTTTATTTTTGCAATTGAAGCATCTGTATTCCTCGTCCTTCTTCTTTATGTCTTTGTTTAAGCTTGACTTTTTGTATGATGATGACCCTCCTTTGAATTGCTTCTTCTTGGTAAACCTGTCAAAATGTTTAACCAGTAAAGCTACATGTTCCTTCAGCTCCAGTGTCTCTTTTCTATTTGCATAAGCTGTGTTACTTTGCTGATGTGCAACCAGTGCACTAGCCTTATGTGCCTCTGCTGGTGCACTGTCTTCGCCGTTCAACTCAAATTCATGAGCTTTTAATTGAGACATCAAAGTCAAGGTGTCAGTGTTTGCAAGATTTATTGTCCCTCTGATTACTGATGTAATGATCTTCCATCTTTCAGGTAAGCCACTGAAGATCTTCAGGCACACTTCTTTCTGTGGATATGTGTGACAAAGTTGTTTTAGTTCACTGATGATGCTTGAGAATCTGTTGTCCATTTGATCAATGGTTTCACCAGTCTTCATTTTGAAGTTCTCAAATTTCTGTTTTGCAACAAACAACTTGTTTTCTTTGACTGCTTCTGATCAATCATTGATCAGTGCCCATTTATCCTATATTTCCTTTGCTGCTTTGCAGTCTTTGATCCTCATGAACATGTTACTGTCCAGTGTCTTCAAAATCATGTCTTTTGCAACAAAATCGAGTTTTGCCCTACTCTTGTCATCCTTGGTCCAATCATTCTTGAGTTTATCTATTAACTTTCCTTGATCTGCTCCTGTGGCTACCACAGTTGTAATCGCAATTGGCCCATCATTTATCACATCAAGCATCTCCTCATGAATTGCTGCAAGATGAGACAACATTCTTAATTTGTATTCATCAAAATTATTAACATTGAATATAGGTACATTTGACATAAAATTTGAGGAATCCATAAGTACAAATAAGATATATATATATATATATATATATATATATATATATATATATATATATATACAACATGATTTGGAAACTACTTTGAAAATGTGTTATCTCCTTGTTACCGTAAATTAGATCCTAATGTGTTCTGATACTAGGAAAACTGCTTTGATACCAATTGTTGGTCCCAGAGAAGGGTAAACTATAGTCAGAAGGGGGGGGGGGGGAGGGTGAATGTCTATAGTGGAGTTTCAAAAACATTTCTTGTATTTAAAAGCTTTTGGGCAGCGTATAAGTCCCTTCTTAATATATTGTTTCAAAGTAGCTTATGCAATCACAGATATATGATATAATTTAAGCAATTAGATAAATGCGGTAAGGTTAATTGCTGAAAGTAAATTGTCACAAGGTTTCTAGTGGTTCAGGGTGGTGTAATCCCTTAATCCACTCTTCTCCTGTGATGATTGGAGGAATTTCACTATTGTTTTCACAGATACAATAGCATGATTGTCCTTCACTACACAAGCTTCACAATCTTCAAGACTATCACTGCCTGACTTCAACAGCTTCATTGACTCAGTCTCTTTCACTGCTACTTGGGAACAAATCCTTCAGCAGCTATCACAAACACAACTCCTTCTCGGATAACTCTGATTGAGTTACTTGATTGAAGTGAATTGGATTCACAAAACTTGTTGATCAGACTCAATGCTTGATTTTGGAATTGTAGCTCAGAGTTTTGAGTTGATCACTAGATATTCCTTTTTAAGCACAGATGAAGGTTTTTTATTTGACAGAGTTTCTGCGTGTAAATTCCCAGACTTGATCGTTCTCTTGTGTGTATCTTTCTTGTCTGTCAATGCCTTCTATTTATAGCCTTGATAGTCCTTGATTTGAATTTCCGTCCGTTGGCTAAATTAATAAAGGGAATAATCCTTGATTTTATTCTTGATTCCCACTTAATTATATCCTCCTTGATTTCAGTGATCGGATTTTTCTTCAAACGTTAATCAGAAAATTTGTCCTTGATTGATCCTCAATTGATTGTGAATTTAATGCTTGATTCACTAAATCTTCTTCATATTTCAAAATATGATCAAGTAAAGTTTACTTGGCCATTCCTTGAATGGTAAAGTGATCTTTTTGACTTTGCCGTTTAGGTCTTCCTTCACTGCTTTGTCATTACTCAGCCAAAAGTCAGTTCACTTTGCCGATTTACTGTTTCCATCATTCTTTTCAGTTTAGGAGAATCTTTGTGCATCACTGATCCTTGATTTATGTGAGATCAGTTTACACCATATTTTAACATTAAGTTTCATCACTTGGAATGTAGCTTAGACTTATCCAAGGTCATCACAGACTTCCTTGGTTATAAGTCAGACCATATGTCTTCATGCTTCCCTGCTGGTACTTGGCCGCTTTTACTTTCCCGAACATCTTATTTTACTTTGTTGTCCTACCAACTAGTACAATACTTGTCTTACTCAACTTATACAACATGTCAGACTCTAAGTAAAGACTTATACAGAAAATTCTAACTTATTTTTAGGCTTTCTATACAGCTAGTATGGCCATCATCAAAACATAATATAAAGTTCCTAACAATATCCATCAGTAACGCATTAAACACTATTCACATCATGAGCCAATGTGTGTGTGCAATAACTTTCACAACCGCCTAGAAATGCAGACAATCTCATATTACATCAACCCGTAGTCGAACTAACCAGTCTCGAATATGTTATTTATTAGTTATTTCAGCTGGCAAGGCGGATCGAGAATCGAGTATATACTACTCTTACGCTCGCATTTATCGGTCTATGCAAAAGTCATGCATCTTACGCTCCATCGACTCAAATTTTGCCAAAATCAAAATTCGGAATAAAGCATGGTCAGAGGGATTCTATTATTTTAGCGAGCTAACACTTCTAATCTCGCTGAAATAAAAGGGGGCACATACACACCATACAAGAGCAAACGGAAACAAATCAAGAAAACAATACAGATAAAAGTGCATAAAACAGACCAAAGGCGGCCATAAGGAGATTATAAAGATGCAAAGGCCCAAAAAATCGTCCACAGAACAAGTCAAATTACAAATCAGCAAACTATTTGAAACAAAAATAGAGTTAATGGAGTACATATCGCTAAAGGCTCACATAAACAGGAGCATAAATTTTAAACGTGGCCAGGAGGAACATCGGTAGGGTCGCCTTCTTCATCGCCGCCTTCCTCATCGCCGACAACCAGAGGGTTCTTCAAAATAGCAAAATTGACAGGATTAACCGGGGGAGGATCCCAAACCGGCACGCCATCCCTTACCTGCCCAGTTTGGACGGAGACAATATGATCCGGAGAATAATGAATATTCAGATGAAGAGCCAACAAGTCAGGATTCCGCTGGGACATGTTAACCCACTAGAGTATCTCCTCAAAGCTGAGCGACTCTCTACCATGATATGCCCAAAGGCAGCGAGCGAGATGGTTGAAGCCTTGATCAAAACTTGCCTCTAAGTGGTAAAAGAACTCGTCAAAGCGCTGATAGGCCGCGATGGCCGTAGGACCAGCTTCCTCGGCAGCCTTGTTGTCGGCAGTAAGCTGCTCCTTCAAGTTCGCAACCTCCTCTTCAGCGGCCTTTAAAGCTTCCATAAATTTTTTAGAATGACCACTCAAGATGATCATTTTCTGCTTCAAATCCACGTGTATCTTCGCACTTGCCTCCATAGCCTTCTCCATGCGGTCTATCTCGGCCTGGGCTTTGACATTCTTGGCCTCAACAGTGAGTCTTGCTTTCTCAGAGGCTCCAAGAGCCGCCGTCGCCTTCATCAGTTCAGCATTACGCCTCTCAGCGGCCTCGGTAGCTTTCATTATGCGAGTTCTAAGCTGCAACAGAAAAAATAGAAGGAGTTCGTAGAAAAAGAAAGGGAAAAAATAATAATAAACAAAAGCAATGGCTTACCGTGGAGGATGCGATCCCAAATTCCCCAGCAAAGATCCTTCAACGCTTCGACCTTATGCCTAGCGGGGCCTTGTCACGGACAACCACTTGGTTAATGATTCCTCTGCCAATCTCCATCTGTAATCCGGCCGGCGCGTCCCATGACAGGCGGCCCAGAGGGATGATGTCAGCAATAGCTTCCCTAAGTTGGCTTGCCTTCGCCATATCGAGCGGACCTCCGGTGAACCCAGCGTCTAACCAAAGGGCCTCTTTCCCCTGGTATCTATGAGGCAACATCCCCCTTGAAGGTGCCCTCTCCTTATCAGCGACCTCTTCAGCAATAGCAGTTCTCTTAACAGTGCGATCAGAACCTTAGCTAGCCCCGCCAACAGCTTTGGATTTCTTGTTGGTCCCAGAGAAGGGTGAAACTATAGTCAGAGGGGGGGTGAATGACTATAGTGGAGTTTCAAAAACTTTTTTTATTTAAAAGCTTTTGGGCAGCGGATAAGTCCCTTCTTACTATGATGTTGTTCAAATCAGTTTAGACAATCACAGATATAAGTTATGATGTAGGCAGATTAAGTAAGTGCTGTAAAGTAAATTGCAGAAATTAAATTGACACAAGGCTTATAGTGGTTCAGGGTGGTGTAATCCTTTAATCCACTCTTCTCCTGTGATGATTGGAGGAATTCACTATTGTTTTCACAGATACAATAGTATGATTGTCCTTGGCTTCCCAAGCTTCACAATCTACAAGACTATCACTCTTTGACTGCAACAGCTTCATTGATTCAGTCTTCCTTTTGTTGCTCCTTGAGATCAAAGTCCTTCAACAGCTATCACAGATTCAACTCCTTCTCAGATTGCCTCTGATTCAGTTGCTTCAGATTGATGTGAATGTGATTCACACACTTGCTTGATCAATTTCAGTTTTGAATATGACTTTGTAGTTCGTATATTTGAGTTGATCACTAGATGTATCCTTGTAAGTTCAGATAGAAGGCTTTTCAAGTTGACAGAGTTTCTGCTTTCTTTCTTTTTGAATTGTTGTACTCTTTTTCTGTCAATGCCTTCTATTTATAGCCTTGAATAACCTTGATTTTTGAAATTCCGTCCGTTGGCTATATTAATGAGGAATTAATCCTTGATTTCATTCTTGATTCCCCCTTAATTGTATTCTCCTTGATTTCAGTGATCGGATTCTTTCTTCAAACGTATAGCAGAAAATCCGTCCTTGATTGATCCTTTATTGATTGTGCATTTAATGCATGATCTTACGAATCTTCAACGTGTATCAAATTTGATCTTGTGAATGTCTCTTCGCCGCTTTTAGAACAGTAGAGTGAGCCTTCTGACTTAGCCGTTCATTCTTTCTTTGCTGTTCTCTTTGCCGAAAGTCAGTGTACTCAGCCGATTCACTGTTTTCTTCTTGTTCTAGTTATTTAAGAGTCTTTGTACTTCACTGATCCTTGATTTGGATGAGACCAGTGTACACCATTTTTGAATATTAAGTTTCATTACTTAAGACATGACTTAGACTTATCCAAGGTCATCACAGACTTCCTTGGTTATAAGTCAGACCATTATGTCTTATTTCTTCTCTGCTGGTGCTTGGTGGCTTTCCTTTGCCGAATATCTGTTTTTGATTTGCCGTCCTACCAACTAGTACAATACTTGTCCGAATCAACTTATACAACATGTCAGACTCTAAGTAAAGACTTATACAGAGAATTCTAACTTATTTCAGGCTTGCTATAACAGTAGTATGGCCATCATCAAAACATAATAAAATGTTCCTAACAATTTCCCCCTTTTTGATGATGCCAAAACCCTCATAAGCTTGAACATAAGTAATCAAAAATATTCATAATAAACAACAGAAAAATTTTATTCATCCATCAAGGGGCAATGAGTTCCAAAAATTTATTCAAAAGTTACAAACTACATTTTGCTTAATTCAGCCTTGTACCTTTTGAACTTTGTAGTCTGAACCTCTTCAATGTATTTCCAATCGATTTCTGGAAACTTCCACTTCCAGTAAGCCAAAGCTGTGTATTCAGATACACCCTGAAAAACTCTTTTGGCAAAAAGTCTGTTGAAATCAGGCATGGTCTCATTGGCCTTAGGTTCTCCAAAATATTTTTCAAGTCTTTCCCTAGCCTCAGCAATGTGTGAATCTACAAATTTGAGACTTTTGTAGAGACCCCACTGCTCCTGTTTCTCCAATTTTTCCATAGGTTTGAAGAATTTTGCCATATAATTGAATTCTTCTTGTTGTTCAGCTGGCAAGTCTTCTGGTCCCTTTGCAGATAGTGGTATGGTTGAACTTGGTTTGTTGTTGGTCTGTTTGAGAAGTGCAAATTCTCTTTTGACTTCATTGTAGAGTTTAGCCATATCAGTTCTCATCCTTTCATCTTGATAGTTTAGCCAATCAGTCCAAGCTTCATCTTGTGAGGAATGAGGATAAAGTCCTTCTATACTATGAAAAATTCTCTTACATGGTCTAGTACATCTGCATCATATTCTGCTTTGCTTTGGTGACCAGTAAAGTTCTGTGCTCACCAGTATATTTGGAGCTGCTGCTGCCTCTGCTGGTGTTTCCTCTGGTGCTGAGTCTGTGTTGACTGACAGATCCTCTCTATTGGCTGGATCCAGGCCTTTGTTGTCTGCCGGATCTGTCTCTATCATCATCTCTTCTTTGCATAGGGTGAGGAAATCCAATGCAGGGTTCATTTGTGGCTTTTTCTCTTTCTTCTCTGATCCTTCTTTGTTGCTCTTCTGCTTCATTTCTGATCCTTATTTCTCTGTCTCTTGCTCTCAATTGTTCTTCAGTGAAGTTTGGGGGTTTGATAGTTGATCCTTCAGGTTCAGGCTTATCCTTACTTTCCCCCTTTTTGGCAGCATCCTCCCTTTGCTGGAGTAAGATGCTATTTGTGGCCTGTGCTGTGCCGATCAGAGAGTCAAGCTTTGATTCCATAGATGTGAATCTGTGGTGATGATCATTCAATTTCTCATTTACACTACGAAGTTTAGTGCCAAAAGCCATTGCCATTGATTCATTTTCTTGGGAAATGTGCTGTCTGAGGCTGCAAGATTGTTAGTGATATTTATATTAAGTTGCTTCATCAGATTTCCTTGTTGTTGAACCACAATGTATTGTGCATCAATATATTCTGCAATGGCCTGAAACTTGTGTTCAATGGAGGAACTTTTGTCATTGAATGCTGAAGTCATGGATCTGAGATACATGGCTTGCTGCTCCAATTCTTCAGCCAGCAGGTCTGCCGCTTTCTCAAAAGTTTCAGTTGTAATGCCAGTTGCCAGCTGAGAGAGTTTGTGCCTTGTGTTAGCTGGTTCTGGTTCTGTTTGCTGTCCCAAATCTTCAAGTATTTGGGTAGATGTATATGCTGGAGTTGCTTGAGCTGCAGTTCCCCCTATCTCTGTGCCGGGGGTTGTCTTGACTGGAGTGGCAGCAGCTGAACCAGTGTCCACAATGTTTGTGCTGTTAGCTGGAACGTTGACAGACAGCGGTTGAGTAATTGTCTTTGCTGGAGTTGTAGATTTTCCAGAGGCTTGTGGTTTCAAAAAAGTACGAAGGAGAGTAGTATCATCAATTGCATCCGTGAAGGAGTATCCTCTTCTTTGTCTTGACCAAGATCATCATCATGATGATCATTATCATCATTATCATCATGATCATCTCCATCATCTTAATGATCATCTCCACCATCATCTGAGTCGTCACTTTGTCTCCCAGAGGTCTGGGGCAACTTTGCCTTGGCTGTATCAACCAATTCCCATAGTGGGGATTCATCAAGTACTCCTACAAGAGTTGTGATTCCCAGAAAATCAAATAACCATGTTTCTTCAGCAAGCATGCGATCTGAGTCTTGAAGTTGTTGTCTGGAATCACCTTCCTTCCATTCAAGATATTCTGCAATTCGATCATCTATATCATTTGCAGACAATTGTGCAGCCTCTTCTGGAGATTCCTCATCGTCTTCAGTGTTTTCTTCATTTGGATGCTGTTCATCCTCACTGGCATTTGCTTCTTCTTGCTGTGCTTCCTCATCAGAATCCGCCTCTTCTTCTTCTTCATCAACCAATTTTCCAAAGTCTGTCTTTTCCAGATTTCGCCGGACCTTTTGTTTCTTTCTTTGTCCTGAGGTGTTGTGTGTGGGTTTCTTTCTCTTCCTTCTCCTGCCTTCTTTTGTGGTTTAACATAAGTAAACATGACTTTGGATTCATGTAGTTTGTTGAGTTGTACAGTGGGGACTTTGAGACATTGCAACAGATAGTGCAACTAAATCCCATATGACTTTTTCACCCAGAATTATCCTTTCTTTGTCTTTCCCTCTTTTATCCCATTTTCGCCTGCTTTTACTTCACTTTGGATTTGTTCTTTAACTCTCAAAAAGAAGTATTTTGCCCAATTGAATTGTAGATTGTTGTAGATGATTCCCATTAGCCGCATCCTAATTTCTGTCATGGCATGATTTGCTCCCAACTTTCCTTCAATGGTTTTGCCAATTAGGGCACTAAACTCATTAAAAGGCTGCTTCAACTCAGATCTGAGACAGTTGACTTTTGTGGATCCTGGGTTTGCCGTTTTGGCAATGATTGCCCAGAATTCGTCCAAGTCCTGTGGTACCAATGTCACTTTTGCTTGACCCTTATTTGAAAGTTTAAGATGTTTTCGAATTACCTTTGCTGTAATCACAACGTCTTTGCCATTTACAGATGCTACAATCTTGTCTTCTTCGAACTTGTCACCTTCTTCAGTAGGGAGCCCAGGCACGTATTGTGCAGATTTCCAGAAAGAAATCAGACTTTCATAGCACACCTCAGATATTGGAGGATTGAGGAAGGTTGATAATTTTAGTTTTTCGGAACCTGCTGCCAACCGTTTGACATGCTCATCATTTGCACACAGTTTCAAGTAGTGTTCTTCTTGAAAGAATGATCCAGTGGCAATCGATTTTTCAAATCCAGCTTGGGTGTTTGAGGAAGATGATGCCATTGTTGAAAAGGAGAGGAGTTTGAAAATGAACTTGAATTTGCAATAGAGATAAACAAGAGTAGGGTTTGTAATTTGCAAGAGAGCGTAAAGATTTCGGAAAATATCTAAGTCTCGTTTATATAGGGGATTTTGAGTAGTGTGAATGTGGTTTGAATGTGGAAGGATTTTATGACATAATGGCGTGATTTTGTGTATGAAAATCGCGATTTTCGAGGGAAATGGGGGTGTGGTTTGAGGTAAGTAATGATAGAGCCCGTGAATCGAGGTGTTCATAATTTAAAAGGAATATAGTTACCTCTATGATCATAAGTTGATCACCACGTGTGTACTGAATAATCCTCCATAACATCCTTATTCTCCACGTGTAATCAGAATTGATTTTGTTCACACTTTTAGTTTGTCCAAGTCTTTATTTCGGTGAAGTGCCTTCGCTGGTCACTTAGCCGTCCCAATAGGTTCTTCACTTAGCTGCGCCATTTAACCATTCCTAACAATCGGTTAAGTTACATTCGCTGGATACTAGTGCCTTACATACAGCATCTCCTGTAACGGCAAAGGTTAAACCAGTTAATGAAGTAACTTAGCCGATTACTCCGGTTAGCCGTTGTTTGGTACTTAGTCAATTTCAATCATTCCTAACTCAGTTCTCAACATACTAAATCTTTCATAACTTAGTGGTTTAGTGAAGATGTCACCAATTGATCTTGAGTGGGTATGTATTTTAGGATGACATCTCCTTTTTCAACATGGTCTCCGATAAAATGATGTCTTACATCAATGTGCTTTGTTCTTGAATGCAATACTGGATTTTCAGTAATGGATATTGCACTTGTATTATCACACATGATTGGAATTGTTCTCTCTTCCCCTCCATAGTCCCTTAGTTGTTGTCTTATCCACAGTACTTGTGCACAACAGCTACCTGCTGCTATCTATTCTGCTTCAGCTGTTGATGTAGATATGGAGTTTTGCTTTTTACTGAACCAAGAGACTAGTCTGGTGCCTAGCATTTGGCAAGTTCCAGAGGTGCTCTGTCTATCCATTTTGCATCCAGCATAGTCTGAGTCTGAATATGATATCAATGTAAGTCCTTCATCTTTTGGATACCAAATACCAACATTTATAGTGTTTTTCAAGTATTTGATTATTCTTTTAGCTGCTAGAAGATGTGATTCTTTTGGTTGAGCTTGAAATCTTGCACACACTCCTACTGCAAATGCTATGTCAGCTCTGCTTGCAGTTAAGTATAATAATGATCCAATAATTCCTCTATACATTTTCTGATCAACATCTTTTCCTCCATCACTTTTCCAAGTATGACTCTGGCACACATTGGTGTGTCTGCTGTGCCACTTGTATCCATCTGATGTATTACTTTTATATGATTAAAATTACGTTATATTATTATGTTTTATTAACAAATTCTATATAAAATGTATGAAATTATGGTATAAATGATATAAAATGTTAATTAGAATAGTTAGTAGTAAAAGTTAGTAATAATAATAAAAAGTTGTAATTTTGTACCGATTTTAGTAAATCGGAGTGTCGTGTCAGATTTACGTGGGTATTTGTGATGTTTTATTGCAGATTTATAAACCGAGACCCCGAGAATCGACATATTGAAGTTTAATCATATCTCTGGAATGATTTAGAAAGTGCCACAAGTTTAAATGGTCAATTGAATAGCTTAAGTGGACAAGTGGCCAATCAATCTGGATAAGTAATAATAGAGAAATATCTTCGACAAACGAATGGCTCATCAAAATGATATTTTCAGAAAAAGTGTTCTTCACGAAAGTTGTAGATTTTTCCAAGAGTTTTCCAATGCAATTTAAATTATGAAGATTGGAGGTCTACAACTTAAACAGTGATCAAGTGGCTAATCGATTTGGATTAAGAAAAATCCCGTAAAAGCTTCGGAGGAACACGAGGTTATCAAGAAAGGGTTATCTGGAGAAGAGTCCTTCATGAGAGTTGTAGAGTTTCTCGAGATCTTAATTTTGGCATTTCGTTTGCGATTTTTGGAGATCCAGAACTCGAGATATGAATTTTATAAGTTATATATAATTATATATATATAAATATCTTCACTGCACATGCTGATTAATCATGGAAGTGGGGATCATCATTAGTCCGGACCGAGCCGGCCTAATACCGGACCGGTCCGGCCTTTACCAATTTGTCTATATAAGGAGCAGCATCAGAAAGCATTCGAGATGTACCAAAATATATATATAACAGTCTATATATATATATCTCCTTCTCTTTTCTTTTTAATTTTTAGTAGTAGTTGTAAATAAGGCCTTACGCCGTAATAATGTAGTTTTAGTATCGTTGTAATGCTCGAGAAAATCTCGGAAGTCAGTTTTGCTAAAGAAGTTGTAATGTCCGGAAGATACGATTTCTGAATCAACTGCCGTATTCGGGTAACTTTTCTTAAGTATTTATGTTTGTTTTTATATTTTTCGTTGTTATAATTTTTTTAGGCTAAATATAATACTGGCCAAAACTATGTAATCGGTTTTATTTCGATCTTTTCGTTAAAGAAATGTTGTTAAGTTAAAATGACTAAAATTGAGTTAATTAAATCTTTTTCTATTTTAATCGTATTCGTATTGACATATTTAATCGATCTGAGGAATTCATAATCTAATTATGAATTGACGCCTTGTAGTCAGAATATGAGATAAAAGATAGAAAAACCGGAGGGTAAAATTGGCCGTGTGAATAACGTGACAACGGAATCCTATTTCCTACCCGGGGGTAAATTTGTTTTGGGAAAGATTAATCTTATTAAAATTTGTGCTCGAGATCGTAATAATGTTAAAATCAGTTAATCGAAACTTAAACCGGAAAGTTGAATCGGCCGGCTTTGACAACCGGAGCCTTTTGAATAAAATTGACCGTTTGACGAACGGAGTGACTCTTTTTTATTTAAAGGTAGATTTGTACTCGGGACCTGTTCAGAAAAACCGTAACAGTTGTGGACCTTGGACTGATGCAATGGACATATGACAATTTCATACGCTCATGTGAGGAGGAATTGTTTACCTCAGGAGTGCACCGTTTCATTTACTCAATTGGACCTAAAATAAAAAGGAGAGATCGAACACATTTCATTTAATCGAAAGATCGTATAAACCAATTATATAAGTTTTGGCTAGTTCTCTAAAATTATATATTAATATATTGGTATCTATATATTTATATATATATATATATTTTGCAATTTATGTACATCTATATATATTTATATATCTATATATATTATATTAGAATAACTTTTAAATTACGTATTTATTTTATGTTGAATAGAATAGTAGTGATCTGTGTTATAAAATTGCGATTTAGATCGAGTTAATAACAGCTCTTTGGTGTTTAACCACACGTAAAAGAAATTACCAAGTTCCCTGAGGATTCGACACCTGACTCATCATACTAGCACTACGATTTGACCCGGTACACTGCCGGTTAGGATCTGTATAGCCTAGAAAAGGTCCGTCAGCCTTTCTGGCGCCGTTGCCGGGGAGCGTCGCTAATTTCTTTTTATGTGTCTATGGTTACTACTTGTATTAGCTTAAAATTCTCGAGAATAAGTCAACACTTTTCTTATCTCATTTCTATTTTATTTTTCGTTGGTTGTTACCTTTTAGGAAAATTACCAATTTTTACTACTATCAAATTCGAGCATTTTCTATTTTCGTTAGTTGATGACCAGAAGTGGTAAGGCCCCTCTCGTTCCTTATAAGCCGGACATAAACACTTACGAAAGGCAGTTAAGAATAGAGAGTAAACGCGGTCATACTAGTCAGGGAAATCCTGACCAAGAATCATCTTCAAACAGAAATACGAGAATGGCTGAAATCAGTGATGAAACACCTGAACAAGGGCTGGAACATGCTCTAGGGCATGGCCAAAACCCTGTTAACCCTAATAATAATAATAATAATAATAGAAATAATCAGAATCGGAACCAGAATAATCGTAATAATCCACCAAACCCAAGGCCTATTTGTGATCAAACAGTAAGAAGAAACCAGACTAATAATCCCATCCTTTTACCTAATGAAGGAGCGAATAATTTCGAGATTAAATCTCATCTTTTTGGTTTAATTGACGCAAGAGCCCAATTCCTAGGAGAGGATGATGAAGATCCACATCATCATCTCTATCTTTTTGAAGAACTGTGCAATACAACCAAAAGTCAAGGTGCTCATAAGGAATTAACGAGGATGACTATGTTTCCTTTTTCTTTAAAAGGACGAGCCCGAGATTGGTTTATGTCTCTTCCACACCACTCATTAACTAGTTGGGAGGATATTCAAACTGAATTTCTGAAACAATATTTCACTCCAGGACGAAATTTGGAATTAAAAGTCGAGGTTGCTAACTTTAGACAAGGATCTGAAGAAACGCTTGGGAATGCGTGGGAAAGATTTAAAAAATTGTTAAGAGCTTGTCCCGATCATGGTTATTCCTTAGATATGCAAATTCAACTCTTCTGTCGTAAATTGAGAAAAGACTCACGTGCGGATGTAGATCATGCATGTGGTGGTTCGTTAATGATGAGTGAAGCTCAAACAGTTTACGATGCTATAGAAAAGATTTCCAAAAATAATAGAATGTGGGAAACCGGTTCTAGCACCAGAAAAGTAGCTTTTGCAGGAGAATGTACGTCTAATACGGAAGTTCTAGCACACTTGGAGAATTTGAGTAGGAAATTTGATGGTTTACAATCAAACAAGAACCAAAGTTCAGAAAATAGTACACCAAATGAATACTCAAATCATGATAATGTGTCATTAGGGATGAAGAACCAACAGGATATTCAAGAGAGGAGGTGAGTTTTCTTCAGCAGCATAGGAATTTGAACAATGCATACTCAAACTCGTTTAATGCTATTAGAAGAGATCATCCTACTTATCGATGGTCTGAAAACCCTAGTAAGCCAGGACAACCGCCATATCCAGTCCCATATAGGAATAATAACCAAGTTTATCAAGAAAATACATCTAATCAGAATTTACAATCATTACCAAGATCCTATCCTCAACATACCACTCAAAGTATACCAGTAACTCAAAGTTCAACTCAACCTGCAGAAGGAGTTGAAAAATGGGAAAAACTAATGGAAAATATGATGGGTGTAGTATCTACTCAAGCTAAGAATATGGAAACAATGATGACTTCTATAGGTTCAGTCTCTAAGGATATGAGTACAATAAAAACATCTATGAGTGGACATGATACCAGAATGAGAACGATAGAAGCCTCATTAAGGAATATGGAAGATCATTTGAGTAGGGAAGGTGAACGTAATAACAGTAGACCTCCAGGAGGATTACCAAGTAATACTGAAAGAAACCCAAGAGAGGTAAATGTTGTAGTTACGAGAAGTAGGAAGCTTAGTGGAAGCAATGGAGTAGAAAACTTCGGGAATAATGAAGTAGAAAATGATTTAGATGGAAAGAATGATGAAACTAAAGATAAAGAGGAATTTGAATTTACTGATGAGGAAGAAGAAATTATAGAGAATTTCTTGAAAAGAAATAGAAGTTTGGAATCTGAACCTGAAGGTGAGAAACGGGTAAACATCCCTAGGATTTTGAAAGATCCTATGGATAAAGATTTAAGGAATTTATTCAAGGAACATGTTAGAAAAAATGAGAAACAAGAAGAACCGAAAAAATCAAGTAGAGATTGATTCAGGGAATGTTTTAAAAGAAAAAATTCAAGAACCTGAAACATGGCGACTAAGTAATACTCAAAGGTTTAAGGAAAAAGGAAAAGAGAAATTGACTAAGGAGCCAAAGGTTATAGATTTAGAATCTTTACCTTACCCTCCTAAAGATCAAATCAAAAAGGCAAAAACTGATAAGAAGTATGCTCGTTTCCTTGACACTTTTCGTCATCTTCATGTTAATATCCCTGTTATTGAAGCTCTAATTAGTATGCCCGCTTATGGAAAGTTTCTAAAGATATTCTATCAAATAAGAAAAAATTAGAGGAATATGAGAATATATGCCTAAATGAAGAATGTTCTGCAATTTTGCAGCATAAGTTACCACCTAAACAGAAAGATCCTGGAAGTTTTACCATTCCATGTGAAATTGGAGGATTTCTGTTTAAGAAGGTCTTATGTGATCTTGGAGCTAGTATAAATCTCATGTCTTATGAGGATTATAAAAAGCTAGGCATAGGAAAGCTTACTAAGACTGAAATGACTCTGCAAATGGCAGATAGATCGATTAAGTACCCTAAAGGAATGATTAAAGACGTATTGGTTAAAGTAGACAAATTCTATTTTCCAGTAGATTTTGTAGTTATGGAAATGGAAGAAGGATATTCAGCGCCACTTATTCTAGGTCGTCCATTTCTAGCTACAGGAAGAACTTTAATCGATGTTCAGAAAGGAGAATTAGTTTTGAGAGTCAATGAAGATGAAGTTGCTTTCAATATTTTCAAAGCTATGAATCATCCATATACATCACCAGAATCATGTTCTTTTATAGAAGATATTCATTCTGTCTATGATAATCAGTTACCAACTTTTGAAGACAGATTAGAAGAATGCTTAACTCTGTCTATCTATAAAGAAGATGAGGAAGACATTGAAATGAAAGAGATAATCCTTTCTCTAGATAAAGGAAGCTTTACTTTTAAGCCACCATGGCATAAGTATTTGGAATTAGAACTAGAAGGACCAGTTCTTAAATCGTCAATAGAAGATCCACCGAAGAATCTGGAATTGAAACCGTTACCTTTAAATCTGAAATATGCTTTTCTTGAAACTAATAATCTATTACCAGTTATTATTTCATCATCTTTAACCGAGCAGCAAGAAGATCAATTAATAAGAATGTTAAGAAAGCATAAGAAAGCTTTTGGATGGACAGTTGCCGATATTCGAGGTATTAGCCCGGAGATTTGTGTTCATAAGATAATTCTGAAAGAAGATGCTAAACCTTGTATTCAACCGCAACGCCGCCTCAACCCAAATTTACAGTTAATCGTTAAGAAAGAGGTCATTAAGCTATTAGAGATGGGAATAATTTTTCCCATATCGGATAGTGAATGGGTAAGTCCAACTCAAGTTGTACCAAAGAAAGGAGGTTTCACAGTGAAAGAGAATGATAAGAATGAATGGATTCCAACAAGAGAAATTACAGGATATCGAATGTGCATTGATTTTAGGAAACTAAATGATCATACTAAGAAAGATCATCATCCACTTCCATTCATAGTTCAAATGTTGGAACGTTTAAGTGGTCATAAGTATTACTGTTTCTTAGATGGTTATTCAGGTTATTTACAGATATTCATCGCAGCAGGAGATAGAGAAAAAACTACTTTCACTTGTCCTTATGGAACTTTTGCGTATAAAAGAATGCCGTTTGGTTTATGTAATGCTCCTGCTACGTTTCAAAGATGTATGATGTCTATATTTTCTGATATGGTTGAGAAATTCTTAGAAATTTTTATGGATGACTTTAGTGTTTACGGAGATTCTTTTGATGTTTTTGTTACACTTAGAAAGAGTGTTACAACGCTGTGAAGATACCAATCTAGTACTAAATTGGGAAAAATGTCATTTAATGGTATCGGAAGGAATTGTTTTAGGTCATAGAATCTCGGAAATAGGAATTGAAGTTGATAAAGCTAAAGTCGAGGTAATCGAAAAATTGCCTCCACCAGTTAATCTAAGAACTCTAAGAGGATTTCTTGGACATGCAGGATTTTATAGGAGATTTATTGCAGATTTTTCAAAGATAGCAAAACCTCTAAGTCATTTGCTTGAAAAAAAAGTATCTTTTAATTTTGATAGTAAATGTATGGAAGCATTTAAGACCCTGAAAGCGAAGTTGATTACTGCACCAGTATTGGTAGCACCAGACTGGAATTTACCGTTTGAAATTATGTGTGATGCTAGTGATTTAGCGGTAGGAGCTGTTTTAGGTCAAAGGTATAATAAAATTCTCAAAGCTATTTACTATGCATCTCACACATTAACAACAGCTCAACTAAATTATGCAACTACAGAAAAGGAACTGTTGGCTGTGATTTTTGCCTTAGATAAGTTTAGATCATATATTGTTGGTTCTAAGGTGATAATCTACACAGACCATTCAGCTCTGAAGTATTTACTGAGTAAGAAGGATGCTAAACCTCGTCTTCTTAGATGGATTCTCCTACTTCAAGAATTTGATATTGAAATTAAAGATAAAAAGGAAGTGAGAATGTAGTAGCAGATCATCTAAGTAGAATGGAGAATGAGGAAGAGATAGGGAATGAAATTAAAGATTCATTTCCTGATGAACAACTATTTAGAATAGATACTCCTTCAACCATGCAATTATTAAAAAATAGAATTCCTTCTAAGGAAAATTCACCTTGGTTTGGAGATATCATTAATTATTTAACTTGTGATTACATTCCGTCTCATTGGACTTGGCAGCAGAAAAAGAAATTCTTTTACGACTTAAAATTTTATTACTGGGAGGAACCAGACCTTTTCCGTAAATGTTCGGATGGGATAATCAGAAAATGTGTGCCTGATAATGAAATTTTAAGTATTTTATCATTTTGTCATGATCGTGAGGCAGGAGGTCATCATGGAGGATGGAAAACTGCTTTTAAAGTTTTACAATGTGGTTTTTATTGGCCTACACTATATAAAGATGCGTATACATATGTTAAATCTTGTGAGTCTTGTCAAAAATGGGGAAATATTTCGAAAAAACATGAAATGCCTATGCAACCTATTTTAGAATGTGAATTATTTGATGTTTGGGGTATAGATTTCATGGGACCTTTCCCTATTTCGTTTGGAAAAAGATTTATTCTTGTAATGGTAGATTATGTTTCGAAATGGGTAGAAGCTGAAGCTCTTCCTACTAATGATACCAAGGTTGTCATACGATTCCTTAAAAAGAACATATTTACTAGATATGGTATTCCGAGGGCGATCATTAGTGATAGAGGGTCGCACTTTTGTAATCGACCATTTACAAAGTTAATCGAAAAATATGGTGTAACGCATAAGTTAGGAACGCCCTATCATCCGCAAACCAGTGGTCAGGTAGAGGTGTCAAATAGAGAAATCAAAAGAATCGTGGAAAAAACAGTTGATTCAAATCGTAAAAACTGGGCAATTAAATTAGATGATGCGTTATGGGCGTACAGAACAGCTTTTAAAACACCAATAGGTTGTTCTCCCTATAAGCTAGTCTTTGGTAAGTCTTGTCATCTCCCAGTTGAGTTAGAACACCGAGCCTTCTGGGCTATTAGATTTCTAAATTTCGATCCTAAGGCTGTCGGTGATCATAGATTGCTTCAATTGACAGAACTAGAAGAATTTCGTCTCGATTCTTATGAAAACGCTCGAATCTACAAGGAACGCACGAAGTCTTTCCATGATAAGAGAATCTTTAAGCGTGAGTTCCATGTAGGTGATCGAGTGCTTTTGTACAATTCACGTTTAAAGTTGTTTCCAGGTAAGCTTAAATCAAGATGGACAGGTCCATTTAAAGTAACACGGGTTTACAAAACTGGAGCTGTTGGACTAACTGATGGAAATACAACTTTTATAGCCAATGGCCACAGAGTAAAGTTATTTGTGGAGGAGAAGGA
>CM044903.1:42003156-42079486 GCA_024500145.1 Gentiana dahurica var. dahurica | reverse complement strand
GACTTAATACCATGTCTTAGCTTGAATTTCTCAAGCCAACCTTGAGAAAAGTGTGCTTCTGATTTTGTTGAGGGTATAAAAGTTTCATGGTGTCTCTTGCATTCTCCAAAATTAGCTATCCTGTCATATTAACACGGGCTTGGTACTGGAGAATCATAAACAACCTTCTCCATATCTGGAAATTTTGCTGGTTTATGCCGCTTAATATCCTTTCCCTTTCCTAAGTTAGCCGAAAGATAGTCTGCTGATCGTTTCAGTGTATTTGCTATTGTACCTTGACTAACTTTTAGATGAAAATTATCCTCGAGCCACAATTGGAGATCTTTCTGAGTGTATGAGGAATTATCTCTTTTGCACTCACATAATGATTTTCTTATTTCATCTGTCATTGTTGCTTTTGCGACACCTTTTAGATGAGAAGCCATTGTTTGTTATGCTTGTTTTTTTTATCTTGTTTATAAACACGGTAGTACATGATATCACTATTATACACTGAATATTTTTGTTGTAAAACTACAATGAATCAAATTAATGTATGTACACTGAATCTTGTATGTACAGTACATTAATTTGTAACTAATATACATTGAATTAAGTATAATACATAAATTAGTACAATTCATTCTATTTAAATTTAAATAATTAAATTTTAATTTTGTTTGATATCAAAAACTCTCTGTAAATTAATAATTATTAATTTATCGATAAATTAATACCTCTCTAAATTAATAAAATCTTCCGGTCCAAACTATATAAATTTATAAAGGTTTTACTGTATACTAATTTTTAATCTTACCATTTGAAGTTCTAACAACATATATATATATATATATATATATATATATATATATATATATATATATATATATATATATATATATGGACATATGCACTGTCATAAATGGATATCCTAAGTGCTCGGATTCTATGTTTGTTTGTGTCATGTATATATATTGTTAGGTGTAATGCCCGAAAGACAATTTGTGTAATTGTTTTTAATGGATGACAGAATTTATCTCACCTTATTACTTACTTTGTGCTTTTAAGTAATACACTACTGCAAACCCTCAGTATATCTGTATGTAACCACTTAACTCAGTGTATGGATTACACGTGAGGATTGAGTTAGTGGAGATATGCTTAAACTGTTAGTCCGTGGTGAACTTAATCAGAGTTTAGGGTCTCTTGATTAAAACACCAATAATGCGCCCAGAACACCTTAGGGTGTGATAGTCTTATCCGGACTGTCGGTAGAGGGTACCTACGTGGGCATTTATATATGATGGCATTCATATAGGACTGGACCGATTTAATCTGTATTTCTCGGTATAATTCCGTAATCGAGGAATCTTATTAAATCATTAGATGATCATATATGGATCAACCTTAATCTTGAGGTGATCACAGGGTTCTGCTTGTCTCGGGGTAGTGTTTGATGTGTTAGTTACGGTTCACTTAAATATGTGTTCCAAGCCACTTCTCATTGGCACTATCTCCAGATGAGTGAGTAGTTCTGATTTTCATAGACATGGAATCCATTCCTTCCTGCGGGAAGTAGAGAGACAGTCCCCTTATTTGTTAGCCCTAAGAAAGTGATCGATCCCGGGAGTTCGCATTTGACTAATTAGCTACTAGTCAGATATGTGTACTAATTGATCATCAGGGGGTTAATGGTAAATAAGGATAAGATATTATGAGTCGGGTTCAAGGAGACTTCCCACTCATAATGGACAGTCTATGGAGGGTTAATCCGTATGTAGTGATTATATCAATCGACGCTTATTCACTCTATGGGTTGAGTATAAGTATACATCTATAATCGGTATAGTTCAGTTTCGGGTTTATGGTGGCGTAGTCCCGGAATTAATAATTAATGTACTTATTCTGTTCGATGAATAATTAATTATTGGAGCTACTGGTTATAGGTCCATGGTCCCCGATGTGGCTTCTGTAATCGGAATGATATTCTTGTTTATTTGGGCCTCATAAATAATTAATTGGTTGGGTCAATTAATTGATATGCATGAATATTATTTAGTTGGGCTAAATAATATAATACACAGAAAAGACATTTTCTGTGGGCCTGGTGGGCTTAGTGTTGCGCCAATATGTCTTGGATTTTCCAAGAAATTAGTTTTCTTGGATAATGACATATTGTGTAATTAGTTATTTATTTGTTAAATAATTAATTGGATAAATAAAAGAAAATAATTTATTTATTATTTATCTCTTAACTATAAGGATAATTATATTTTCTTATTATAAGATTGTAATTATCTCTTATTTTTATTGGATAATAATAATTAGAATTATCTCTTTTATTTTGTTAAACCGATTGGGTATTGGTTTTCTCTCTTGGATTTTGCCTATAAAAAGAGAGTTCTCCCCGAGCCCTAGGTGAGATGAAAGCCACGAAATTAATAAAGAAAAAAAAGGCTAAGGAGTTCGATCCTTAGCTCCACCCGGTTGGAGAAAAGCTTAGGGTTTTTCTCGGTTGCATATCAAGGAGGTTCCAATTCCAAGAATCGGTGTCCACCAACTGCCGTTTGGAGAACACATCGGAAGATCTTCGCTTCTCTTCCTACTATTGGTAACATGATCTTAACCCCCTTGTAGTAGTTTAAGTCCTTTAATTATGTATTGTGATGTATAAGTCGTGATCCATCCGCTGCGCGTAGATCTAACTCGTTTAGATCTAAGAATACTACATCATTCATGTGGTATCAGAGACATGTTCCACGATTTATATAGTCATAATCATAATTAAACGATTTAAAGGAGTGGAATTGCATGTAGGTAAATATTTATTGTTTTATGCATTGATTATGATTAATTGCTATGGTTGAAGAGATGGATTGGGGGTTGCCACTGTTTACCCGTTACATCTATTGTAAACTCATATAAACGATGAAAATTCGTTCATATGAGTATAGGAAATTATGTAATTTATTTTTATTGCAATTTTAATTTCCAGAAAATAGATCTGTTTAGTAGCTGTTTAGTTATTTCGTTTTCCCGTTGATCGAGAAGTTGAACAACGATCCCTCCGGTTAGAATCAAGATTGGAAGACGATGAAAAATTCCACAAAATTTGGCGTCGATCGGAGTCCTTTTTCATATCCGTTCGTTGCTGCAAAGAAGCTGTTGTAACAGAAAAACGCAGGATTCACAGAAACCCTACATGTGACTTCCTCGAATTTCTGGGAGAGTTTGGACCGTTGAAACGCAAATCCAACTGGTCAGATCGATAAATATGGAGCTTTTGAGGTGGCATAAAAATTTCAGGTTGATCGGGATTAATGTCGATTCTCGATCGGCCTCGGGAAGTCTTTGAGGCGCTGCTGTAAAAGTCAGATCCAGCAGCAAGTTGGGCCGCTCACTGGAGAAAATTGACAAGTCAAAGCTCCAATCCGACCATCCATATTGAAGTCCGAGGAATGTAGAACAGATCTGGAAAGTTTCGTCGCGATCCGAGTTCATTTGGTTTGCCTATCGTCGAAGTTTTGAACAACTACAGATTAGGGTTTTATAATTTATTTTCTAATAAGTTAGATACGGGGGTTCCAACGGTCCATCTCGATGTTTATTTTCCGCACTAGTATACATGTTTAGATTGTATGTGTAGAACCGGAAATTTGCCATGACATGCATCATATCATGAATTCCACTCCATATGCATACATGTAGAAATTAATTCGAGGAATTAGTTAGGCATGTATAAAACACGAAATTAGTTTTAATTAATTGTTTGATATTAATTAGAAACTAATTAGGGTAAAAACCGAGGAACACGGGTTTTTTCAATCGTCGAGGTTGGGTGATGGATTCTCGGTGAATCCCACTCTACGAAAGCATAAGGAGTAAAATCCCGAATCCTCGTGGTTAAGGTGTTGGATTCTCGGTGAATTCCACCTTACCTAGACGAGATTACGTTTTTTGTTCCGTAGTGTCTACGTGAAAGTTTGATGTTTAAGGATTGGATAATCACGGGCAAACATGGTTCGAAAGTGGTTGAACCACGGTTGGGTGGTCAATAGTAGCTACGGCTCGATCGACATCACCCTCCACGTGTGGCGTTTGCACGGGGGTCCGGCAAGGCTGAGCCATCCGAAGAGCCACTACGGCTCAACGGAGCTCCCCTGGTCTTGACCCGTCCGACGGTCACATATGTTCCAACGAATAGGTTGGGTGGGCTAGCCCACGTAACCGGCAACATTCGGGCCTATGATTTATTGTTCCTTAATGTAACATCAAGTCCAAAAACGTGATCAGTAAACCCACCACTTTTTCAAAATATTGAGTGGGAGCGGGAGAGGCGACATCCGACCCCACGGCCTCTACTGTTGACACAAGCAACGTGAGAGAATGGTGACGCCTAGTGCCGGCTTTGATTTCGGCCCCCTAAGGAAGGCCTTCACCGCTATCAAAATTCAAGGCTTGGTCTCCGAAAGGATAGGATTTTGGGTACTCGTCGGGTCACTGACCGACCTTAAGGCGGCATACTCGGGGTCTACCTAAAAATCTGAAACAGTAGGTCACACTCATAAAGGGTATTTTGGTAATACCATGGCTGAAAAAGAAATGGTGATTGACGATCACAAATGAGATGTTCGATTCTCAATCTGATCTTCAATATTAATCGAAACCTCTTTGACCTACCCTAAGGCGGCACTGAGGCATTAGATTAAATCCTTGGAACGGTAAGATAGACTATAAGTACTTAGTTTATGTTCCTAAAATTTATTAGTAGTGAATGATTTGGATTTATTTTCTGTCAATTTTATTTACAACTATTTATATATCTCTCTAGGGTGCTAGACTGCTAGTGTAAAATTGACTAGTAATGACTACGTTAAAAAGTGGCAAGTAACTAGAACGTTGTACTTATTGAACTTACATGCGATTAATTTTTCGGAAGAGATATTTCTCTTGAGCCTTCAAGACTTAAGTGACGTAAATAAGTATGTCACTGTTGTCACTCTACTCCCCCACACTTATCTCTTGCTCGTCCCGAGCAAGACAAAACAAGAAAAATAGGCTTACTCATGAAATGAACCACATAAAATCCCATATTTCAAATCACAACCGGTCGACTGGCATCAAAAACATACATCCCATGTAATAAACGATTACTCGAATGTGTAGTGTGTGCAAAGCCTTCTTCAATTTCCACCGATTCCACACTTGACAATTAAATTCAAGCCAACCAACAAATACCCATTTAAGACAGATAATGAATTATCCTGACTATACATACGCCCTACAAGACTACTCACGTCATGACTAGAGTAATACATGTGTTTTCGAAATCTTTTCAGTTGTACCCAGAGGATATTCCCTACAACATATACCTTGGCCTATACTGGGGATAAGGTAGGCGATAACTAAGTCTTTCACTTATTCATACCAAATTCCTTATGTAAGTTGATTTAATTATCCTTCACATATAAACGCACATCAGAATGAGCTCTTGCCCGTCATAGCAGAATAGGACATTCGGGATATACCCTACCTTACTCAAATCATAAGGAAGCTTCTTCTGACTGTCGTGAGCTTTTGGTCATCATAGTGGTATAGGACATTCGGGATACGCCCTACCTCACTCCAATCATCGACCAGCTTCCGACACACCCAATTAATTCATTTTTATAAAACAACTTTTCCAAAGCACAGTAGTTACGTTTCACTTATCACATTCAGGCTTCGGTATATTCACGATACTTCCTACTTCAATTCCACACGCACATATTACAATTTCCATGACATTAGCACTAAGCGAATGGTCTGATAACCAGAATCAAACATCATCGGTTTAAATGAGTACAATTTCCTAAGTTCAGCTCGTCATCAAAGAGGCTTACGTGAAAAGAATTCGAGTAAAGGCATATTTATCAAAGGTCTATGCTAAAATACTAGTCAACAAGTAAGTAAGCCACAATAAACTCATTCTTGAAGAATGGTGGTAAGCATGATAAGCATAATTTTTGAAGAATGGTGGTAAGCATAATTTTTGAAGAATGGTGGTAAGCATGATAAGCATAATAAATTAAGCACATTTTGTAGGTACAAACAACCAATCCCTTACTCCCCCACACTTAAATAACAACATGTCCTCATGTTGTGCAGAATAGAAAAACTTAGCTGATTGTAGTTCGAAGGTGCAAGTCTGGAAGTGGTCATGAGTCAGATCCTGAAATGCTTGAAGAAATCAGTAGACTGTGGACCATCCACCGGAAAACTGACATCGTTTAAAAGCTCACAATTGCTATCGAAAATATCCTGCACACTTGAAAAACAAAACAAAACGTACCTCGGGGATAGGGGCACAAAAGATAATAGACAAGGCAATAGCATGGAACAAAGCATAAGCAATGCAAAAATTGATAATAACCGAATCTATGTGAAAAGTAGTGCATAAATGTAACATCGGCAGGAGGAAGGAAACACATTGATTTTTCAAATTACGAAAATGCAAGTTACCTAACCACAGAAACCAACACCAAAACCCAAGACAAAAGAAAAGAAAACAAAACTACTACAACGAAAAGAAAACTATCTTTCGTTATTTATTCAACACAAACAAAACTATAATAAAGTAATAATAGCAAAAACTTTTCTTAATATTGGGTTGCCTCCCAACAAGTGCCTCTCTTTAGTGTCTTTGGCTAGACACACTTAGCTCACTATCCATTATCAAACAGATACGTCCTTCTCGCATGGTTCTTCAACGAATATTCAGCATACGAGCCATCCAACTCACCTTCTGTGATGCCCCATTCCCGGACACCGAGTCCTTATCCGGAAACGAATGCCCGGCATGTATAATATTAAATATAATCTAATATTATACATAAGCCTTACGTCATATATCATAAACACAATGCGGAAACGAAACGACTCGGGTGGGGTAACTTCCAAAGACCAACTAAACCAGATTCAATGCTGCACTAAAATCCAAAGGAAAATGGAAAATGAAACGTCTTACAACAAAGGCCACTAAACGAGCCAAACCCAAAAAGAAACAACATTCAAAATGAATTGATAGCATAGTTTAAGTCAAAAACTGAAATAAATAAAAGTCTTCAAAACTTCAACACAAGTTAACTTCGTATCCAAAAGCATCAAACATCTTCGTCATACTCATCTTCATCAAAAACACGTTCATCTTCTCACCCAAAACATATAACGGGTAAGTACATACGTACTTAGTAACGAGTAGAAGCTATTGAAATCATGCATTTTATAACGGAAACTATTCAAACAACAATTTATTATTAGGCCAAAAGAACATGATCTTACATCTAACTATCACATTATATCCATGGTATAATATGAGGTCCCTAGGGTTACTAGCTTAGCTTATCTTTGTTACATCATGTTTGCGAGGGCACTACACTTAGTGAGAAATGCACTAAGACAAAAGACGCAACCCTATAGAGATAAATCTCTAGCGGTCCTGAGACAATCATCTCACTTTGTCTGGCTAGCTCTATAGGCTATCCGGTGAATGACTATCTCGTTCGTGAGGTTGTCCGGCGGTATGATCACTACTTTAACTGGCTTTGTCTAGAATCCGGCAGTGACCATCACCACTTTATCTGGCCAACCAACACATTGCCGATGTTGTACTGTGCCTATTCAAGCTCTCATGATGCTTAACCTTTTATCTAGTCAAATATGTTTATTAAGCGATTAACTAACCACCTAGTTTCGTTCAGTACAAAAGCTCCCTACTCCCTCTTCTTAGACTTCTAGACTCAATCTAGCAGTTACACAGACATTGATGAATACTAATTCACCAAAGCACAAGGCCACTCCTACTATTCCGACGGTCCCGAACTTCAATTCCCTTTAAGAATACATTCAGTGCAGAACCAAACGCATCGGAAGATTATTCATGGATTTGTCATGTTCATTAGGGGTTATAACATCAAAAGGTAACGTTTAGAACTCATCTCATCGCTTAAGACACATTATAAAGGAAAGCAGCACTATCCGGACGGACAAAAAGATATCCGGACGGACAGAAAGGTCTCCGGACGGATAAATTGACCCAACCGGACGGCTATATCTCTGGTTTACTCTCCGCCCGATTAGTGAAATATCCGTACGGATAACAGTTCTATCCGTACGGACTGGGTCCGACTGCATCAGAAAACCAGATTTCTGCCCTAAAATCAACGCCTAACGATTTCTAAGCGATTCTACTCCAAGCCACTTCATTCTAAACTCATAAAAGATGCAGTAAAAACACAGGAAATACATCATAAAACAATAATCCTTCAATATGAAAACCCCGTTACCTTAATTGCAAGCAACAACGATCCAACTCCCACAAATACCTAGCTCTCAACTCAACCTTCTCCAAACTTGGAGAAACTTGTATCCACACGATCCTTGCGTCACGTGGAGTCTTTTCTCCTTGAGATGTCTGCACAATCGAGCAATGGTTAGCCTTCGATTATCGAAAGTCTCCTTTTTCTCCAAAGAGATGAAAGTGGCGCCTCTTGCCAATCTCTCTGATGCTAAACGCAAAACTGAAAATCTGATTAGGTTATTAGGAGTATTTCCTTTTTAATAACTCCCAATAATTAATCAATTTCCTTAAATATCCTTTTATTTCCAAAATTAAAATATATCTAATATTCCGATTTCCGTTAAATGACTGAAATGCCCTTTCTCAAAAATCAGGATATTACATTCCTCCCCCCTTAAGAGGAGTTTCGTCCTCGAAACTTGAACGTACCTGGAAGATCTATAAACTCTGGAAACTCAACTGTCATCACATCTTCCTCTTCCCATGTCGCTTCACTTGGTGAATTATTGCTCCATTGCACCAAGACCAAAGGAATCATCCTTCTCTTGACCATCTTCTCTTTCCTATCAAGAATCTTAACCGGCTTCTCAACATAGGATAGGTTATCTTGAAGCAATTCCGGATCAAACTGAGATTCCACATCCGTAGAAGATAGACACTTCTTAAGCATGGATACATGGAAGACATTATGTACCCTAGACATCGATTCCGGTAACCGAAGTCTATATGCTAACTTTCCAATCCTTTCGATGATGTCAAAAGGCCCCACAAACCTCGGACTCAGTTTCCCTTTCTGCCCAAACCTCTTAACACCCTTCATCGGAGAAGCTCGTAGATACACTCTGTCCCCAACTGCAAACTCTAACAGTCTTCTTCTGATATCTGCCCAACTTTTCTGTCGGTCTTGAGCGGCTTTAAGATTCTTCCGTATCAGCTCATATTTCCCTTTAGCCTGCTTAACTAACTCCGGCCCTGTCAACTGCTTTTCCCCAACTTCGTCCCAATAAAGTGGAGTCCGGCATTTCCTACCATACAAGGCCTCAAACGGTGGCATCCCCAAACTAGCGTGATAACTGTTGTTATAAGCGAATTCTGCCACTGAGAGGAACTCATCCCATGATCCACCTTCTTCAGGAACACATGCTCTAAGCATGTCCTCGAGAGTCTGGATTGTCCTCTCTGATTGACCGTCTGTCTGCGGGTGAAAGGCTGTACTCAAGTCCGTCTTTGTTCCAAAAGCCTTTTGCAATCCTTTCCAGAAGTGACTTATGAATCTACTATCCCTGTCGGATACGATAGATAAAGGCACACCATGAAGTCTCACTATATTATCCAAATACAGTTGAGTGAACTTCTTAATAGGCATGTCAACCTTACATGGCAAGAAATGGGCTGATTTCGTGAGTCTGTCAACAATCACCCAAATTATGTCATGGCCACTCTTTGTACGCGGTAAACCGGTGATGAAGTCCATCGTGATGTTCTCCCATTTCCATTCCGGTACCTCCAACGGCTTCAACAAACCTCCTGGCCTTCTGTGCTCTACTTTAACTCTCTGGCATGTATCACACTTTGCCACAAACTCTGCAATATCCAACTTCATGGCAGGCCACCAATACCTCTCTTTGAGATCTCTGTACATCTTGGTAGATCCTGGATGAACCGCAAAGGCAATCTTATGGGCTTCTTCCATGACTTGCTGCCTTAGTCCATCAACATCAGGCACACACAAACGATTACCATACCAAAGATGTCCACTCTTATCCAATTGATAACCCACTGTAGGTTTCTCTCGAGCTACGCGCTTCAAATCCACTAACACTGGGTCTTTGTCTTGCTTTGCCCGGATATCGTCTAACAACTCTGACCTTGCCATCAATGGCGCAAAACACTGAGCTTCACCTTCCCGTTCAACCACTTGAATCTGCAAATTGTCTAACTGATCGACCACTTCTTGCAAAGTAGTGATAGCGTTAACCGGTCTACGGCTAAGTGCATCCGCTACAACATTCGCTTTACCCGGATGGTATTGAATGTCCATGTCGTAGTCTTTCACAAACTCCAACCATCTTCTTTGCCTCATATTCAAATTCTCTTGAGTGAAAAAGAACTTAAGGATCTTATGATCCGTGAATATTCTTGCCTTAACTCCATAAAGATAGTGTCTCCACTGTTTCAAAGCAAAAACCACTGCTGCCAACTCCAAGTCATGTGTAGGGTAATTCTTCTCATGAACCTTTAACTGCCTAGAGGCGTAAGCTATTACCTTTCCTGCTTGCATCAGAACACATCCCAAACCTTGACTCGAAGCATCTGTATACACGTCATAGTTATCAAAGACCTCTGGCAAAGCTAACACAGGTGCTGCAGTCAACTTATCCTTCAACGTCTGAAAAGCTTCCTCACACTCCTTTGTCCACTCAAACTTGATGTTTTTCTGAGTAAGTCTAGTGAGAGGAGTTGCTATCTTCGAGAAATCTTGTACAAACTTCCTGTAGTAGCCCGCTAAACCCAGAAAACTTCTTATCTCTGTCACTGTAGTAGGTCTAGGCCACTTAGAAATGGCTTCTATCTTCGCAGGATCAACTTGAATTCCATCTCCAGAAATTACATGGCCAAGAAAACTAACTTGTTTTAACCAAAATTCACACTTAGAAAACTTGGCATACAATTTCTTTTCTCTTAAAGTTTGCAAAACAATCCTTAGATGCTCCTCATGCTCCTTCTCATCCTTAGAGTATATCAAGATATCATCTATGAATACCACCACAAATTTATCAAGATAAGGCATGAAGACTCTTTGCATTAGATCCATAAATGCTGATGGAGCATTAGTGAGTCCAAAAGGCAAGACGAGGAACTCATAATGGCCATACCTTGTACTAAATGCTGTCTTCGGTCTATCTGCAACCTTGATCTTCAACTGGTGATAACCTGACCTAAGGTCAATCTTAGAAAACACCCTCTTCCCTTGCAACTGGTTAAACAAGTCATCAATCCTAGGAAAAGGATACTTATTCTTGATTGTCAAGTTATTCAAGGCCCTGTAGTCGATGCACATCCTCAAACTACCATCCTTCTTCTTCACAAACAAAACTGGTGCTCCCCAAGGCGATGTATTTGGCTGAATCACATTCCTTTCTAACATGTCCTTAAGCTGTACCTTTAATTCTTTTAATTCAGCTGGTGCCATCCTATAAGGTGCCTTGGCTGTAGGTGCTGCTCCCGGGATTAACTGTATCTCAAACTCTATATCCCTGTCAGGCATATTTCCTGGCAACTCATCTGGAAAATCTTCAGGGAAATCCTTAACTATAGGAGTTTCTTCTAACTTAGGAGTATGCTTCTCTGTGTCCATAGCATAAAGAACATACCCTTCACAACCCTTTTGCAAGGCCTTCATGGCTCTAACCGCTGATATTATCGGATGCCTCTTCTTACTTGGCTTAAAAATGTTACCCTGAAAGGTCTTATATGACTTACCTGGAACTTTGAAGACCACTTTCTTACCTCTACAGTCCACATGAACAAAATTCTTGGATAGCCAATCCATCCCCAGAATTACATCAAAGTCTGTGAAGTCTAAAACTGTCAAGTCTGATTTACACCTATAAGTTCCAACTCTAACGTCGACTTGAGGTAAAACTTGTGCAACTTTAGTAACTCTTCCCAAAGGTGTAGTGATACTTAGAGGTTTCTCCAACTCCTGAAGTGGTAGATTCAACTTCCTAGCTATCTTAGAAGACACAAAAGTACCTGAGGCTCCAGTATCAAACAAGGCTGACACTGCTAAGCTATCTATGATTATGGTACCTAGCAAGTGGATCAATTTAAGTACAATAAATAACATCATACGCGTCCATATAATATTAAGTATTCATAATAAACACAAACACTTAAAATGTACCTGTAACAACAAGATCATCAGGCTCTTCTGGTTCCACATCAATAGCAAAGACACGAGTAGGTCTGCTAGAAGATCCACGGTTTGCATTCTGACTCCCTCTGTTATATGCTGGGTTCTGCTGAGATAAGTTCTTAGGACAGTTCCTGGAGAAGTGCCCTGTTTCTCCACAACTAAAACAACCGTTACCTCCGACTCTGCACTCTCCCGCATGTGCCTTGTTGCATTTGGAACATACTGCAGGTGGACCACTTTTCTGATTAACTGTCGCTGGTACTGCGGTCTTCTTAAAGTTCTGTTGCGGTGCCCCACGGTTATTACTCTGAAAAGATCCAAACGGCCTCTTATTCACAACTACAACAGTAGCTTTCTTCCTAAAAGTCTCAACCTCCAAAGCCTTGTTCATAAGCTCAGCCATATTCCTGGCTGTAAAACCCAACATACCTGACTGTATTTCATAAGCCCACCCATCCTTGTATAGTGCCATCTTCCTTTCTTCAACTCTCATCAGTTCGGGATAGAACCTCCCTAACTCATTGAACATGTTGGTGTACTGAGATACCGTATACTGTAATCATTGCTTGAGTTTTAAAAACTGACTGGCCTTGTCTGTCTGAATTGTTGTTGGAAAGTACTCGTTGTAGAACATAACCTTAAATCCTTCCGAATCAGTTACCTTTTCATTACTACTCTGAATGGCGTCGATCCAAGCTTCAGCTACCCCCAAGAGAAAACTGACTGCCAACTGGGCCATCTCAGATTCAGGAACAAGAATATTCCTACAGTCCTTTTCAAAACTTCTTAACCATTCTTTGGCCTTTGAAGGTTCCACATTCCCGAAGAAGTCCTGGACCTTGTTCCTTCTCAGTCTGGTGTAACAATCCACTGGTGGTGCCTGATCAACCGCTGGTCTCACTGGAGGATAAACATGTGGATAAACTGGTGGATAAACGGGTGGATAACCAAAGGGTACATGGGGTGCCTGAGGTGGATAAGGTGGTGGAAAAGGCTGCTGAGGTTGTTGTGGTTGCATCACAGGCGGTGCTTGTTGGTAAGGATGGTATCCTGGGTGATGTTGTGGAGTGTGGTACGGCTGATGTAGTCCATAAGGTGGGTATCCGAAACCGTGATGGTGATCAAACCGTGGTGATGGAGGGATACAAGGTTGAGGTTGGAAACTTGTAGGTGGAGCATAGAAGGTTTGCTGGTAAGGAGGATAAGCTGTGGTTGGCGGATAGCTTACTGGTGGTGGTGTGGGATAACCCTCAGTCACTGGTGGAACAAAGCCCGCTGGAATGTCACTTACAATAGTAAATTGTACCGAACTCCCCACATGCCATTGTGGAGGTTCATCCTGATGAGACCGTGGTGTGGGGGTCGCAGTATGAGGAGGTGGTGAAAGGCTCGGGTAGGGTGAGGGATTCTGCCTCACAAAACCTCTTCCCACAACTGGTGTAGCATTATTTGCCCCTGGTCTAACCCCTGAACTCCCAGCTTCATGAGCACCTCTCCTTGTTGTCACCATTCTGAAAGGTCAAGAAAATCAGAATGTTACTAAGAGATCTAAAGGAACTTATCTCAAGAAGGTCAAGTCCTAAGCAGCAAAGAACATTGTCTCTGATACCAACTGTGACGCCCCGTTCCCGGATACCGAGTCCTTATCCGGAAACGAACGCCCGGCATGTATAATATTAAATATAATCTAATATTATACATAAGCCTTACGTCATATATCATAAACACAATGCGGAAACGAAACGACTCGGGTGGGGTAACTTCCAAAGACCAACTAAACCAGATTCAATGCTGCACTAAAATCCAAAGGAAAATGGAAAATGAAACGTCTTACAACAAAGGCCACTAAACGAGCCAAACCCAAAAAGAAACAACATTCAAAATGAATTTACAACATCATTTTAAGTCAAAAACTGAAATAAATAAAAGTCTTCAAAACTTCAACACAAGTTAACTTCGTATCCAAAAGCATCAAACATCTTCGTCATACTCATCTTCATCAAAAACCTGTTCATCTTCTCATCCCAAAACATATAACAGGTAAGTACATACGTACTTAGTAACGAGTAGAAGCTATTGAAATCATGCATTTTATAACGGAAACTATTCAAACAACAACTTATTATTAGGCCAAAAGAACATGATCTTACATCTAACTATCACATTATATTCATTGTATAATATGAGGTCCCTAGGGTTACTAGCTTAGCTTATCTTTGTTACATCATGTTTGCGAGGGCACTACACTTAGTGAGAAATGCACTAAGACAAAAGACGCAACCCTATAGAGATAAATCTCTAGCGGTCCCGAGACAATCACCCCACTTTGACTGGCTAGCTCTATAGGCTATCCGGTGAATGACTATCTCGTTCGTGAGGTTGTCCGGCGGTATGATCACTACTTTAACTGGCTTTGTCTAGAATCCGGCAGTGACCATCACCACTTTATCTGGCCAACCAACACATTGCCGATGTTGTACTGTGCCTATTCAAGCTCTCATGATGCTTAACCTTTTATCTAGTCAAATATGTTTATTAAGCGATTAACTAACCACCTAGTTTCGTTTAGTACAAAAGCTCCCTACTCCCTCTTCTTAGACTTCTAGACTCAATCTAGCAGTTACACAGACATTGATGAATACTAATTCACCAAAGCACAAGGCCACTCCTACTATTCCGACGGTCCCGAACTTCAATTCCCTTTAAGAATACATTCGGTGCAGAACCAAACGCATCGGAAGATTATTCGTGGCTTTGTCATGTTCATTAGGGGTTATAACATCAAAAGGTAACGTTTAGAACTCATCTCATCGCTTAAGACACATTATAAATGAAAGCAGCACTATCCGGACGGACAAAAAGATATCCGGACAGACAGAAAGGTATCCGGACGGATAAATTGACCCAACCGGACGGCTATATCTCTTGTTTACTCTCTGCCCGATTAGTGAAATATCCGTACGGATAACAGTTCTATCCGTACGGACAGGGTCCGATTGCATCAGAAAACCAGATTTCTGTCCTAAAATCAACACCTAACAATTTCTAAACGATTCTACTCCAAGCCACTTCATTCTAAACTCATAAAAGATGCAGTAAAAACACAGGAAATACATCATAAAACAACAATCCTTCAATATGAAAACCCCGTTACCTTAATTGCAAGCAACAATGATCCAACTCCCACAAATACCTAGCTCTCAACTCAACCTTCTCCAAACTTTGAGAAACTTGTATCCACACGATCCTTGCATCACGTGGAGTCTTTTCTCCTTGAGATGTCTGCACAATTGAGCAATGGTTAGCCTTAAATTATCGAAAGTCTCCTTTTTCTCCAAAGAGATGAAAGTGGCGCCTCTTGCCAATCTCTCTGATGCTAAACGCAAAACTGAAAATCTGATTAGGTTATTAGGAGTATTTCCTTTTTAATAACTCCCAATAATTAATCAATTTCCTTAAATATCCTTTTATTTCCAAAATTAAAATAAATCTAATATTCTGATTTCCGTTAAATGACTGAAATGCTCTTTCTCAAAAATCAGGATATTACACCTTAATAGGAAATTAATGGAACCATGGCTCGAAGGACCTTTATGAAGTATCTTCCCAATAAAAGAAGAACGGGATTATGGGGTTCCACCTCCCAGTTCATGATATAGTGATCAAGTGGGAAGATCACTTCCTTTACGCTCACTCGCTCGTCCACAATCACCTCAACACTTATTGGCCTCAACGGCTCCTCAAATGCGACTTCCTTGGGGTGACTTATCTCTAACTTAGGCACATCATCCTCTATGTTCTCCAACACCGGGTGTATTTCTTCACCTTCTTGGTGATTAACATCTCCAACCATCTCTGATGTCGGATCCATCATAGGACAACCGTCTTCATCATCACACCATGCAGGAGGGAAGGAAGTTTCTAACCTTTGTAACGTAAGCCGATCCATATCAGGTTCCAGCTCATCAATCATCTCTTGTTGCCAATTGCCTTCATCTTGATCGAACTCAGTCTGGGCCATTTGCTCGATCTGTCTCTCAATATTAGCAAGCATACAAAGAAGGAGTTGGAACTTTTCATTTTGCTCCTTCTGAAAGGATTGGAGCTCCTCCAATTTAGCTTCAAGATCAATAGATTGAGAGGTACTCTGATAGGAATCCTGAAAGTGTTGTGGAAAAGATAGGCTAGGCCAACTTTGGAACATAGGATTGAGACTATTCCGATTGAACCACTGAGCTTGATTGAAAGAATTGATATTGGCGTTCTGACTGAAGTTCGGGTTTTGATTGAAATTCCAAGTCTGATTGAAACCCTGATTCTGAAAATTGCTGTGGCCAGAGAACTGATTGTTAAACCTCAGATATTGCTGGCCACTGAAAACGCTCTGTCCACCCATAGGACAGAAACGAGAAGTATGTCCCACATTGTCACATAGCTGGCATATGACTGGACTGTACTGTCCCTGATTCTGGACAGCATTAACTTGATATGCAGGAGTGGGAAGAATATGACACTGGCCAATCATATGGCCAGGTTGACAACAACTTCCACAGAACAGAACTTGAGAGTTCTGAGGAAACAACGGGGTCTGATTCATAGGATTGCGCGACATTTGAAGGGCTGCCACCTGCTGTTGCAGCATTGCGATCTGACCTTGCACACTCCTAGTTGATGATATTTTTTTATTTTTTTTTTTATTATTAATATTTTTTTTGTTTTTTTTAAAACACTCGGTCGACCGAGTGTCAGGGTTCGGTCGACCGAACGAAAATTATTATTATTGTTATTATTAATTTTTTTTAAATTTTTTTTATGTACACAGAGAAAACTACCTACGAAATGTTAGTAACAAAAAAATAGAAAAATCAATAAAACTAGACAACCGTACCGATTCCCCGGCAACGGGGCCAAAAACTTGTCTCGGATTTTATCTAATGAAAAACAAACAAGTAATAAAATAAATCCGATTTACCCCAAGTGCAGGGATCGTAGTATAGAGGTTAATACCGGAGTCGAATCACAGGGAATCGAGGTTAGTCTAGTTCTTAATTTCTCAAAAGTTGTCACGAAAAATAAAACAAAACAAAAAAAACAAAAACAATAAACTGGACAGAGGATCTAGAATCCAAGGCCAGGAAAGATAGTTACGAGCCAAACTATTGTAAAATAACTCTATTCTAAAAAAGATAATAAACTTGCTAAGATGATAACAAGTAAATTAAAAACGAACAAGCAATGATCCACCGATCTCACAACCCTCAACTTCCTCTCTAGATTGTTTAGTAAAGATTTAATGAAGATTATGGTTCACCTATCAAAAGTACGAATTTCTAATCTCTTAGAAAATTCACCTATTAATCTCTCATCTCTCGATCTTAAAGATTAACGTTTTCATAACAAAGGTGTAAGATTTCTCAATCTAGCAACCTAGACATTAACCTAACAACTCTCATTATTTTTAGGTTAAAACTCTAATCTTTACTACGGTGATCTAAGTCTAACAACGATTCTCATCAAAAGTTAAACATCAAGCATGCAACAATCCATCGATACAATTGCATAAAAACAAATTAAACATAATAAAGATGCAACTTTAATAAAACTCACAAAACAATCCCAGAGTTGAGATCAAGATGTTGCAGAAACGGTATCACATGCTTGCTCAAATTGGCCTCAGCCTCTACTCATCTCCAGCATGCAGAATAAAAAAAAACAAAAAAACAAAACATGGCTCGGTTGACCAAACAGGGGCACTCGGTCGACCGAACAGGGGCACTCGGTCAACCGAGTGAAGCCTCCTAGGTTTCTGGCCGCAGCTTGTGGTTCAGGATCAGTTGTTGTTTTTGTTCTGCTGAATGACTCATTTATATAGTTGTTGAAGCCGACTTAGGGTATAATTGGTAGAAAGTCTAAACCCTAATAAATAAAAATAAAGATAATTCCAAGTCTATCCTTTCTATTCTCCTGGACGCCCGTCCTCTTCCTCAGACGCCCGTCCTGATGGACGGAGTGGCAAACGCACGTCTAAATTTCTTGATATCTTTATTCCAAGTTCCACTTGCATCTTCCTCCTTCCCATTTAAACTCCGTTCACAACATGTTCGCGGACCTACAAAACCATGAAAACGTGCAAAGTGTAAAACCACACATAATTATCAATAAGACCACGAAATTAGCTCAACTTTGCAATTAGATCATTTCCATACACATTCTTTCAATAAATCATTTAAACACTTAATTTTCTATAAAAAGTAATAAAACACAAAGGAAATTGCTACGAAATAAAGTCGTATAAATCGTAAAAATCACCGTTAACATCACTCGTGTTGAACGAGAGACAACCATAGTTAGTTTGAAAGATGATTGGGACGATAAAATTCTTCTAGTGAATTTTAATTGTGTTGTGTCTACACGAGAAATTTTCTAATAGAAAAATTAGAGAATCATAAATTAAAGTGTCGCTAGTTAGACGGTATTTGGAACCGATAAACTAGTGGGAGCTTTTATCTGTTTTTTTTCTAATTTATTAGAAAATTAGTCCCACTAGGTAACGCTTTCATTAGACATCACACAGTTCACGAGTAGTGTCTACTCAATTGAACTGCTAGTTCAAGACTATTTCCTTTTAAGGAAAGTTGAGAATGGGAAAGAATGTCTATAAGTGTTAATCATATTAACTAAAGTTTTGAGGCTAAACCGAAAAATTAATTATAGAAAGTATAGGATAAGGAAAGTAATTTCCGATCACTTAACCAATGAATCCTTAGTGACTTTCTTAAACCGAGTAACTTGACTCGGGAGCTTAGTTCTTTGGAAGAACAAGGAAGCTGTGCATTAACAATTAATAAAGTAGACAACGGGCAATTATTTCAGCTATAATAGTGGGAGTGATATAAGGAAATGAATTTCGGATTTTATCCTTGAATATCACAGAAAAATTTATTTTTCTGTTTACAGATTCATTGAAACAAATGGATTCACTTTCATCTCGATACTACAGTTGCCTTAAAAAAAGTGAAGATGACATTTGTAGTACGAATCTGTGACTCGGACTTTTGTTTGATAAAGATAGAACCACTAAGAAAAGCTGAATAGGTATGTGTGACACATCTAAAACTATTAAAGGTAAAAGGTTTCCGTATTAAGATAAACGACCCTTCAATATCTATTAATTAGTGCATATATCCTAGAGATAAGACCTGACGACTGGCTAAGGGTGATTCCTATCTCCCAGTCTAGGAACATTATCTCAAAGGAACAATGACTAAGTTTCCTTTCAATCGGGAGAGGGTAATAGATTTGAAGGGGTAACATAGCTTGTTCATCATGACCTTCGGGGTCTAGTGAGAGACACAAGCTAGTGGGATTTTTTGAGTGGTGACATTTTGTCTGATAACTACTCGAAACACGATTTAGTTTATCAAAATACGTGGAGGAGTCTCTGATTTTAGCAGAGAATAGAGTATTCCATGCTCATAAATAGGCTATAGCATAGTCTTGGGACTGATGCTCAGCCTGCCTCTTAGTGGAATGTTTCTCACTGAGAAAGAAGCCATAGACTTGCCCTATATAGTTATTGATGTACTACAATACACTGCTAAACTCGATTAAGATAATTTGTTGCAAAATAACGGTTAACATTATTATGTAAACCGAGAAGTCTGCCTAGAAGATGCTAGTGAATTTATGGATAAGGTGTGACTTCAGTTCACACCACTTTCGTAAATGTAGGCATTTAGCATTTAATGCTTGAAGGTAGGACTGGCGATTTTGCGCATACGTTCAGATTGTGAATGTTTATGTCTTAATAATACGAGTGAAGGTTGGTTATATGATTCTTGAGATCAGAAAGAGCTGCTAGCACTTCTGACGATTTAAGAACTCGCTACACTCGCTATGTATCATATTGAAAGTTATATTACGAGTATCTATAATACATAGTGAAGTAGTATCTTGTTATGTATCATATTGAAAGTTATATGTATCATATCTCATAACATAGTAGTAAGTAGCTCAATGGTAGAGTATCTATAATACTATGTATCATAAAACTCTAACGCTTTGCTGTGCGGAAGAAGTATGATATGACGGTTAAACTGTCACAAGCCTTCTGATAGAATCTATAAGAAACAGCCTTAAACCTTGGAGTACGGTTACCCATAGGTAGTTACTATCTGATTTAATCAGACCACGTCCAACATCGGTTGTTGGTGATTGCACTGATAAATACTACTAGATTAGAATGTCAATCCACCCAAGACGCAGTGGGAGTATGGTTTAACGGTTGACCCATTGTGGTTTTGTGGACTTTATAGTCTGCTGGGGTGATTGATAACCTATGACTCTTGGTGGGCTGTATAGGATTCTGATCATTGAGGTTGGTTTGAAAGCCTTAACCCTGTGAATGGAGTTTTGATACTCCGGTTCTGTTCAACCTCTTGTAGAACCACATGAGTGTCTCAGGCCCAGTGGGAGTAATTGGTTCTACGCCGAAAAGAGTCGAATCAATAGGAAAGTTTAACTTTCAGCACAAAGCTGAGTGGTCTAGGGGTGATTCTCTAAAAAGTAGAGAGTTAACCAGACCTTGAACTCTCTCACCACTCAGTCTTGCTAGATTTCATTAGAAAGCAGAAAATAGGCATGATTCCCTGAGACTTTCTTGCATTAAAACGGAGTCTGGATTCATTCGGAACAGAAGGGTCTTGGTTAGAACAAATGGCAGGTTGACTGCCGGGACTTATATCCTTTGTGGATTTAAGAGAACCTCTCGGTCATTTAAAGTCACATGTTTTAAAATATGTAGACTTGACCAGAATATTGATAAGTCTTTTGTAGACTGGGTTCAGTATTGGTAAAATAGTAGTATTAGTGTTCGCGAAAGGTGACAATGAAACAGTTGGAAACAACATGAGTGTTATCTGAAGTCAGAAACTGACACACCAAGATTCTCTAGATGAGAGAATTGGACACTATTCTAAGAATCTGATTTGGTCAAATTCACGAGAATGAGTCATTGGCTATCCCATCCGTCTTATTGGTTAAGATAATCTTGCATATACGGATGCAACATTCAACGAGAGTAGTCCTACCCTACCTCTTAGGAATGATTCTCCAAATCTTCGGATAAAGAGAAAATGGGATAGAGTCTCTCTGGGATAAGGGCAAGTCAGCTTAACACGAGTCAATTGCAATCGAATCTTGGATTTGAGCAATAAGTAGCGGTTTAGTACGTACTCAAGTATCTTTAGAGAACGAGGAGCAATATTCTTGTATATTCATGTGCGAACTTGAATATGGTTGACTACACTAATTCTGACTTGTAGTCAGACTAAGGATGATCATTAAGTTGATCTTGGGCTCATTGTTTACTCATAGTTCTTAGAATTTCCTTTTTGGTCTAGGAGTAATTCCAGGTCTTCTAAGCCGATATCACTTCATCGTGAAAACAGTGAAGAGATAGCTTAGAAGGATCTTCTCAGTCATAAGAAGTCAAAAGCATATTGAGAGAGAGTACCGCATGATTGGAAGGACCGGCTACGTTTCAATCCTAAAGATCGTCTCGAGTCGACAACCTAGCTAATCAGTGTACCAAGTCGAGCGCTTGGAGGTTACGGCATTGATGGATATGTCTCATCTGCTTTTAGAGCAAGTGGGTGAGTGATGTGAATAAGATGAGAAAGGGTGTGCTCTAAAAACAATCGTTGCTTGTAATTTCGTGCAAGTGGGAGATTGTTAGGTGTAGTGCCCGAAAGACAATTTGTGTAATTGTTTTTAATGGATGACATAATTTATCTCACCTTATTACTTGCTTTGTGCTTGTAAGTAATACGCTACTGCAAACCCTAAGTATATCTGTATGTAACCACTTAACTCAGTGTATGGATTACACGTGAGGATTGAGTTAGTGGAGATATGCTTAAACTGTTAGTCCGTGGTAAACTTAATCAGAGTTTAGGGTCTCTTGATTAAAACACAAATAATGCGCCCAGAACACCTTAGGGTGTGATAGTCTTATCCGGACTGTCGGTAGAGGGTACCTACGTGGGGCATTTATATATGATGGCATTCATATAGGACTGGACCGATTTAATCTGTATTTCTCGGTATAATTCCGTAATCGAGGAATCTTATTAAATCATTAGATGATCATATATGGATCCAACTTAATCCTGAGGTGATCACAGGGTGCTGTTTGTCTAGGGGTAGTGTTTGATGTGTTAGTTACGGTTCACTTAAATATGTATTCCAAACCACTTCTCATTGGCACTATCTCCTGATGAGTGAGTAGTTCTGATTTTCACAGACATGGAATCCATTCCTTCCTGCGGGAAGTAGAGAGACAGTCCCCTTATTTGTTAGCCTTAAGAAAGTGATCGATCCCGGGAGTTCGCATTTGACTAATTAGCTACTAGTCAGATATGTGTACTAATTGATCATCAGGGGGTTAATGGTAAATAAGGATAAGATATTATGAGTTGGGTTCACGGAGACTTCCCACTCATAATGGACAATCTAGGAGGGTTAATTCGTATGTAGTGATTATATCAATGGACGCTTATTCACTCTATGGGTTGAGTATAAGTATACATCTATAATCGGTAGAGTTCAGTTTCGGGTTTATGGTGGAATAATCCCGGAATTAATAATTAATGTACTTATTATGTTCGATGAATAATTAATTATTGGAGCTACTGGTTATAGGTCCATGGTCCCCGATGTGGCTTCTGTAATTTGGAATGATATTCTTGTTTATTTGGGCCTCAGAAATGATTATTGGTTGGGCCAATTAATTGATATGCATGAATATTATTTAGTTGGGCTAAATAATATAATACACAGAAAATGCATTTTCTGTGGGCCTGGTGGGCTTAGAGTGGCACCAATATGTCTTGGATTTTCCAAGAAATTAGTTTTCTTGTATAATGACATATTGTGTAATTTGTTAAATAATTAATTGGATAAATAAAAGAAAATAATTTATTTATTATTTATCTCTTAACTATAGGGATAATTATATTTTCTTATTATAAGATTGTAATTATCTCTTATTTTTATTGGATAATAATAATTAGAATTATCTCTTTTATTTTGTTAAACCGATTGGGTATAGGTTTTCTCTCTTGGATTTTGCCTATAAAAAGTGAGTTCTCCCCGAGCCCTAGGTGAGATGAAAGCCACGAAACTAATAAAGAAAAAAAGGCTAAGGAGTTCGATCCTTAGCTCCACCCGGTTGGAGAAAAACTTAGGGTTTTTCTCGGTTGTATATCAAGGAGGTTCCAATTCCAAGAATCGGTGTCCACCAACCGCCGTTTGGAGAACACATCGGAAGATCTTGGCTTCTCTTCCTACTATTGGTAACATGATCTTAACCCCCTTGTAGTAGTTGAAGTCCTTTAATTATGTATTGTGATGTATAAGTCGTGATCCATCCGCTGCGCGTAAATCTAACTCGTTTAGATTCAAGAATCCTACATCATTCATATATATATATATATATATATATATATATATATATATATATATATATATATATATATATATATATATATACACATTACACAAACAAACACAATTTTAATAAATCACAACAACTTATATGAAAATAAAGACGACACGATACGACTAATACGGATTTTATGTGTGTTTGGCTGTTTCATGTCGTCTCTCTTTTAATGAAAGTTTTTATGAATTATTATACATATATAAAGATGACATATATATATATATATTATATATACACACGGACATATTTGAAGGTTTCAAATTACTTATAGATACTGACGAGTGATTGTTGATTTTTATTTCGGATAACAACATGCTGGGTATTTCATTTACTTTCAACGGAAATGGAAACACAAATGAGGTAAAGAATGGTCTTATTCGGATGGAACCGCTTATATCACTTGCGTGAACAGAAATATTTTATTTGATGAAATGAAAGGAGAAAATTTACAAGAGAATTGGGGTTGATCGTCTTGGTTATAAGCTCAAAATTACAGCCTTGTACACGACCGTTGGACCACACCAAACGCCTCCCATTGTATGGTTACATTTGTGAACATCTAAGACAAATTCCCGTGAGACTATGTGTTGACGTTAAAAAAGTGGTTAGTTGTGAAACTCAGAGAGACATGAATGAGAACATGATTGATTTAAATGAAGAAAACAACAATGAAGATTTTCCCAGTAACGATGACAATCTCATTCGTTGTGCTCAATTTGAACAAGCAAGGGTCTCTGAAATTTATTCTCTTCACAATGGAATGGATCGATCGAGTCATATGCCAGATTACGGGGTTTCCAATTCACCATACTCATCTGATCATATACTCAGTTAAGCACCGAATACATCATTCTCTGAACTACTAGTTGGTAGTTCAAGTCAACCTTTTAATGACACCAAAACAACTCCGACAATACAAGTTGATATGAGTCGTCGATTACGTAGTGGACAACAAATTGTGAACACAAGTCATAACTTGCCACAAACAACGAACTTCAAAGTTCCGACTATTCCAGTTCAAGAATGTTTGGCATGGGTGGTTTAACACTTGTGACACCCCATGTTGAATCTCGACACACAAATGCTAGCGGCAGTAGTAGCCGTCACGGAGGGAGTGATTTAGGTGATTTTGGAGACACTCTTCCGCCAATGGAAATACCGTTGTGCCCTAGCACAGGGACGATTAATGTTGAAGACGCAGATGGTTTGCATGTTGAAAAATTGTTAGAAAATAAAGATCAACTGTATGATGTAATAAAATATCACGCATTGAAGAATAAGTATAAGTTCAAGCTCAATAGGTCTGATAAGGATAGACTGTATTTGCGATGTAAGCTATCGAATACATGCGAATGGAAAATGAATGATAACAAGGCTGAGTGTTTGAAGACCGAGTATTTCAAGATAACCGAGTATGAGAAAAAACATACATATGGACTGGACAACATAAGTAATCGACACGCTCAAGCCACACCTTCTGCTATAGGCCGTTTAGTGAGGAATGACCGTATTAAACTGGGCAGTAAATTTAGAGCAAAGAATGTCCAAGTTGCAGTGAATAAAGAATTCGGCATAGACCTTAGTTATGGCCAAGCTTATAGAAGTTTACAAGATTCTCTAGGTTTAATTGGCGGAACTCCATAACAGTTTTACTAAAACTTGGTTGGCTACTTTCATAAGCTTGAAAAAGCTAATCCCGATACACTGACATACATATATAAGGATGACGTGGGTAGGTGGTACTAATCTAAAAAACAAGTACGGGAGGACTTTGTTAGTTGCTGTCAGAGTGGATGCGGGTGACCACTTGTTTCCATTGTTAGGTGTGATGCCCGAAAGACAATTTTGTACTTGTTTTATTTAATAAATGAAATGATATTATTATTCATATTTATTATTCTCATATTCACCGATGTGACAATAGTATTTACACTACAGAAAACCCTAAAGTATATCGTTTATGTAATCACTTAACTCGGTGTATGGTATATACACGGGAGGATTGAGTTAGTGAAGATGTACTTAAAATACTATTAGCCCGTAGTGAAGTTAATCGAGAGTATCGGGTCTCTCCTTTAACGTGCTATTAATGCGCCTATAACACAATAGGTGTGATTGTCTTATCCGGACTTTCGGTTAAGAGAACCTAATGGGGCATTTATATATGATAGATATATCATATAGGGCTGGACCGATTTGATTAGAGTTCACGATATAATTCCGTAATCGAGAAGTCTTATCGAATCAATGGATGATCATATTTATGGATATATCTTAATCCTGAGGTGATCACAGTCAACTGCTTGAATCAGTATGAAGTTTGACTTGACGGTTAAAGATTACACTGAGTATGTGGTCTGAATTACCCCATCTTGGCATTGTACTGGATTGAGTGAGTAGTCTGTGTTATCACAGATACGGAATCCATTCCTTCCATTTATGGAAGTAGATAGACAGTTCCCTTGTTTGTTAATCCTAGAAACTGATCGATCCATGGAGTTCATATTACACTGATTAGCTACCAGTGAGTTGTATGAATTAATTGATCAATAGGGGGTTAATGGTAAATAAGGATAAGATGTTCTAAAAAGGGTTAACGGTAACTTCCCGATTTAGAATGAACAGTCTATGGAGGATTAATCCATATGTAATGATTATATCAATGGACGCTTATTATTATTCTCGTGAGGAGATAAATATAATCTTATAATCGGAGGAGTGCAGTCACAGGATTATGGTGGCATATTCCTGTGATTGATTTATCGAATATAATTATTCTGTTCGTAAGATAATTATTTATTTGATTTATCGGAGCCGCTGATTATTAGTCCATGGTCCCCGACGTGCTTCCTAATATAGCATAGCTATTCTCGGACGTCGAATCCTAATAATATTAATTTAGTTCTTGTTGGACTTTATTAAAACGATATGTGAATTAATTGTTTAGTAGACTATTAAATTAGTTGGGCTAAATAATTAAATATGTGGAAAAGACATTTTCCATAATCTTGGCCCAATTATTGTGTAATGGCAAAATTAATATTGACTAGGTCAATATGTAAATTTCGCCCCCCTTATTATTATGGAACAAGAAATTATTTTCTTGTGTATTAATGAGACATGTGCATAAAATATTTATTGGATAAATATTTATGGAAAGAAATAAAGATAAATATTATTCTAGATTTGTTCTAGAATATTATGGGATTATCTTTTATTTAATGGGATTATTATAATTGATTTTGTAATAATTATTAAATCCTTGGAGGCTAAGTTTTACTCTCCTATATAAAGAGAGTTCTCCCAAGCCTTACATAACACAATAAATTTCGACTTCTCCTCTTAGAGAGAAGAAGTGATAATTTCGGCCAAGGGGAGACTAAGGGAAAATCTTGGAGGTTTTTCCGGGTAGCATATCGGAAGGGTTCGAGTCGAGAATTTCCTTCCACCGGGAGTTGCTTGGATCACACGTACTGAAGATCGTGGTGCTCTTCACACCTTGTTCATTCTTTCCATTGCGGTTCTTCAACTTGGATTTTGAGATCCAAGAGGTATGATCTACAACCCCCTTGTAGATATAGATCTAGTTATTTTATTACGTGTATTTTGTAGATCTAGATCCTTAAATCGCTTCCGCTGTGGATGATATTACTAACATCCATTAGCTGTCGGTGTAGCCGACGGTGAGAGTAATGTTCATGGACGTATTTCTTTAGCCACTTGAAGAAGGCAATCGGAGAACGTGAGGTTCTTAGGGATTTGGTGTTTGTCTCCGATAGAAACCAAGCAATCAAGTCTTCTATTGAAAGTGTCTTTTCAGATGCTTACCATGGCATCTAATACCACCACCTTGACATGAAAGTCAATGCTAATTACGATAAGAAAAGTTATTGTTAGTGGACATTGAAGGAAGCAGCTTACACTTGTTCAGAATGGGATTTCAAAATATTGTTTGATGATATTAAGCGGAAAGATAAGGAGGTTCATGGTTATTTAGTGAAAGACGGATTGAATGACTGGGCATGGTCACAGTTTCTAGGAACACGATACACTATCATCAAAAGCAACTATCTTTGAGAGCTTCAACGATGTACTTCTAGAGCCATGGAATATGAATATAATGAATATATTCGAGTACATTAGGCAGATGTTACAACGTTGGTATCATCAGCGTAAAGAATTAGCATACGAGTGTCGCAATGTATTAGCACCAGAAATTGATGAGAATGTGAAGAAAACAGTTCAAACTAGAACAAACTTCTGCCTCTCTGCCATCGATGCTATTCAGTTTCAGGTTTGGTTTTAGTACTTTTATATACCTGTTTTTTTTTAACTTTATTCATCATAATAATAATAAATAAATATCATACACGACTCCAGGTTTCGGACCAAGATAACAGCTGCAGAGTTAATCTTCATGATCAGACTTGATATTGTGGAGAGTGGCAACTGTATCGTCTGCTATGGGTACATACCACTGCTGTAGCCGCAGAACGTCGTGTCAGTATTTATAACCTTTGTTCTGACTACTACAAAACAAACTACTTCAAATGTATTTATGAAGGCCGTGTGTATCCAGTTCCTAAGGATAAATTTTGCGATATCCCAGATAATGTTCGAAATGACTATGTTCTTCCATCTATAGAGTGGGATAATGTGTAGGGAGACCGGATATGGCGGGGACACAAATGAGGCAGACGTAGAAAAAAACATGATACGTTCAAACGGAGAACGTGAAGGTGGCAGGATTAGTAGGATACTTTTGGTAGGCCAGTGTATCAGAAAATGTTCAAATTGCGGGGTTCAGGGACACATAATAGACACATGTCCTAATGTGGATAATTTGGCTGATGTATTTGGTGTGTAAATTTATTACGGTGTATGTCGTGTTTATTTATTAGTAGAAGATGGCCGTGACTATGTTTTTATTTACGTACTTTGTCATTTGAATTGTTTCATTTTACAAATCTGTTTATGTTTTATTTCATTAAAATAAACCGTTTTTTAGTAAATATATCTGTATATTTTTATGTATTTTGTGATCGTATCAGCACATCCCATGAAATTATCGGTAACAACATAATGATAGTTCCCTTTACTAGAGATGCAAGAACCACTTCATGTGATCAGGAACGATCAGCCATTAGCTTTTTCTTTAATTGCGAGAATAAAAAAGCATAACAAGAAACCATAAAAAAAAGTGCAACATCGGACAACGCCTTTTACATATTTACTTACGAGAAGTGAGAAAAGCTAAGGGTACTCATAAAAGATGATAGGGGAGGTTTCCGAAGAAATGTCATCCGTGTCATACTCCGGTACGTGAAAATATCTTGCGATAGCCGTGATAAGAAATAGGTAATAGATATAACCATCACCACTACTGCCAAGCGATATGTCACAAATCGTACTATTGATGTAACGTCCAATGTCAACTTCATAATGAAAAGATGCATAGAACAAAACATACAAATCAAATGGTGGTTCAAGAGTGTGTATAGTACCCTAGACGCTATTGGCGAACCATTTGATCATAACACGCTCCCATTCGGCAGGCAATTGACGGCAAGAAATTAGACGGTTCATTACATGAACGTTGTAAGCCCCGTTGAAGAAGTCACTGGATGTTCAAATCCACTTACTCCATAGTAGTTATTGATCCAGTCCACCCCTGACAACTGCATAGAATTCACGAACAATTGATCGATTCATAGTCGAGGTTGGTGCGGGACTACTTACGAGGCGCTCCAATGAAATTCTGCGTAAGAGACTCTTCATCCTGGTAGGTAGACTCTCCCATTCAATTCTCCTCTCTCTGACAATAGCTCTATCTTGAAAGTGCCAAATCCGATTTGTACACTCTTCGTCTATTATGAACCTCAACCTCAGTGTCTGAAAGTCGTAATGGTGATCATTAACACCCGTCCTAGGTCATTAACAAAGATAGGTTGATGAGGATTCTATGCCGGAGGATCATCAGACCCGGGAGAATTTGGTTCATGCCATTCCAGAGGACCAGAAGGCGCAGGGGAAATCGGTTCAGACATTGTGATTTAGGTGATGTAAAACTGAGGGTTATACAAAGGTAGTGTAAAATTTCATGGTATATATATAGAAGTGTCAAGTGTGTAAAAGTGCAAGCCAGGGCAAATTTGCATAGTTTGGAATACAATTACTCCAGACAATATTATCGATGTAAGTGGCCATTTGTTGACAATATTATCATCGTAAAATCCCTAAACCCCATGCACGACTATGAAAAGACTTGACATTGTACCCATGTGTCCTGCCTACGGTCATAACTCAACACCACTTGACGTGTGGTACCCGCCGATAGCGACCACAGAAGGCAGGGAATCTCATTTCACGACAATATTATCGACGTAAGAGGCAATTTGACGACAATATTATCATCGTAAAAACCCTAGACACCATGCATGTCTGATGACAAGACTTGACACTGTACCCATGTGTCCTACCTACGGTCATAAATCACCACCACTTGACGTATGGGACCCACCGATAGCGACCACACAAGGCAGGGATTCTTATTTGACGACAATATTATCGACGTAAGAGGCCATTTGATGACAATATTATCGTCATAAAATCCCTAGGCACCATGCATGACTGATGATAAGACATTACACTGTACCCATGTGTCCTGCCTACGGTCATAAATCACCACCACTTGATGTGTGGGACCCGCCGATAGCGACCACACAAGGCTGGGATTCTCATTTGACGAAAATATTATCGACGTAAGAGGCCATTTGACGACAATATTATCGTCGTAAAGTCCCTAGACCCCATGCACGACTGATGATAAGACTTGAGACTATGCCCATGTGTCCTTCCTACGGTCATAACTCACCACCACTTGACGTGTGGGACAAACCGATAGCGACCACACAACGTAAGGAATCTCAGTTATTATCGTCGTAAGAGGCCATTTGACGATAATATTATCATCGCAAAATCCATAAACCCCATATTTAGTCCCGCCCCACTCTCCTTATATATACTACGAGACATCCCAAATATTCATGCAAGAACGATTAATCATTCATTTTTAATCTACAGTGAAGCAAATGGATATTGATCGTTTCTTTCAAGTTCTTGTTGGCGGTTTCGCAACAAGTTTGGTACGTCATTATTAATTAACTTACATTCATATCACTTATATTATGTTTGAACAAACGTGATATGTTATTTTTTCATAGACACTACATCCATCATACATTAATAAATTGAACGACACGCTGACGAACCTAGATAGGGCCGTTCAACAGTCAATTAGGGCCGTTCCTTGTTCATCCATCTTGTTTCTGAATACCCATTTTGTTCCAATGATGTTGGCTATGTCTGGTCTGTCAACAAGTTCCCAGACCTTATTTCTTTCAAACTAATTTAGTTCTTCTTGCATTGTTATAATCCAATCAGCATCTTGGATTGCATCATCTATTGTTTTGGACTCTACTTGATATAGAAAACATGTTCGCATATGCTCCAATTGTCATCTGGTTCTGATTCCTGTGTGAATGTCTTTAATTAATTGATCTACATGATGATCTCTTAGTCAGTTGAGATTAGGTTGAAGTTGTTCTTGACTTGGTGCTTCCATAACTTCAGCTTGTGTATCAGCTTCATGCTCTTGTGCTGGTACCTCTTATGATGTATTGACTGGTGGCTCATCTTGATTTCTAAGATTGTGATTTAGATTGGTAGTTGGTACAGTTGTATTCATGTAGACTTGTCTTGGTCCTGCTTCTTCTTTAAGTTCTTGAAGGCTTTCTCCATTTGTGTTTGACTCATCAAAGACTACATGAATTTATTCTTCAATCACCAGGGTCCTTTTGTAGAGTACTCTGAATGCATTGCTGGTGTTTGAGTACCCCATAAAGATTTCTTCATCAGCTTTTTCATCAAAAGTATGTGACTAATTCCTGTTCAACACAAAACATTTAGATTCAAACATATGCAAATTTGAGATGTTAGGTTTTCTTCCATTCCATATTTCATATGGAGTTTTTCCATGAAGTTTGTTGATGATTGATTTGTTTTGAGTATAGCATGCAATGTTTGCTGCTTCAGCCCAAAATCTCTTTGGCAAACATGCTTCTGCAATCATTGTTATGACTGCTTCTTTGAGTGTCCTACTTCTTCTTTCTGCTACACCATTCTGTTGTGGAGTTCCTGCTGCAGATAATTGATGCAGTACTCCATTCTTCACAGTAGGTTCTGATAATTTCATTTAAAAACTCTGTGCCTCTATCTGATCTGATCTTGATAATCTTCAGTTCCTTCTCATTTTAAATTCTTCTTAGCAAATCTGGCAACTTTTTGAGTGTCTTTTTCTTCTTGTTCATGAATATAGTCTAGGTGTATTTGGAGAAGTCATCCACCACTACTAAAGTGTATTTCTTTCCATTTATGATGACTGGTGTGACTTTTCCAAAAAGATCCATATGCAGAAGATGCAAAATTCTTGTCGTTGACTGATAGGGCTTTGACTTGAATGAGCTTTTAATTTGCTTCCGTTTTTTACATGCATCACTTAGACTTTCTTTCTTGAATGTGATCTCTGGTAGGCCTTCATCTAACTTGTTCTTTGATAGTGTGTTGATGGTTTTGAAGTTGAGATGATTCAATCTTCTATGCCAAATCCAGCTGATTGATTGTTTACTTTTGACAAGAAAACATGTTTCTGCTGTTGTTGTCTTCCAATCTACTACGTACATGTTGTCTTCTCCTCATCCTACAAGTACAACTGTGTTGGTTTGGCTGTGAATCACTTTGCATCCTTCCTTGTTAAAGTGCACATTGTAGCCTTTGTCACAGAATTGACTAATACTCAGTAGGTTTGAAGTTCAATCCTTTAACATAGGTCACATTTGAATCTTCAAATTGTTCTTGAGCATTATGCCTTCCCCCTTAATTTTACTAGGGTTTTCTTTGCCTCCAAAGGTGACTTTGGGTCCATCAAAAGCATTAAAGTCAGTGAGCCATCCTTTGTTTCCGGTCATGTGTCTAGAACATCCACTGTCTATGTACCAGACATCCTACAAAACAAATTAAGTATGTTTAGGTACCCAACACTGTTTGGGTCCATACCTGTTAGCAATCATTCCTCATATTCCAAGTGTATATCCAAAAGATCTTCTTTTTGGATAATAAAAGTCATCAACTTCATATGTATAAGGCATGGCATAATAGCTTCTAATATTTCTACTGAAGGTATTCTGATACTTTTCTCTACTTTTTGGTGCATTTGCATCATTTTTCACTTTCCAATATGCAATCGGAAACCTATGTTGCTTCATGTGTCAAGGAACATACCTTGGTTGGTTTTTCTTACACACATGATGCATGGCTTGAAATGGTTTCTTCTTGTATATTTGTGGTGCAACATTCCAATCATCCTCTGAAGGGTAAATTTTTCCTTTACCTTTCAGAAAACCTTTGCATTTGGTTTGCTGGATTGATGATTTGGTCTGCTGTTTCACTACACTGGGTTTTGACTTCACCGGTGCAGGATGAGTGGTTGAAACTATGGTCTTTCCTTTTCTAAACTTTGGTCCATTCTTGGTCCTAGATTTAGAATTGTGTTGTCCATTGCTTCTATTCTCATCCTGACTGTTGTAGCCGTGACCAGATCTGGATCCAAACATTTTTTAGGGTTTTTAAACTGGTGCATTCAGTGGTTCAGTGGTGATCTTGACTGGTAGGGAAATTTTCTCAGCTGATCTTTCAACATTGGATGAGTGATCATCTACTGCTTGTTGATCAGTTGAGTGAATCTCCTTACTAGCTTTTTCTGCTTTTACTTTTTCCACTTCTTTCTTTAATCTTTTATTCTCCTTTCTTAGGTTCTCACACTCCTGTTCCAGAATTTCATGATTCAGCTCAATTTCTTCAAATTTTCTCATGAGATTTTCAATTAGGTTTGCAGAAACTTGTGGAAGAATTGAAGATTGTGCAGTGTCAGATGTGGATGCACTTCATGATGAGTATGGGCTAGAAGTTACCTCAGTTTCATTAGATTCTTTAGCCATAAGGCATAGGTACGTTTTCTCATTGTCTGAGCTGTCAACTTCATTATCATCATCAGAATCATTTTCACACGATTTTTCATTCTTTTCACTGCTAGATTCAGCTTTGAGTGCTTTCTTGCTGTTTCTCTTTTCAGTTGTCTTGTACTTCTTCTTGTCCTCATCTTTGTCTTTTTATTCAGGGTATTCAGCCTTGAAATGACCTTTCTTCTTGCAATTGAAGCATCTATCATCATCATTTTTCTTCATGTCTTTGCTTGTGCTAGACTTCTTGAATGATGATGAACCTCCTTTGAATTGCTTTTTTTTTTGCTAAACCTGTCAAAACGTTTTACCAGTAAAGCTACCTGTTCTTTCAGTTCCTGTGTCTCTTTGCTGTTTGACTTTGCTGGGGTGCAATCAGTGCACTGGTCTTATGTGCCTCAGCTGGTGCATTGTCTTCACCTTTCAACTCAAATTTATGAGCCTTTAGTTGAGACATCAGTGTTAAGGTATAAATGTTTGCAAGATTTGTTGCATCTGATTACTGATGTGATGATCTTCCATCTTTCAGGTAGGCCTCTCAAAATCTTCATGCACACTTCTTTCTGTGGATATGTGTGTCCAAGTTGTTGTAGTTCACTGATGATGCTTGAGAATCTGTTGTCCATTTGATCAATGGTTTCACCAGCCTTCATTTTGAAGTTCTCGAATTTCTGTTTTGCAACAGACAATTTGATTTCTTTGACTGCATCTGATCCTTCATTGATTAGTGCCAATTTGTCCCACATCTCCTTTGTTGTTTTGTATTCTTTGATCCTCATGAACATGTTACTGTCCAAAGTCTTCAAAATCATGCCTTTTGCAACAAAGTGGAGATTTGCTCTTCTCATGTCATCCTTGGTCCAATCCTTCTTGAGTTTGTCTATTACTTTTCCATGATCCGCTCCTGTGGCTACCACAGTTGTAATCTTGATTGGGCCATCATTAGTTACATCCAACATCTCCTCATGAGTTGCTGCAAGATGTGACAACATTCTTATTTTGTAGTCATCCAAATTATTAACATTGAATACAGGTACCTTTGACATAAAATTTGAGGAATCCATAAATACAAATAAGAAATATATATATATATATATATATATATATATATATATATATATATATATATATATATATATATATATATATATATATATATATATATATATATATATGTATGTATATAGAAAGCATAAACTTGAAAACCACTTTGAAAATATGTGATCTCCTTGTTAGCGGAAATTAGATCCGAACAGGTTCCGATACTAGGAACACTGCTCCGATACCAATTGTTGGTCTCAGAGAAGGTTAAAACTATAGGCAGAGGGGGGGAGGGGTGAATGACAATAGTGGAGTTTCCAAAACTTTTCTTATATTTAAAATCTTTTGGGCCACGGATAAGTCCCTTCTTAAAATGTTGTTTCAAAGTAGATTATACAATCACGGATATATGATATAATATAAGCAATCAAATAAATACAGTAAGGTAAATTGCTGAAACTAAATTGACACAAAGGTTTATAGTGGTTCAGAGTGGTGTAATCCCTTAATCCACTCTTCTCCTGTGATGATTGGAGTAATTCACTATTGTTTTCAGAGATACAATAGTCTGATTGTCCATGGCTACACAAACTTCACAATCTTTCAAGACTAAAACTCACCGACTTCTGAAGCTTCTGTGACTCGGTCTATTTCACTGCTCCTTGGGAACAAATCCTTCAGCAGCTATCACAAACACAACTCCTTCTCGGATGGATCTGATTCAGTTGCTTGATTGATGTGAATTGGATTCACAATTCTTGTTTATCAAACTCAATGCTTGATGTTGGAATTGTAGTTCTCGGTTTTGAGTTGATCACTAGATGTTTCTTTTTCAGCACAGATAGAAGGCTTTGCACTTTGACAGAGTTTTTGTTCAGATTAAATCGTTCTTTTTCCCATTTTGTCAATGCCTTCTATTTATAGCCTTGATAATCCTTGATTTGAATTTTCGTCCGTTGGCTATATTAATGAGGAGAATAATCCCGGATTGTATTCTTGATTCCCCTTTAATTATATTCTCCTTGATTTCAGTGATAAGAATTTTCTTCAAATGTTTATCGGAAAATCCGTCATTGATTGATCCTCTATTGATTGTGCATTTAATGTTTGATCCTCTGTATCTTCTTTAACTTCAAAATCTGATCAAGTAAGGTTTACTTGGCCGTTCATTGAACAGTTAAGTAACTGTATGACTTTGCCGTTTAGACCTTCCTTCACTGCTTTGTCTTTACTTAGCCGATAGTCATTTCACTTTGCCGATTCACTGTTTCCTTCATTCTTTTAGTTTTAGGAGAATATTTGTACTTCACCGATCCTTGATATGTGTGAGATCAGTGTATACCATATTTAAGCATTAAGTTTTATCACTTGGAATGTTACTTAGACTTATCCAAGGTCATCATAGACTTTCTTGGTTATAAGTCGGACCATAATATCTTCATTTTTCTCTGCTGGTACTTGACTAGATTTACTCTGCCGAATATATGTTCTTACTTAGCCGTCCTACCACCTAGAATAATACTTGTATGACTCAACTTATACAACATGTTAGACTCTAAGTAAAGACTTGTACAGAGAATTCAAACTTATTTCAGGCTTTCTATAACTGCTAGTATGGCCATCATCAAAACATAATAAAATGTTCTTAACAATAAGCTAAAGATCCGACTTTTGCCAAGATCATGTAAGGGCCTTGATAACTGGGACTTAATATGCATGTCTGCCACATCCATCTTACTATTTAACTGGGAATTGTTGGAAATAGCGTCCGAAAGGCAATTTTTGTAATTGTTTTTATAATTAATAAATGACATATTTATTATCATCTTATTATTTGTTTCTTGCTTATATGTAATACACTGCTGAAAACACCAAGTCGTATCATATGTAGCCATATAACTTAGTGAGTGCCACACATGAGGATTAATTTTATGGTGATACACTTGAACTGTTAGTCCATGGTGAACTTAATCAAAGTATGGGGTATATTGATTAAACCACCATTAGTGCGCCAAAAACACTTTAAGGTGTGACCGTCTTATCCGACCGTCGATATTGGTTATCTAAGTGGGCCATTTATATATGATGTAGTCATATAGGATTGGACCGATTTAATCTTCATTTATCATATAATTCCATGATTGAGAAATCTTATTAAATCACAAGATGATCATATATGGATTAACCTTAATCCTGAAGTGATTGCAGACGCATGTTGTTCAAGATTGGGTTTGATGTGTTCGTGAAGGACCGCTAAGAGTTGTGCTATTCTGAAATGAGTGAGGAGTGTGTGTCTCACAGATATGGAATCCATTCTTTGCTACGGGAAGTAGAAAGACAATCCCCTTATTTGTTGATCATAGAAAATGATCGATCGGCCGAGTTCATAATGGTTATGAATTAATTGATCACCAGTGGGTTAATGGTAAATAAGGATAAGATGTAATGATGAAGGTTTACGGAAATAATCCCGCTTCGTTATGGATAGTCTATGGAGGGCTGGTCTGTATGTAATGAGTATATCAATGAACACTAATTGACTCGATGTTTTGAGTATAAGTTGTTTCTATAATCAATAGAGTTCAGTTTCGGATTTATGGTGGCGTAATTCCGAAACTAATAAGTTGAGTAGAAATATTCTATTCGATGAATATTTTATTCAATTTATTGAAGCTACTTGTTCTAGGTCCATGGTCCCCGGGTTGGCTCCTAACATGCAAGTGTTTTACGGTTTTGTGGAACCTCGAGAATAAATTAAATAGTTGGTCTATTTAATGAATATGTGAATATTACTTATTTGGTAAATAATATGTAAAATAGATCTATTAATTTTTAATGGCATGTGGCGCCACACATGTTGGGGAAATTAGGAGAAGTAATTTTCCTAGATTATGTCACATATGTAATTAATTATTTATTTATTGATTAGATAATTAATGGGAAAAAAATAAGAGATTGATTTTATCTCAATTATGAGAATTAACTCTTATTTTATGGTAAATACATTTTCCTTGTGGAAATAGGTAATTGTCTTGTGAAAAGGATAACTCTCTCTTGACTAGTTAATTTACTATATAAAGAGAGTTCCTCCTAACACAATGACACATCAAATATCACGCCACTTTCATCTAAAAGAAAAGAAAAATAAGTTTCTAGTTCTAGCCATTAGGAGAAGAAAAACCTAGGGTTTTTCTTGAGCATATTCGAGGAGGCTCTACTACGAGGATCGACGACCACCAGTTGTCGCTTGGAGATACAATCCGGAAGACTGCGGCTTCTCTTTTGTCGATTGCGGCTCCTTCTTCTGTTGGGTAAATCTTCAACTTTCTTGTAGTTAATTAATTTGTTATGTGAATTAAATCGTGGTAAAATCGCATGCAAATTTAATTCGTAGCTTCCGATATGCATGATCGAGTGTCTCGATCGGTGCTGTGCATCAGATCTGATGATCCAATTATGGATCGGATCTGGATTCGGGTTTCTGTATATCTAGAATGTGGTATCAGAGCCAGGTTAAAGAGATTTTGCGATTTTGATTGCATAATTAATTAATAAGGAGTGACATTGAATAAAAACAACATCTTTTACATATATTTTCATATATATGCGTGTTGAATGTTTATGGTTGATGAGATGGATTGGGTTTGGTATTGGTTTACCGTTAGATATATTGTAAACCCAATTTTACCAGGTGTAGGAAATTATGTAATTTATTTTTTGTAATTTAATTTCCTAGTAATTAGAATTATTTATTTTTCCGGCGGCACTGTTGTATATAATTAAAAGTTGAAGCTTTATGAAAGTACAAGTCGGCGGTGCAGTGCTGCAGATGTGTTACAGCAACTGTTAAGTCAAGGGTTCAACACACTCCTGATGTGTTTTTAATCAAAAATTTTTCCTGAAAAGTTGAAGTTTTGGTGAATAAAGAAAAAAATAGTTTCAGAAAGCCCGGAATCGAACCTGCGCTGCTAGGATAAGGGAAGAAGCGTCCAATGAACTCAGCTGGGATCTCATCTTTTAAAAAAACGGAGCAGTGTATTAATATACAGAGCAGCGGCATGATCAATTATAGATTAGTAAATCCTTTAAACGTAGGCTTTATTTATTTATTTCATTTTAATTTTGAAGAATAGATACAGGGTACCAATGGTGGTTTACTTTTTCGCATTTATTTTCTTATATGATTATTCATGTGATATAACCATGCCATACCATGCATCGTATTCATGAATTCCACTCCTAGCATATGCATACATGAAGAAAATTAATTTTGGCATTAATTAGACATGTATGAACACGATAATTAATTTAGATTAATAATTAATTAAATTAATTAAAGGAAACGGAATTTTATCGGGATATAAAATTCACATGATAAACATGATTTAGGATTATGAATCCTTCGGGGTTTTGGTTATGTAGTGTCTACATAAATTAGAATTTTGATAATAAAAAAATGGAAAATCATGAAAAAATTGGACACCAACTAGACGGTAGTTGGAATCGATAAGTTGGTGATTGGTTTTCATGATTTATTTTTTTCGATTATTGGAAATTTTTGATATCTTAAATTTTTTTCATGACAAAATTAGGACTATAAAATTCATTGGTGAATTTTCTATTGTGTAGTGTCTACACAAAAAGATTTCTTCCGGAAAATTGGAAAATCATAAAAAGTGTCACTAGTTAGATGGTAATTGGAACCAATAAACTAGTGAGAGTTTTAAATTTTGTGATTTATTATTTTTCGAATTAATGGGAATCATAAGTCCTTATGTATTAGGATTATAAAATTCTTGGTGAATTTTAATTGTGTAGTGTCAACTGCCTGCACAAGGAATTTTAATAAATCCATAAAATCAGAAATTCGTGAATATAGTGACACTAGTTAGACGGTATTTGGAACCGATGAACAAGCGGGAGGATTAACATTAAATATTCATGATTTATTTTTTTTTGGATTATTAAGAAATTCTGAAAATTCTAATGAGACTACCTATTTTTCAAAAAAACGAGTGAGAGCGGGGAAGGTGACAACCGACCTCACGGCCACTACTATTGACACAAGCACGTGAGAGAATGGTGACGCCTCGTGCCGCTTTATTTTGGCCCCCTACAGATGGCCTTCACCGCTATCAAAATTCAAGTCTTGGTTTTCGAAAGAATAGGATTTTGAGTACTCTTCAGGTCACTGACCTACCCTACAGTGACATACTCGGGGCGTACGTAAACATCTGAAATAGTAGATCACACTCACAAGGATATTTTTGGAAATATCTTGGCTGAAAAAGGATGGTAATCAATAACTAAATGGAGATGTTTGATTCTCAATGGTTTAATTGTTTAGAGAGATTGTCTCAATTTAATCGTCACCTCTTTGACCTGCCCTACGGCGGCACTGAGGTGTGAGATTAAATCCTTGGAATTGTAGGATAAACTGCATGCGTGACATCACGTTTATAATTCCTAAAATCATTATTAGTTGTGGTGTATGATTTGATTTATTCTGTCATAATTTTTCAACTACATATCATCTCAAGGTAACTAAACTGCTAAAATGATTATAACTGAATGATGATGACTTCGTGTAAGTGGAAAAGTAACAAGAATGTTGAACTCATAAATCAAGAATGTAATTAATTTTCGGTAGAGGATTCTCCTCTTGATCCTTCAAACTTAAGTGATAAGAATGTCACTGCTGTCACTTGTGGTTAACGAGAGACAAAAAAAAATTAGTTCAAAGATGATGAGAATGATTTGGTATCAATCTTACTAGACATCCCACAGTTCCCGAGTAGTGGCTACTCAATTGAACTGCTAGTTCACGGCCATTTCCTTTTAAAGAAAGCCGAGAATGGGAAGGTAAATGTTTACAAGTGTTAGTCATCTAAACTAAATAATTTAAAGCATGAACCGAAGCATTAATTAAAGAATGAATAGGATAAGGGAAGCGATTTTGGATCACTAACCTATGAATCCTTAGAGACTCTCTTAACCGGGTAATTTGACCCAGAAGCTAAGTTCTTTTGTATGAACAAGGTAGTACGGCATTCATGATCGGTTATTTCAGCTAAGATAGTGGGAGTGATATAAGGAAACAAATTTTGCATTTTAATCCTTAAATATCATAGAAATTTAATTTCTGTTTTCAGATTCTTTGGAACAAATAGATTCACTTTCACATCGATAATATAGTTGCCTTAAAGAAAGTGAATATGAAATTTGTAGTATGATTTTGAGACATTGAATTTTTATTTGATAAAGTCAAATCCACTAATTAATGATAAAAAGGTATATGTAACACATCATAAACTATTGAGGCAAATGGTTTCCATATTTGGATAAACGATATTTCAGCGTCTATTAATTAGTGCATACATCCTAAAGATAAGATCTGAAGACTGGCTAAGGGTGATTCCTATCTCCCAGTCTAAGAACACTATCTCAAAGGAAAAATGACTAAGTAACCTTTCAATTAGGAAAAGGTAATAGAGCTGAAGATGGATCACAACTTGTTCATATTGACCTTCTGGGTCTTATGAAGGATACAATCTGTGGGAGCTTTTGAGTGGTAGACATTTTCTCTGACGACAACTCGAAATGCCGATTAGCTTATCTGAATATTGGGAGGAATTTGGGACTGATGCTCGGCCTACCTCCAAGTGAAAATTTTTTACTAAAAGGATAAACCATGTATTGCCTTGTATAGTTATTGATATGCTATATTACACTGCTTAGCTCAATTAAGATATTGATTGCAAAATAACGGTTCGCATTATCATGTAAAACTGAGAAGTCTACCTTAGAAGATGCTTATGAATTTGTGGATTATGAGTGAAGTACATTTACTCCACTTCCACAAATAGAGGTATTTAGCACTAGTGCTTGAAGGTAGGACTTGAGATTTTGCATACACATTTAGATGTTGATTGTTCGTGAAATATCTTAATGCACTGAGTGTAGGTTGGTTATAAGATTCTTAAGATAAGATAGTGACAGTTGGACTATCATAGTATTTCTACAATAATGTCTAAATAACAATCTTGGACCTTGATGTAAAGACACTCAATGAGTTACTATCTGATTTAATCACACCACATCCAACATTGGTTGTTGGGGGTTACGCTGATAAATACTACTGAACCAGATCAAAATGTCAATCCACCCAAATGTAGTGGGAGTATGGTTGATCCATTGACTAGTTGTGATTATGCAGACTTTACAGCCTGCTTGGGGTGATTGATAACCTTTGGTCTTTTGGACGGCTGTATAGGATTCTAACAAGAAGAGGTTGGGTTAAGGCCATAAACCTGTAAATGGAGTTTTGGTACTCCAGTTATGTTCACACTCTTGTAGAACCACCTGAGTATCTCAGGTCTTGTGGGATTAATTGGATCTATGTGTTGAAGGGATGACTAAATGAGAAAGTTCATCTTTCAAAGCTAAGCCAAGTGGTCTAGGGGTAATTCCCTGACAAGTAGAGAGTTAAACAAGGGTGACGCCCTGAAACTTTCTCACCATTCAGCCTTTCTTGATCCGTTGGAAAGTAAAAATATTACCAGGGGTGATGCCCTAAAACTTTCTTGCCGTACAACGGAGCTTGAAATCGTTCGGAACAGAAGGTCTTTTTTTCTTAAAGCCGATGGCAGATTGACTGCCTATGCTTATATCCATTGGTGGATTAAAGCAAACCTCTAGGTCATTAAAAGCCACATTTGAAATACGTGGGCTTGACCAGAATATTGATGTGTCTTTTCTAGACCAGAGAATCAAAATTTGTAAGGAGTAGACATTAGTGTTAGTGAAAGGTGACACTGCAATAGTTGTGAACAACATGGGTGTGTTATCTGAAGTCAAGAACTTATGAGCCAAAGCTTCTCTGAATCAGAGAAGTGGACTATATTCTTAAAATTTGATTCGGTCGAATTCATGAGAACAAGTTCTTTGGTAGTATCCCATTCATCTTTTTGTTAAGATGATGATGCATTTTTGAATGCTAGATTCAACGAGAGGTTTCTGACCCAACCCCTTATGGAATAATTCCCTTAGTCTTCGAATATTGTGAAAATGGGATAGATTCTCTTTTGGATAGAGAAAGGTTATTAAAAGTCAATAATAGTCAAATCTTGGATTCAGACGTTGAGTAGCTGTATAGTGCATCCTCAAGTACCTTCGGAGAATAGAGAGTAATATGCATCTATATTAAGGTGCGTACCTGAGTATTGTTGACTACACTGATTCTGACTTACAGTCAGATTAAGGATGATCGTTAATCTCAGGCTCAGTGTTTTCTCATAATGATTCTGACTTACAATCCAGCACTATCAAATTGACTCTGTTAGTCAAATACATAGCAGCTTTCGGAGCAGCTAAAAATGCAGTATGGCTTGAGTGGTTCTTTCATGGATCGGGAAGTGCCAAGTCTCGATGAGCCGATACCATATTATCGTGAAAACAGTTGAGAGATAGCTCATGAAAATGATCTTCGCAGTCACAAGAGGTCAAAAGCATATTGAGAGAGAGTACCACCTGATCAGACAGTCCATGCAGAGAGGCGGCGTTTCGGTCCTTGAGCCGAAAACATAGCTGATCAGTTTACCTAGTCGTGTAGCATCTGATGTCACTGATAAGCGTTTGGCGGGTATGAAATTGGGAGATATGTCTCATCTGCTTTAGTGCAAGTGGGAGAATGTTGTGGATAGAAGGAATAAGGTTGTGGTGCTCTAAAACAATTTTTGCTTGTCCTTACGGGCAAGTGGGAGATTTTTGGATGTAATGCCCGAAATACAATTGTTTCTTGTCTATACGGGCAAGTGGGAGATTGTTGGAAGTAGCGCACGAAAGACAATTTGTATAATTGTTTTTATAATTAGTAAATGACCGATTTATTCTGATCTTATTATTTTCTTCATGCTTATATGTAATACACTGCTAAAGACCCCAAGTCGTAACATATGTAGCCATATAACTTAGTGTGTCACACGTGAGGAATAAGTTTATAGTGATACACTTGAAATGTTAGTCCAAGGTGAACTTAATCAAAGTATGGGGTCTATTGATTAAACCACCATTAATGCGCATAGAACACTTTAAGGTGTGACCGTCTTATCCGGACCGTCGATATTGGCTATCTAAGTGGGGCATTTATATATGATGTAGTCATATATGATTGGACCGATTTAATCTACATTTCTCATATAATTCCGTGATTGAGAAATCTTAGTAAATCACAAGATGATCATATATGGATTAACCTTAATCCTGAAGTGATTGCAGACGCCTGCTTGTTTCAAGATAAGGTTTGATGAGTTCTTTAAGGATCTCTAAGAGGCGCGGCCCAAATCACTTTCACGTTGGCACTATTCTAGAATGAGTGAGGAGTGTGCGTCTCACATATATAGAATCCATTCCTTCATGCGGGAAGTAGAAAGACAATCCCGTTATTTGTTGATTCTAGAAATTGATCGATCGGCCTAGTTCATATTGGTTATGAATTAATTGATCACTAGTGGGTTAATGGTAAATATAGATAAGATGTAATGAAGAAGGTTTAAGGAAATAACACTACTACAAAAAAACATAAAGATCACGGTTTTTAAGTGTGATATATTTACATTAGTCACGGCTTCCAAAGTGTGGCATATTGAGGTGTGACATAAAGTACTTTAACTCAATCACAGTTACAAACTGTGATCTATTATAATAATTATCACACTTAAAACCCGTGATCTATTATAGTTGGTATCACACTTAAAAACCGTAATCTATTATAATTTCATCACATTTAAATACTGTGATCTATTATAGTAGTTATCCTAGTTAAAAACCGTGATCTATTATAGTTGTTATCACACTTAAAAACCGAGATCTATTACAATTAAAACACATTTAAAAACTGTGATCTATTTTAGTTGTTATCACACTTAAAAACCGTGATCTATTATAATTTAAATCACACCAATAAAAGTGTTTTTTTTTTCAAAAACAATATATAAGCACACATATTTTTTGTCTTTGTTGGGATTCGAACCCGGATACTCCGGATTAACGAGCCACACTTATTACCACTAGACCGATGTTTTCTTTCTTCTAATTTTCGACCACGCTAAACTAAAATCTCATTATAAAATACCATATTATTTTAATCACAGTCAAAAACTGTGATTGATTGATTTATTGTCTCATTTTCCAAAAAACCGTGATAATAAAAATCGTGATATATTTTAGTTGTTATCACACTTAAAAACCGAGATCTACTATAATTTCAATACATTTAAAAACTGTGATCTATTTTAGTTGTTATCACACTTAAAAACTGTGATCTATTATAGTTGTTATCACACTTAAAAACCGAGATCTATTATAATTTCAACACATTTAAAACCTGTGATCTATTTTAGTAGTTGTTATCACTCTTAAAAACCGAGATATATTAATTTCAATCACACCTAAAAAAGTGTGGTCATTCTTTTTTTTCGAAAATGAAATAAACGCACACATATCTTTTGCTGCCACTGGGACTCGAACCCAGATACTCTGAATTAAGGAACCACACTAATTACCACTGGGCTGATGCACACTATATTATCATTTTCAACCACACTAATCTAAGATATGATTATAAAATATCATATTTTTTTAATCACAGTTAAAAACCGTGATTGATTGATGTTCTTGTCTCAGTTTTCTTAAAAACCGTGATAATAAAAACTATGATCTATTTTAATTGTTATCACACTTAAAAACCGAGATCTATTATCATTCAACACATTTTAAAACTGTGATTTATTTTAGTTGTTATCACACTTAAAAATCGTGATCTATTATAGTTGTTATCACACTTAAAAACCGAGATCGATTATAATTTCAACACATTTAAAAACTGTGATCAATTTTAGTAGTTGTTATAACACTTAAAAGCCGAGATCTATTATTATTTCAATCACACCTAAAAAGTGTGATCATTCTTTTTTTTCACACCTAATAACTGTGATAAAAAATTTAAGTGTGATATATATACATTTTACTTGTCTCGGTTCTTTTAAAAGTGTGATCCTTATCTTTAGATAAGTGTGATCTATATCTCTTTTCTTATTAGTGGAAATAATTTGTCTCACATTTTCTATAATTGTGACAAAAATATCATGAATTCAATCACAGTTTAAAAACGAGAGTAATTGATATAATTTATCTCGCTTTCTCAATAACCGTGACAAAAATATCATACCAATTTAGTCACAGATTAAAAATGTGATAGTTTGGTATAATTTATCTCGTTTTTCTATAACTGTGATAAAAATATCATATCAATTCTGTCACTGTTTTAGATGTGAGATTGATATATATAATTTATCTCGCTTTTTTAGAAACCGTGACAGAAATATCTTATCAATTCAGTCACAGTTTAATAATGAGATTAATTGATATAATTTATCTCGGTTTTTTCAATAACTGTGACAGAAAAATCATATCAATTAAGTCACACTTTAAAAATGAGATTGATTAATATAACTTATCTCAGTTTTTCAATAAACGTGATAGAAAGTTGTAAGTGTGATATATATATTTTCGTTGTCTCAGTTTTATTGAAACTGTGATTGTTTTCATATCTTAAGTGTGACCTATGTCCAATTTTGTAGTAGTGTAATCCCGCTTCATTACGGATAGACTATGAAGGGTTGGTATGTATGTAATGATTATATCAATGGACACTTATTGACCCGACGCTTTGAGTATAAGTTGTATCTACAATCGATAAAGTTCAGTTTCGGATTTATGGTGGTGTAGTTCCGAAATTAATAAGTTTAGAAGAAATATTCTGTTTGATGAATATTTTATTCAATTTATTATAGCTACTGGTTATAGGTCCCTGGTCCCCGGGTTGGCTACTAACACGCGAGTGTTTTTTGGTTTTGTGGAACCTCGAGAATAAATCAAATAGTTGGTCTATTTATCATACCATAGAAAAGCAAAGCAAAGGTGTAAGATTGAGCACCAGAAAGACTAAACAATTTAGAAATCAAGAAGAGATCAAGATTCTCGACATGAAGGAGCTATGGAGACATAACGAGTACACTAAAGGGTCTCAGAATTAGATAAACTCCATCCAAGAAGTGTCCAAGTTTGCATCAAAGAGAGGTTATTTCAAGACTGAAAGAGGTAAGAAATTTCCTCAAGGTGTTGTAAAGGAAAATCAAAAGATTTGAAAAAAGGTTGTGATAAACAAGCTTGAAGTGAAGGAGAATACACGCTTACGAAATGTCGGATAAAGTTTGATTTCATTGAATTAGTCCAAACTTTCAAACGAAGTGTGAAAGATCATTGATGATCCAATTCAAGGGTTCAAGGTTGCACTACTTAAGAGCACTAGTACAATGCCAAAGAATAAATGCTCAAGGTTATTCCTTATGAGGGAATGAAAAGGTTAAAACAAAATAGGATTTTCAACCAGTGTAACGAAATTGTGATAGAAACGCCAAGACAAAAGAGGGAATGTCAAAATGTATGTCTAGCGGTTCATGACTCTAAATGGCCTTAAAGGGATTTAAGCTAAAATGCACAAGGTGCATTAATCTAGATTGAAATTAATAAAATTTTGGAGCTCGAATGTTGACTGGACGGAATGGCCTAGAAGACATCTTGGCAACGATTACCGTCTGCCTGAAACTGGTGTAACATAATTTTCCAGAAAGTTAAGTAACTGAAAAGGGATGTCATATTAGGCTTAAAATTTTGACTGGCAAAAAGAAGATTTGCATACAATAAAAGAACAGGCGGCATTAGGTGAAAAAGTTACAACGTCGACACTACCCTTAGGAGGGAAGCTGAGAATGAACTCAAGTAAGGAGAATATTTTGACATTAGAATGTTTAATCAAATTGAATTTGAAAGAAGGAATAGGAGTGAAATAATACAAAATTAGAGAGGACTTGCTTCATAGATTTGGAAGGTAAGAAGGTAAGAACTTGTTCAAAGGAAGAACTTATGAAGATATGTCTCTGAGATAATTCCTGACAGAACATGGCGAGAAGTTATTGAACTCAAATACCTCAAGTGAGGAATCAAATGGGAAGTACTACCTCCGTCCCAAAATGTAAGTCCATTAACCTTTTTGGTTATGTCCCAAAATATAAGTCCATTTAGATAACCAATGAAGCATTTATTATATTTTTCTCTTTTTACCCTTCATTTATTATTTATCGACCCACTTTCCACTATTTTACATTAATGACAATGAAATGTTATTTAAGACATTTTCATCAAAATCAATGACATACAACCAATTTAACTAACTTTTTTAATCTGTGTGAAAAACCCCAAATGGACTTACATTTTGGGACTGTGGTAGTAATTTACTGGGAATGGCATGATCAAAGAAAGGCGTAAAAAGGTTTGAACTTCAAGCGTGGTATACTGGAAGGCAGCGTCTTGGTGCTTGTATATAACTGCAAAAGAAACCACAATGTTAGCCTTACAAACATCCTACTAAAAGCCTTAACCCAGAAGAAGGTCAAACTTCAGGGAAACTTCTAGAACATAAAAATCATAACTTATTACTCTCTTAGCCCAAACCTTAAGTCAAGGGGTGTGGATTCCTTTTAGGTTGTTGTGTATGATATTTACTCCAGACTTGTCATTATCAACTCGTACAACACAAATCAAAAGGAATTTGAGCACGATCAAAAGATAAAATATTTAGATACTGGAGTTTCCAAGGAGACAGAATAATATTAGAATTTGTGAAGGAGAAGAAGTCGATAAAAAACAATTATTTTTGCCGAGTGCACAAGCTGTCAGAATTTCCAGATTAATTAACACTGATTTGAATTTCAGATTGTGATTAAAAGAAAAGTAATTTGAACTTAATTCAAAAAGGAAAGTTGTAGATAAAAGTTTTGTCAGAAACATGTCAAAAATTTGGGTCATTTGAAGATATTTAACCTGTTGAAAACAGATGAATAAGTGAGTGCACTACTGCAGATTTTATGGACCGAGTGTCTGGCATTAACATGAATTTTGTGAACAATCCATAATGATTATCGAGTTAATGTAAAAAGGTAAATTGTAGACAAAACGTGGTATAACTCGATGACAACTTTCAGAATTTTTGGAGCAGGGGAAATTGTTTTACATGAAAGGAAAATAGGGATACAAAAAGCATTCACCCGTGTTGAATAACGTTAACTCGAAGGACAATGGAAACCATGTATCAAAAGCAAGAAACCTTTAACACCGGTGATTGAAAGAGTGAGAAGTATTTGGAAAAGATGGAATTGTATATGGAGTTTGTATGAAACCCATCTCGATCAAGGCAAAGTCAAAGAATTTTGGTAAACACAAACCAAGAAATGGTGAAGAAAGGGAGTGGAGGATTTGTAGAGTGGAGTCGGACATCATTCTCTACAAGAATAGGTCAACCCAAAGTGTAGGCTTTGACATTGAAGTGTAAAAGGATGTGGAGAGACCACAGTAAAGAAAAACTTCATCCGTAAAGATTGATTGCTTAACAAACGAACTTACTAGTGCTCCTTTTAGTTTTCTTAGCCATCTGTCAAGAAGAAACGGCCAGCTAAGCTGGTAGAGAGACTTTTAAAATTAAACTTAATCTATGAACTTAGACATAAGATAGGAACATTCTCTGATACCAACTGTGACCCCCCTGTCACAGATACCGAGTCCTTATCCAGAAAGAACGACCGGCATGCATATATTAAAATTTTAAATCGTCAAAAGTAATATATACATAAGCCTTGTTACAATCAATTAGAGTAAAAGAAGATTAAATTAAAACTAAAAAATAACTCATAAAAGAATGTCAAACGACAAACAACGGATCACCTAGTCCCAAAATCTACGTCTAAGAAAACTGACCGACAAAACAACGAAATAAATGTTGTTGTGACTTATTACAAACCAATTGAACTAAAAAGATACTAAAGTCTATCTCTCAAAACGGAATAATAAATTGCATAAAATAAATGTTCAAGCCATCGTAACTTTAGAGCTCAACCGTGAGCTCCGCCAACTCCATCGTCATTACCAAAATCTTCATCATCCTGACAACCACCTTCTCGGGGTAGGGACAATAAAGAGAGAAGGGGTAAGTACTTACGTACTTAGTAAAGGGAAGAAAAGCAGATACCTATATATATATATATATATATATATATATATATATATATATATATATATATATATATATATATATATATATATAATACATCAAGATAATGTCTACAATCGCTACAATATAGGTTGTAATTGAGATCACACTCACCTTGTACTAGATCATATAGTACTTCCTCGCACACATACGTTTGTTACATAAATACCAAAGGACTCTACGCATGGTGAAATTAAATGCACCACAACATGGTTTGCACCGCTCTGGGGGCATGGACTCGTGTTCCATGTGGGAGTTACACGTTGTCCTTTATGAGTAGTAAGCGTCTCATGCTTCGATATAAAAAATGTGCCTCACCAATGATATTGATGTTTTAGCTTTTAGACGTCCACATATGTATTTACGAGTTTATATCTAACCACCTGATTCATTCACATAAAGGCTTCCTAAGGATTGGAGAAGCTGGGACAAAATATGTTTCCCTACTACTAAAAATAGCCTTGGAATTAGAAACATCAGAGCCTTCCAGGCTACACTAGCCTTTAAATTGTGGTGGAAGATTCATCACCAACAGGGCTTGTGGGCCAAAAAAGTAATGTCACGGTCCTATCCCCTATATAAGCTATATGCTTGGAAACTCTTAGGTCCTACTCAAGAGTATAAGGATCAACATATGATCTATTTGACTAAACCTATTGGTAAATGGGTCTGGACTCCAGTCAGTTCAGGTTGCTTTTCTGTTTCCTCAGCATATGAAGTGATCAGAGCTAAAAGAGGATCTTTATATGAGCTAGGTGAAATTTGGAAACCATATATTCCACTTAAGATCTCCATACTGCACTGGAAAATCTGTAATGATCTTCTGCCATTTGCAGATCAGCTTACCAAAATGTGGATTTATGGGCCTTTTAAATGCCCTTTCTGTTATCAGGAGGATACAATTAATCATGGATTCTGGGCCTGCTCCAGAGCACAATAAGTTTGGGGGTTTTTTTCAAAAGGCTCTCCAGTTTTCCCCTGCGGCTTCCTCTGTGCTAGAAGTTCAACAAGCTTGGTGGAACACACCCATCAATGGAGCTCTTGGGAAGGTTATCCAGGCTAGTTGATATGGTTTGTGGTTCTGCTCAGGCTCCTTGGCAGCAAAATGATGTTATTACCTAGATGTCTGCCGTGATACAACAACATCAATTCCAGATTAAGCACATTTATAGAGAAGGGAACATGGCTGCAGATTTTCTGGCCAAACAAGCTACTACCACACAGCAATCCAGAATCATAAGCAAGCATGGAGTTGATAAAGCCCTGAGACTCATCCTTCATGAAGATTTGCTGCAGATGCCTCATATCAGATAGAAATGATGGAGATGCTTTTGTACATGGCTGTCTCACTTGGAAGCACCCTTCAGAATTTACTTCATGAAGGGTGCAAACCAGGTTGTATTTTTTATATTTCCATCATATTTTGCTTCATTATTCTCTTTTGTATGAGCAGAACAAGTGTTTTTGTCTATGTCAGATCCAGGATTCGCAGAGAATCGGACCTCCTAGAAGGGTATATGGCTCCTACATTGCAGTGGATCATAGCTTGGAAGGCTTATATCAAAGGAGTTTATTCTCTCCCACAACAAGAGCTATCACAAGAAGCAGGATTGATTGAAGATATGCAGCAGTTTGGTTTGAAGAATAGGGTGCAGTGCATTCTCTTTTCCTTTATAGGGTGTACATGCTTATATGTTACAGTTTTGAATTTTCCTGTTTTGGGCTGTTTTTTGCCAATGTGTGAGGCCCATACTCTTTCCCTGGCACCAGATTTTTCCCAACATAGGCTTTTTCGGACCAGGGTTTTAAGGAGGCGGGGTAGCATATTGATGACATCTTTCGGAGTGAGGAGGCCATGGATGGCAAAAACTTGTAATCTTTCTATCATTCAATAAAATTACAAGTTCTTAAAAAAAATAAAAACTAAAATAAAAAGGCTTCCTATGGACTACTAGTCCTAGACGTCTAATTACACTACCTAGCACGTTGTAAAGAGATCATTGACTACTAAGTCAATATTCCACAAGGACTAAACAACGCATTTTGGTGCTCCCACCTTCTCCCTGCAGAGAGTCTAAATTGTGGTGTTGCGCCAAGGCTACAAAAAGGCGTAGTTAGATATTGCAAATTAACATATAATGTTCCAAAACAACATACAAGCCACATCGTATCGTGAAATACATTTAAACACAAAATTCATATAATACACTTTTACTGTAATATACCACAATTTTACTATAACCATAGTACTTATTGTGTATAACCTTTAGTATAAATATTAAATAAAATTACCTACAGTACATAATAATATCTGTTAAATCAACCATATTAATAATTGATTTTCTTTCCAGCAAATAGATTACATATATAACCATTTTTTTTTCTTTTCTTTTTTTCCCCACCTGGAGTTGCCTGCAAATATTGCGTTCATGTAAATTTTGCCTGCAAATAGACTCTACATATATTGCATTCCTCTTATTTTCATATTATTAATTTTTTTTCTTGTTTTTTTTTCCTTTTCCTACGGCACTAGTAGCATCATGCATTAACATAGAACAAAGTCCTATTTTCTTTCTTCTCCCTTTCGGCAATTTCCCATGCACACTAACCTAAAAATTTAATAAAGAAACATAATCATGACTGTAATATTCGGATTTTCGGAAAAAAAAGACGTCATTTCATTTAAAAACGAAATATTGGATTCATTATATTTTATGGAATAAAGAAAATATAATCGATATATATATATATATATATATATATATATATATATATATATATATATATATATATATATATATATATATATATAGATATGTGTATATTTGTCCTTGGGGACTAAACTGTAATTAAAGAAAAGATAAGGAGGTTTAACTAAATAGCTAGTGGGAGGTTTTATTAGGGAAATAACATCCCCATTAATTAGAAAATCCTGTCAGATGTTTGAAAACAAATTTCCTGCAACTTGAGAGCAAAAGAAAAGGGCAAAACTTCTCCTTCAGAATTCTAAATGAGTTCTTGGTGGTTTTCAGATCAAAGTAGGACACCGGAATCGTGAGAGAACGAGGATCGTGTCGATACGAAGTTCATCAGGATTTATCAAGGTATGAAAGTCGGCTTAAAGGAAGTTTTGTTCAAGTTTGGTGTTTTCTTGGTGCAATTCGTAGTTATAGATGTTTAGAAACCGTGATCCTAACTAGTTCTTGAATTGGTTTTTCATCAAATAGGTTTATGTGGAGTTTGAAGGTGTTGCTTCAGTCTTTTCTTCAAGTTTGTTGTGTTTTGTGCTTTAAAAATGTAAGCGATCTTCCTATTGTTTTAATTCAAGTGTTATAGATTTTGGTTATGAGATTGGAGTTGTTTTGGTGTAAAATTTAATGTGTTTTGATGTTAGACCAATGTGCTACGATGTGGTATGTTAAAGGGTTATATTTGCTGCTGTTTTGTTGTAAAATTGTTGAAGAACATGTTTGGAAAAGTTCTAGAATCGAGAGAAGTGTTGAAAATCTTGTTTAGGACTTGCCCAGGTGGAATGCATACGTATTGTGTAGCAATACGAAAGCATTGTTGGTTCAGAGTTGAACATGATGGTTCCAGCATGTCAAATGCGCACACATTTACTTGAATGTGCACACATTCCTGCTTCAGGTTGGTTCAGGATATTTTCAGCACAGGCAATGCGCACGCATTGGTTGATCAGGATGAAAAATGAGGTCTCTGAACCAGTGAATGCGCACGCATTGACCCTGGTTTTGGGAAAAGAATGTTTTGAGCTATGTGTTGAGTTTTAAGTGTTTTTTTCTTGATCTAATAACATTAAATAAAGATGAACAAGCCTTGAATGAGTTTCGGATGCGTTTAGTTGCAGCACCGAATGTACTCTTAAAGAGAGTTGATGTTCGGGACCATTGGAAGGGCATGATAGGCTTGTGGTGATTTAGCATTCACCAATGTCTGTGTATGTGATAGGAAGTCGTGTCTAGATGATCAAGTGAGGGAGTAGAGTAGGTTAAGGTGAGGTTTACCTTGAAAACTCATAGGTGGTTAGTTAATGTTTAATAAATACATAATTGTTTAGTAAAAGATAAATACCATGCCCTTCTTGATTAGGCACAAGGCTATATCACGATGTGTGGGCGGTCAGTAAAAGTTAATAACTCTATTGGCCTATAAACGGCTGAATGGTAGAGGGACTGCGCCGAACGTGTGCACTATTGGGTTAAACCCGTGGCTATCAATGTGATCCATTGCTAAGTTGCAATCGATATCTCATGGTGGATATACACCTTGCGTAGTGCCCTTTGATGTAGGTATAACAAAGATAAGCTAAGCTAGTAACGGTTAGTCATGACATGTTGATGAGAATGAAATGAACCCTAGATTGTGTTGGTTTCATAAAGATAACCTCTTAAACATAATTGATACTTTATATTCTTGATTAATACAATTGCTTCTATATTTTACTAAGTACATTTGTACTTACCTCGAATGCACATTTTTTTGTGTGTTTGGGGATGATAAGATGAACAGGTGGATTATGAGTTTAACGAGGATTTTGTGGATGACATTTGAGGATGCCGCGTTGATGCTTTTATTATCTTTTATTTGAATTGTACAAGACTATGTTGTTTTAATATTGCAAGGCTTGTTGTACTTTTATGAGAAAGCTTTGTTGTAAGACGAGTTGGTGTACTTTTGTTAGACTTCATACTTTCGTAAAGTTTGTAATATCGTGGTTGTTTAAGTTACCTTTCTATCTTTAGATTGTTGCATTTCTATTCTTGTTATTAAAAAAAAATACCCGAGTCTTTTAGGTTCCACTAATGCTAAACTCGATACGACGTACTAGAGGCTTACATATAATATTGATTTATTTAATATTATATATGCCGAACATTTCTTTTCCGGAGATGACTCGGTGTCCGGGAATGAGGCGTGACAGTTGGTATCAGAGCGAAGCATCCTTTAGGCTTCCTTTCTTGAGATAAATTTCTTTAGATCACCTAGTAACCTCATGATTTTCTGGATCTTTCAGAATGGTGACAATGAGAAAAAGTGTTCATGGGGCCAAGAGTTTCAGGGTTAGACGAGAGGCACGCAGCCCTACAATAGTGGTGTGGAGTGGGGTGTTAAGACTTAATGTTCCACCACAACAGAATCAGACACTGCGGGCTCAACAGGAGCAACCTCCACATTGGCATGTGGGAGGTTCAGTTCAGGTTACCATAGTAAGTGATGTTCCAGCAGGTTTTGCTTATTCTCCACCACCACCCACAAGCTATCCCCCAACTACAGCCTACCCTTCACAACAATAGACCTTTTATCCTCCACCCATAAGTCAACCACCTCAACCTAAAATACCTCCATCAACACGGTTTGACCATCACTATAGCTTTGGATACCCATAATATGGACTACATCAGCCATACCATACTCCACAACACCATCCAAGGTACCACCATTATCAACAAGCACTACCTGTGACACAACCTCAATAGCCATATCCACCACCTTATCCACCACAAGAACCACAAGCACCCTACGGTTATCCACCAGCTTACCCTCCAGTTGGACCTCAAGTTTATTAGCAGACACCACCTGTGGATTGGTACACTAGGTTTAAAAGGAACCGTATGCAAGACTGCTACAGAAATGTGGAACCAATCAAGGTTGAGATGTTGTTGAGGAGCTTTGAAAAAGCATGTAGAAATGTGAATGTACCGGAAATTGAGATGGCTCAGTTAGCTACAGGCTTCCTGTTGAATACAGTAGAGAGTTGGTTTGACGCCATGGAGAGTAGCCGAGGCAAAGTCACGGATAGAAAGAGTTTAAGGAACTTTTCTATAATGAGTACTACCCTCCAGCGGTTCAAGCGAATCAATCAAGTAGGTTTTTGAGGGATAGTCAAGGTATGCACACCCATGTGTCTCAATACACTAATCACTTCAACAGTTAGGAAGGTTTTATGCTGAGATCATGCGAGTTGAGGAGAAGAAGATGGCCTTGTATAGGAATGGTTTATCTCATGAGATTTAGGCCGGTATGATGGGTGCTACACCAAGGAACATGGCAGAATTGTTGAGCAGGGCTATAGAGGTCGAAACATTCAAGAATAGGCCATCGGTAATCATAGGAGTTAAGAGAAGATTTGGTACAAGTCAAGGAAGCAACCGTACAGCCCCCCATTAGAATGCAAGGAAGACAGTTGTACCATTGAAATACACTCCAACGACTAGTGCACCACTTTGCTCAAAGTGTAATAGGAATCATGCCAGTGAGTGCCGAGAAAGTGCAAGTGGCTGCTACCTTTGCGGGGATCCAGGACACATTGCAAGAAACTGTCCAAACAAGGAAAACAAAGGGAAACTGAATCAAGGGAATGGAAAGGGAAGTTCATGTCTGCCGGTTTGTGTGTTTGTTGTGGATGCTGAGTTCGTGGAGCCTGATGACAATGTTATTTCAGGTACTTTTAATTTGTTTATTCTATGTTATTAAAATATTATTATAGCACGTTAAATCATGTTATAATTGTATTTAAATAATTGAGGTTTACATTTTAGGTACGATAATATTAGAAGATCTAGTAGTTACAGCTTTGTTTGATACTGGAGCGTCTAATACTTTTGTGTCGACTAAGATTGCTAAGAAACTGAATCTACTTGAAACTTTAAGGAATTCTATGAGAATAACTACACCCTTAGGAAAGGTACCCTATAGGATGGCCCCAGCTGAATAATTTGAAATCAAGTTGATACCGGGAACGGCACCGGTTGCTAAGGCACCCTATAGGATGGCCCCAGCTAAATTGAAAGATTTGAAGGCTCAACTCAAATATATGCTAGAAAGGAATATAATTCAGCCAAGTACATCTCCATGGGGAGCCCCTATTTTGTTTGTTTAAAATAAATACAATAGCATGAGGATGTGTATCGACTATAGGGCTTTTAACAATCTCACCAACAAGAATGAGTATCCCCTACCAAGGATTGATGATTTGTTCAATCAGTTACAAGGTAAGAAAGTGTTTTCCAAGATTGATCTTAGGTCAGGTTACCACCAATTGAAGTTAAAAGTAGTGGATATACCTAAGACAACGTTTAGTACAAGATATGGACATTATGAGTTCTTGGTTGTGCCTTTCGGAGTCACTAATGCTCCATCAACTTTTATGGACTTGATGCAGCGTGTTTTCATGCCATATTTGGATAAGTTCATGATAGTATTCATAGATGATATCCTTATCTACTCAAAGGATGAAAAAGAGCATGAAGAACACTTAATAATCGTCTTGAAGACGTTGAAAGAGGAACAACTTTTAGCTAAGTTTTCGAAGTGTGAGTATTCGTTGAATCAAGTCAGTTTTCTAGGACATGTGATATCTGGGGATAGTATACAAGTTGACCCGGTGAAGAGAGCAACAGTTGAGAAATTACCCAGACCTACCACAGTATCAGAAGTAAGAAGTTTTTTGGATTTGGTAGGTTACTATTGAAAGTTGGTGCAAGACTTTTCTAAGATAGCTACACCACTCACCTAACTCACCCAAAAGAATGTGAAATTTTATTGGACGGATGAGTGTGAAAGATCTTTTTAAACTCTAAAGGAGAGGTTGACATCAGCACCGGTTTTGGCGGTTCTAGAAATCTTTGACAACTATGATATCTACACCGATGCTTCGGGACAGGGTTTGGGTTGTGTGTTGATGCAAGGAAGAAATGTTATCGCCTATGCATCTAGACAACTTAAGGTGCTTGAGAAGAACTACCCGACACATGACTTAGAGTTAGCAGCAGTAGTGTATGCCTTAAAGACTTGGAGGAACTACTTATATGGAGTCAAGGCAAGAATCTTCATAGACCACAATAGCTTAAAGTACTTCTTTATGCAAGAAAATCTGAATATAAGGCAATGAAGAAGGTTAGAGTTTGTGAAAGACTATGACATGGAAATCAAGTACCATCCGGGTAAAGCGGATGTGGTTGTGGATGTGTTAAGTAGAAGACCAGGGTCTACGGTTTCAAGGGTTGAAGTTGCCACATAATACTTAATTGGGCTGATAATTTGGTGTTTTGAGCAGTGTGGAAACCGTCAGATTGTGGCTCCGTTTTTAGAAAGGTCAGAGTTGATGGATGACATCCGGGGTGAACAAGATGAAGATCCGGTGTTGGTTGATTCGAAGCAAGTTTCTTGGGAGAAGCCTACAGTTGGTTATATGCTAGACAAGAACGGGAATCTTTGGTACCAAGATAGGTTGAGTGTTACGAATGCCGGGGACTTAAGCCAAAGAGTTATGGATGAGGCACACATGATAGATTTTGCAGTCCACCCGGGAGCTACCAAGATGTATAGAGACTTGATGGAACGCTTTTGGTGTCCTTCTATGAAGCTAGAAATAGTAAAGTTGGTGTCAAAATGCGATACGTGTCAGAAGGTAAAAGCCGAGCATAGGAAACCAGGAGGTATGCTAAAACCTTTAGACATCCCCGAGTGTAAGTTGGATAAGATCACCATGGACTTCATCACCGGTTTTCCAAGATCAAAGAGTGGTCCTGATATGATTTGGGTGATTGTTGATAGATTGACAAAGTCAGCCCATTTCATACTTACAAAAGTTGATATGTCATTTAAAAAGATGACTACACTATATTTGGATAATATAATGAGGTTGCATGGAGTACCTATATCAATAGTTTCAGATCGTGATAATTGGTTCATCGGTCACTTTTGGAAGAGTTTACAAAAGGCTTTGGGTAGAACTTTGGATTTGAGTACATCTTTTCACCCTCAAACGGATGGACAATCGGAAAGAACAATCCAAACACTTGAGGATATGTTAAGAGCATGTGTTTTGGAAGTAGGTGGATCATAGGATGATTACCTACCCATGGCTAAGTTTGCCTACAACAACAGTTATCATGCAAGTTTGGGTATGCCGCCATTTGAAGCATCGTACGGTAGAAGATGTAGAACGCATCTGTTTTGGGATGAAGTTGGAGAGAAGCAACTCACCAGGCTAGAATTAGTTGAGCAAGATAAGGAAATAGTTTTGTTGGTAAAGAGGAACTTGAAGGCAGCTCAAGATCATCAGAAAAGTGGGCTGATGTTCGTAGAAGACCCTTAGATTTTGATGTCGGTGATAAAGTTTACTTGAGGGCTTCACCAATGAAGGGAGTCAAACGGTATGGACAAAAAGGAAAGATAAGTCCGAGGTAAGTTGGACCTTTCGAGATCACCGAAAGAGTAGGACCTTTGGCTTACGAGTTGAAATTACCAGAGTCTATGTCAAGAGTTCACAATGTGTTTCATGTCTCGATGTTGAAGAAGTGTTTGACAAATTTGAATGATGAAGCTACAGTTGATCTGGAAATCGTTCAAGATAACCTCGCATATGATGAGAAACCGGTTAAGATTTTGGATAGATAGGAAAAGACGATCAAGAGGCGGATGATTCCTTTGGTGTTAGTTCAATTGAGTAATCACTCACCAAACGAAGCAACTTGGGAAGTGGAAGATGATTTGACCACCGAGTTCCTATAATTTTTTGATTTTACCAGGTATGTTCAAGTTTCAAGGGCGAAACTCCTCTTCAGGGGGGAGGAATGTAATATTCCAATTTTCAGGAAAGAGAAGACGTGTCATTTTGTGAAAACAAAATATTAGATTCATTCTATTTTTATGGAATAAAGAAAATATAATTTGATATATATATATAATGCTAGATATGTGTATATTTGTCCTTAAGGACTAAACTGTAATTAAAGGAAAGGTAAGAAGGTTTAACTAAATAGCTAGTGGGAGGTTTTATTAAGGAAATAACCTCCCCACTAATTAGGAAATCTGTCAGAAGTTTGAAAACAAATTTCCTACAACTTGAGAGAAAAAGAAAAGAGCAAAACTTCTCCTTCAGAATTCTAAGTGAGTTCTTAGTGTTTTTTAGATCAAAGTAGGACACCGGAATCGTGAGAGAACGAGGATCGTGTTGATACAATGTTCATCAGGTTTTATCAAGGTATGAAAGTCGGCCTAAAGGCTGTTTTGTTCAAGTTAGTTGTCTTCTCGGTGAAATTCGTAGTTGTAGATGTTTAGAAACCTTCATCTTAACTTGTTCTTGAAATGGTTTTGGATCAAATAGGTTTTTGTGGAGTTTGAAGGTGTCGTTGTAGTCTTTTCTTCAAGTTTGCTGTGTTTTGTGCTTGAAACAAGTAAGAGATCTTCCTATTGTGTTAAATCAAGTGTTATAGAGTTTGGTTATGAGATTGGAGTTGTTTTGGTGTAAGATAACTTGTGTTTTGATGATAGACCAATGTGCTACGATGTGGTATGTTAAAGTGTTATATTTGCTACTATTTTGTTGTTAAATTGATGTAGAACATGTTTGGAAAAGTTGTAGAATTGAGAGACGTGTTGAATATCATGTTTAGGGCTTGCCCAGGTTGAATGCGTACGCATTGTGTAGCAATGCGCATGTATTATTGGAGTCGAACATGATGGTTCCAGCATGTCCAATGTGCACACATTAACTTGAATGCGCACGCATTCCTGCTTTAGGTTGGTTCATGATGTTTTCAGCACAGGCAATGCGTACGCATTGCAGACAATGCACACGCATTGGTTGATCAGGATGAAAAATGAGGTCTCTGAACCAGTGAATGTGCACGTATTGACTTTCTTTTTGGGAAAAAGAATGTTTTGAGCTATGTGTTGAGTTTTAAGTGTTGTTTCTTGATCTAATAACATTAAATAAAAATAAGCAATCCTTGAATGAGTTTCTGATGTGTTTAGTTCCGGCACCAAATGTACTCTTAAAGGGAGTTGAAGTTTGGGACCATTAGAAGGGCATGATAGGCTTGTGCTTTGGTGATTTAGCATTCACCAATGTCTATGTATGTGATAGGAAGTTGTGTCTAGATGATTAAGTGAGGGAGTAGAGTCGGTTAAGGTGAGGTTTACCTTGAAACCACATAGGTGGTTATTTAATGTTTAATAAATACATAACTGTTTAGTAAATGATTAAATACCATGCCATTCTTGGTTAGGCACAAGGCTATATCGTGACTTGTGGGCGGTCAGTAAAAGTGAATTACTCTACTGGCCTATGAAAGGCTTCGGGTAGAGGAACTTCGCCGAACGCGTGCATTATCGGGATAAACCCGAGGCTATCAGTGTGATCCATTCCTAGGTGGCAAAAGATATCTTGTGGTGGATATACACCATGCGTAGTGCCCTTGGAAGCAGGTATAACAAAGATAAGCTAAGCCAGAAATGGTTAGTCATGACATTTTGATGAGCATGAAATGAACCCTAGATTGAGTTGGTTTCATAAAGATAACCTCTTAAACATAATTGATACTTTATACTCTTGATTAATACAATAGCTTCAATCTTGTACTATGTACCTTTGTACATACCTCGAATGCATATTGTTTTGTGTGTTTGGGGATGAGAAGATGAACAGGTGGATTATCAGTTTCATGAGGATATCGAGGATGACATTTGAAGATGTCGCGTTGATGCTTTTATTATCTTTTATTTGAATTGTACAAGACAATGTTGTTTTAATTATGCAAGACTTGTTGTACATTTATGAGAAAGATTTTTTGTAAGACAAGTTGGTGTACTTTTGGTAGACTTCGTACTTTCGTAAAGTTTATAATATCGTGGTTGTTCAAGTTACCTTTCTATCTTTAGATTGTTGCATTTCTATTATTGTTAATAAAAAAAATACCCGAGTCTTTTAGCTTCCGTTAATGCTAAACTCGATACGACGTAGTAGAGGCTTACATATTGATTTATGTAATATTATATGTGCCGAACGTTTCTTTTCCGGATATGGACTCGATGTTCTGGAATGGGGCGTTACAATAACTAATAAAATAGCAACAATCCGTTGAAAAACACCCCCTTACATTTGCGATTTCTAAAAGTGAAATTGAAAGCAAAACGAAATGTAAAAAAGCTTCAATCCTTGATTCCAACCACTTCTACGAACATCTTACGATAATTAGGCATTACACTACGATTAGGTAACTCTCTAATCTACCCAAAACTAGTTATTCTCCAGAAGGTAAGCGAAACTAGATTTTAGGGTTAGAACGAAAGTTTACCGTATGAAAACAAAAACCTTAGGAACGATCGTCCTTTCCCAGTGATCAATTTCTTCTACTGTTGTCTGCACAAATAATCAATCGTTCAGCCTCGTGATTGAAGATTTCCTTCCTGCTTCACTCTCTATTCTTGTGTCGCCTCTCTACGTAATTCCTCATAAAACTGCCGACATGATTATTTAAAAAATAATAGGATTATTTTCCATAAATACTTACTTAATTAAAATCCTTTTTAATTAACTAATCCTTTTTAATTAATTAATTAGGTTATAAATAAAATAGGAAATAAATAAATTAAATTCCTATTTACGCTTATACCCTTCTTGTAATTTCAGGGTAATACAAGGTACACCATATATATAAATGAATCTATGACACTAGGGGCGAATCCGGAATTTTTTTCTATTAGGGTTACCGGACGGTATAAGTATATTTTTTATCTAAAACTTTGTTACAGTGGGGTCAACGGAGTCTGAAACTATATTTATTTACAACAAAACGACATATTTAAATAACAAAAGTACATCATTTTAATTCGAATACTAAAACATTTCTCGGATCTTTGTGGGGTCACCTGACCCTCTTGTCCTACATACATCTGCCCATGTATGACACCATGTACAAACACATCATGCCGGATTCAGAAAATTTATTCGGTTGTTGTACTAGAGTAAAAATGATGATCAATCTAACACACCAATTACTTTTTTATATTTGTTAACGGAAAAACTATATCGTTTGAATGATATAACAATATCGAATCTCATTGGGGAAGAATCCCCCTACACACATAACACGTTCCGCCACCCATTCTACAAACTCATTTCATAACAAGGAACAATTGTATCATTTTTTGTACCCGACACTGTTTTTACGCTTACATCATTTACATGTCCGAATGACGTCTTCAAAGTATTTTATCTTGAAAATAAGTAAATAAGTTACATCATCATCATGCATGAGAGCTCATGGAATGGATGCATCAACCAGGCCCCAACACCTTGAGACTACCGACCTTATGGTGGTTTGGCACCAGGGCTAAGGAGGCACTTGCATTCAAGAACCAAAACCATTCATTGTGGCAAACTCTAAACAGTTCCATATATATGTTTTTGTTTGTCCCTTGAAAGTATTTAGTTAAGTTTAGAGGTGTTGAATAAATTTAACACTTAAAACTTTTTCTAGCTTTAACAGCTCAGCTGAGTTATAGTCTGCAGACTATAATGTCTATTGGGGTTGTGCAGCGGAATAATAACTTAAAGCCTTTACTTGTTGAACTTGATGAAACTTAGTATTGGATACTCAGCAGTGTAGTATGTGAGTTCAATAGCTAGTTCAACAGATTAATGTGATTTAACATGCAGTAAATAAAATGCAGAAAGTAAAAAGAGTAAATAAAGTAGGCAAGATTTATAGTGGTTCAGGTGGTGTAATTGTGTCAGTCCACTCTTCTCCCGTGATTTTGGAGGAAATTAACTAGAGATTTTTTGAGGTACCGTTACAAAATCCCTAGGTTGATTGTCTTTGATCAATCACTATCACTTCACAATCTGAATACTAAGAAACATGTAGATTGGTTCTCCCCATGTATTGCCTCTTCACCAGCTCCACCACAAAACACAACATTCCTTGAAACTTAAGCAGTGCTTCTCTATCTTTAAGTTCCTTTGTAAAACAAAGAGGTGAATAAAGAAAGTTATTATGCTGTGAACAAGCCTTTGATCACAATGGAATGATCAGCAGCTCAGATTCTTGAAGTGTTGAAACTAGTTGATACTTAAATGCAGAACACTTGAAGAAATTCTTGATCAGCAGTTATGCTCAGCATGAGGCAATGATCAATTCAACAAAGTAACTTGCTCTTCATTACTTGATAATTTTGTATTATTCTTGTTCATGGAGTCTTCTATTTATAGTTTAAAATCCAATGTTTGAATTTGAATTTTGAAAACAACTGTTATTGGATTTTTCTGAATATTCCCTGAAATTCTGTGTTGTACATGACAGACTGCCAACCAATGAAAATGGACCACTAGATTTGGCTCTGAAATCCTTGAAACGTTCTTTTAATCTCCACCTTTGATTGACTGATTAATCCAATTCTTGATATCCATTCTTATCTTTAAAATTCTACACGAATATTCCTTGAATCGAATTAAATTAGTTTGTGCATACTCAGCTGATGTCTTGAATATAGGTCTGCTGAGTATTGCACTGGGTCAGCTGAACTTGTGGTCTGCTGTTTCTTGACTGAACACTTCAGTTGACTGCTTCTAATCTAACCTTTATTTAGTGAGGTTAGAGAACACAATTTCAAACATAACTAAGTCCCATTCATCACATGTCCTTTTTGGGAACTTCAACCTTCCATACAGGGAATATAAGTTCAGTTTAGGCCACCACTGACTTACCAAAAGTCTGACCCTATATCCTTGGCTTTTATGTCTTCAATACTGAGTTTGAAACTTCAGCCTTCAGTCTTCATTATTGAGTTTGAACCCTCAGCCTTTTGCACATCAGGTCCTAGACACTCTACAAAGTTCTAAACCTAGACTGGTCTGTTGAGCAAGTCAGCTGACCATTCACAGTGCTTGTTTGATCAAACCTATACAAGGATCAAACACTAGTGAACCAATACATAAAATCTAGACGTCTCTTTGCTTGCCCTATAACAGCTAGTCTGGCACTCATCATTATAACTAAATTATTTCTAACACTTGAAAATTAGATCTTTCATCCACAACCTCTTAAAAACAAACCAGTTCCATCTTTTCCCTTCATTTCACTTGTAAACTCATTCTCAAAATTTTCTCTCAATTCTCTCAAAGTTCTGAAGCAAAAACACAGATTTTCAAGGACAAATTCATTTCCTCTCTCAGCCATCCCAAGTGCTAAGTAAGTACATTTTATATTATCCATGTGATCATTCCCCGAAGACTAGGGTTTCATCTTCAATTTATTAATTAAGACCAAGATTCAAGTTATAAGTGAGCAATACATCTTAGTTGAAGAAGTATCTACAGTTCTTACTCCAACCTTCCAGCTAAGGACTCAATGCATCAAAGAACTTTATCAGTTCATGTTAATTGACTTACGTTAATATCTAATATTAAAAGAATATCTTTATTATATTACCAAATATATACCAATCACACATTTGCACATATATATCATATGTATACATAACACACACACACACACACACACATATATATATATATTTTATTTTTATTAATATCCAATATTAATACATAATAGTATAATATTATAATTAATATCTGGTATACTTTATTCATAATAAATAAATACTAGAATATTAATTTTTATAGTAACACTTTATAGTTGGCATGAATAAATCCTAATTCGGTTATCAATACAACAACAAATTAATTCCGGCTAGTTACCCATATGTGTGTGACCCGATAGGTTTCCGAATATGTTGGCCGCCGGTATAATGTTTATTTACCAAAATACCCTTCACACCAAACGATTGTGATTACTTTTGGCAACATTTCACAACCCCCAATCATCGGAAAGAGTCAAGTGCTATGAGTACAACATTTCATGTGAAACGGTTACCGTGTAAATTGAATCATATCACTGTTATAATATCGATACAGTCGTAGCTCGAGTGTCAAAACATTAACTGCGATATCTTATAGTCTGGATATCGTACTAACTCAAAGTAACACATTAATTTTGCTTTGCAAAGAATTTCGAGAATAAGACATTTCTTATAAGAAGGACCTTTTGAATACTTACTCCTACTATTAAGATAGGCGATTTCCGGATGAGTGACATAAATGCTATGCATGCTTCAATATCACACCTAATCACTACTGCACGATCGCTCTAAGATTTGGGTAATCCTCAATAGTGTCAAATCATAACAATCCACACTGTGATGTTATGCAAACTCTGGTCTAAAGCTAATTACACAAATGTCACATAGTGTGACACTTAATAAAGTAAGTGGGTAAGTTTAACACACGCATTCTATAATACATGTCCACGTAGAGTCCATGTGTGCCTATACTTTGATAGGAAATATCTATCCTCTCTTCACAAGATAAAAGATTTCTAATATGTGGTAGTCTAACCATACTATTAATGTCCCATTTAATATCTATCCTCGACTAGTAACAAATTTTTTTAAAGTTAGTCGAGATCTCATCAACCATAATAACTATTATGATTCCTCTATCACAGTTTGACACTAGGGACGTTTTCATATATATATATATATATATATATATATATATATATATATATATATATATATATATATATATATATATATATAACAGAGAAACCATTTATTATATTTATAAACATAAAGACGTAGTAGAGATGACCCGACTCCATCGGATCTAGTCCAACCTGATTTGGTTTAGGGCATTATATTAACATAGAAATATTTAGCATACTTAGGTGAATGTCTGTCTAGACTCATTACTTTACTAAGCAGATGTGGAGTCTGCGGAACTGTGTTGACACATCCTTTATAATTGTTTGGTGTCTTTCTGATTCTTGTTGATCTCTATAGCTTCAAAGGTGCAAGGGCCAGGCACACTGGAACTGATGCTTCATTGGAATCCTTAGCTGCTTCAGGATGTACTGCTGGTTTTCTCAGCTTATCATAAAAATTATCCACAATAGGCAGGGGTAATGGTATATCAAGATTTCACCTAGATTTACCTAAGGCCAGTTGAAATAAAGGCAAGTATGTCTCAGGAGATTGAGTATTTCTAGAACAAATATATCTTTTTTGGTGATATCCAAAAGTATTTCACCCTCGAAAGTGTTTTAATTCCCAAGATGACACGTGCCCAGCATATGGAATCAATCTTGTTCTATACAGCTGAAGAGTGCAAGAAAAAACTAGGCATTCAAAGACCTTGAATAATGAATAATAAGGTTTACATCCACAAAGAACTTCATGTGGTGTACTTTATGTAAACAAAGGTGTAGCATTAATTAACTTCACATCATGTAACAAACAGAATCCCCAATATTCAATTGGAAGATTGCTTTGAAATCTTAATCATCTCACAACATTGAGCAGGTGTTGATGCTTTCTTTCAACAATGCCATCCTACTCGGGTGTGGTGACACATGAGGTCTGATGGATAATGCCATATGGCTCATAGAATGTCTTACGCTAAAATTTAGCACCATTATCAGATTTAATTACTTTGATCATTTCATACATTTTGTGGAAACAAACATAACAAGAAATTGAACTAATTCAAAAGCTTCAGACTTGACTCATAAGAAACACCCAGGTAAATATAGAGTAATCATCTACAATAGTTATGAAATACAACTAACCATTGACAATAGAATGCCTCACTACAAAAAAACACCAGTTTTGCGACGGAAATAAGGTCCGTCGCAAATTTACGGACGGATGTTTTAATGTTTGCGACGGGACACTTGGCGGGACCGATTTTTCCACTTGGCGGGCAATTTTGCGACGGACTTTTTATTATTTTGCGACGGACTATTCAATAAAATTTTATAAAATTATTTTATTATTCTGAATTTAGATAAAATTTGCGACGGAAATTAAATTCCGTCGCAAAATGCCTTTTTGACGGCATTTTTATTATTTTGCGACGGAATATTTAATACATTTTTATTAATTATTTTATTATTCGAATTTACATGTTTGTGATGGAATTAGGTTTATTTTGCGACGGACATTAAATTCCGTCGCAAAAAGGCGGATATCGATCGCATAATCCCCTTTTCTTCCTCATTTCTCTTCTTCTCTCCCCTCTTCTCTCCCGCCGCCCCCCCTGCTGAACCTGTTTCCGGCGCCACCTCCTTCCACCACCGTCGCAGCCCACTCACAAGGTAACCTCTTCCTCCCCCTCCCACCCCCTCTCCCCCAGACCCGATTCCAATGCATAATGAATTATATATATGTGGTAAATTTCACCGATTTAGAGATCGTGCCTTGTTTAGAGAACCAGGGTCTAAGAAATGGCGAGACCCTTTGTGGCTGTCCTTGAATCCTTTTGCATTTTTTATTTGATGATTTGCAATTTTTTTTTCTGTTTTATGAGAAGGGTATTTGTCCATTTACAAGTCATGTGTTTTAGAGGGCACGGTATGATATGAAACAGCTAGTTATGTATATTGGAACAACATAAAAACTAACAGTTTATTATATTATTGGACCTGATTTTTAAAGCAATATGGATTGTGACCATGTTGGTTTTTGGGTTACTAGTTAATAATCTATTCGATCTAACCTAACCGGATGTTTTGCTCTTAATCGTAACCCTTGTAAAATTTAAGTCATTGAACACTAAATAAATGCAATTGGAGGGAGATTTTAATTTTGCAGTTTGGTAGTGATTACTGTACTACATCTGTCTTCCATCTATTTATCCATTCAGAAAGAAGAAGAAGAATGTTGGTTGTGGTGATGCTATGTGATGTTTGCTCGGTTGGTGCTTGGTGATGGGTGGTTTGGGGTTTTGATTGTTTTGTGTTAGATTTTGGATGAAAGTTCATTTTTTTGATGAAATTTTGACCTATGTTTATCTCACTTTCTTACTATCAAAACGAACTCAAAATCAGTTGGTCTAAGAAGATAAAATGCTCATAATATTCTGAATTATAATCCCTTAAATTTTCAGCTCGTTTGGGCTTCAACCCGACATTCAAAAACACCACACAGCCTAATTAGCTCCCAGCCGGACAGTTTTGACTAAGCAGTTTGTGACCAACATTTAACTATTATAAAGGCCTCAAACCAGAATGGTTTCTCAATGAAAAATGTACCCCTATATGCAATATATAACACATCAAAAATTCAGCTCATTCCAAGTAGTATAGGGTACTCAAAAGTTCGACACAAAACCACATCAGAAAGCTGTAAAACAGATTTTCAATATCTGATGCGTTTTTGTTTGACATGGTGTGTGATGTGTGATGGATGAAAATGAGATCTGAAATATGCGTTTTGTAGCTTGCATTCTGAGCTTTCCAACCATATAAAGAAAACGCAATTTGGTGCAATTGTGTTTTCGAGGAGGTGTTGTCCGTTTGGATACTGTTTACGAATGATTGATGTATTTTACTTGTTGTTTTAAGTTAATAATGTCTAGAGGCTTACATGCTTTGAGGTGGAACAACAATGTAGTCAATCATAAGACTACGGGATTTATGATCATCATTTTGGTATCACTTTATCTTAGCTTAGTTTCACCTTTGGAATCTCAAGTGCATCTACTTTATCTTAGCTTAGTTTCACCTTTAGATTCCTGCCACCTTTGTTTGATTGACATATGATACTCGGTGTGCGGCTATACTTACCTAACTTATTTTTTTGGCAGGTCCACTTACTTTGCTGCACTTTTTTACAGTTTCCGAAGAAGGTGTTGTAGTTACTCGGCTTAGCAAACAAAGAAATTGCTTGAGGTCGGTGTAGTTAGAGGTGCTTCTGCAAATCTCAATAGTTAGGGGATCTATTGCAAACCCCGTAGTTACGAGATCTACAGAAAATCTCGCTTTCCTTGCACATATTATTAATTAGTATAAACGCCTTTTTATTATAATTGCATTTAGATTAGTATAAACGTCATTTTCTGTGTCAAATATATGTCAGGTAGAGGTAGAGGTAGAGGTAGAGGTAGAGGTAGACGCGGTAGGGGTAGTTCCTTGCACCTTGGATTGCCGGTTTTTATAGTTATTTTTTTTATATTTTTTTATATAGTGTATCATATGTAGTATATATTTATAGATATATATGTGTTGTAATTATAAGTTAGGAAAATGCTTACTTATGTGTATTAGTTAGATAAGTTAGGAAAATGCTTAAGTATGTGCAAAGCCGGATGTTGGTTGAATTGGTTGAATTGGTTTGTTGAATGCTTAAGTATGTGCAAAGCCGGATGTTGGTTGAAAATGCTTAGTTTAGAAACCGGATGTTGGTTGAATTGGTTTGTTGAATTTGGATTGAAATGATGATAAGTATGTGGTTGAATTGGTTTGTTGAAAAGGGTGCTGTTCCTACCCGTTTGGAAAATGGTACTGGGGGTACTTTGTTATCCGGCAAAGCCTCCGAATTATTTTGACGTCGAACCTTTGACCATGAATTGAAAATTTAGGTTAAAGTGTTGTTAGTTTCATAGTAAGTTGAGTAAAACCTGAGTTTGCAAAAGTGTTGAGACAACCTTCAAAGACTATTGTTAGTCTCATATTTTGTATGATATGATGTGTAGGATTGAAAATGAAGAGAATAGAACGTAGTTGGATGTACGAGAGGTTGGATGCTAACAAGAAATTTAACCCGGTATTTGTGAATGGTGTGGAGGAATTCATAAAACATGCAAAGCAGTTAGATTCGTTTCGGGCAAATAATGGAATGATGAAGTGTCCATGTAGTAAGTGTAAGAACACTAAATTTTCGATCGAACATGACGTTAGATTACATTTAACTAAATATGGGTTTTGCGCAAACTACTATGATTGGGTGTGTCATGGTGAAGAGTTTCCCATTCCGATGAACGTTCAGCAAAGACGGAATGTGAACCCTTATCAGGACATGGTTAATGACGCATTACGTGATAGGATTGATCACGTAAGTGAAGAATTGCTTAACCAAGAGGAGAACAATGAGACACCAAACCCTGAAGTTGCATCGTTTTTTGAAATGCTGAAAAACGCAGAGGAACCTGTATGTGATGGAAGTAGTGTCTCCGTACTGCAAGCGGCTTCTAGGTTGCTCACTTTGAAATGTGATCACAACCTCTCTCACAAATGCGTTGACGGGGTTACCGGTTTGATAGGAGATATTCTTCCGAAGAATAACTTAATGACCTCGAACTTCTATCAAACCAAAAAGTTGTTAAAGGCATTAGAGCTAACCCATGAGAAAATACACGTGTGTCCCGCGGGGTGTAAAAAATTTTGGGAGGAGGACGCGAATCTGGACAAGTGTCGGAAGTGTGACCATGATCGATATAAACCGAAAACGAACGCAAGAGGTCAACGTGTGCCTAACAAAGTGATGACTTATTTCCCGATTGGACCTAGACTCCAAAGGTTGTACGCCACGAAACATATAGGCAAGGAAATGAGGTGGCACGCGGAAAACCCCAGGACAAGCGGTATAATGGACCACCCAAGTGACGCTGAAGCTTGGAAGCATTTTGACCAAATGCACCCTGAGTTTGCTAAGGAGCCTAGAAATGTGCGGTTAGGACTTTGCACAGACGGTTTTGCACCTTTTGGTAATTTTGGGAAGAACTACTCTTGCTGGCCAGTCATGGTTACACCATACAATCTTCCGCCTAGGTTGTGCATGAAAAGACAGTTTATATTCTTATCAGTGCTTGTACCGGGGCCGAAAAATCCGAAAGGAAACCTCGATGTTTATTTGCAACCATTGATTAAGGAGTTGAAGCAGCTGTGGGAAACAGGGTTGTTTACTGACGATGTATCCACAAAACAGAATTTTCATATGAGGGCTGCACTAATGTGGACTATCAATGATTTTCCTGCGTATGGCATGTTATCCGGGTGGACTACGGCTGGTGTCAAAGCTTGTCCCTATTGTAGTGATGGAAACAAGTCATTCTGGCTCAAACATAGTGGTAAATGCACTTGGTTTGATTTTCATCGGCAGTTTCTCCCTGAAGACCATATTTTTCGCACTGATAAAGGTTTTTGAAGTCCAAACGGTATGAACACGCGACTCCACCCCGTAGATTGAGTGGTGAGGAGGTATGGGAATTTGTACAACACCTACCAAGCATCATTGATGGCTCAGATTCAGACTTGAAACGGCTTAAAAACTTCAAGAATGGTTGGTGGAAAAGAAGCATTTTTGGGATCTTCCGTATTGGAAAACATTGCTGCTTCGACATTGCCTGGATGTGATGCATATTGAGAAAAACTTCTTTGAAAAACTGATTGACACGGTTATGGACGTTAAAGGCAAAACTGCTTGTGGTCCAAAATCTGCTAATGATTTGAAAGAGCTTTGCAGAAAGCGCCCCGATTGTACACTTGTTCTTGACAAGCAGAAAAGAAAAGTGTTGTGTAAATGGGTCACCAAGTTGAAATTCCCTGACGGTTATGCTTCAGACCTGAGTAGGTGCGTAGATCATGATCAATACATTCTACGTGGTTTGAAAAGCCATGATTGTCACATTTTTATGGAACGTTTGTTGCCAGTTGCCATTCGAGAATTGATTCCGAAAAATGAGTGGAATGCATTGACTGAGATAAGTCAATTCTTTCGAGACTTGTGTGCTGCTACCCTAAAAATAGAAGACGTGATTCGTTTAGAGAATAACATTGCTGAGATTATTTGCAAGTTAGAGAAGATTTTGCCTCCAGCGTTTTTTAACTCGATGGAGCATTTACCGGTACACTTGCCGTATGAGGTCAGAGTTGGTGGTCCCGTGCAATATCGATGGATGTATCCATTCGAAAGGTTTTTGAATCACTTAAAACAAAATATTGGTAACAAAGCTTTCGTAGAGGGATCAATATGCAATGCATATTTGTTGGAAGAGATTTCAAACTTATGTTCTATGTATTACGATGATCATATTGAAACAAAAGCAAAGAATCTTGCTGTTGGTGAGACTTCGGCATCAGCAATCGTTTCAGATTTACCTGAGTTATTCCGTGATCATAATGGTACAACAACTGGGAAGTGCAAGACGAGGTTCTTGGATAATAAAGAATATGACTTTGTGCACAAGTACGTATTGTCTAACTGCGAAATCATGAAACCGTATGAACAGTAAGTACCTCATTACTACATATATACAATGCTTAACAGTTTTTTCTGAACAAATATACATTAACTGACAAAATGATTCATTCTTAGATTGTTCGAACAATTTATTCGTGTTCAACAGCCTCAATTGACCTCGACAGATATTTGGAATAAACATGAAAATGAATTTACCAAATGGTTTGCACAACAAGCATCATTGTTGAATGATGATTTGCTAAAAGCTTTGGCAAGTGGTCCTTCTCGTCAAGTCAAAACTTGGAAACGTTATTCGATTAACGGCTACAACTTTCGGACATTCAACCGGGCAACTGATATTGGTAAATCTTCAGTCAACAACGGAGTTTGTGTCAGTTCCACGGAAGGTGCCGACTATTATGGCACTTTAAATGAAATCATTGAGTTGGTGTATTATGGACCTTCAATTGTCTACAAAGCCGTATTGTTCAAATGTGATTGGTTTGATAATTATGAACGGGGCATGAATGTGCATAAAGATTATAAGATAGTTGAAGTTCATCGTGGTAGGAAATATGGCGCTTATGATCCATTTGTTCTGGCTTATCAAGTCGAGCAAGTCTACTATGCTCCATATCCAAGTTTGAAAAAGACAAAGATCAATGGTCGGTTGTTTTCAAAACAAAGGCAAGATCGACTATCGATGCTCCCGTCGAGGAAACCGTTTTCCAAGAACAAGTGATCAATGATGTTTCCCGATTATCTGATCCTCTTAACATTGTCCACCAAGATCTTGATGTCGATGTTGACTCCGATGTTGGGGATAATGACTTGGATGATGATGAGATGGCGGATTTCATTCAACAAGAAGATGGAGAGGAAGAAGAATCGGTTGATGATCTAGATACTGATGAAGAGGAGGAAGAACTCTTCCATTCTAGTAGTGATAGTGAATAATAATGTATTAAATAATTTATTTTGTCATTATAGTGAATAATAATGTATTAAACATTGTAATCTATTATTAATTAGTATAAACGCCTTTTTATTATAATTGCATTTAGATTAGTATAAACGTCATTTTCTGTGTCAAATAGATGTCAGGTAGAGGTAGAGGTAGAGGTAGACGCGGTAGGGGTAGTTCCCCCTCCCCCGGAGCGTCTTCCTCCACACAGACTCACGGTTTGGATGATGAGATACACCAGATGACCGAGGAGGATTTGGGTGTCATTGTCAATGGTGACCTTGGATTGCCGTTTTTGGATCGAGGGGAGATGGTAAGTTAATACATATCTTGCTTTAATTTGTTTGTATTTTAATTTATATTTTGATTAACCAAATATATTAACAACTTATTGTTTTCAATATGACAGGTTTACCGACAACTATGTCAAGAAAATGGCCAAGACCGCCATAATCGGTGGCTTCAACACTTTTGCCACCACGTGGCATAATGCCAACCAGGAGCAACAGGAAAGGTGGTGGCACGCATTTAGGGTACGTCGTTCATATAAATATAACTATATATAAATATAACTATAATTATAACTATACATATAACATATATATAACTATGTTGCAGGCTCATTTTAGCTTCGAGTTACGCCACGAGCGCCTGGTTAGGGAAGCTTTTGAGCGGTATGCTATCAACAGGGTCCGTGATTATATGTATCGGGCTCAAACAAACCCCCGTGCTCGGCTTTGGATGACCCCGGATATTCTCCGTCAATTCGAGGAGTGGATTGGGAGTCCCGTAAGCAATTATTCAATATTTAATTAATAATACTTGTGTTTTATATATATATATGTATGTACTAACTTGTTTATCTTATGTCGGAATAGGCATTCAAGGAAACATCTGCGAAAAAGAAGATAAACCGAGCTTCTGGATCCGGTGAGGAAGGGAAGATCCATGGGACACATGCTATGGGCAGACGCGGCGTTATCGATTTCGCTCGGGCCATGGAGGACAATAGAGAAGTGCCCCTATCAGTCGGAGATCTGGTGACTAGTTCGAAGAAGAAGAAGTCGGGCAACTTCGTCTCGAGGAAGTTTGAGAAAATCTTGGTACATTATGTATTCTAAATATTATATATACATTATATATATATCATGTAATTATTGTTACTAACAAATTTATATCATACTTTGCAGGACGTCTTCACCTCGAAGAAGGCGAAAGCCCAGGAGACACAGCCTGACACCCCTGTCGACGAGTCGCGTCTTTATTACGAAGCGCTGGTGGTTACGACAAGAAGGGGAGAGTTTTTGGCATGGGGTCAGCTGCCTCCATGTACTACGACAGGCCTGCTACTGCTCGACACTCATCCGCTGAGACATACTCTCCGGGCATACTCACCCGTCTCACCCAGGAGATGGCGAGAGAAAGACAGATTAATGCAGAAACACAGGCGAGGTTGGAGGAGCTAGAGAGAGACAGAAAGCGTCAGGAAGACAGACTAGCGTAGATGGAGGAGTGGATTACCCAGCGGTTAGGCAGCATCCTCCGGAGGATGCAACCCGGGTACGAGGCAGCACAGAGATGACCGATCTGATCACGGACATGGAGGAAGTGACATGGGTTTAGGTAGTACACCGGGTCTGACTGGGTGACATATTGCTTTATACATTTTTATTTATTTTGGCTTATCGTATCCCATTTGACATATCGTTTTATCCCCTTTGACATATCGTTTTATCCCCTTTGACATATCCCCTTTGACATATCGTTTTATTTATTTTGGTATCGTATCCCCTTTTATATTGTTGTTGTTGATAGCCGGTAGCAATTGTAATGCTACCGGGGAAAATTATGGTTGTTTTGCGGCGGTGGTTTGGCCGGCTGCGCAAAACAGCCATAATTTTCTGATTAATTTTAACTTTTGCGACGGAAATATTCCGTCGCAAAGTTGCATTTGCGACGGAAAAATGTATTTGCGACGGATATGTAAGGATCTAAAAATAAAAAAATTATTTAATAAAAAATATTTGCGACGGATTATACAATTTTTGCGACGGATTATACAATTTTTGCGACGGTTTATAAAATATTTGCGACGGATTATAAATTTTTTGCGACGGATTATATATTTTTGCGACGGATTATACAATTGTTTGCGACAGAGTTTACATTGTTTTGCAACGGAAACTATATTTTTTAAAAAAAATTAAATACGTTATTATCCGTCGCAACATTCGTCGCAAAATAATTTGCGACGGATAAACCGTCGCAAAAACTCGGTTTTGCGACTAAAAATTGCGACTAATAAAAACCGTCGCAAATTAGGATTTGCGACGGAAAAAGCCTAGTTTGCGACGATAACCTTCCGTCGCAAAAAGCCCAGTTTTTTGTAGTGCCTCAAAGGGCCCCAAATATCAATATGCACAAGATCAAAGATAGAATTAAAAATAATAGTACATTACGGAAAATGTTTCTTTTTAAATTTCGCCATTGGACAAAGAAAGCATAGATCATGTTCACTGA
>CM044903.1:41581946-42002686 GCA_024500145.1 Gentiana dahurica var. dahurica | reverse complement strand
AATGCCCACGTAATAACGCACATCAATCAATGACCGCGCCATCACTAGGGCAGTTACCGAGATGCCATCAACATCCACGTTGCTGCAGTTACCTATAAACCGAAAGGACCATGATCTGACGGTTCAAATACTCCACTACCCACGTGACACCCAACGTCACCAAACACAAGCTCGCGCCACCATGACAAATCCGTCCGTTTAATAGCACGATGTAAACAGTTTTTGAGCAGAATCGCTTCGAGGCAAGACGCACGAATAGCGCTGCCCTTGGTGAACAAGTCGCTTCAGACGACAAGGTCGCCAGACCCAAAATCGCTTCAAGGCAAGACACACGCATAGCGCGGCCCTTAGTGAACAAGTCACTTCTGACGACAAGGTCGCCAGACCCAAAATTACTTCAAGGAAAGACGCACGAATAGCGCTGCCCTTAGTGAAAAAGTCGCTTCAGACGACAAGGTCGCCAGACCCAAAATCACTTCGAGGCAAGAAGCATGAATAGCGCGGCCCTTAGTGAACAAGTCGCTTCAGACGACAAGGTCGCCAGACCCAAAATCGCTTCGAGGCAAGACGCACGAATAGCGTAGCCCTTAGTGAAAAAATCGCTTCAGACGACAAGGTCGCCAGACCCAAAATTTCTTGGAGGTCGTCCGCTTGATAGCGCGATCCTAAACAAAGTCAGAAAACTTCAGCAATCTGGGCGATCTTTGTACTCTTTACTCTATGCTTGGCCTCCATGAAAATGCATAAGACATAGAGTAGGGGCCATTGATACGTCTGAGTATACTGCTACATATGAGTCCCCGGAGACAACCCATCTAGCCACCAGAATAGAGCCGGTCCGCGAGCATAGCGTCGGCAGCGACTATCTGATCAAGGTCGCGGGCTGGTAACACCGCCTCGAGCGTTCAACCCTATAAGGTCACTGATCGCTCAGGGGGCTGGCCTGCAACCTATGTTGGAAATCAGTAGAAGATCGCACGAGTCCGGAAAGGGAGCGACCAAAGGGAAGTCAAGACAAGACTAGGAAGCGAGCATGAAGATCGCGATCCGAGCGAAATCGTGACAACGTCGCCATTTGAATTGCCTGCCTAACATCATTGTACACTACCCATTTGTCCCTATCCTACACCCCTAGCTCATTCCCTTGCCTATAAAAGAAGTGCTTGTGTAACTTCATGAGATATGCAAAAAATAGACAAAGAGGACAAAACTCTTGTCAATTTCACTCTCTCTAACCTTCATTCACTCCGCCACCTCGCCGCCGTGCCTCACCGGCTGAAGCCACCGTAATTCTATCATAAAACAGCCAGATATCCACTCTTAATACCACCGCTAGGCCACCGCGATAATATTCAGCATTATCACCTCCCAGTCATATCTAGGATCAAAATCGGGAGGTGGACCAAAACTGGAGGCAGCACAGGCCGAAGAAGACACTCGGTGATGTGGGGCAGTCCTAGGTGGTGGGGTTGATGGAGGTACGCCAAAGAAGTCTATGATCCTTTCCATTTTGCGATGCAAACTCGCAATCTCTCGTGAGTGCTCCTCTAGCGTAGCTCTCTGAGTCCGGGGTGCTCTGAGGATCGGAGTATGCTCCCTCTCAGCTCTCTGACCGACCCGTCTTGGAACTTTTTGAATCGACTGTGAACTAATCATCGGCTCAGGGTCTTCCCAATCATCACTGACGAGAATTTTCACCTCGTCCTCTAAAGAAAAATGTCAATCATCAGCCCGTATGGCAACAGCTCGCGCTCGGATGTAGCGGCAAGCTTGTGAATACGGCTATGCATTAGTAGACCGATATTGACCGGAGATCCCTGCTCCAGATAAAACATCAACTCCGCCCTCTTGTCGGTGACAGATACTGTGTGCTTGGTCGGTAGATGGTGGGCACAAACAAATTTGTTGACCATCTTCCTATCCCCGGATAACTCGTTCACTAGGAAGATGGTGGGGCCTCTTATAGGGTTGCGCTTCCATTGCACCCTAAAATATTTAGCTATCATGTTCATCCTCTCTAAATCATCAATGTTGCTTGAGGATGTGTACTCATCCGGGCCCATCGGTGGATTTCGAAACCCAAAATGAGCATTAATCCGCCGAATAGAAAAATCAATCGTAACTCCTCGGACCATAGCAAATGTAACTCCAGGGTTGTGCGAAACATAAGCGTAGAATTCTCTTACCACCGCGGCGTTGAACTGAGTCGGTGATTCAGCCATATCTAAAATATCATGCTCTTGTAGGGCTCATGACAAAATCAAACCAAAATCGTCCAGTTGTACCCCTCATTCTCGAGCCACTGGACTTGCGTTCCAATGCCCTTCGAACCACTCGTAGATCTCTAAAGAATGGAATTGCTCAACCTCATCTACCAAAGAGTTAGCATCTCCGTATATGCTCTGATAACCACTGGGACGAACAACTGATCAGCTATGCTTGGGACCCATCTTGGCTGATAACAGGACCTGATAGTGAAGCTGTTTCTGAAAAATTCACCGTCGGTAAACCGGCATGTACTTCCGATTTACCGGCCTAATTTATCTGGATTTCTTTCTGTGACAGTGCGTCTGATGATAAAAGATGAAGAACTGCAGCACCTCACTAGCACAGCAGCACTAGACAACAACATGGGTGAAGAAAATAGGTGTTTTCGTCAGTGAAAATGAAAGAAAGGTTTGATTTTGGTGAAGGTTTGGTGGTGATAGTGGTGGTGATAGTGGCGACCGAATTGGAGTAGAAGAAGAAATGGGATAAGTTTGTTGATTTGAGGAGAAGATAGTAGATGGTATGATGATAATGGTGGTGAATTGGTGGTTTAAATAGGAAAAATGAGTGAAGGTGGAAGGATTTGGTGGGATAGTGGGAGACAAGTAATTAGGGTGAGGGATTTGAGGAGGTGATTGATGGGATTGAGGTGGAGTTATGGTGGAGTGTGGGAAAGGATGAAAATTTTGAAAAGAGGGGAAAATGAGGCAGTTTCTACTGACTGGTGGTGTTTGATGCAACGTGTGTCCTCTACGTGTCTCTAAAAATTCAGCGTTATAAACTGACGTTCAGAAATCTGACCCGGGGGTAACCTAGGGTTTACCAGGGGTTCTTTTTCCCCAGATTTCTCTGTCTCATTCACTGCACACTTTGCTCAACCTCTCTAGCACAATTCCGACCTCAAATTGACTATCCTTTAACTCCCTTTGTTGTTATTTCTGACTCAATCCTAACCTACTTCACTGAAATCGACAACAGGTAAAAAAACCTTTCCCAACCATCGATTTCAAGCCTGAAGGTGCAGTAGGATGAAAAAAAACCTTGTCCCTTCATCCGCCTACTTTTATTCATTCTGTTAGGAACATTTTGTTATGTTTTGATGATGGCCATACTAGCTGTTATAGTAAGCCTGAAATAAGTTAGAATTCTCTGTATAAGTTTTTACTTAGAGTCTGACATGTTGTATAAGTTGAGTCAGACAAGTATAATACTAGTTGGTAGGACGGCAAAGCAAAAACAGATTTTCGGCTGAGTGAAGCCAGTCAAGTACCAGCAGAGCAGCAATGAAGACATTATGGTCTGACTTATAACCAAGGAAGTCGGTGATGACCTTGGATAAGTCTAAGGGATCACTTGACCATTTGGAGAATGGCTGAGTAAAGTTTACCAAATCAGATTATCGAAGTATGAAGAAGATACAGAAGATCAAGCATTAAATGCACAATCAATAAAGGATCAATCAAGGACGGATTCTCTGATAAACATTTGAAGAAAAATCCAATCACTGAAATCAAGGAGAATAAAATTAAGGGGGAATCAAGAATAAAATCAAGGATTATTCCCTCCATTAATATAGCCAATGGACGGAAATTAAAATCAAGGATAATCAAGGCTATAAATAGAAGGCATTGACAGAAAAAAATACACACAAGAAGAGAATGAAAAAATCTGAGCAAAAGTTCTGTCAACGTTAAAAGCCTTCTATCTGTGCTAAAAAGGAATATCTAGTGATCAACTAAAAACTAAAAGCTACAATTCAAAAATCAAGCATTGAGATTGATAAATAAAATTGTGAATCCAATCCACATCAATCAAGCAACAGAATCAAAGCCATCTGAGAAGGAGTTGTGTTTGTGATAGCTGCTGAACGATTTGATCCCAAGGAGCATTGGAAGAGACTGAGTCACTGAAGCTATTGCAGTCAAAGAGTGATAGTTTTGTAGATTGTGAAGCTTGTGAAGTAAAGGACAATCTTACTATTGTATCTGTGAAAACAATAGTGAATTCCTCCAATCTTCACAAGAGAAGAGTTTATTAAGGGATTACACCACCCTGAACCACTATAATCCTTGTGTCAATTTACTTTCAGCAATTTACCTTACTGCATTCATTTAATTACCTATATTATATCATATATCTGTGATTTCCTAAACAACTTTGAAACAACATAGTAAGAAGGGTTATCCGCTGCCCAAAAGCTTTTAAATTCAAGAAATTTTTTTGAAACTCCACTATAGTCATTCACCCCCCCTCTTACTATAGTTTTACCCTTCTCTAGGACCAACAATTGGTATCAGAGCAGTGTTCTTAGTATCAGAACATGTTCAGATCTAATTTCTGGTAACAAGGAGATCATATATTTTCAAAGTAGTTTTGAAATATGTGCTTTCTACTCAAATACATAAATTCTCTTATCTGCACTTACGGATTCCTCAAACATTATGTCAAAAGTACCTGTTTTCAATGTTAATAATTTTCATGAAAAGAAAATAAGAATGTTATCTCATCTTGCAGCAACTCGTGAGGAGATGCTGGATGTAATAAATGTTGGCCCAATCATGATCATGACTGTGATTGCCACGAGAGCAGATCAAGGAAAAGAAGTGGATAAACCCACGATATATTGGTCCAAGGATGACAGGGGAAGAGAAAATCTGGACTTTGTTGCAAAAGATATGATCTTGAAGACCCTGGATAGCAACATGTTTATGAGAATCAAAGACTGCAAAACAGCAAAGGAAATGTGGGACAAGCTGGCACTGATAAACGAAGGATCTGAAGCAGTTAAAGAAAACAAGTTCTCTGTTGCAAAACAGAAATTTGAAAACATCAAAATGAAGGCTGGTGAATCCATTGATCAAATGGACAACAAATTCTCAAGCATCATCAGTGAACTACAACAGCTTGGACACACATATTCTCAGAAAGAAGTGTGCTTAAAGATCTTGAGAGGCGTACCTAAAAGATGGAAGATCATAACATCAGTAATTAGAGGAACAACAAATCTTGCAAACACAGACACCCTGACTCTGATGTCCAAACTAAAGGCTCATGAATTTGAGTTGAACGGCGAAGATATTGTACCAGCAGAGACACATGAGCTGAAGGAACAGGAAGCTTTATTAGTAAAATGTTTTGATAGGTTTAGAAAGAAGAAGAAATGCAATGGAGGATCATCAACAAACAAAAAGTCAAGCACAACAAAATACACCAAGAGAAAAGCTGATGAATACAGATGCTTCAACTGCAATAAGAAAGGGCACTTCAAGGCTGATTGCCCTGATGGGAAAGACGAACCTGAGAATGAGAAGAAGTACAAGACAACTGAAAACAGAAAAAGCAAGAAGGCACTCAAAGCTGAATCGAGCAGTGAAAAGAATGAAGAATCATCTGAAAATGATTCTGATGATGAGAATGACAGCACAGACAATGAAAAGGCCTATCTATGTCTTATGGCCAATGAATCAAATGAAACTGAGGTAATATCTAATTCATGCTCATCATCTAGTGCATCCACCTATAACACTGCACAATCTTCTATTCTCCCCTTAGATTCTGCAAATCTAATCCAAAATCTCGTGAGTAAATTTGAACAAATTGAGTTGAATCATGAAATTCTGGAACATGAGTGTGAGAATTAATAAATGAAAATAAGAGACTAAAGAAAGAACTGGATAATGTAAAAGCTGAACTAACTAGTAAGGAGACTTACTCAAACGATCAACAAGCAGCAGATGGTCATACATCTGGTGTTGACAGACCGGTTGAGAAAACCCCCTACCAGTTAAGAGCACCACTGCACTTTTAAATGCACCAGCTTACAAACCCTCAAAAAGGTTTGGATCCAGATCTGGTCTTGGCTAGAACAGTCAGGATGAGAATAGAAACAATGAACCAAAGTTCAATAAAGGACAGACCATAATTTCAACCACTCATCCTGCACCGGTGAAGTCAAAACCCAGTGCAGTGAAACAGCAGACTAAACCATCAATCCAGTCAACCAAAATCAAAGACTTTCTGAAAGGTAAAGGAAGACTTTATCCTTTAGAGGATGATTGGAATGTTGCACCTCCAAAATACAAGAAGAAACCATACCATGACATGCATCATGTAGTTAAGAAAAATCAATATAGGTATGTTCCTAGACACATGAAGCGACATAGGTTTCCCACTGCATATTGGAAAGTGAAGAAGGATGCAAATGCACCAAAAAGTAGAGAAATGTATCAGGATACCTTCAGTAGAAATATCAGAAGCTATTCTTCCATGCCTTATACATATGAAGTTGATGACATTAATTATCCAAAAAGAAGATCATTTGGATATAAACTTGGACTATGAGGCATTACTGCTAACAGGTATGGACCCAAACAGTGTTGGGCACCTAAGCATAATTAAATTGTTTTGTAGGATGTCTGGTACATAGACAGTGGATGTTCCAGACACATGACAGGAAACAAGAGATGGCTCACTGATTTCAAAGCTTTTGATTGAGCCAAAGTCACTTTTTGAGGCAAAGAAAACCCTGGCAAGATTAAGGGGGAAGGCACAATGCTAAAAAACAATTTGAAGATTCAAAATGTGGTATATGTTAAGGGACTAAATTTCAATCTTCTACGCATCAGTCAATTCTGTGACAAAGGCTACAATGTACTCTTCAACAAGGAAGGATGCAAAGTGATTCACAGCCAAACCAACAGAGTGGTTCTTGCAGGAAGAAGAGAAGACAACAGGTATTTGGTGGATTGGAGAACAGATAAAGCAGAAACATGTTTACTTGTCAAAAATAAACAATCAGCCAACTGGATTTTGAATAGAAGATTAAATCACCTAAATTCAAGACAATCAATTAACACACTATCAAAGAACATGTTAGTTGAAGACCTTCCAGAGATCACATTCAAGAACGAAAGTCTCTATGGTGCTTGTCAGAAAGGGAAACAAATCAAATGTTCTTTCAAATCAAAGCCCTATCATTCAACAACAAGAATTCTACATCGTTTACATATGGACTTGTTTGGACCAGTCACACCAGTAAGTGTAATGGTAAGAAAAACACTCTAGTAGTGGTTGATGATTTCTTCAAGTACACCTGGACTATATTCATGAACAAGAAGAAAGAGACACTCAAGAAACTGCCAGATTTTCTTAGAAGAAATCAAAATGAGAAAGAACTAAAGATTATCAAGAAGATCAGATAGAGGCAAAGAATTTCTAAATGAAGTAATCAAAACTTATTGTGAAGAAAATAGAGTATTACATCAATTATCTGCAGCAGGAACTCCACAACAAAATGGTGTAGCAAAAAGAATAAACCGAACACTTAAAGAAGCAGTCAGAACAATGATTGCAGAAGCATGCCTACCAAAGTGGTTTTGGGCTGAAGCAGCAAACACAACATCATATACTCAAAACAGATCAATCATCAACAAATATCATGGAAAGACTCCATATGAAATATGGAATGGAAGAAAACCTAATATCTCATATTTGCATATGTTTTGATCAAAATGTTTTGTTTTGAACATGAATCAGTTACACACCTTTGATGAAAAAGCTGATGAAGCAATCTTTATGGGATACTCAGACACCAGCAAAGTATTCAGAGTACTCAACAAAAGAACATTGATGATTGAAGAATCAATACATGTAGTCTTTGATGAACCAATCACAAATGGTGAAAATCTTCAGGATGAAGAAGAAAAAGCAACACAAAGGGAAGTATATACAAGTACAACCATACCAGCTTCCATTATGAATCATCATTTTGCAAATCAAGATGAGCCACATGTCAATACAACAAAAGAAGCACCAGAACTTGAAGCTCATGCACAGTCTGAAGGTGTAGAAGCACCAAGTGAAGAACAACTTCAACCTGACCTCAATTGGCTAAGAGATCATCCTGAAGATCATGTCATTGGAGACATTCACACAAGGGTTAGAACCAGAAGACAACTGGAGCATATGCTAACATGCTTTCTATCACAAGTGGAACCCAAGATAATAGATGATGCAATTCAAGATGCAGAATGGATTAAAGCCATGCAAGAAGAACTAAATGAATTTGAAAGAAATGAGTTCTTGGAACTTGTTGACAGACCAGACACAGCCAACATCATTGGAACAAAATGGGTATTCAGAAACAAGATGGATGAGCAAGGAACAGTTGTCAAAAACAAAGCAAGGCTAGTTGCAAAAGGGTACTCTCAAGCAGAAGGAATAGATTATGATGAAACATATGCACCAGTAGCAAGACTTTAGGCAATCAGACTCTTTCTAGCTTTTGCTGCACACAAAGACTTCAAAGTCTATCAAATGGATGTCAAGAATGCATTTCTGAATGGACTTTTGGAAGAAGAAGTATATATGGAACAACCTCCTCGTTTTCAACTCAAACGAAAGGAAGATAAAGAATACAAACTCAAGAAGGCCCTTTATGGACTCAAACAGGCACCCAGAGCTTGGTATGAAACACTATCACAATTACTGAGCAAGAATGGATTCAACAAGGGAACTACATATAAGACTCTATTCAAACTAGAGGAAAGAACAAGTACATTACAAGTACAGATCTATGTTGATGACATTATAATTGGATCAGAGGATGAAAAACTGTGTGAAAAATTTGCAAACATAATGTAAAGCAAATTTCAGATGAGCATGATGGGAGAATTAAATTACTTTCTTGACCTTCAAGTGAAAAAAATAAAGGATGGTATTTTCATTAGTCAAGCCAAGTATACAAAAGACTTAAAACACAAGTATGGTATGGACACAAGTGGCACAGCAGATACACCAATGTGTGCAAGAGTCATTCTTGGAAAGGATGAAGCTGGAAAAGATGTTGATCAGAAAATGTATAGAGGAATCATTGGATCCCTACTCTATCTAACTGCAAGCAGACCTGATATAACATTTGCAGTAGGAGTATGTGCAAGATTTCAAGCTCAACCAAAAGAATCACATCTTCTAGCAGCCAAAAGAATAATCAAATACATGAAGAACACCAACATTGTTGGAATTTGGTATCCAAAAGATGGAGGATTTAAATTGATATCATATTCAGACTCTGACTATACTGGATGCAAGATAGATAGAAAAAGCACTTCTAGAACATGCCAGATGCTAGGCACCAGGCTAGTTTCTTGGTTTAGTAAAAACCAAAACTCCATATCAACATCAACAGCTGAAGCAGAATATATAGTAGCAGGCAGCTGTTGTGCATAAGTACTATGGATTAGACAACAGCTAAGGGATTTTTGAATGGAGGAGAGGACGATTCCAATCATGTGTGACAACACAAGTGCCATATCTATCACTGAAAATCCAGTGTTGCACTCAAGAACAAAGCATATTGATGTGAGACATCATTTCATCAGAGATCATGTTGAGAAAGGAGATGCAATTTTAAGATACATACCCACTGAAGATCAATTAGCTGACATCTTCACTAAACCACTCAGTCATGAAAGATTTAGCATGTTGAGAACTGAGTTGGGAATGATTGAAATTGACTAAGTATCAAAGAGCGGCTAACTGGAGTAATCAGCTAAGTGACCTAACCGGCTGATTACACCTTTGCCATTACAGGAGATGTAGCAGGTAAGGCAGTGTTACTCAGCAAAGTTAACTTAACTGATTGTTAGGATATGTTAAATAAAGCAGCTCAGTGAAAGATTCACTACACCGGCTAAGTGACTAGCCAAGGCACTCCACCGAAATAAAGACTGGAGTCATGGACAAACTAAAGTGTGAAAAAAATCAAGTTTTATACACGTGGAGAATAAGGAAGTTATGGAGGATTATACTGTGGAAGATTACATACGTGGAGATCTATTTACAATCATAGAGGTAACCATACTATCTATTGAACCACAAACGCCTCGATTCCCAGGATCTAATTATTACTTACCTCAATCCACTCCCCTACTACACTCAAATATCATGATTTATGTACATAAAATGACGCCATTATGTCTTAAAATCCTTCTATATTCAACCACGTTCACACTACACAAATCATCCTATATAAACAACACTTAGAGGTTTTTTAGAAATCTTTACGCTCACTTGCAAATTATAAACCCTTTCTCTTCCCTTGAAAGATCGAAACTTTTCTAAATATCAATCACATTCAACAATGGCTTCATCCTCTACAATATCTCCCACATAAAGATTCTATGAAAAATCGATCATCACTGGATCATTTTTCAAACCTGAACCCTATCTTTCTTTCTATGATATTGATGCACAAGCTCAATGCTTGGTTGATTGCTGCTCAAATCTGGGGTTTAACGACCTTCCTAAACCCCCCAATCAACGGAATTTGCTATGAAAATCTGATTGCATTCTGGGAAAATGTAAAGTTTGTTCCCAGCACAAAGAAGACTGATATCGACTGCATAAAAAGTTCAATCTTTGGGAAAGAAGTAGTCATTACGCCTGGCATTATCAATAGATTCCTACACCAACCTATGATAGGTCCTGCTAATGTAATGTTTGTAAAGATTGACATCAAAAGGTTCTAGACTGAAATATCCAAGAACCCCAAGAATAACAGCAAAACCTACAACCTCCCTAGATCAGCACTCAAACTCCCTTTTGCTGAATTCGCACCGGTCATCAATAAGAACATCGAAGGAAAAAAGGGTCGATAGAAAACTTGACCGAGTTAAGAGTCAAGCTAATGGCAATCATCTACGAAGGTACTAAATTTGACTGGGCAACATTTGTATTCAATAGGCTAAAAGACCAGATTCAAAAGCAAATTGATCTGTCAATCATGGCACCAAGCAAGGGTTTGCGCAAGAAAGGTGATTTCTGGGAGAGGAAATCATATGAGTTCCCTCTTCAACACCTGTTTGACACTTTCAAAGTGAAACCCACAAATATGCAGGCTCCACACAAGTCCAAGGTAATGTTTACCGACATCAAGGCATCTATGAAACCCAAATCCACTGCCGGGAGAAAAAGAAAACAACCTGAAAGCAGTAGATCATGTATAGGATGAAGAACCAGATCACAAAAGGCACACGAAAGCACCTCTGAGATTGGGACCAGCAACTTGCACGAATCTGTGGTAATCAACGATGATATAGCAACGGAGGAAGAGAAACAACAAGAGGACATCACCTATCTAGAAGAAGGTGAGGAAGGATATGTTCTCACTCCATCTGAGGAAGATAAGATGGATGAAGGAGAAGCAGAGACATATGATGATCACTCAGAGGATGACCATCTTGAAGCTGATCCGAAAAACATGGAGATGTCTAATGATGAGCTGACACTTCAAGAGGCACTTTTCAAGAGCATCATCAAAGTTGACGAATAGCCAAGTGAGCCAGCTGATCAAACTGACTCCATTGAACTTGTCAACTCCCTCACTATTGATCAAGGGGGAACACCAATAGAAGAAGTCAAGTCTCTAGCTCATGGCAAAAAGAAAACCTGCCATCTTCTAAAGATGGAGAAGCAAGCATTCCCCATCAACCTCTCAATGATTCTAAAGTTGAAGAGAAAGAAAGAGAGGAGGTGGCAGAAAAAGAAAGTGAAACAGAAGAAGAGAAAGAGGAAGAAGAAGAGGATGTTGGAGTAGCACCAGAGGAGATGGATCCAGAAGGGCTTTTCAATCTGGATATTCAACCGCTGATTATGGACATAGAAAACCAATATCACAACAGGAAAAATCTGAAAGTTGCTTTAAGGAGTGACGCAACCTCCTTAAACAACAAGATTGAAGCCCTCATCAGTCACATCAAGGTACAAGATGAGGTCATGGAAAAACAAGAAAACTTGCTTTGCAACTTACAGCATCTCATTCCCTACCACGTCCAAACAAACCTTGAGTTTCATGCTGAAAAGATTGATACCATTCTCAAACCCTTTGTGGACACTCTAAATGCTCACACTCATCAAATTCAGCATCTGGATGAAGTCATGGAGTACTCTGGCAAGCAACTCAACTTCCTTCTCAAAGTTGGCGAGGCAACCAACAAGATACTGGAGAAAAGATATGGTCCCCTCCCTGAATCTGAAGATGCAATCAGGATTCTTGAAGAACGGTTTGGTGATGCCAAAAAGGGGGAAGGAAGCTCAAAACCTAGAAGCTCTAGTGGAAAGAAGGACATCCCAACAAATAAGGGCAATGACACCAAAGGCAAAGGCATCAGGTTTAAAGTAAAGAAGAAATAGCCCATCTGCTTTATTAACTCTATGTGTCCTTGAGCGTAAATAAAAAGATACATTATCTTACTGCCCTTAAATGGATGAATAAAATTATTCAGCTATATTCTTTTGTTCTATTATGAAAAATTTGGCATACTTATGTTCAGGCTTATGAGGGTTTTGGTATCATCAAAAAGGGGGAAATTGTTAGGAACATTTTGTTATGTTTTGATGATGGCCATACTAGCTGTTATAGCAAGCCTGAAATAAGTTAGAATTCTCTGTATATAAGTTTTTACTTAGAGTCTGACATGTTGTATAAGTTGAGTCAGACAAGTATTGTACTAGTTGGTAGGACGGCAAAGAAAAAACAGATTTTCGGCAGAGTGAAGCCAGTCAAGTACCAGCAGAGCAGCAATGAAGACATTATGGTCTGACTTATAACCAAGGAAGTCTGTGATGACCTTGGATAAGTCTAAATTATGTTTCAAGTAATGAAACTTAATGTTTAAATATGGTGTACACCGATCTCGCTCAAATCAAGGATCGGTGAAGTACAAAGATTCTCCTTAAACGAAAGAATGAAGGAAACAAGTGAATCGGCAAAGTAAACCGACTTTCCCGAGTGAAGACAAAGCGAAGGAAGATCTAAGCGAGTCGGAGGATCGTTGACCGTTCGAGAATGTCCGAGTAAACTTTACCCAATCAGATTATTGAAGTATGAAGAAGATACATAAGATCAAGCATTAAATGCACAATCAATAAAGGATCAATCAAGGATGGATTCTCTGATAAACGTTTGAAGAAAAATCCGATCACTTAAATCAAGGAGAATACAATTAAGAGGGAATCAAGAATAAAATCAAGGATTATTCCTCCATTAATATATAGCCAACGGACGGATATTCAAATCAAGGATAATCAAGGCTATAAATAGAAGGCATTGACGAAAAAATACACACAAGAAGAGAACGAAAAAATCTAAGCAAAAACTCTATCAAAGTTAAAAGCCTTCTATCTATGCTAAAAAGAATATATAGTGATCAACTCAAAACTGAAAGCTACAATTCAAACATCAAGCATTGAGATTGATAAATAAAATTGTGAATCCAATTCACATCAATCAAACAATCAATCGAGCCATCCGAGAAGGAGTTGTGTTTGTGATAGTGAAGGATTTGATCCCAAGAAGCGATGGAAGAGACCGAGTCACCAAGATGCGATCAAGGAGTGATAGTCTTGTAGATTGTGAAGTTTGTGAAGTCATGGACAATCGTCATTGTATCTGTGAAAACAATAGTGAATTCCTCCAATCATCACAGAGAATAGTGGATTAAGGGATTACACCACCCGAACCACTATAAGCTTTGTGTCAATTCACTTTCGCAATTTACCTTGCGCATTCATTTAATTACTATTATATCCTATATCTGTGATTGCCTAAACTACTTTGAAACAACATAGTAAGAAGAGACTTATCCACTTGCCCAAAAGCTTTTAGATACAAGAAAAGTTGTTGAAACTCCACTATAGTCATTCACCCCCCATCTGACTATAGTTTTACCCTTCTCTGGGACCAACACATTCCTAATATACCTAAGAGTTTAAAGAAATAGTTTTGAGTTTATAGTCACCAGCTCGACTTTCTTTAGATCTCCGATCATTCAAGGGTTGGAGCTATAACTCGCCAAGCTTTCGCTCTAGAGGTTTGTACCTTTCTAGAAACCTATTAAACTCTCTTCCTTGCGCGGCTCTCTCTTTTTTCTTGCGTACTGGTTTGCCTCTGTGTCGAGATTTAGACTTTAGACTCAAGGACTCCACATTTCCTTTTTTAAGCTCAAAGCATTCATTACGCAACATGGAAGGACTAGCTTCCGTGAGCATCTTGTTGTGGTCATTCTCTTCTCTCTCTTACAATTTGTCTCATGAATTCCTGGTCAATGGTTTCTACTACAACCTCTCTATGCTTATACTCCTCTATCTCCATAATTTCCACCTTTCCTGAAGCATACGTCATCTTGCAACTCCCCGGCCTATTATCCAGGGGCTCTAAGATTTTGAAAGATACAACATCATTATTCAACCTCAAAGTAATCTCCCCATTATCAAAATCATTGACTGGTGTACTCGTCGCTAAGAAAGGCCTTCCTAACAGAACTGGGGCACTTAGGTCCTATGGTACGTCTATAACCGTGAAATCAATTGGATAACAGAACCCTCCTGCCTTAATCATGCACTTTCTAGCAAACCGGCAGGCATATCTCTAGTTCTATTGACGAAACTCATGGTTTGAGTTTGATTCATAACGAACGGAAGCTTAATCTTTTGGTAGAGGAAAAAATAGTAGAATATTCATATCGAGCCAGAGTCGCAGAGACCTAATCCTAATGATATACCATTAACAGAAATCGGGAGTTAGAACAAGCTAGGGTCTCTTAACTTCACCACGGTGTCTGAGTCTGGGTAATCCTAAGGCTCAGAAAACATCGTGTCAGGATCCTCTTCAGGATCATCAGAATGATAATCCAAAGATGATATTTCAATTATCTCACAAGGGAACTCACCTGGACGATATGCGCTATACTCCTCTAAATTCTTTTCAAGCCCTTGCTTGATTGCTTCTTTCTCTTTTTCCAACCGCTTATTAATAGCTTCATAATGCTCTCTTGTTTCAGATCTAGGGTACATGGAAATTGGTGTGATGTTCAATATCGTTATAGGCATATTGCTTGACTTGTTTTCTCTTTCTCAACTCCGGTTTGATCAAATCTCTAAAGTATTCTGATCTTCTTGTGAAAAAGACAAAATAAAAAAAAGAAAAGGTTAGCAACTTCCGCTTCAGTTGGGTATGATCCGAACTGTTGCGGACCTACTAACTAAAATCAATAGGGAATAACAAAGAATAACAGGGGCTGTCAGAATTCAATTTTCTAGGCCTCGGTAACCCGAGGGTAAACCACGGCAAACCGGCCCTGAAATTTCTCTTTCTGGCAGTTTAACAAGTGCAGGGTTGATCCAGAACAACTCAAGACTCAAAATGAAATAAAATAAAATTAAATAAAAACAACTTCTTAATCAGAATTAAAACATTTATATTTAAAATTGGCCATTGTCCCCGGCAACGGCACCAAAAAATCATGATCGCGTGTAAGTCACTAACGTCGATATTACTTGCAAGAATACTAGGTACATCGTAGTATAGTAAATGCGAGTCAAGGTCGATCTCACAGAGACAATGCAACTATAAGTATAAATGATTCTAACCTAATTAAGAAGCAACATAGTGGCGGTCATGAACCAACAATGAACAATAAGAAAACAAACTTGGTATTTCTCCCCATCTTCTCACCGATCTAATAACTTAGATTAGTTAATTGTTATGTTTACTTCCCCACATTATCTCTTTAAATTAATCATGAGCTTTCGTTTTAATTATCATTATCAGCTACGGGTGAAACTCATACTCCTATCTACTCCGACATTGGTAGTAGAATATCTATATGCAAGCTATCCTCCTTAATTGGTCCGTAATAGCCCATACGCATAAAGAACTAGAATTGCCGATATCGAGCGCTAACTCATACCACTAACCCGCCTAGACAACTGTGGACATTAATCAGCACGTTCCTAGGGTCCATTCAAGACTATGTCCAAAATTAGCACTTCACTATTCGTATTTCATGCCAGTTTACGATTACAATAAGCAGATTGCACAGATCTAACCTATTGTTAATTAAACTTGTCGATCAACGTAGCTGTAGTGAATCCCAGTTTTAGGTTTTTGAAATAATGCCTCGGTAAACCTGTATAGACCGACAGGTTACCGGGGTCAGCATTTCCTATTCCTGGACAATTACGATTATTCTAAGTAAATTATGGTGTCTTTAAACATGCAAATTAACTAAAACACATAAATACGAACAGATTTAACATATTGAAGACAAAAAGGAACGTTCAAAGCTTCATAACTTCAACAACGATGATCCAGCTCAATCTACTCAAGCTAGAGATGATGGAGAAAGGGAGAACACCAGAAATAACTCTTCAAAAGCTTGGAATAACTTTATTTCATCGAAATTGTATAATATAATTGAAAACTATTGAAGAACTCATTAAGAACTGTGTAATAATCTGATAATGCAGCCTTATATGGATACAATGACCGCCTTAAGACTCTCTAAAACCCTAACCGACCTAGATAATACGGCAGAATCAATTTCGTGTCAAACAAGCCACCGGTTTACCGGCCCTAGCCCTCGGTAAACCGGGCCGACTTTTCTCTTTTTTCTTCAATAGGCTTCTTCTTGGACTTTAATCACTTGGCCCAATATACTTCTTTTGGTCCAGATCCATTCTCCAATGCTCTAGATCCGGTACATCCTATAAAACACGCTAAACGAGACAAAACAGTACCAAACCTTTGGGAAAATAACATAGATGCAGAATTACAATCCTGGAAACACTCGCATAGAATTTAACATATATTCCACATAATAATGAGCATATCTATCCTCTCTTGAGTAGAATATGGGATGAATAAGGGTATAATTATTGATACCATTTAGAGTCTTATCAGCTATCCACTTGTTTGAAATTCTATGTGAGCTAACATTATGGATCAGGCATATTTGAATATGTGAATAGAAGAAGTTAAGGTCCACAGGTTAGCTGGATCAGAGTTTCAAGTTCTTACTACACAATAGCTGGAGAAGCTGATGACTGTGTTGAACTATGATTCTTCTGGGCATATAGTCAACCAGATTAATGTTAGAAATGATCATTTTTCACCTGTTCAAGGATCAAGTGACCGTAGTTCAATAAAACTTAACCAATGGATCTCGGACTCTAGTGCCATAGATCACATTGAGTATTTTTGTAGAGAAATTTAGTATTCCCAAGCCCGTGGTTATCATGAAAGTAGGATTACCCGATGGAAATAGTGTTCGTGTAACAAATATAGGGCACTCATCAGCTGAACTTATGTAATGTGCAATATATTCCTACATTTAAATATAATCCTATGTATTTGACAAGTTTCATTAACAATTTTGATTGCGCAACTATCTTCACTGCTAAAAAGTGTGTTTTGTAGGACAACAAGAAGAAAATGATTAGTTAAGCTGAGTTGCACTTAGGACTTTTTTCTGTTACAACATCCTGTGAAGAAATTTGTTGTTGATTGTTTTTGTAATATAGTAGAATATCAAACCTTATCTAATAATGTATATGACAATGTCTTTTGGAATTATAGATTAGGCCATCTACCGGATAAGAGATTGAAAATCAATAGTTCTACTTCAACAGATGTTCAGTGAACATGATCTATGCTTTCTTTGTCCAATGACGAAATTTAAAAAGAAACATTTTCCGTAATGTACTATTGTTTTTAATTCTATCTTTGATCTTGTGCATATTGATATTTGGGGCCCTTTGAGGCATTCTATTGTCAATGGTTAGTTGTATTTCATAACTGTTGTAGATGATTACTCTATATTTACATGGGTGTTTCTTATCAGTTAGAAGTCTGAAGCTTTTGAATTAGTTCAATCTCTTGTTATGTTTGTTTCCACAAAATGTGTGAAATGATCAAAGTAATTAAATCTGATAATGGTGCTAAATTTTAGCGTAAGACATTCTATGAGCCATATGGAATTATCCATCAGACCTCATGTGTCACCACACCCGAGTAGGATGGCATTGTTGAAAGAAAGCATCAACACCTGCTCAATGTTGTGAGATGATTAAGATTTCAAAGCAATCTTCCAATTGAATATTGGGGATTCTGTTTGTTACATGATGTGAAGTTAATTAATGCTACACCTTTGTTTACAGAAAGTACACCACATGAAGTTCTTTGTGGATGTAAACCTTATTATTCTTTATTCAAGGTGTTTGAATGCCTAGTTTTTTATTGCACTCTTCAGCCGTATAGAACAAGATTGATTCCAAATACTGGGCAAGTGTCATCTTGGGAATTCAAACACTTTCGAGGGTGAAATACTTTTGGGTATCACCAACAAAGATATATTTGTTTCTAGGAATACTCAATCTCCTGAGACTTACTTGCCTTTATTTCAACTGGCCTTAGGTAAATCTAGGTAAAATCTTGATATACCATTACCCCTGCCTATTGTGGATAATTTTTATGATAAGCTGAGCAAACCAGCAGTACATCCTGAAGCAGCTAAGGATTCCAATGAAGCATCAGTTCCAGTGTGCCTGGCCCTTGCACCTTTGAAGCTATAGAGATCAACAAGAATCAGAAAGACACCAAACAATTATAAAGGATGTGTCAACACAGTTCCGCAGACTCCACATCTGCTTAGTAAAGTAATGAGTCTAGACAGACATTCAGCTAAGTATGCTAAATATGTCTATGTTAATATAATGCCCTAAACCAAATCAGGTTGGACTAGATCCGACGGAGTCGGGTCATCTCTACTACGTCTTTATGTTTATAAATATAATAAATGGTTTCTCTGTTATATATATATATATATATATATATATATATATGAAAACGTCCCTAGTGTCAAACTGTGATAGAGGAATCATAATAGTTATTATGGTTGATGAGATCTCGACTAACTTTAAAAAAATTTGTTACATAAATGTCTCTAGTCGTATGTTCTATTAAATGGGACATTAATAGTATGGTTAGACTAGCACAAATTAGATATCTTCTATCTTATGAAGAGAGGGATAGATATTGCCTATCAAAGTATAGGCACACATGGACTCTACGTGGACATGTATTATAGAATGTGTGTGTTAAACTTACCCACTTACTTTATTAAGTGTCACACTATGTGACATTTGTGTAATTAGCCTTAGACCAGAGTTTGCATAACATCACAGTGTGGATTGTTATGATTTGACACTATTGAGGATTACCCAAATCTTAGAGCGATCGTGCAATAGTGATTAGGTGTGATATTGAAGCATGCGTAGCATTTATGTCACTCATCCGGAAATAGCCTATCTTAATAGTAGGAGTAAGTATTCAAAAGGTCCTTCTTATAAGAAATGTCTTATTCTCGAAATTCTTTGCAAAGCAAAATTAATGTGTTAGTAAGATATCCAGATTATAAGATATCGCATTTAATGTTTTGACACTCGAGCTACGACTGTATCGATATTATAACAGTGATATGATTCAATTTACACGGTAACCATTTCACATGAAATGTTGTAGTCATAGCACTTGACTCTTTCCAATGATTGGGGGTTGTGAAATGTTGCCAAAAGTAATCACAATCGTTTGGTGTGAAGGGTATTTTGGTAAATAAACTTTATACTTACGGCCAACATATTCGAAAACCTATCGGGTCACAAACATATGGGTAACTAGCCGGAATTAATTTGTTGTTGTATTGATAACCGAATTAGGATTTATTCATGCCAACTATAAAGTGTTACTGTAAAAATTAATATTCTAGTATTTATTTATTATGAATAAAGTATACCAGATATTAATTATAGTATTATACTATGTATTAATATTGGATATTAATAAAAATAAAATATATATATGTGTGTGTGTGTGTGTGTGTGTGTGTTATGTATACATATGATATATATGTGCAAATGTGTGATTGGTATATATTTGGTAATATAATAAAGATATTCTTTTAATATTAGATATTAACGTAAGTCAATTAACATGAACTGATAAAGTTCTTTGATGCATTGTGTCCTTAGCTGGAAGGTTTGGAGTAAGAACTGTAGATACTTCTTCAACTAAGATGTATTGCTCACTTATAACTTGAATCTTGGTCTTAATTAATAAATTGAAGATGAAACCCTAGTCTTCGAGGAATGATCACATGGATAATATAAAATGTACTTACTTAGCACTTGGGATGGCTGAGAGAGGAAATGAATTTGTCCTTCAAAATCTGTGTTTTTGCTTCAGAACTTTGAGAGAATTGAGAGACAATTTTGAGAATGAGTTTACAAGTGAAATGAAGGGAAAAGATGGAACTGGTTTGTTTTTAAGAGGTTGTGGATGAAAGATCTAATTTTCAAGTGTAAGAAATAATTTAGTTATAATGATGAGTGCCAGACTAGCTGTTATAGGGCAAGCAAAGAGACGTCTAGATTTTATGTATTGGTTCACTAGTGTTTGATCCTTGTATAGGTTTGATCAAACAAGCACTGTGAATGGTCAGCTGACTTGCTCAACAGACCAGTCTAGGTTTAGAACTTTGTAGAGTGTCTAGGACCTGATGTGCAAAAGGCTGAGGGTTCAAACTCAATAATGAAGACTGAAGGCTGAGGTTTCAAACTCAGTATTGAAGACATAAAAGCCAAGGGTCAGACTTTTGGTGAGTCAGTGGTGGCCTAAACTGAACTTATATTCCATGTATGGAAGGTCGAAGTTCCCAAAAAGGACATGTGATGAATGGGACTTAGTTATGTTTGAAATTGTGTTCTCTAACCTCACTAAATAAAGGTTAGATGAGAAGCAGTCAGCTGAAGTGTTCAGTCAAGAAACAGCAGACCACAAGTTCAGCTGACCCAGTGCAATACTCAGCAGACCTATCTTCAAGACATCAGCTGAGTATGCACAAACTAATTTAATTCTATTCAAGGAATATTCATGTAGAATTTTAAAGATAAGAATGGATATCAAGAATTGGATTAATCAGTCAATCAAAGGTGGAGATTAAAAGAATGTTTCAAGGATTTCAGAGCCAAATCTAGTGGACCATTTTCATTGCTTGGCAGTCTGTCATGTCAGTAGGACACTGACACTGTCACGGGATGTACAACACAGAATTTCAGGGAATATTCAGAAAAATCCAATAACAGTTGTTTTCAAAATTCAAATTCAAACATTGGATTTTAAACTATAAATAGAAGACTCCTGGAACAAGAAGAATACAAAATTATCAAGTAATGAAGAGCAAGTTACTTTGTTGAATTGATCATTGCATCATGCTGAGCATAACTGCTGATCAAGAATTTCTTCAAGTGTTCTGCATTTAAGTATCATCTAGTGTCAACACTTCAAGAATCTGAGCTGCTGATCATTCCATTGTGATCAAAGGCTTGTTCACAGCATAATTACTTTCTTAATTCACCTCTTTGTTTTACAAAGGAACTTAAAGATAGAGAAGCACTACTTAAGTTTCAAGGAATGTTGTGTTTTGTGGTGGAGCGGGTGAAGAGGCAATACATGGGGAGAACCAATCTACATGTTTCTTAGTATTCAGCTTGTGAAGTGATAGTGATTGATCAAAGACAATCAACCTAGGGATTTTGTAACTGTACCTCAAAAAATATCTAGTTAATTTCCTCCAAAATCACGGGAGAAGAGTGGACTGACACAATTACACCACCTGAACCACTATAAATCTTGCCTACTTTATTTACTCTTTTTACTTTCCGCATTTTATTTATTGCATGTTAAATCACATTAATCTGTTGAACTAGATATTGAACTCACACACTACACTGCTGAGTATCCAATACTAAGTTTCATCAAGTTCAACAAGTAAAGGCTTTAAGTTTATTCCGCTGCACAACCCCAACAGACATTATAGACTGCAGACTATAACTCAAGGGAGGTGTTAAACCTAGAAAAAGTTTTAAGTGTTAAATTTATTCAACACCTCTAAACTTAACTAAATACTTTCAAGGGACAAACAAAAACATATATATGGAACTGTTTGGAGTTTGCCACAATGAATGGTTTTGGTTCTTGAATGCAAGTGCCTCCTTAGCCCTGGTGCCAAACCACCGCAAGGTCGGTAGTCTTAAGGTGTTGGGGCCTGGTTGATGCATCCATTCCATGAGCTCTCATGCATGATGATGATGTAACTTATTTACTTATTTTCTAGATAAAATACTTTGAAGACGTCATTTGGACATGTAAATGATGTAAGCGTAAAAACAGTGTCGGGTACAAAAAATGATACAATTGTTCCTTGTTATGAAATGAGTTTGTAGCATGTGTGGCCGAACGTGTTATGTGTGTAGGGGGATTCTTCCCCAATGAGATTCGATATTGTTATATCATTCAAACGATATAGTTTTTCCGTTAACAAATATAAAAAAGTAATTGGTGTGTTAGATTGATCATCATTTTTACTCTAGTACAACAACCGAATAAATTTTCTGAATCCGGCATGATGTGTTTGTACATGGTGTCATACATGGGCAGATGTATGTAGGACAAGAGGGTCAGGTGACCCCACAAAGATCCGAGAAATGTTTTAGTATTCGAATTAAAACGATGTACTTTTGTTATTTAAATATGTCGTTTTGTTGTTAATAAATATAGTTTCAGACTCCGTTGACCCCACTGTAACAAAGTTTTAGATAAAAAATATACTTATACCGTCCGGTAACCCTAATAGAAAAAAATTTTGGATTCGCCCCTAGTGTGATAGATTCATTTATATATATGGTGTACCTTGTATTACCCTGAAATTACAAGAAGGGTATAAGCGTAAATAGGAATTTAATTTATTTATTTCCTATTTTATTTTTAACCTAATTAATTAATTAAAAAGGATTAGTTAATTAAAAAGGATTTTAATTAAGTAAGTATTTATGGAAAATAATCCCATTATTTTTTAAATAATCATGTCGGCAGTTTTATGAGGAATTACGTAGAGAGGCGACACAAGAATAGAGTGTGAAGCAGGAAGGAAATCTTCAATCACGAGGCTGAACGATTGATTATTTGTGCAGACAACAGTAGAAGAAATTGATCACTGGGAAAGGACGATCGTTCCCACGGTTTTTGTTTTCATACGGTAAATTTTCGTTCTAACCCTAAAATCTAGTTTCGCTTACCTTCTAGAGAATAACTAGTTTTGGGTAGATTAGAGAGTTACCTAATCGTAGTGTAATGCCTAATTATCGTAAGATGTTCGTAGAAGTGGTTGGAATCAAGGATTGAAGCTCTTTTACATTTCGTTTTGCTTTCAATTCCACTTTTAGAAATCGCAAATGTAAGGGGGTAATTTTCAACGGATTGTTGCTATTTTATTAGTTATTGTAACGCCCCATTCGAACATCGAGTCCATATCCGGAAAAGAAACGTTCGGCACATATAATATTACATAAATCAATATGTAAGCCTCTACTACGTCGTATCGAGTTTAGCATTAACGGAAGCTAAAAGACTCGGGTAATTTTTTTTATTAACAATAATAGAAATGCAACAATCTAAAGATAGAAAGGTAACTTGAACAACCACGATATTATAAACTTTACGAAAGTACGAAGTCTACCAAAAGTACACCAACTTGTCTTACAAAAAATCTTTCTCATAAATGTACATCAAGTCTTGCATAATTAAAACAACATAGTCTTGTACAATTCAAATAAAAGATAATAAAAGCATCAACGCGACATCTTCAAATGTCATCCTCGATATCCTCATGAAACTGATAATCCACCTGTTTATCTTCTCATCCCCAAACACACAAAACAATATGCATTGGAGGTAAGTACAAAGGTACTTAGTACAAGATTGAAGCTATTGTATTAATCAAGAGTATAAAGTATCAATTATGTTTAAGAGGTTATCTTTATGAAACCAACTCAATCTAGGGTTCATTTCATGCTCATCAAAATGTCATGACTAACCATTTCTGGCTTAGCTTATCTTTGTTATACCTGCATCCAAGGGCACTACGCATGGTGTATATCCACCACAATATATCTTTTGCCACCTAGGAATGGATCACACTGATAGCCTCGGGTTTAACCCGATAATGCACGCGTTCGGCGAAGTTCCTCTACCCGAAGCCTTTCATAGGCCAGTAGAGTAATTCACTTTTACTGACCGCCCACAAGTCGCGATATAGCCTTGTGCCTAACCAAGAATGGCATGGTATTTAATCTTTTACTAAACAGTTATGTATTTATTAAACATTAACTAACCACCTATGTGTTTTCAAGGTAAACCTCACCTTAACCGACTCTACTCCCTCACTTAATCATCTAGACACAACTTCCTATCACATACATAGACATTGGTGAATGCTAATTCACCAAAGCACAAGCCTATCATGCCCTTCTAATGGTCCCAAACTTCAACTCCCTTTAACAGTACATTTGGTGCTGGAACTAAACACATCAGAAACTCATTCAAGGATTGCTTATTTTTATTTAATGTTATTAGATCAAGAAAAAACACTTAAAACTCAACACATAGCTCAAAACATTCTTTTTCCCAAAAAGAAAGTCAATGCGTGCACATTCACTGGTTCAGAGACCTCATTTTTCATCTTGATCAACCAATGCGTGTGCATTGTCTGCAATGCGTACGCATTGCCTGTGCTGAAAACATCATGAACCAACCTAAAGCAGGAATGCGTGCGCATTCAAGTTAATGTGTGCACATTGGACATGCTGGAATCATCATGTTCAACTCTGAACCAATAATACATGCGCATTGCTACACAATGCGTACGCATTCAACCTGGGCAAGCCCTAAACATGATATTCAACACGTCTCTCAATTCTACAACTTTTCCAAACATGTTCTACATCAATTTAACAACAAAATAGTAGCAAATATAACACTTTAACATACCACATCGTAGCACATTGGTCTATCATCAAAACACAAGTTATCTTACACCAAAACAACTCCAATCTCATAACCAAACTCTATAACACTTGATTTAACACAATAGGAAGATCTCTTACTTGTTTCAAGCACAAAACACAGCAAACTTGAAGAAAAGACTACAACGAAACCTTTAAACTCCACAAAAACCTATTTGATCCAAAACCATTTCAAGAACAAGTTAAGATGAAGGTTTCTAAACATCTACAACTACGAATTTCACCGGGAAGACAACAAACTTGAACAAAACAGCCTTTAGGCCGACTTTCATACCTTGATAAAACCTGATGAACATTGTATCAACACGATCCTCATTCTCTCATGATTCCGGTGTCCTACTTTGATCTAAAAAACACTAAGAACTCACTTAGAATTCTGAAAGAGAAGTTTTTCTCTTTTCTTTTTCTCTCAAGTTGTAGGAAATTTGTTTTCAAACTTCTGACAGGATTTCCTAATTAGTGGGGAGGTTATTTCCTTAATAAAACCTCCCACTAGCTATTTAGTTAAACCTTCTTACCTTTCCTTTAATTACAGTTTAGTCCTTAAGGACAAATATACACATATCTAGCTTTGTATATATATATATCAAATTATATTTTCTTTATTCCATAAAAATAGAATGAATCTAATATTTTGTTTTCACAAAATGACACGTCTTCTCTTTCCTGAAAATTGGAATATTACATTCCTCCCCCCTGTAGAGGAGTTTTGCCCTTGAAACTTGAACATACCTGGTAAAATCAAAAAATTCTAGGAACTCGGTGATCATATCATCTTCCACTTCCCAAGTTGCTTCGTTTGGTGAGTGATTACTCCATTGAACTAACACCAAAGGAATCATCCACCTCTTGATCGTCTTTTCCTATCTATCCAAAATCTTAACTGGTTTCTCATCATATGCGAGGTTATCTTGAACGATTTCCAGATCATCTCTAGCTTCATCATTCAAATTTGTCAAACACTTCATCAACATCGAGACATGAAACACATTGTGAAATCTTGACATAGACTCTGGTAATTTCAACTCGTAAGCAAAAGGTCCTACTCTTTCGGTGATCTCGAAAGGTCCAACATACCGTGGACTTATCTTTCCTTTTTGTCCATACCGTTTGACTCCCTTCATTGGTGAAGCCCTCAAGTAAACTCTATCACCGACATCAAAATCTAATGGTCTTCTACGAACATCAGCCCACTTTTCTGATGATCTTGAGCTGCCTTCAAGTTCCTCTTTACCAACAAAACTATTTCCTTATCTTGCTCAACTAATTCTAGCCTGGTGAGTTGCTTCTCTCCAACTTCATCCCAAAACAGATGCGTTCTACATCTTCTACCGTACGATGCTTCAAATGGTGGCATACCCAAACTTGCATGATAACTGTTGTTGTAGGCAAACTTAGCCATGGGTAGGTAATCATCCTATGATCCACCTACTTCCAAAACACATGCTCTTAACATATCCTCAAGTGTTTGGATTGTTCTTTCCGATTGTCCATCCGTTTGAGGGTGAAAAGATGTACTCAAAGCCAAAGTTCTACCCAAAGCCTTTTGTAAACTCTTCCAAAAGTGACCGATGAACCAATTATCACGATCTGAAACTATTGATATAGGTACTCCATGCAACCTCACTATATTATCCAAATATAGTGTAGTCATCTTTTTAAATGACATATCAACTTTTGTAAGTATGAAATGGGCTGACTTTGTCAATCTATCAACAATCACCCAAATCATATCATGACCACTCTTTGATCTTGGAAAACCGGTGATGAAGTCCATGGTGATCTTATCCAACTTACACTCGGGGATGTCTAAAGGTTTTAGCATACCTCCTGGTTTCCTATGTTCGGCTTTTACCTTCTGACACGTATCGCATTCTGACACCAACTTTACTATTTCTAGCTTCATAGAAGGACACCAAAAGCGTTCCATCAAGTCTCTATACATCTTGGTAGCTCCCGGGTGGACTGCAAAAGCTATCATGTGTGCCTCATCCATAACTATTTGGCTTAAGTCCCCGGCATTCGGAACACTCAACCTATCTTGGTACCAATGATTCCCGTTCTTGTCTAGCATATAACCAACTGTAGGCTTCTCCCAAGAAACTTGCTTCAAATCAACCAACACCGTATCTTCATCTTTTTCACCCCGGATGTCATCCATCAACTCTGACCTTTCTAAAAACGGAGCCACAATCTGACGGTTTCCACACTGCTCAAAACACCAAATTATCAGCCCAATTAAGTATTCTGTGGCAACTTCAACCCCTAAAACCGTAGACCCTGGTCTTCTACTTAACGCATCCACAACCACATCCGCTTTACCCGGATGGTACTTGATTTCCATGTCATAGTCTTTCACAAACTCTAACCTTCTTCATTGCCTTATATTCAGATTTTCTTGCATAAAGAAGTACTTTAAGCTATTGTGGTCTATGAAGATTCTTTCCTTGACTCCATATAAATAGTTCCTCCAAGTCTTTAAGGCATACACTACTGCTGCCACTCTAAGTCATGTGTCGGGTAGTTCTTCTCAAGCACCTTAAGTTGTCTAGATGCATAGGCAATAACATTTCTGCCTTGCATCAACACACAACCCAAACCCTATCCCGAAGCATCGGTGTAGATGTCATAGTTGTCAAAGATTTCTTGAACCGCCAAAACCGGTGCTGATGTCAACCACTCCTTTAGAGTTTAAAAAGCTCTTTCACACTCATCCATCCAATAAAATTTCACATTCTTTGGGTGAGTTAGGTGAGTGGTGTAGCTATCTTAGAAAAGTCTTGCACCAACTTTCAATAGTAACCTACCAAATCCAAAAAAACATCTTACTTCTGATACTGTGGTAGGTCTGGGCAATTTCTCAACTGTTTCTATCTTCACCGGGTCAACTTGTATACTATCCCCAGATATCACATGTCCTAGAAAACTGACTTGATTCAACCAATACTCACACTTCGAAAACATAGCTAAAAGTTGTTTCTCTTTCAACGTCTTCAAGACGATTATTAAGTGTTCTTCATGCTCTTTTTCATCCTTTGAGTAGATAAGGATATCATCTATGAATACTATCATGAACTTATCCAAATATGGCATGAAAACACGCTGCATCAAGTCCATAAAAGTTGATGGAGCATTAGTGACTCCGAAAGGCACAACCAAGAACTTATAATGTCCATATCTTGTACTAAACATTGTCTTAGGTATATCTGCTACTTTTATCTTCAACTGGTGGTAACCTGACCCAAGATCAATCTTGGAAAACACTTTCTTACCTTGCAACTGATTGAACAAATCATCAATCCTTGGTAGGGGATACTCATTCTTGTTGGTGAGATTGTTCAAAGCCCTATAGTCGATACACATCCTCATGCTATTGTCTTTATTTTAAACAAACAAAATAGGGGCTCCTCATGGAGATGTACTTGGCTGAAATATATTCCTTTCTAGCATATATTTGAGTTGAGCCTTCAACTCTTTCAATTTAGCTGGGGCCATCGTATAGGGTGCCTTAGCAACCGGTGCCGTTCCCGGTATCAACTTGATTTCAAATTATTCAGCTGGGGCCATCCTATAGGGTACCTTTCCTAAGGGTGTAGTTATTCTCATAGGTTCCTTAAAGTTTCTGAAGGTAGATTCAGTTTCTTAGCAATCTTAGTCAACTCGAAAGTATTAGACGCTCCAGTATCAAACAAAGTTGTAACTACTAGATCTTCTAATATTATCGTACCTATGTTAAGGGTGAAAATCTATGTTTTATTATGATATATTTTACGGTATTTTCCCTTTTAATTGGATTGATTGCATAATAAATGGCCCTCATATGGAAATATTGAGCATACTAGGTTTTTAAGGACTTATTCGCAATATTGAATAAATTATGTGTTTTCATCATGAATTATAATTAATTGGACTTTATTACAGTTTGCGATGTTTACCATGTGTTACAGGTATGATTATTGTGCTCAAATGATGATCAAAGGAGATAAATTTCGAGCTACAAAGGTTTAAGGAAGAGATAATGACCGAGTGGAGAGAAGGAAAGAGATAAAGATGCAAAAATCGCATTCAAGTCATTATGAACGTTCGTCCATGCAGCGTCCATATCGAACGAACGTCTGAAATACCGAACGGGCGTCCATGGAAACAATCTTGATACAGAGAGTCTGAACGGAGTTTGAACGAGCGGCTGAGGGGAGTTCAGAAATACCGAACGAGCGTCCACTCAATTGAACGAGCGTCCGGAATGCCGACTTAGTGAAACCGCCTCAAATCCCTATAAATACTTGCCTATTTTCACACATTGACACACGAGTTTTTACAATCTTAAAACCCTAAACCCTAGGGGCGGCTTTGCCTGCGGTTTTACACTTTTTATTTCCAGTTTTATGCAACTTTAAATTCAATCAAAGTAGGCTAGTTTTATGCTGTTTTTATACATTGCTGAGTTGCTGAGGATGTTCAGAGGCTAGAACCTCCATCAAACGAGAGTTGTGAAGCCATCAACGTGAATTGATCTGTTTATCTCGATTATTACTGTGAGTATTTATGTATGGTTGTTTCTTATTCATGCTTTACTCATGTTTTTAGTGCACTATATCGGAAGATTGCATGTTTTTGATTGTGTTTATGCTTGACGGGAGTCATGTTAAACCTGTAGATCACCATGAATAGGAATAGTTTTTGAATCTATAGTAACGGAAGTTTTTGGTTCGATCACTAGGTTAAACATAAAAGTTGACATCTTTGGTCTTTTAAACGCGTTAATCTAGCATTGGAAGATACTAGGTTAATAGATGAAATACCTAAGGAATTAGGATTTCATGTTTAGAGAAGGTGAATCACAACTTCAGTAAATACCACGTAAAATCGAGATAGGAGATCAATGCATGTTGATAGGTGGATCAATCCTCGTTTGTCTTTTATAAACTTGATTTACAATCCTCATAGCTTAGTTTAGATTAGTTAATCTATTTTCCTGCACTTTTAGTTTATTTTATCGCTTTCAAATCTCTCCTAGCATTGGATTAATCTCCTCTGTCTAGTTATTTTCTGCATATTTGTTTAGATAGTTATTCGTTAGGTTAGTAATCGTGACAATAATTAGTTAAAAAACAAAAGCTAGGGTTAACATTCGTCTAGTTCCCCGTAAGATCGACCCGGCATAGCCTCTGTACTACGATCCTTGCACTTGAGGTTAACCGGTTTTATTACTTGTTTATTTTGTATTAATAAAATCCGTGACAACCTAAAATGTAAACTTCATTTATTTAAATACAATTATAACATGATTTAACGTGCTATAACAATATTTTAATAACATAGAATAAACAAATTAAAAGTACCGAAATAACATTGTCATCAGGCTCCACGAACTCAACATCCACAGCAAACACACAAACCTGCAGACATGAACTTCCCTTTCTATTCCCTTGATTATGTTTCCCTTTATTTTCCTTGTTTGGACAGTTTCTTGCAATGTGTTCTGGATCCCCGCAAAGGTAGCAGCCACTTGCACTTGCTCGGCACTCACCGGCATGATTCCTATTACACTTTGAGCAAAGTGGTGCACTAGTCGTTGGAGTGGATTTCAATGGTACAACTGTCTTCCTTGCATTCTAATGGGGGGCTGTACGGTTGCTTCCTTGACTTGTACCAAATCTTCTCTTAACTCCTATGATTACCGATGGCCTATTCTTGAATGTTTCGACCTCTATAGCCTTGCTCAAGAATTCTGCCATGTTCCTTGGTGTAGCACCCATCATACCGGCCTAAATCTCATGGGATAAACCATTCCTATACAAGGCCATCTTCTTCTCCTCAACTCGCATGATCTCAAAGATAAAACCTTCCTAACTGTTGAACTGATTAGTGTATTGAGACACGGTGGTGTGCATACCTTGACTATCCCTCAAAATCCTACTTGATTGATTCGCTTGAACCGCTGGAGGGTAGTACTCATTATAGAAAAGTTCCTTAAACTCTTTCCTATCCGTAAATTTGCCTCGGCTACTCTCTATGGCGTCAAACCAACTTTCTACTGTATTCAACAAGAAGCCTGTAGCTAACTGAGCCATCTCAATTTCCAGTACATTCACATTTCTACATGCTTTTTCAAAGCTCCTTAACAACATCTCAACCTTGATTGGTTCCACATTTCTGTAGCAGTCTTGCATACGGTTCCTTTTAAACCTAGTGTACCAATCCATAGGTGGTGTCTGCTAATAAACTTGAGGTCCAACTGGAGGGTAAGCTGGTGGGTAACCGTAGGGTGCTTGTGGTTCTTGTGGTGGATAAGGTGGTGGATATGGCTATTGAGGTTGTGTCACGGGTAGTGCTTGTTGATAATGGTGGTACCTTGGATGGTGTTGGAGTATGGTATGGCTGATGTAGTCCATAATATGGGTATCCAAAGCTATAGTGATGGTCAAACCGTGTTGATGGAGGTATTGTAGGTTGAGGTGGTTGACTTATGGGTGGAGAATAGAAGGTCTATTGTTCTGAAGGGTAGGCTGTAGTTGGGGGATAGCTTGTGGGTGGTGGTGGAGAATAAGCAAAACCTGCTGGAACATCACTTACTATGGTAACCTGAACTGAGCCTCCCACATGCCAATGTGGAGGTTGCTCCTGTTGAGCCCACAGTGTCTGATTCTGTTGTGGTGGAACATTAAGTCTTAACACCCTACTCCACACCACTATTGTAGGGCTGCGTGCCTCTCGTCTAACCCTGAAACTCTTGGCCCCATGAACACTTTTCTCGTTGTCACCATTCTGAAAGATCTAGAAAATCATGAGGTTACTGGGTGATCAAAAGAAATTTATCTCAAGAAAGGAAGCCTAAAGGACGCTTCGCTCTGATACCAACTGTCACGCCTCATTCCCGGACACCGAGTCATCTCCGGAAAAGAAACGTCCGGCATATATAATATTAAATAAATCAATATTATATGTAAGCCTCTAGTACGTCGTATCGAGTTTAGCATTAGTGGAACCTAAAAGACTCGGGTATTTTTTTTAATAACAATAATAGAAATGCAACAATCTAAAGATAGAAAGGTAACTTAAACAACCACGATATTACAAACTTTACGAAATTATGAAGTCTAACAAAAGTACACCAACTCGTCTTACAACAAAGCTTTCTCATAAAAGTACAACAAGCCTTGCAATATTAAAACAACATAGTCTTGTACAATTCAAATAAAAGACAATAAAAGCATCAACGCGGCATCCTTAAATGTCATCCACAAAATCCTCGTTAAACTCATAATCCACCTGTTCATCTTATCATCCCCAAACACACAAAAAAAATGTGCATTCGAGGTAAGTACAAACGTACAAAGTAAAATATTGAAGCAATTGTATTAATCAAGAATATAAAGTATCAATTATGTTTAAGAGGTTATCTTTATGAAACCAACACAATCTAGGGTTCATTTCATTCTCATCAACATGTCATGACTAACCGTTACTAGCTTAGCTTATCTTTGTTATACCTGCATCAAAGAGCACTACGCAAGGTGTATATCCACCATGAGATATCGATTGCAACTTAGCAATGGATCACATTGATAGCCACGGGTTTAACCCAATAGTGCACACGTTCGGCGCAGTCCCTCTACCATTCAGCCGTTTATAGGCCAATAGAGTTATTAACTTTTACTGACCGCCCACACATCGTGATATAGCCTTGTGCCTAATCAAGAAGGGCATGGTATTTATCTTTTACTAAACGATTATGTATTTATTAAACATTAACTAACCACCTATGAGTTTTCAAGGTAAACCTCACCTTAACCGACTCTACTCCCTCACTTAATCATCTAGACACGACTTCCTATCACATACACAGACATTGGTGAATGCTAAATCACCACAAGCCTATCATGCCCTTCCAATGGTGCCGAACATCAACTCTCTTTAAGAGTACATTCGGTGCTGCAACTAAACGCATCTGAAACTCATTCAAGGCTTGTTCATCTTTATTTAATGTTATTAGATCAAGAAAAAAAACACTTAAAACTCAACACATAGCTCAAAACATTCTTTTTCCCAAAACCAGGGTCAATGCGTGCGCATTCACTGGTTCAGAGACCTCATTTTTCATCCTGATCAACCAATGTGTGCGCCTTTCCTATGCTGAAAATATCCTGAACCAACCTGAAGCAGGAATGTGTGCACATTCAAGTAAATGTGTGCGCATTCGACATGCTGGAACCATCATGTTCAACTCTGAACCAACAATGCTTTCGTATTGCTACACAATACGTACGCATTCCACCTGGGCAAGTCCTAAACAAGATTTTCAACACTTCTCTCGATTCTAGAACTTTTCCAAACATGTTCTTCAACAATTTAACAACAAAACAGCAGCAAATATAACCCTTTAACATACCACATCGTAGCACATTGGTCTAACATCAAAACACATTAAATTTTACGCCAAAACAACTCCAATCTCATAACCAAAATCTATAACACTTGAATTAAAACAATAGGAAGATCGCTTACATTTTTAAAGCACAAAACAGAACAAACTTGAGGAAAAGACAGAAGCAACACCATCAAACTCCACATAAACCTATTTGATCCACAACTAATTCAAGAACTAGTTAGGATCAAGGTTTCTAAACATCTATAACTACGAATTGCACCAAGTAAACACCAAACTTGAACAAAACTTCCTTTAAGCCGACTTTCATACCTTGATAAATCCTGATGAACTTCGTATCGACACGATCCTCATTCTCTCACGATTCCGGTGTCCTACTTTGATCTCAAAACCACCAAGAACTCATTTAGAATTCTGAAGGAGAAGTTTTGCCCTTTTCTTTTGCTCTCAAGTTGCAGGAAATTTCTTTTCAAACATCTGACAGGATTTTCTAATTAATGGGGATGTTATTTCCTAATAAAACCTCCCACTAGCTATTTAGTTAAACCTCCTTATCTTTTCTTTAATTACAGTTTAGTCCCCAAGGACAAATATACACATATCTATATATATATATATATATATATATATATATATATATATATATATATATATATATATATATATATATATATATATATATATATATATATCGATTATTTTTTCTTTATTCCATAAAATAGAATGAATCCAATATTTCGTTTTTAGTAAAATGACACATCTTTTTTTTCTTCGAAAATCCGAATATTACAGACATGATTATGTTTCTTTATTTTATTTTTAGGTTAGTGTGCATGGGAAATTGCCGAAAGGGAGAAGAGAGAAAATAGGACTTTGTTCTATGTTAATGCATGATGCTACTAGTGCCGTAGGAAAAGGAAAAAAACAAGAAAAAAAATTAATAATATAAAAATAAGAGGAATGCAATATATGTAGAGTCTATTTGCAGGCAAAATTTACATGAACGCAATATTTGCAGGCAACTCCAGGTGGGGAAAAAAAGAAAAGAAAAAAAAAAATGGTTATATATGTAATCTATTTGCAGGAAAGAAAATGAATTATTAATATGGTTGATTTAATAGATATTATTATGTACTGTAGGTATTTTTATTTAATATTTATACTAAAGGTTATACACAATAAGTACTATGGTTATAGTAAAATTGTGGTATATTACAGTAAAAGTGTATTATATGAATTTTGTGTTTAAATGTATTTCACGATACGATGTGGCTTGTATGTTGTTTTGGAACATTATATGTTAATTTACAATATCTAACTACGACTTTTTGTAGCCTTGGCGCAGCACCACAATTTAGACTCACAGCAGGGAGAAGATGGGAGCACCAAAATGCGCTGTTTAGTCCTTGTGGAATATTGACTTAGTAGTCAATGATCTCTTTACAACGTGCTAGGTAGTGTAATTAGACGTCTAGGACTAGTAGTCCATAGGAAGCCTTTTTATTTTAGTTTTTATTTTTTTTAAGAACTTGTAATTTTATTGAATGATCGAAAGATTACAAGTTTTTTGCCATCCATGGCCTCCTCACTCCGAAAGATGTCATCAATATGCTACCCCACCTCCTTAAAACCCTGGTCCGAAAAAGCCTATGTTGGGAAAAATCTGGTGCCAGGGAAAGAGTATGGGCCTCACACATTGGCAAAAAACAGCCCAAAACAGGAAAATTCAAAACTGTAACATATAAGCATGTACACCCTATAAAGGAAAAGAGAATGCACTGCACCCTATTCTTTAAACGAAACTGCTGCATATCTTCAATCAATCCTGCTTCTTGTGATAGCTCTTGTTGTGGGAGAGAATAAACTCCTTTGATATAAGCCTTCCAAGCTATGATCCACTGCAATGTAGGAGCCATATACCCTTCTAGGAGGTCCGATTCTCCGCGAATCCTGGATCTGACATAGACAAAAACACTTGTTCTGCTCATACAGAAGAGAATAATGAAGCAAAATATGATGGAAATATCAAAAATACAACCTGGTTTGCACCCTTCATGAAGTAAATTCTGAAGGGTGCTTCCAAGAGAGACAACCATGTACAAAAGCATCTCTATCATTTCTATCTGATATGAGGCATCTGCAGCAAATCTTCATGAAGGATGAGTCTCAGGGCTTTATCAACTCCATGCTTGCTTATGATTTTGGATTGCTGTGTGGTAGTAGCTTGTTTGGCCAGAAAATCTGCAGCCATGTTCCCTTCTCTATAAATGTACTTAATCTGGAATTGATGCTGTTGTATCACGGCAGACATCTAGGTAATAACATCATTTTGCTGCCAAGGAACCTGAGCAGAACCACAAACCATATCAACTAGCCGGATAACCTTCCCAAGAGCTCCATTGATGGGTGTGTTCCACCAAGCTTGTTGAACTTCTAGCACAGAGGAAGCCGTAGGGGAAAACTGGAGAGCCTTTTGAAAAAAACCTCCAAACTGATTTTGCTCTGGAGCAGGCCCAGAATCCATGATTAATTGTATCCTCCTGATAACAGAAAGGGCATTTAAAAGGCCCATAAATCCACAATTTGGTAAGCTGATCTGCAAATGGCAAAAGATCATTACAGATTTGCCAGTGCAGTATGGAGATCTTAAGTGGAATATATGGTTTCCAAATTTCACCTAGCTCATATAAAGATCCTCTTTTAGCTCTGATCACTTCATATGCTGAGGAAACAGAAAAGCAACCTGAACTGACTGGAGTCCAGACCCATTTACCAATAGGTTTAGTCAAATAGGTCATATGTTGATCCTTATACTCTTGAGCAGGACCTAAGAGTTTCCAAGCATATAGCTTATATAGGGGATAGGACCGTGACATTACTTTTTTGGCCCACAAGCCCTGTTGGTGATGAATCTTCCACCACATTTTAAAGGCTAGTGTAGCCTGGAAGGCTCGATGTTTCTAATTCCAAGGCTATTTTTAGTAGTAGGGAAACATATTTTGTCCCAGCTTCTCCAATCCTTAGGAAGCCTTTATGTGAATGAATCAGATGGTTAGATATAAACTCGTAAATACATATGTGGATGTCTAAAAGCTAAAACATCAATATCATTGGTGAGGCACATTTTTTATATCGAAGCATGGGACGCTTACTACTCATACAGGACAACGCGTAACTCCCACATGGAACACGAGTCCATGCCCCCAGAGCGGTGCAAACCATGTTGTGGTGCATTTAATTTCACCATGCATAGAGTCCTTTGGTATTGATGTAACAAACATATGTGTGCGAGGAAGGACTATATGATCTAGTAGAAGGTGAGTGTGATCTCAATTACAACCTATATTGTAGCGATTGTAGACATTATCTTGATGTATGTTATATATATATATATATATATATATATATATATATATATATATATATATTGTGTATCTGTTTCTTCTTCCCTTTACTAAGTACGTAAGTACTTACCCCTTCTCTCTTTATTGTCCCTACCCCGAGAAGGTGGTTGTCAGGATGATGAAGATTTTGGTAATGACGATGGAGTTGGCGGAGCTCACGGTTCAGCTCTAAAGTTACGATGGCTTGAACATTTATTTTATGCAATTTATTATTCCGTTTTGAGAGATAGACTTTAGTATCTTTTTAGTTCAATTGGTTTGTAATAAGTCACAACAACATTTATTTCGTTGTTTTGTCAGTCAGTTTGCTTAGACGTAGATTTTGGGACTTGGTGATCCGTTGTTTGTCGTTTGACATTCTTTTATGAGTTATTTTTTAGTTTTAATTTAATCTTCTTTTACTCTAATTGATTGTAACAAGGCTTATGTATATATTACTTTTGACGATTTAAAATTTTAATATATGCATGCCGGGCGTTCATTCTGGATAAGGACTCGGTATCTGTGACAGGGGGGTCACAGTTGGTATCAGAGAATGTTCCTATCTTATGTCTAAGTTCATAGATTAAGTTTAATTTTAAAAGTCTCTCTACCAGCTTAGCTGGCCGTTTCTTCTTGACAGATGGCGAAGAAAACTAAAAGGAGCACTAGTAAGTTCGTTTGTTAAGCAATCAATCTTTACGGATGAAGTTTTTCTTTACTGTGATCTCTCCACATCCTTTTAAACTTCAATGTCAAAGCCTACACTTTGGGTTGACCTATTCTTGTAGAGAATACACTCCCTTTCTTCACCATTTCTTGTTTTGTGTTTACCAAAATTCTTTGACTTTTCCTTGATCGAGATGGGTTCCGTACAAACTCCATATACAATTCCATCTTTTCCAAATACTTCTCACTCTTTCAATCACCGGTGTTAAAGGTTTCTTGCTTTGATACATGGTTTCCATTGTCCTTCGAGTTAACGTTATTCAACACGGGTGAATGCTTTTTGTATCCCTATTTTCCTTTCATGTAAAACAATTTCCCCTGCTCCAAAAATTCTGAAAGTTGTCATCGAGTTATACCACGTTTTGTCTACGCCAGACACTCGGTCCATAAAATCTGCAGTAGTGCACTCACTTATTCATCTGTTTTCAACGGGTTAAATATCTTCAAATGACCCAAATTTTTGACATGTTGCTGAAAACACTTTTATCTACAACTTTCCTTTTGGAATTAAGTTCAAATTACTTTTCTTTTAATCACAATCTGAAATTCAAATCAGTGTTAATTAATCTGGAAATTCTGACAGCTTGTGCACTCGGCAAAAATAATTGTTTTTTATCGACTTCTTCTCCTTCACAAATTCTAATATTATTCTGTCTCCTTGGAAACTCCAGTATCTAAATATTTTATCTTTTGATCGTGCTCAAATTACTTTTGATTTGTGTTGTACGGGTTGATAATGACAAGTCTAGAGTAAATATCATACACAACAACCTAAAAGGAATCCACACCCCTTGACTTAAGGTTTGGGCTAAGAGAGTAATAAGTTATGATTTTTATGTTCTAGAAGTTTCCCTGAAGTTTGACCTTCTTCTGGGTTAAGGCTTTTAGTAGGATGTTTGTAAGGCTAACGTTATGGTTTCTTTTGCAGTTATATACAAGCACCAAGACGCTGCCTTCCAGTATACCACGCTTGAAGTTCAAACCTTTTTACGCCTTTCTTTGATCATGCCATTCCCAGTAAATTACTACCACAGTCCCAAAATGTAAGTCCATTTGGGGTTTTTCACACAGATTAAAAAAGTTAGTTAAATTGGTTGTATGTCATTGATTTTGATGAAAATGTCTTAAATAACATTTCATTGTCATTAATGTAAAATAGTGGAAAGTGGGTGGATAAATAATAAATGAAGGGTAAAAGGAGAAAAATATAATAAATGCTTCATTGGTTATCTAAATGGACTTATATTTTGGGACAAAACCAAAAAGGTTAATGGACTTACATTTTGGGACGGAGGTAGTACTTCCCATTTGATTCCTCACTTGAGGTATTTGAGTTCAATAACTTCTCGCCATGTTCTGTCAGAATTATCTTAGAGGCATATCTTCATAAGTTCTTCCTTTGAACAAGTTCTTACCTTCTTACCTTCCAAATCTATGAAGCAAGTCCTCTCTAATTTTGTATTATTTCACTCCTATTCCTTCTTTCAAATTCAATTTGATTAAACATTCTAATGTCAAAATATTCTCCTTACTTGAGTTCATTCTCAGCTTCCCTCCTAAGGGTAGTGTCGACGTTGTAACTTTTTCACCTAATGCCGCCTGTTCTTTTATTGTATGCATATCTTCTTTTTGCCAGTCAAAATTTTAAGCCTAATATGACATCCCTTTTCAGTTACTTAACTTTATGGAAAATTATGTTACACCAGTTTCAGGCAGACGGTAATCGTTGCCAAGATGTCTTCTAGGCCATTCCGTCCGGTCAACATTCGAGCTCCAAAATTTTATTAATTTCAATCCAGATTAATGCACCTTGTGCATTTTAGCTTAAATCCCTTTAAGGCCATTTAGAGTCATGAACCGCTTGACATACATTTTGACATTCCCTCTTTTGTCTTGGCGTTTCTATCACAATTTCGTTACACTGGTTGAAAATCCTATTTTGTTTTAACCTTTTCATTCCCTCATAAGGAATAACCTTGAGCATTTATTATTTGGCATTGTACTAGTGCTATTGAGTAGTGCAACCTTGAACCCTTGAATTGGATCATCAATGATCTTTCACACTTCGTTTGAAAGTTTGGACTAATTCAATGAAATCAAACTTTATCCGACATTTCGTAAGCGTCTATTCTCCTTCACTTCAAACTTGTTTATCACAACCTTTTTTCAAATATTTTGATTTTCCTTTACAACACCTTGAGGATATTTCTTACCTCTTTCAGTCTTGAAATGACCTCTCTTTGATGCAAACTTGGACACTTCTTGGATGGAGTTTATCGAATTCTGAGACCCTTTGGTGTACTCGTTATGTCTCCATAGCTCCTTCATGTCGAGAATCTTGATCTCTTCTTGATTTCTAAATTGTTTAGTCTTTCTGGTGCTCAACCTTACACCTTTGCTTTGCTTTTCTGTGGTATGATAAATAGACCAACTATTTGATTTATTCTCGAGGTTCCACATAACCAAAAAACACTCGCGTGTTAGTAGCCAACCCGGGGACCAGGGACCTATAACCAGTAGCTACAATAAATTGAATAAAATATTCATCAAACAGAATATTTCTTCTCAACTTATTAATTATGGAACTACACCACCATAAATCCGAAACCGAACTTTATCGATTGTAGATACAACTTATACTCAAAGTGTCGGGTCAATAAGTGTCCATTGATATAATCATTACATTCATACCAACCCTCCATAGTCTATCCATAATGAAGCGGGATTATTTCCGTAAACGTTCTTCATTACATGTTATCTTTATTTACCATTAACCCACTAGTGATCAATTAATTCATAACCAATATGAACTAGGCCGATCGATCAGTTTCTAGGATCAACAAATAACGGGATTGTCTTTCTACTTCCCGCATGAAGGAAATGATTCCATATATGTGAGACGCACACTCCTCACTCATTCTAGAATAGTGCCAATGTGAAAGTGATTTGGGCCGCGCCTCTTAGAGATCCTTAACGAACTAATCAAACCTTATCTTGAAACAAGCAGGCGTCTGCAATCACTTCAGGATTAAGGTTAATCCATATAAGATCATCTTGTGATTTACTAAGATTTCTTAATCACGGAATTATATGAGAAATGCAGATTAAATCGGTCCAATCATATATGACTACATCATATATAAATGCCCCACTTAGATAGCCAATATCGACGGTCCAGATAAGACGGTCACACCTTAAAGTGTTCTATGCGCATTAATGGTGGTTTAATCAATAGATCCCATACTTTGATTAAGTTCACCTTGGACTAACATTTCAAGTGTATCACTATAAACTTAATCCTCCCGTGTGACACACACTAAGTTATATGGCTACATGTGTTACGACTTGGGGTCTTTAGCAGTGTATTACATATAAGCATGAAGAAAATAATAAGATCAGAATAAATCGGTCATTTACTAATTATAAAAACAATTATACAAATTGTCTTTCGTGCGCTACTTCCAGCAATCTCCCACTTGCCCTTATAGACAAGAAACAATTGTATTTCGGCATTACATCCAAAAATCTCCCACTTGCCCGTAAAGACAAGCAAAAATTGTTTTTAGAGCACCACAACCTTATTCCTTCTATCCACAGCATTCTCCCACTTGCACTAAAGCAGATGAGACTTATCTCCCAATTTCATACCCGCCAAGTGCTTATCAGTGACATCAGATGCTACACGACTAGGTAAACTGATCAGCTATGTTTTCGGCTCGAGGACCGAAATGCCGCCTCTCTTCATGGACTGTCTGATCAGGTGGTACTCTCTCTCAATATGCTTTTGACCTCTTGTGACTGCGAAGATCATTTGCATGAGCTATCTCTCAACTGTTTTCACAATAATATGGTATCGGCTCATCGAGACTTGGCACTTCCCGATCCATGAAAGAACCACTCAAGCCATACTGCATTTTTAGCTGCTCCGAAAGCTGCTATGTATTTGACTAATAGTGTCAATTTGATAGTACTGGATTGTAAGTCAGAATCACTATGAGAAAACACTGAGCCTGAGATTAACGATCATCCTTAATCTGACTGTAAGTCAGAATCAGTGTAGTCAACAATACTCAAGTACGCACCTTAATATACATGCATATTACTCCCCTTTCTACAAAGGTACTTGAGGATGCACTATACAGCTACTCAACGTCTGAATCCAAGATTCGACTATTATTGACTTTTAATAACCTGACTTTCTCTATCTAAAAGAGAGTCTATCCCATTTTCACAATATCTGAAGGGAATTATTCCATGAGGGGTTGGGTCCGAAACCTCTCGTTGAATCTAGCATTCAAAAATGCATCATCATCTTAACAAAAAGATGAATGGGATACTACCAAAGAACTTGTTCTCATGAATTCGACCGAATCAAAATTTAAGAATATAGTCCACTTCTCTGATTCAGAGAAGCTTTGGCTCATAAGTTCTTGACTTCAGATAACACACCCATGTTGTTCACAACAATTGCAGTGTCACCTTTCACTAACACTAATGTCTACTCCTTACCAATTTTGATTCTCTGGTCTAGAAAATACACATCAATATTCTGGTCAAGCCCACATATTTCAAATGTGGCTTTTAATGACCTAGAGGTTTGCTTTAATCCACCAATGGATATAAGCATAGACAGTCAATCTGTCATCGGCTTTAAGAAAAAAAACCTTCTGTTCCGAACGATTTCAAGCTCCGTTGTACGGCAAGAATGTTTTAGGGCATCACCCCTGGTAATCTTTTTACTTTCCAACGGATCAAGAAAGGCTGAATGGTGAGAAAGTTTCAGGGCATCACCCTTGTTTAACTCTCTACTTGTCAGGGAATTACCCCTAGACCACTTGGCTTAGCTTTGAAAGATGAACTTTCTCATTTAGTCGTCTCTTCTACACATAGATCCAATTAATCCCACAGGATCTGAGATACTCAGGTGGTTCTACAAGAGTGTGAACATAACTGGAGTACCAAAACTCCATTTACAGGTTTATGGCCTTAACCCAACCTCTTCTTGTTAGAATCCTATACAGCTGTCCAAAAGACCAAAGGTTATCAATCACCCCAAGCAGGCTGTAAAGTCTGCATAATCACAGCTAGTCAATGGATAAACCATACTCCCACTACATTTGGGTGGATTGACATTTTGATATGGTTCAGTAGTATTTATCAGCGTAACCCCCAACAACCAATGTTGGATGTGGTGTGATTAAATCAGATAGTAACTCATTGAGTGTCTTTACATCAAGGTCCAAGATTGTTATTTAGACATTCTTGTAGAAATACTATGATAGTCCAACCGTCACTATCTTATCTTAAGATTCTTATAACCAACCTACACTCAGTGCATTAAGATATTTCACAAACAATCAACATATAAATGTGTATGCAAAATCTCAAGTCCTACCTTCAAGCACTAGTGCTAAATACCTCTATTTGTGGAAGTGGAGTAAATGTACTTCACTCATAATCCATAAATTCATAAGCATCTTCTAAGGTAGACATCTCAGTTTTACAAGATAATGCGAACCGTTATTTTGCAATCAATATCTTAATTGAGTTAAGCAGTGTAATATAGCATATCAATAACTATACAAGGAAATACATGGTTTATCCTTTCAGAAAAAAAAAATTTCACTTGGAGGTAGGCCGAGCATCAGTCCCAAATTCCTCTCAATATTCAGATAAGCTAATCGGCATTTCGAGTAGTCGTCAGAGAAAATGTCTACTGTTCGGTAAAAACTAGTTTTATAATTTATAAACCGAAACACCCCAAGTATAAGGATCGTAGTATAGGGTGTTTACGGGTCGTCCTAAGGGAGTGGAATGTTTATCGGATTCAAATATAAATCTATATCAATTATGTCACAATTTATCTATCTAAACTAAAGCTGAAACTAACTAAAACCTAAACCTAAGAATTAAAACTAAAACAGGAAATAAAAACAAGCAGAAAAATAAGAAAACAGAAATACAGACGAGCGTTCACTAAAGTGAACGAGCGTCTGAAAACTAAACCTAATGGACGGGCGTCTGCTATTGCGGACGAGCGCCTAACTACGAACTGAAGCAGAAAATTGCAGAAAAGTTGCAGGAAATCTAAAGGTTTAAAAACTAAAACTTAAGCTAAACTTAATCTAAACTATTTTGATTAAAACAATTAAAGGAAAACACAGCAAGGCGACTAGGTTCCACCTATCAACCAACAATCCAACTAGACGGTGATTAAAAAGACATAGTTTTTAGTAGTGATTTTTCACGAATTCAATTAAATTTCTTCAACCAAATTCTAGGGTTTCGTTTATCTTTTCAAACAAACTAAACATGCAATCAACACGAAATCACGAGATTGTTTCCAAACTCTTACTCAACTAATCATGCATAATCTCTTAAAACACAATTAGATGCATTACTTTGAATGAAAGAAAACTCAAATAAACGGACTTTCATAAATTTATTCAAGCATAAATTAAACATAGATCGTTTCATCAAATCTCAATTCAATAAAACTTAAGCAATACAAAACAGATCCAAAGTAATGAAAAACTATGAAATAAACTCACTAAACATAAGCATCGAACTCTCTAGTTGGTTTGTGTTGTTGATAAGCTTCCTCCATCGACTCACTGCAAGGTTTCTAGCCAACAATCATGTTGAAGATGATTGTTGGGTTGGAGAAGTTCATCTCTATGGAATTAGGGTTCTGGCCACAGCTTTTTGGTGTAAAATTGCGATCTCAATTATGTGGTCTCCATTAGGGTTAAGAGGCTGCTGCTATATATAGAGTTTTAAGTCGGTTATGACTAAGTCGGCCTTGAACGCCCGTCTGGTCTTGTGGACGCCCGTCTGGTGGATCTTGACTTTGCTCTAGACGTCCGTCCATGCTGCGTCCAAACTCTCTGTATGTGATTTCCTCTCCTGGACGCTCGTCCATGAAATCAAACGCCCGTCCAGTGGACGGGATGTAGACGCTCGGCTGGACTGCTTTGAGGTCGGATTTCATCATCTTTATCCAATTTCTTTGAGCCAATTCCAACTCTATCTTGAATAATTCGACTTGAGCTTCATTTATCCCCTTATAGCACTCGAAAATCAACACCTACATGATAAATAAACAATGCAAAAATGTAATAAAATCCAAATAATAATAATTCCATTAAATCAACACTTAAAATCATCAATTTTGCATACAACCCTCTTAAAATCATCTTTATTAAATAATTACACTTAAACCCTTAATTCTCATGTAAATTACGCAAATGTGGGGAAAATAATAATGAAATAACCCTTTAATAATCATATAAATATGGCCTTAACATCTACCACTCAAAAGCTCCCACGGATTGTATCCTTCATAAGACCCCGAAGGTCAATATGAACAAGTTGTGATCCATCTTCAGCTCTATTACCTTTTCCTAATTGAAAGGTTATTTAGTCATTTTTCCTTTGAGATAGTGTTCTTAGACTAGGAGATAGGAATCACCCTTAGCCAGTCTTCAGATCTTTTCTTTAGGATGTATGCACTAATTAATAGACGCTGAAATATCGTTTATCCAAATACGGAAACCATTTGCCTCAATAGTTTATGATGTGTTACATATACCTTTTTAGCATTAATTAGTGGATTTGACTTTATCAAATAAAAATTCAATGTCTCAAAATCATACTACAAATGTCATATTCACTTTCTTTAAGGCAACTATATTATCGATGTGAAAGTGAATCCATTTGTTCCAAAGAATCTGAAAACAGAAATTAAATTTATGTGATATTTAAGGATTAAAATGCAAAATTTGTTTCCTTATATCACTCCCACTATCTTAGCTGAAATAACCGATCATGAATGCCCTGCTACCTTGTTCATACAAAAGAACTTAGCTTCTGGGTCAAATTACCCGGTTAAGAGAGTCTCTAAGGATTCATAGGTTAGTGATCCAAAATCGCTTACCTTATCTTATTCTTTCTTTAATTAATGCTTCGGTTCATGCTTTAAATTATTTAGTTTAGATGACTAACACTTGTAAACATTTAGCTTCCCATTCTCGGCTTTCTTTAAAAGGAAATGGCCGTGAACTAGCAGTTCAATTGGGTAGCCACTACTCGGGAACTGTGGGATGTCTAGTAAGATTGATACCAAATCATTCTCATCATCTTTGAACTAATTTTGTTTTGTCTCTCGTTAACCACAAGTGACAGCAGTGACATTCTTATCACTTAAGTTTGAAGGATCAAGAGTAGAATCCTCTACCGAAAATTAATTACATTCTTGATTTATGAGTTCAACATTCTTGTTACTTTTCCACTTACACGAAGTCATCATCATCCAGTTATAATCATTTTAGCAGTTTAGTTACCTTGAGATGATATGTAGTTGAAAAATTATGACAGAATAAATCAAATCATACACCACAACTAATAATGATCTTAGGAATTATAAACGTGATGTCACGCATGCAGTTTATCCTACAATTCCAAGGATTTAATCTCACACCTCAGTGCCGCCGTAGGGCAGGTCAAAGAGGTGACGATTAAATTGAGACAATCTCTCTAAACAATTAAACCATTGAGAATCAAACATCTCCATTTAGTTATTGATTACCATCCTTTTTCAGCCAAGATATTTCCAAAAATATCCTTGTGAGTGTGACCTACTATTTGATTTTTACGTACGCCTCGAGTATGTCACCGTAGGGTAGGTCAGTGACCCGAAGAGTACTCAAAATCCTATTCTTTCGAAAACCAAGCCTTGAATTTTGATAGCGGTGAAGGCCATCCGTAGGGGGCCAAAATAAAGCGGCATGAGGCGTCACCATTCTATCACGTGCTTGTGTCAACAATAGAGGCCGTGAGGTCGGTTGTCACCTTCCCCGCTTTCACTCGTTTTTTTGAAAAATAGGTAGTCTCATTAGAATTTTCAGAATTTCTTAATAATCCGAAAAGCAATAAATCATGAATATTTAATGTTAATCCTCCAGCTTGTTCATCGGTTCCAAATACCGTCTAACTAGTGTCACTATATTCACGAATATCTGATTTTATGGATTTATTAGAATTCCTTGTGCAGGCAGTTGACACTACACAATTAAAATTCACCAAGAATTTTATAATCCTAATACATCTGGACTTATGATTCCCATTAATTCGAAAAATAATAAATCACAAAATTTAAAACTCTCACTAGTTTATTGGTTCCAAATACCATCTAACTAGTGACACTTTTTATGATTTTCCAATTTTCCGGAAGAAATCTTTTGTGTAGACACTACACAATAGAAAATTCACCAATGAATTTTATAGTCCCAATTTTGTCATGAAAAAAATTTAAGATATCAAAAATTTCCAATAATCGAAAAAAAAAATCATGAAAACCAATCACCAACTTATCGATTCCAACTACCGTCTAGTTGGTGTCCAATTTTTTCATGATTTTCCATTTTTTTATTATCAAAATTCTAATTTATGTAGACACCTCATAACCAACACCCCGAAGGATTCATAATCCTAAATCATGTTTATCATGTGAATTTTATATCCCGATAAAATTCCGTTTCCTTTAATTAATTTAATTAATTATTAATCTAAATTAATTATCATGTTCATATATGTCTAATTAATGCCAAAATTAATTTCTTCATGTATGCATATGCTAGGAGTGGAATTCATGAATACGATGCATGGTATGGCATGGTTATATCACATGAATAATCATATAAGAAAATAAATGCGAAAAAGTAAACCACTGAGATGGACCATTGGTACCCTATATCTATTCTTCAAAATTAAAATGAAATAAATAAATAAAGCCTACGTTTAAAGGATTTACTAATCTATAATTGATCATGCCGCTGCTCTGTATATTAATAAACTGCTCCGTTTTTTTTAAAAGATGAGCTCCCAGCTGAGTTCATTGGACGCTTCTTCCCTTATCCTAGCAGCGCAGGTTCGATTCCGGGCTTTTTGAAACTATTTTTTTCTTTATTCACCAAAACTTCAACTTTTCAGGAAAAAAATTTGATTAATAACACATCAGTAGTGTGTTGAACCCTTGACTTACCAGTTGCTGTAACACATCTGCAGCACTGCACCGCCGACTTGTTCTTTCATAAAGCTTCGACTTTTAATTATATACAACAGTGCCGCCGGAAAAATAAATAATTCTAATTACTAGGAAAGTAAATTACAACAAATAAATTACATAATTTCCTATACCTGGTAAAATTGGGTTTACAATAGATCTAACGGTAAACCAATACCAAACCCAATCCATCTCATCAACCATAAACATTCAACACGCATATATATGAAAATATATGTAAAGGATGCAGTTTTTATTCAATGTCACTCCTTATTAATTAATTATGCAATCAAATCGCAAAATCTCTTTAACCTGGCTCGATACCACATTCTAGATATAAAGAAACCCGAATCCAGATCCGATCCATAATTGGATCGTCAGATCTGATGCACAGCACCGATCGAGACACTCGATCATGCACATCGGAAGCTACGAATTAAATTTGCATGCGATTTTACCACGATTTAATTCACATAACAAATTAATTAACTACAAGAAAGTTGAAGATTTACCCAACAGAAGAAGGAGCTGCAATCGACAAAAGAGAAGCCGCAGTCTTCCGGATTGTATCTCCAAGCGACGACTGGTGGTCGTCGATCCTCGTAGTAGAGCCTCATCGAATATGCTCAAGAAAAACCCTAGGTTTTTCTTCTCCTAATGGCAAGAACTAGAAACTTATTTTTCTTTTCTTTTAGATGAAAGTGGCGTGATATTTGATGTGTCATTGTGTTGGGAGGAACTCTCTTTATATAGTTAATTAACTAGTCAAGAGAGAGTTATCCTTTTCACAAGACAATTACCTATTTCCACAAGGAAAATGTATTTACCATAAAATAAGAGTTAATTCTCATAATTGAGATAAAATCAATCTCTTATTTTTTTCCCATTAATTATCTAATCAATAAATAAATAATTAATTACATATGTGACATAATCTAGGAAAATTACTTCTCCTAATTTCCCCAACATGTGTGGCGCCACATGCCATTAAAAATTAATAGATCTATTTTACATATTATTTACCAAATAAGTAATATTCACATATTCATTAAATAGACCAACTATTTAATTTATTCTCGAGGTTCCACAAAACCAGAAAACACTTGCGTGTTAGGAGCCAACCCGGGGACCATGGACCTAGAACAAGTAGCTTCAATAAATTGAATAAAATATTCATCGAATAGAGTATTTCTACTCGACTTATTAGTTTCGGAATTACGCCACCATAAATCCGAAACTCAACTCTATTGATTATAGATACAACTTATACTCAAAACATCGAGTCAATTAGTGTTCATTGATATACTCATTACATACAGACCAGCCCTCCGTAGACTATCCATAACGAAGCGGGATTATTTCCGTAAACCTTCATCATTACATCTTATCCTTATTTACCATTAACCCACTGGTGATCAATTAATTCATAACCATTATGAACTCGGCCGATCGATCATTTTCTAGGATCAACAAATAAGGGGATTGTCTTTCTACTTCCCGTAGCAAAGAATGGATTCCATATCTGTGAGACACACACTCCTCACTCATTTCAGAATAGCACAACCCTTAGCGGTCCTTCACGAACACATCAAACCCAATCTTGAACAACATGCGTCTGCAATCACTTCAGGATTAAGGTTAATACATATATGATCATCTTGTGATTTAATAATATTTCTCAATCATGGAATTATATGATAAATGAAGATTAAATCGGTCCAGTCCTATATGACTACATCATATATAAATGCCCCACTTAGATAACCAATATCGACGGTCGGATAAGACGGTCACACCTTAAAGTCTTTTTGGCGCACTAATGGTGGTTTAATCAATATACCCCATACTTTGATTAGGTTCACCATGGACTAACAGTTCAAGTGTATCACCATAAAATTAAACCTCATGTGTGGCACTCACTAAGTTATATGGCTACATATGATACGACTTGGTGTTTTCAGCAGTGTATTACATATAAGCAAGAAGCAAATAATAAGATGATAATAAATATGTCATTTATTAATTATAAAAACAATTACAAAAATTGCCTTTCGGACGCTATTTCCAACAATTCCCAGTTAAATAGTAAGATGGATGTGGCAGACATGCATATTAAGCCCCAGTTATCAAGGCCCTTACATGATCTTGGCAAAAGTCGGATCTTTAGCTTATTGTTAGGAACATTTTATTATGTTTTGATGATGTCCATACTAGCGGTTATAGAAAGCCTGAAATAAGTTTGAATTCTCTGTACAAGTCTTTACTTAGACTCTGACATGTTGTATAAGTTGAGTAAGACAAGTATTATTCTAGGTGGTAGGACGGCTAAGTAAGAACATATATTCGGCAGAGTAAATCTAGTCAGGTACCAGCAGAGAAAAATGAAGATATTATGGTCTGACTTATAACCAAGAAAGTCTATGATGACCTTGGATAAGTCTAAGTAACATTCCAAGTGATAAAACTTAATGCTTAAATATGGTATACACTGATCTCACACATATCAAGGATCAGTGAAGTACAAATATTCTCCTAAAACTAAAAGAATGAAGGAAACAGTGAATCGGCAAAGTGAAATGACTATCGGCTAAGTAAAGACAAAGCAGTGAAGGAAGGTCTAAACGGCAAAGTCATACAGTTACTTAACTGTTCAACGAACGGCCAAGTAAACCTTACTTGATCAGATTTTGAAGTTAAAGAAGATACAGAGGATCAAACATTAAATGCACAATCAATAAAGGATCAATCAATGACGGATTTTCCGATAAACATTTGAAGAAAATTCTTATCACTCAAATCAAGGAGAATATAATTAAGGGGGAATCAAGAATACAATCCGGGATTATTCTCCTCATTAATATAGCCAGCGGACGAAAATTCAAATCAAGGATTATCAAGGCTATAAATAGAAGGCATTGACAAAATGGGAAAAAGAACGATTTAATCTGAACAAAAACTCTGTCAAAGTGCAAAGCCTTCTATCTGTGCTGAAAAAGAAACATCTAGTGATAAACTCAAAACCGAGAACTACAATTCCAACATCAAGCATTGAGTTTGATAAACAAGAATTGTGAATCCAATTCACATCAATCAAGCAACTGAATCAGATCCATCCGAGAAGGAGTTGTGTTTGTGATAGCTGCTGAAGGATTTGTTCCCAAGGAGCAGTGAAATAGACCGAGTCACGGAAGCTTCAAAAGTCGGGGAGTTTTAGTCTTGAAAGATTGTGAAGTTTGTGTAGCCAAAGACAATCAGACTATTGTATCTCTGAAAACAATAGTGAATTACTCCAATCATCACAGGAGAAGAGTGGATTAAGGGATTACACCACTCTGAACCACTATAAACCTTTGTGTCAATTTAGTTTCAGCAATTTACCTTACTGTATTTATTTGATTGCTTATATTATATCATATATCTGTGATTGTATAATCTACTTTGAAACAACATTTTAAGAAGGGACTTATCCGTGGCCCAAAAGATTTTAAATATAAGAAAAGTTTTGGAAACTCCACTATTGTCATTCACCCCTCCCCCCCTCTGCCTATAATTTTAACCTTCTCTGAGACCAACAATTGGTATCGGAGCAGTGTTCCTAGTATCAGAACCTGTTCAGATCTAATTTCCGCTAACAAGGAGATCACATATTTTCAAAGTGGTTTTCAAGTTTGCGCTTTCTATATATACATACATATATATATATATATATATATATATATATATATATATATATATATATATATATATATATATATATATATATATATATATATATATATTTCCTATTTGTATTTATGGATTCCTCAAATTTTATGTCAAAGGTACCTGTATTCAATGTTAATAATTTGGATGACTACAAAATAAGAATGTTGTCACATCTTGCAGCAACTCATGAGGAGATGCTGGATGTAACTAATGATGGCCCAATCAAGATTACAATTGTGGTAGCCACAAGCGGATCATGGAAAAGTAATAAACAAACTCAAGAAGGATTGGACCAAGGATGACAGGAGAAGAGCAAATCTCGACTTTGTTGCAAAAGGCATGATTTTGAAGACTCTGGACAGTAACATGTTCATAAGGATCAAAGATTACAAAACAGCAAAGGAGATGTGGGACAAATTGGCACTAATCAATGAAGGATCAGATGCAGTCAAAGAAATCAAATTGTCTGTTGCAAAACAGAAATTTGAGAACTTCAAAATGAAGGCTGGTGAAACCATTGATCAAATGGACAACAGATTCTCAAGCATCATCAGTGAACTACAACAACTTGGACACACATATCCACAGAAAGAAGTGTGCATGAAGATTTTGAGAGGCCTACCTGAAAGATGGAAGATCATCACATCAGTAATCAGATGCAACAAATCTTGCAAACATTTATACCTTAACACTGATGTCTCAACTAAAGGCTTATAAATTTGAGTTGAACGGCGAAGACAGTGCACCAGCTGTGGCACATAAGACCAGTGCACTGATTGCACCCCAGCAAAGTCAAACAGTTGAGTCAAACAGCAAAGAGACACAGGAACTGAAGGAACATGTAGCTTTACTGGTAAAACGTATTGACAGGTTTAGCAAAAAAAGCAATTCAAAGGAGGTTCATCATCATTCAAGAAGTCTAGCACAAGCAAAGACATGAAGAAAAATGATGATGATAGATGCTTCAATTGCAAGAAGAAAGGTCATTTCAAGGCTGAATACCCTGAAGAAAAAGACAAAGATGAGGACAAGAAGAAGTACAAGACAACTGAAAAGAGAAAGAGCAAGAAAGCACTCAAAGCTGAATCTAGCAGTGAAAAGAATGAAAAATCATGTGAAAATGATTCTGATGATGATGATGAAGTTGACAACTCAGACAATGAGAAAACGTACCTATGCCTTATGGCTAAAGAATCTAATGAAACTGAGGTAACTTCTAGCCCATACTCATCATGAAGTGCATCCACATCTGACACTGCACAATCTTCAATTCTTCCACTAGATTCTGCAAACCTAATTCAAAATCTCATGAGTAAATTTGAAGAAATTGAGCTGAATCATGAAATTCTGGAACAGGAGTGTGAGAAACTAAGAACGGAGAATAAAAGATTAAAGAAAGAAGTGGAAAAAGTAAAAGCAGAAAAAGCTAGTAAGGAGATTCACTCAACTGATCAACAAGCAGTAGATGATCACTCATCCAATGTTGAAAGATCAGCTGAGAAAATATCCCTACCAGTCAAGATCACCACTGAACCACTGAATGCACCAGTTTAAAAACCCTAAAAAATGTTTGGATCCAGATCTGGTCTCGGCTACAACAGTCAAGATGAGAATAGAAGCAATGGACAACACAATTCTGAATCTAGGACCAAGAATGGACCAAAGTTTAGAAAAGGAAAGACCATAGTGTTAGTAATATCATCTGCAACGGAAGCGATTTTAAGGATCTAGATCTATAAATTACACGTAATAAAATGCCTAGATCTATATCTACAAGGGGGTTGTAGAACATACCTCTTGGATCTCAAAATCCAAGTTGGACAACCGCAATAGAAATCACGAACAAGGTGTGAAGAGCACCACGATCTTCCGTACGTGTGATCCAAGCAACTCCCGGTGGAAGGAAATCCTCGACTCGAACCCTTCCGATATGCTACCCGGAAAAATCTCCAAGATTTCTCCCCAACCCTCTTGGCCGAAATTTCTTCCTCCTCTCTAAGAGGTGGAACTCGAAAATTGCATTGTATAAGGCTTGGGAGAACTCTCTTTATATAGGAGAGTAAAACTTAGCCTCCAAGGATTTAATAACTAATACAAAATCAATTATAATAATCCCATTAAATAAAAGATAATCCCATAATATTCTAGAACAAATCTAGAATAATATTTATCTTTATTTCTTTCCATAAATATTTATCCAATAAATATTTTATGCACATGTCTTATTAATACACAAGAAAACTAATTTCTTGTTCCATAAAACACCATTTGGCTGAAAATTCTCCTTCCCTCCTAGGGTTTGAGATTTTCGGCCATGCCACACAATTTTGGGCCAAGATTATGAAAAATGTCTTTTCACATATTTAATTATTTAGCCCAACTAATTTAATAGTCCACTAAACAATTGATTCACATATTGTTTTAATAAAGTCCAACAAGAACTAAATTAATATTATTAGGATTTGACGTCCGAGAATAGCTATGCTATATTAGGAGGCACGTCGGGGAGCATGGACTAATAATCAGCGGCTCCGATAAATCAAATAAATAATTATCTTACGAACAAAATAATTATATTCGATAAATCAATCACAGGAATATGCCACCATAATCCCGTGACTGCACTCCTCCGATTATAAGATTATATTTATCTCCTCACGAGAATAATAATAAGCGTCCATTGATATAATCATTACATATGGATTAATCCTCTATAGACTGTTCATTCTAAATCGGGAAGTTACCGTTAACCCTTTTCAGAACATCTTATCCTTATTTACCATTAACCCCTAGTGATCAATTAATTCATACAACTCACTGGTAGCTAATCAGTGTAATATGAACTCCATGGATCGATCAGTTTCTAGGATTAACAAATAAGGGAACTGTCTATCTACTTCCACAAATGGAAGGAATGGATTCCGTATCTGTGATAACACAAACTACTCACTCAATCCAGTACAATGCCAAGATGGGGTAATTCAGACCACAGACTCAGTGTAATCCTTAACCGTCAAGTCAAACTTCATACTGATTCAAGCAGTTGACTGTCATCACCTCAAGATTAAGATATATCCATAAATATGATCATCCATTGATTCGATAAGAATTCTCGATTACGGAATTATATCGTGAACTCTAATCAAATCGGTCCAGCCCTATATTATATATCTATCATATATAAATGCCCCATTAGGTTCTCTTAACCGAAAGTCCGGATAAGACAATCACACCTATTGTGTTCTGGGCGCATTAATAGCACGTTAAAGGAGAGACCCGATACTCTCGATTAACTTCACTACGGGCTAATTGTATTTTAAGTACATCTTCACTAACTCAATCCTCCCGTGTATATCCCATACACTGAGTTAAGTGATTACATAAACGATATACTTTAGGGTTTTCTGTAGTGTAAATACTATTGTCACATCGGTGAATATGAGAATAATAAATATGAATAATAATGTCAATTCATTTATTAAATAAAACAATTACAAAAATTGTCTTTCGGGTATCACACCTAACAATCTCCCACTTGCACGAAAGCATGTGATTAATTGTTTTAGAGCACACCCTATTATTTAAACTACAACAAACCACATCTCCCACTTGCTCTAAAGCAATGGAGACCCATCCCATATTCTAGTACCCATTAAGCATATCATAACCGTTTCAGATTCCAAAGTACACTCCGAGTATGCCGTCGTAGGATAGGTCAGTGACTCGGGGAGCCTACATCTAAATGTCATGGGCTTAATGATTAGTCAGGTTGTCGGCTCGAGAAGATCCGTAGAATCGAAACGTTACCGGTCCATCTAATCATGTGGTACTGAGTAAACACTGAGCCCGAGATCGACTTAACGATCATCCTCAATCTGACTTAAAGTCAAAATCAGTGTATCACACATATCCAAGTTCATACATGAATATGTCCGCATATTATTCCTCGTTCTCTCAAGATACTAAAGGACATACTAAACTTGCTTTGTTAACCGCCGAATCTAAGATTCGATCAAAGTTGACGTTCAATAACCTGACCATCTCTTACTATAAAGAGAATCTATCCCATTTCTCTTGATCCAAAGATTTAGAGAGTCATTCCTGAGGCATAGGGTAGAACTTCCTCGTTGAATGTTGCGTACACAGATGCATCATCTTAACCAATAAGATGGATGGGAAACCAGTGACTGATTCTAATGAATTCGACCGAGTCAAACTCTTAAGAATGTTGTCCAAATCTCTGTTGCAGAGAATTGTGGCATTGTCAGATTCTGACTTCAGATAACACACCCATGTTGATTCCAACTGGTGCAGTGTTATCCTTCACCAACACTAACATATTTATATATTCACTACTGTACTAAAATTGATATCCAGTCTACAAAAGACTTATCAATATTCTGGTCAACTTCATGTATTGTAGAAATATATGACTTCCAGTGACCGAGAGGTTTGCTTTTTATCCACAAAGGACTTAAGCCTTGACAGTCATCCTGTCATAAGCTCATAAGGCAATACCCTTTTGTTCCGAATGAATCCAGATTCCGTTTGTTTGGCAAGAAAATCTCAGGGAATCACCCCTTTTTTCTGCTTTTGAACGAAATCATGCAATACCGAACTCATTCTACTCTTTTACGTGTAGATCCAATTACTCCCACTGGGCCTGAGACGCTCAGGTGGTTCTACAAGAGCATGAACAGAACTGGAGTACCGAACTCCATTCACAAGGTTATGGCTATTAAACCAACCTCTATTATCAGAATCCTATACTGCTCACAAAAGAGCCATAGGTCATCAATCGATCCTCAGACTACAAAGTCCGCAGAACCCGTAATTGGTAATGGATAAACCATACTCCCACTACATTCTGGGTGGATCGAAATTCTGATCTAGTTTAGTAGTATTTAGTGTTATCACCAACAACCGATGTTGGATGTGGTCTGATTTTAATCAGTTAGTAACTACAATGAGTAAACGTACTTCAAGGTTTAAGGTTTTCCTATTCATAGACTCTATCAGAAAGGACGCAACAGTATAACTGTCCCTTCCCGATTTCAACAATCTTATAACAAACCTTTTTCTCAATGCTACAAGATATATAACGATTGGTCACTGACCGAACGTGTTCGTGAAATTTCCAGACCTACCTTCAAGAACCGTGTGCTAAATGCTTATATTTATGGAAGTGGGGTGAACCGATTCCACACCTTATCCGTAAATTCCAAAGCATATTCTAGGTAGACTTCTCGGTCTTACACTTCAATGTAAACCGAAATTTCTCTTGTAATATCTTTATTGAGTTAAGCAGTGTATTGTAGCATATCTAAAAACTATATAAGGCAATTTAACGGTTTCTCACTTAGTGAGAGCATGTCACAATGAGGCAGGATGAGCCTCAGTATCGAGGACTATGAATGGCCTATTCCGAGTATAGAATACTCTATCTCTGTTGAAAATAGAGAAACCTCAAAAAATATTTTGGATAAACATTTCGGAGTGTTTGAATAGTTATCAGACAAGAAGTCACTACTCGGAAGCTCCTACTAGCTTGTATCTTTCATCAGACCCCGAAGGTCGTCATAAACAAGCTATGTTACTTCTTTATAACCATTATCCTTTCCCGATTGAAAGGAAACTTAGTCATTGAACCTTTGAGACAATATAACCAGACTGGGAGAAAGGAATTACCCTGAGCCAGTCTTCAGGTCTTGTCTTTTAGGGACTATGCACTAACTATGGAATATGAAGAAGCGTTTATCTAAATATAGAAACCAATTACTTTTAATAGTTCTTAAGATGTGTTTTATATACATATTTTAGCAATTGTAAGTGGTTTTGACTTTATCAAACAAAAATGCGAGTCTTGGATTCGTAGTACAAATGGTATATTCACTTTCGATGCGACAAACAAATTATCAAATAGAAGGTAAATCCATTCGTTCCAACGAATCTTAAACGGAAAATAATTTTCCCGCGATATCCAAGGATTGAATCCGAGATTCATTTCCTTATATCACTCCCACTATTCTAGCTAAAATTAACTGCCCGTTGTTTACTCTTTTAATCGTTAGATGCACTGCTACCTTGTTCTTCCAAAGAACGTAGCTCGAGAAAATCGCCAAGGATTCATAGGTTGGTGATCCAAAATCACTGTCCTTATCCTATGATTTTCAGTTAATTAATTTTCGGTTCAGCCTTAAAGTTTTCTCATTTTAGATGACTAACACTTTTAGACATATTCTCCCATTCTTGACTTTCCGTGAATGGAAACAGTCTTGAACCAGCGGTTTGTTTGAGTAGACACTACTCTTGAACCGTGGGATGTCTATTTCGAGTGTTACTCGTCGGGACTTCTCGGATTTTCTAATATACCAGAAAAAACAATAAATCATAACATTAAAGCTCCAACTAGTATATCGGTTCCAAATACCGTCTAACGAGCAATGCTTTATTTTTTATGATTTTCCAATTTTTTCGATTAGAAAATCTTTCGTACATAGTTCCAATGTTTCCAGAAAAACAACAAATCATAGAACTCCCACTAGTTCATCGATTCCAAATATCGTCCAACTAGTAACATTTCATGACTTTCCGGTTTTTCAATTAGAACGGTTACGTGTGTAGTTAGTTACACTTTTTCTAATGTTCTAGAAAAACAACAAATCATAAAGCTCCCACTAGTTCATCGATTCCAAATATCGTCTAACTAGTAACACTTCATGATTTTCCGATTTTTCAATTAGAAAATTACTCTTGTAATTACTACAAACTCAAAATTCACTAGAAGAATTTCAAAGTCCGAAATCACCTTTGATCAAACTATGTTTGTCTTCTGTTTGACACGAATGACACCGGTGACATACATGTATGTCACTCTGGTTTTTAAAAGTCTTAAGAGAAAATATCTCTTCCGAAAATTAATTGCATTATCGATTAACTAGTTCAACGTCTTAGTTACTTTCCACTTTTTAACGAAGTCAATACTTGTCAATTATAAATTTTAAGCAATTTAGTAAGGGATATAATGCTGTAAATAAAATGACATATATTAATTCAAGTTAACACTACTATATTTATTTTAGGAATTGTAAACTAAAATTAAGTCTACTCTACCATTCCAAGGTTTTAACCTCGCATCTCAATGCCGCCTTAGGGTAGGTCAAAGAGATGACGGTTAAATCGAGACAATCTCATCAATGAATAACTTGTGAGAATCGAACATCCCACGAGAATCGAACATCCCTTTATTCATTGACTACCTTCCTTTTTTAGCCTAGATATTATCAAAAATATCCTTTATGAGTGTGACCTACTATATCGGGTCTCTTAGGTACGCCCCGAGTGTGCCGTCTTAGGATAGGTCAGTGACCCGAGGAGTACCCAGAAATCCTATCCTTTCGGAGACCAAGCCATGAATGTTGATAGGGGTGAACACCATCCTTAGGGGGACGTAATCAAAGCGCCGCGAGGCGTCACCCTTCTCTCACTTACTTGTATCTATAGTAGAGGCCGTGGGGTTGGCTGTCGCCTCCCCCGCTCCCACTCAATATTTTGGAAGTGGTGGTGGGTAAACTAACCACGTCTTTTTGATGTTAACATAAAAGCACATCAAATCAAGGATTCCGAATGGTGTCGGTAACGTAGGCAAGCCTACCCGTCCTATTCGTTGGAACATATGTGACAGTCGGACGAAATCGGGTCAAGACAGCCCCATTGAGATAAGAAGGAATCACCCCTCCATTCTCCGGTGTAGCTTAGTCTTGCCGGACCCCCGTGCATACATCACACTAGGAGGGTTAAGTCGGTCGAGCCTAGCTCAGTTGACCACCCAACCTATAAGCGAACCGTTTTTATCCAAGATTTATTGTTCTTTTACCATCATTCAATCTTGTATACACTACGAATTGAAAACGTGATCTCGTTTGGGCTTTAAGGCGGTTCACCGAGAACACACACCGAAAGGCTTAACGATTTCATAACCCGTCCTCGGATCTTTAATTAGTTACTAAATTTATTAATTACCACATATTAATTAAATTTCAACTAATTACACGAGTTTGTATACATGCCTATTTTAATTACCAAAATTAAAATTCTACATGTATGCATGGAGTGGATTTGAGATATGATGCATGTCATGGCAATTCCGATTTTATATCTATTTTATGATCAAACGCATAAAAAATAAATTACGAAAATTTAAACACCGAGATGGATCGTTGGTACCCCCGACTAACCTATTTTCTAAGGAAATGTAAAATTTAATCTAGGTCTTCAAATCTCGATCTTCGATCTTGATCTTGAAAACTTCCGGATCTTGAACCTTCGATCTTGACACAAACCACGAACGACGAGGAGAGGAGGTCGTAATATACCAATATATTAAAAAATATATCTATATTATCAAATTCTTTTATTAAAAAAAATATTTCCTTTTTTCTTTTTTTTTTCTTCACGGCAAAACTTATCCAAAAAGAAAACTTTAATTTTTTTTTTTTTTGTATACGGCAAAAGGCCTTGCGGCCAGAGGAAAAAAAATTAGGTTACTAAAAAAAATTTGCTGCCGTGACCTAAAATAAAAAAAATTTTAGGTTACCCTAAAAAAATATTGCTGCCGCCGATGGAAAAAAAATTAATTAAACAATTCGGCCTCCTCCCGTTTTTACCTTCTTGATGATCTTCAACACCATGATCTTCAACACATCATCTTCGTCGTCTCGAACCCGGATCAAAATTACAATAAAAGATGCTACTTTTACATATAAATTTCGAAGATTGACATAAAAAAATACAATTCCTATGCTCAATTGTTACTAATCAAAAGAGCTACAAAATAGATCTACGAGTAAACAGTATCAACCCCAATCCATCTCTTCAACCAAGACATTCATAATCATAAAGAAAAAATAAACAATTTTCGTCCCCACTTTTTTATAAAAAAAAAATTGGGACAAAAAATCTACATGTTTACCACTCCTAGATCTAATATTTTATACGTATAAATATAGATCACCTTGGCTCTGATACCACTGTTAGTAATATCATCCACAACGGAAGCGATTTTAAGGATCTAGATCTATAAATTACACGTAATAAAATGCCTACATCTATATCTACAAGGGGGTTGTAGATCATACCTCTTGGATCTCAAAATCCAAGTTGAAGAACCGCAATAGAAAGAACGAACAAGGTGTGAAGAGCACCACGATCTTCCGTACGTGTGATCCAAGCAACTCCCGGTGGAAGGAAATCCTCGTCTCGAACCCTTCCGATATGCTACCCGGAAAAATCTCCAAGATTTTCCCCAACCCTCTTGGCCGAAATTTCTTCCTCCTCTCTAAGAGGTGGAACTCGAAAATATTGTGTGTATAAGGCTTTTTGGAAGAACTCTCTTTATATAGGAGAGTAAAACTTAGCCTCCAAGGATTTAATAATTAATACAAAATCAATTATAATAATCCCATTAAATAAAAGATAATCCCATAATATTCTAGAACAAATCTAGAATAATATTTATCTTTATTTCTTTCCATAAATATTTATCCAATAAATATTTTATGCACATGTCTTATTAATACACAAGAAAACTAATTTCTTGTTCCATAAAACACCATTTGGCCGAAAATTCTCCTTCCCTCCTAGGGTTTGAGATTTTCGGCCATGACACACAATTTTGGGCCAAGATTATGAAAAATGTCTTTTCACATATTTAATTATTTAGCACAACTAATTTAATAGTCCACTAAACAATTAATTCACATATCGTTTTAATAAAGTCCAACAAGAACTAAATTAATATTATTAGGACTCGACGTCCGAGAATAGCTATGCTATATTAGGAGGCACGTCGGGGACCATGGACTAATAATCAGCGGCTCCGATAAATCAAATAAATAATTATCTTACGAGCAGAATAATTATATTCGATAAATCAATCACAGGAATATGCCACCATAATCCCGTGACTGCACTCGTCCGATTATAAGATTATATTTATCTCCTCACGAGAATAATAATAAGCGTCCATTGATATAATCATTACATATGGATTAATCCTCCATAGACTGTACATTCTAAATCGGAAAGTTACCGTTAACCCTTTTTAGAACATCTTATCCTTATTTACCATTAACCCCCTAGTGATCAATTAATTCATACAACTCAGTGGTAGCTAATCGGTGTAATATGAACTCCATGGATCGATCGGTTTCTAGGATTAACAAATAAGGGAACTGTCTATCTACTTCCATAAATGGAAGGAATGGATTCCGTATCTGTGATAACACAGACTACTCACTCAATCCAGTACAATGCCAGGATGGGGTAATTCAGACCACAGACTCAGTGTATCCTTAACCGTCAAGTCAAACTTCATACTGATTCAAGCAGTTGACTGTCATCACCTCAGGATTAAGATATATCCATAAATATGATCATCCATCGATTCGATAAGAATTCTCGATTACGGAATTATATCGTGAACTCTAATAAAATCGGTCCAGCCCTATATGATATATCTGTCATATATAAATGCCCCATTAGGTTCTCTTAACCGAAAGTCCGGATAAGACAATCACACCTATTGTGTTATGGGCGCATTAATAGCACGTTAAAGGAGAGACCCGATACTCTCGATTAACTTCGCTACGGGCTAATTGTATTTTAAGTACATCTTCACTAACTCAATCCTCCCGTGTATATCCCATACACTGAGTTAAGTGATTACATAAACGATATACTTTAGGGTTTTCTGTAGTGTAAATACTATTGTCACATCGGTGAATATGAGAATAATAAATATGAATAATAATGTCAATTCATTTATTAAATAAAACAATTACAAAAATTGTCTTTCGGGTGTCACACCTAACACATAGTTTCAACCACTCATCCTGCACCGGTGAAGTCAAAACCCAGTGTAGTGAAACAGCAGACCAAATCATCAATCCAGCAAACCAAATGCAAAGGTTTTCTGAAAGGTAAAGGAAAAATTTACCCTTCAGAGGATGATTGGAATGTTGCACCCCAAATATACAAGAAGAAACCATTTCAAGCATGCATCATGTGTTTAAGGAAAACCAACCAATGTATGTTCCTTGACACATGAAGCAACATAGGTTTCCGATTGCATATTGGAAAATGAAAAAGGATGCAAATGCACCAAAAAGTAGAGAAAACTATCAGAATACCTTCAGTAGAAATATTAGAAGCTATTATGGCATGCCTTGTACATATGAAGTTGATAACTTTTATTATCCAAAAAGAAGATCTTTTGGATATACACTTGGAATATGAGGAATGATTGCTAATAGGTATGGACCCAAACAGTGTTGGGTACCTAAACATACTTAATTTGTTTTGTAGGATGTATGGTACCTAGACAGTGGATGTTCTTGACACAAGACCGGAAACAAAGGATGGCTCACTGACTTTAATGATTTTGATGGACCCAAAGTCACCTTTGGAGGCAAAGAAAACCCTAGTAAAATTAAGGGGGGAAGGCATAATGCTCAAGAACAATTTGAAGATTCAAATGTGACCTATGTTAAAGGATTGAACTTCAAACCTACTGAGTATTAGTCAATTATGTGACGAAGGCTACAATGTGCACTTTAACAAGGAAGGATGCAAAGTGATTCACAGCCAAACCAACACAGTTGTACTTGTAGGAAGAGGAGAAGACAACATGTACGTAGTAGATTGGAAGACAACAACAGCAGAAACATGTTTTCTTGTCAAAAGTAAACAATCAATCAGCTGGATTTGGCATAGAAGATTGAATCATCTCAACTTCAAAACCATCAACACACTGTCAAAGAACAAGTTAGATGAAGGCCTACCAGAGATCACATTCAAGAAAGAAAGTCTAAGTGATGCATGTCAAAAACGGAAGCAAATTAAAAGCTCATTCAAGTCAAAGCCCTATCAGTCAACGACAAGAATTTTGCATCTTCTGCATATGGATCTTTTTGGACAAGTCACACCAGACATCATAAATGGAAATAAATACACTTTAGTAGTGGTGGATGAATTCTCCAAATACACCTAGACTATATTCATGAACAAGAAGAAAGAGACACTCAAAAAGTTGCCAGATTTGCTAAGAAGAATTTAAAATGAGAAGGAACTGAAGATTATCAAGATCAAATCAGATAGAGGCACAGAGTTTCTAAATGAAATTATCAGAACCTACTGTGAAGAATGGAGTACTGCATCAATTATCAGCAGCAGGAACTCCACAACAGAATGGTGTAGCAGAAAGAAGAAGTAGGGCACTCAAAGAAGCAGTCATAACAATGATTGCAGAAGCATGTTTGCCAAAGAGATTTTGGGCTGAAGCAGCAAACATTGCATGCTATACTCAAAACAAATCAATCATCAACGAACTTCATGGAAAAACTCCATATGAAATATGGAATGGAAGAAAACCTGACATCTCAAATTTGCATATGTTTGGATCTAAATGTTTTGTGTTGAACAGGAATCAGTTACATACTTTTGATGAAAAAGCTGATGAAGAAATCTCTATAGGGTACTCAAACACCAGCAATGCATTCAGAGTACTCAACAAAAGGACCCTGGTGATTGAAGAATAAATTCATGTAGTCTTTGATGAGTCAAACACAAATGGAGAAAGCCTTCAAGTACTTAAAGAAGAAGCAGGACCAAGACAAGTCTACATGAATACAATTGTACCAACTACCATTCTAAATCACAATCTTGGAAATCAAGATGAGCCACCACTCAATACATCATAAGAGGTACCAGCACAAGAGCATGAAGCTGATACACAAGCTGAAGTTATGGAAGCACCAAGTCAAGAACAACTTCAACCTACTCTCAACTGACTAAGAGATCATCATGTAGATCAATTAATTAAAGACATTCACACAGGAGTCAGAACCAGATAACAAGTGGGGCATATGCGAACATGTTTTCTATATCAAGTAGAGTCCAAAACAATAGATGATGCAATCCAAGATGCTGATTGGATTATAACTATGCAAGAAGAACTAAATTAGTTTGAAAGAAATAAGGTCTGGGAACTTGTTGACAGACCAGACATAGCCAACATCATTGGAACAAAATGGGTATTCAGAAACGAGATGGATGAACAAGGAACGGCCCTAATTGGCTGTTGAGAACGGCCCTATCTAGGTTCGTCAGCGTGTCGTTCAATTTATTAATGTATGATGGATGTAGTGTCTATGAAAAAAAACATATCACGTTTGTTCAATCATAATATAAGTGATATGAATGTAAGTTAATTAATAATGACGTACCAAACTTGTTGCAAAACCGCCAACAAGAACTTGAAAGAAACGATCAATATCCATTTGCTTCACTGTAGATTAAAAATGAATGATTAATCGTTCTTGCATGAATATTTGGGATGTCTCGTAGTATATATAAGGAGAATGGGACGGGACTGAATATGGGGTTTAGGGATTTTGCGATGATAATATTGTCGTCAAATGGCCTCTTACGACGATAATAACTGAGATTCCTTACGTTGTGTGGTCGCTATCGGTTTGTCCCACACGTCAAGTGGTGGTGAGTTATGACCGTAGGAAGGACACATGGGCACAGTCTCAAGTCTTATCATCAGTCGTTCATGGGGTCTAGGGATTTTACGACGATAATATTGTCGTCAAATGGCCTCTTACGTTGATAATATTTTCGTCAAATGAGAATCCCAGCTTTGTGTGGTCGCTATCGGCGGGTCCCACACGTCAAGTGGTGGTGATTTATGACCGTAGGCAGGACACATGGGTACAGTGTAAAGTCTTATCATCAGTCATGCATGGTGCCTAGGGATTTTATGACGATAATATTGTCGTCAAATGGCCTCTTACGTCGATAAAATTGTCGTCAAATAAGAATCCCTGCCTTGTGTGGTCGCTATCGGCGGGTCCCATACGTCAAGTGGTGGTGATTTATGACCGTAGGTAGGACACATGGGTACAGTGTCAAGTCTTGTCATCAGTCATGCATGGTGTCTAGGGTTTTTACGATGATAATATTGTCGTCAAATTGCCTCTTACGTCGATAATATTGTCGTGAAATGAGATTCCCTGCCTTCTGTGGTCGCTATCGGCTGGTCCCACACGTCAAGTGGTGTTGAGTTATGACCGTAGGCAGGACACATGGGTACAATGTCAAGTCTTTTCATAGTCGTGCATGGGGTTTAGGGAATTTATGATGATAATATTGTCAACAAATGGCCATTTACATCGATAATATTGTCTGGAGTAATTGTATTCCAAACTATGCAAATTTGCCATGGCTTGCACTTTTACACACTTGACACTTCTATATATATACCATGAAATTTTACACTACCTTTGTACCCTCAGTTTTACATCACCTTAATCACAATGTCTGAACCGATTTCCCCTGCGCCTTTTGGTCCTCTGGAATGGCATGAACCAAATTCCCCCGGGTCTGATGATCCTGCGGCATAGAATCCTCATCAACCTATCTTTGTTAATGACCTAGGACGGGTGTTAATGATCACCATTACGACTTTCAGACACTGAGGTTGAGGTTCATAATAGACGAAGAGTGTACAAATTGGATTTGGCACTTTCAAGATAGAGCTATTGTCAGAGAGAGGATAATTGAATGGGAGAGTCTACCTACCAGGATGAAGAGTCTCTTATGCAGAATTTTGTTGGAGTGCCTCGTAAGTAGTCCCGCACCGACCTCGACTATGAATCGATCAATTGTTCATGAATTCTTTACAGTTGTCAGGGGTGGACTGGATCAACAACTACTATGGAGTAAGTGGATTTGAACATCCAGTGACTTCTTCAACGGGGCTTACAACGTTCATGTAATGAAACGTCTAATTGCTTGCCGTCAATTGCCTACCGAATGGGAGCGTGTTATGATCAAATGGTTCGCCAATAGCGTCTAGGGTACTATACACACTCTTGAACCACCATTTGATTTGTATGTTTTGTTCTATGCATCTTTTCATTATGAAGTTGACATTGGACGTTACATTAATAGTACGATTTGTGAAATATCGCTTGGCAGTAGTGGTGATGGTTATATCTATTACCTATTTCTTGTCACGGCTATCGCAAGATATTTTCACGTACCGGAGTATGACACGGATGACATTTCTTCGGAAACCTCCCCTATCATCTTTTATGAGTACCCTTAGTTTTTCTCACTTCTCGTAAGTAAATATGTAAAAGACGTTGTCCGATGTTGCACTTTTTTTTATGGTTTCTTGTTATGCTTTGTTATTCTCGCAATTAAAGAAAAAGCTAATGGCTGATCGTTCCTGATCACATGAAGTGGTTCTTGCATCTCTAGTAAAGGGAACTATCATTATGTTGTTACCGATAATTTCATGGGATGTGCTGATACGATCACAAAATACATAAAAATATACAGATATATTTACTAAAATACGGTTTATTTTAATGAAATAAAACATACATAGATTTGTAAAATGAAACAATTCAAATGACAAAGTACGTAAATAAAAACATAGTCATGGCCATCTTCTTCTAATAAATAAACACGACATACACCGTAATAAATTTACACACCAAATACATCAGCCAAATTAACCACATTAGGACATGTGTCTATTATGTGTCCCTGAACCCCGCAATTGAACATTTTCTAATACACTGGCCTACCGAAAGTATCCTACTAATCCTGCCACCTTCACGTTCTCCGTTTGAACGTATCATGTTTTTTCTACGTAGGCCTCATTTGTATCCCCGCCATATCCGGTCTCCCTACACATTATCCCACTCTATAGATGGAAGAACATAGTCATTTCGAACATTATCTGGGATATAACAAAATTTATCCTTAGGAACTGGATACACACGGCCTTCATAAATACATTTGAAGGAGTTTGTTTTGTAGTAGTCAGAACAAAGGTTTTAAATACTGACACGACGTTCTGCGGCTACAACAGCGGTATGTACCCATGGTAGATGATACAGTTGCCACTCTCCACAATATCAAGTCTGATCATGAAGATTAACTCTGCAGCTGTTATCTTGGTCCGAAACCTGAAGTCGTGTATGATATTTATTTATTATTATTATTATGAATAAAGTTTAAAAAAATAGGTATATAAAAGTACTAAAATCAAACCTGAAACAGAATAGCATCGATGGTAGAGAGGCAGAAGTTTGTTCTAGTTTGAACTGTTTTCTTCACATTCTCATCAATTTCTGGTGCTAATACATTGCGACACTCGTATGCTAATTCTTTACGCTGATGATACCAACGTTGTAACATCTGCCTAATGTACTCGAACATATTCGTTATATTCATATTCCATGCCTCTAGAAGTACACCGTTGAAGCTCTCAGCATAGTTGCTTTTGATGATAGTGTATCGTGTTCCTAGAAACTGTGACCGTGCCCATTCATTCAATCCGTCTTTCACTAAATAACCATGAACCTCCTTATCTTTCCGCTTAATATCATCAAACAATATTTCGAAATCCCATTCTGAACAAGTGTAAGCTGCTTCCTTTAATGTCCACTAACAATAACTTTTCTTACCGTAATTAGCATTGACTTTCAAGTCAAGGTGGTGGTATTAGATGCCATGGTAAGCATTTGGAAAGACACTTTCAATAGAAGACTTGATTGCTTGGTTTCTATCGGAGACAAACACCAAATCCCTAAGATCCTCACGTTCTCTGATTGCCTTCTTCAAGTGGCTAAAGAAATACGTCCATGAATCATTACTCTCACCGTCGGCTACACCGACAGCTAATGGAAACAAGTGGTCACCCGAATCCACTCTGACAGCAACTAACAAAGTCCTCCCATACTTTTTTTTCAGATTAGTACCATCTACCCATAGTATAGGACGACAAAATTTGAATCCAGCAATACTAGGTCCCAACGATATAAAACAATACTTGAACCTACCCATCCACGTCATCCTTATATATGTATGTCAGTGTATCGGGATTAGCTTTTTCAAGCTTATGAAAGTAGCCAACCAAGTTTTAGTAAGACTGTTATGGAGTTCCGCCAATTAAACCTAGAGAATCTTGTAAACTTCTATAAGCTTGGCCATAACTGAGGTCTATGCCGAATTCTTTATTTACTGCAACTTGGACATTCTTTGCTCTAAATTTACTGCCCAGTTTAATACGGTCATTCCTCACTAAACGGCCTATAGCAGAAGGTGTGGCTTGAGCGTGTCGATTACTTATGTTGTCCAGTCCACATGTATGTTTTTTCTCATACTCGGTTATCTTGAAATCTTCGGTCCCCAAACCCTCAGCCTTGTTAGCATTCATTTTCCATTCGCATGTATTCGATATCTTACATCGCAAATACAGTCTATCCTTATCAGACCTATTGAGCTTGAACTGATAGTTATTCTTCAATGCGTGATATTTTATTACATTATACAGTTGATCTTTATTTTCTAACAATTTTTCAACATGAAAACCATCTGCGTCTTCAACACTAATCGTCCCTGTGCTAGGGCACAACGGTATTTCCATTGGCGGAAGAGTGTCTCCAAAATCACCTAAATCACTCCCTCCGTGACGACTACTACTGCCGCTAGCATTTGTGTGTCAAGATTCAACATGGGGTGTCACAAGTGTTAAACCACCCATGCCAAACATTCTTGAACTGGAATAGTCAGAACTTTGAAGTTCGTTGTATGTGGCAAGTTATGACTTGTGTTCACAATTTGTTGTCCACTACGTAATCGACGACTCATATCAACTTGTATTGTCGGAGTTGTTTTGGTGTCATTAAAAGGTGGACTTGAACTACCAGCTAGTAGTTCAGTGAATGATGTATTCGGTGCTTAACTGAGTATATGATCAGATGAGTATGGTGAATTGGAAACCCCGTAATCTGGCATATGACCCGATCGATCCATTCCATTGTGAAGAGAATAAATTTCAGAGACCCTTGCTTGTTCAAATTGAGCACAACGAATGAGATTGTCATTGTTACTGGGAAAATCTTCATTGTTGTTTTCTTCATTTAAATCAATCATGTTCTCATTCATGTCTCTCTGAGTTTCACAACTAACAACTTTTTTAACGTCAACACATAGTCTCACGGGAATTTGTCTTAGATGTTCACAAATGTAACCATACAATGGGAGGCGTTTGGTGTGGTCCAACGGTCGTGTACAAGGCTGTAATTTTGAGCTTATAACCCAGACGATCAACCCCAATTCTCTTGTAAATTTTCTCCTTTCATTTCATCAAATGAAATATTTCTGTTCACGCAAGTGATATAAGCGGTTCCATCCGAATAAGACCATTATTTAACTCATTTGTGTTTCCATTTCCCGTTGAAAGTAAATGAAATACCCAGCATGTTGTTATCTGAGATAAAAATCAACAATCACTCGTCAAGATCTATAAGTAATTTGAAACCTTCAAATATGTCCGTGTGTATATATATATATATATATATATATATATATATATATATATATATATATATATATGTCATCTTTATATATGTATAATAATTCATAAAAACTTTCATTAAAAGAGAGACGAAATGAAACAGCGAAACACACATAAAATCCATAATAGTCGTATCGTGTCGTCTCTATTTTCATATAAGTTGTTGCGATTTATTATAATTGTGTTTGTTTGTGTAATGTGTGTGTGTGTGTGTGTGTGTGTGTGTGTATATATATATATATATATATATATATATATATATATATATATATATATGAATGATGTAGATTCTAAGATCTAAACGAGTTAGATCTACACGCAGCGGATGGATCACGACTTATACATCACAATACATAATTAAAGGACTAAAACTACTACAAGGGGTTAAGATCATGTTACCAATAGTAGGAAGAGAAGCCAAGATCTTCCGATGTGTTCTCCAAACGGCGGTTGGTGGACACCCATTCTTGAAATTGGAACCTTCTTGATATGCAACCGAGAAAAACCCTAAGTTTTTCTCCAACCGGGTGGAGCTAAGGATCGAACTCCTTAGCCTTTTTTCTTTATTAATTTTGTGGCTTTCATCTCACCTAGGGCTCGGGGAGAACTCTCTTTTTATAGGCAAAATCCAAGAGAGAAAACCTATATCCAATCGGTTTAACAAAATAAAAGAGATAATTCTAATTATTATTATCCAATAAAAATAAGAGATAATTTTAATCTTATAATAAGAAAATATAATTATCCTTATAGTTAAGAGATAAATAATAAATAAATAATTTTCTTTTATTTATCCAATTAATTATTTAACAAATAAATAACTAATTACACAATATGTCATTATCCAAGAAAACTAATTTCTTGGAAAATCCAAGACATATTGGCGCCACACTAAGCCCACCAGGCCCACAGAAAATGCCTTTTCTGTGTATTATATTATTTAGCCCAACTAAATAATATTCATGCATATCAATTATTTGGCCCAACCAATTAATCATTTCTGAGGCCCAAATAAACAAGAATATCATTCCGAATTACAGAAGCCACATCGGGGACCATGGACCTATATCCTGTAATATCCCGAATTTGTTGACTTTCTAAATAGTTAGTAAAAGATGCAATTATTTGGGGAAATTATGGAATTTCGATTAATATGGAAGAATTAGTTAACAAATAAAAGGAATTTTAATCACTTTTAATCAAGTTGACAATTAAAAGGATTTTACTCCTTTTCCTCCCTTATTGCCCCAAAAACAAAAATTTCTCACCCCAAACCCTACCTGCCGCCGTGTGTTGTGAGGAAGAAGGAGGGGAAAACTCCTTCTTGGTGTTGAATTCTCATCGTCATCGTCGTTGGTAAGCATTGCTAATGGGTTGCTAAATGTTTTCTTGCGAAGGAAACGAGGGGGGGAACGACGATCGGCCGGCCAAAGGCCATGGCCGATCCGTGAGTGCGCATGTGGGGTGTTTTCGATTTTGTTTTTTTTAGGATTCTTTTGTAATACATTAGAATGTATGGTGATCATCGTTCTCCTTGTTTTATAGATTCGGGTTTTGTGGAGGAACGTTTCTAACCCGTTAGCAAAGGTTCCAAGAAACGCTGCACAGTCGGTAAGGATATTTCTAAGTTACGTCTTTGTTTGGTTTGAAAGATGAGACTTTTAGGGACATGTTGGGTTGTGTATGCGGTTTGGGTTGTTTGGCGTCGTTGTTCTGTGTTTAAGTGCAATTTGGGACTGTTTGCTGTGTTTTAGAGTGTGTGGATGACGATGCTTATGCTTAGAAACAGGAAACGAAGTGTTGTCAACTTTTTGTTAAAACGTTTACGTTTGTTGGTCATGCTTTGGAATGTTAAAACGTCTATGGTAGTATGTTTGGCTTTGGTTTAAAGGTTATAGATGATATGGTGCTGATACATGAGGTCTATGTGCTTATTCTGCTGTTCAGTTGTTGATTCTGGTGAAAAATCGAAGGGAAAATCATGCTGAGATCGTTAGGGTTCTTGTTGAAGTCCAGGGTGGACGAACGTCCGATCCATGTGGACGGGCGTCTGCCTTGGGGCACACCTCAGACGGGCGTTTGGCATACCTGGACGAGCGTCTGAGGTGCAAAAATTGATTCAGGTTGTAAAAGTCTTTTATTGGACAGGCGTCTATGTACAATGGACGGGCGTCCAAGTGCTAAAATTGATTCAGGATGTAACAGCTTCTGTATGTACGAGCGTCTGGCCTACCTGGACGGGCGTCCAGTCCTGGACGGACGTCCAGTAGGATCCAAACGTGCGTCCAAGCTGTCAAAGTGGTGTCTAGCTTGTTTGCGTTTCTTCCAATGTGGGCTGTTGTCCAAGTCTTGTGAACATGTTGTGTAAGTTACGTTTTGATGAGTCAAGTATTTTGATATCATTATGAGACTTGGTTTTGGGCGTTGGAGTTTATAGACCCGTAGTGGTTGGGCCGGATAGGGTAGCACCCGAAGCTGTAAACCCGGGAAGGTTTCCTTACGACTTCAATGACCTTGACGTATTTGGGGAGTTGCAGACAGTGGTGTGGTCGGGCCGGATAAGGTAGCACCCGAAGCCGGGAACCCGGGAAGGTTTCCTTGCACCCCAATACGTGATGGACCATTTTAATGGTACCATTGGAAGACCTTTAGGATCCTCCTCTCTAGGGGTTTACCCTTTTGAGGGATGTGCACATTTCGGGACCTTTAGGTGGTTGGTTGTGAAGTATGGTGTCCGTTATGGTTGGTCGTAACTTTTATTGATTTGTTGGGTCCTGCATAGATTGGGGGTATCCTTCATGGGTGGGCTTTACTTTATGTACACTAGATTTATTCTTACTCAACTTTGTAGTTGACAGGTTTGTACTTTCGTTTGACCCTGCTATGATCCATTTATGGGGAGCAGATTCTTAGCAGGTATTCCTTTGGATGTTTGCTTGTTGCTGGGATGTCGCGGGGTTTGAGAGCCACGTAGTCGCAGTCACATGTCGTCTATATTATTTGAGATTTCCAATTTTAAAGATTTTGACGTTCCGCATAATTTCATTTACTTCAGGATATTTGTACTCACTTTAATACTTTCTCTCAAAATAATAAATGGTGAATGTTTATTTTCCTTCTGTTGTGGGATGTTGAATGTTACCGCCACGACTGTTGTCGCGATGAGTGGCACTACGGTGACCAATACCGGCGGCCGACGGGATTGGAATCCGGGGTGTTACAAAGTGGTATCAGAGACGTTCGACTCCAGGACTACCACCTAAAATGAACCTTAAAAAAAATAAAAAAACAAAAATAAAATAAAATAAAATAAAAATTCACTAAAATAAGAACAGTGAGGATGTGTGGGGTAGGTATTGAGGTCTATGTAGGGAAGGTACGGTGAATTCTGATGTATGTGGAAATGTGGCTGCATGTTGCAATTCATTTTGTACAGTGAGTGTTAGTATATGTGAAATATTCTGTGGCATGATATAGGCGATAATTGAATGTATGATTGTTTACATTTGTAGTTTTAGCTATGCCTCCTAGAAATGGAAATGAGAGGGACCAGCTGATTGACCAGTTGGTTAAGATGAATCAAGACCTGATTAAGGCGGTCAACAAGCTGACAGAGGATCGTTCTCAGGGGTCGACCACCGGCATGACTAGGGCCGTGAGTCAGCAGAGGCCTAGCCAGTACGATGGTAAGGGAGATCCTAAGGGACTCGAGCGGTGGATTAGGGAGTTTGAGAAAATCTTCGCCACTCAAGGCTGTCCAGAGGAACTGAAGGTCGACCAAGCTGCCTTCTGCTTGGTTGACAGGGCTGATCTGTGGTGGGGTGCTAACAAAGATCGGTTGGCTCAAACTGTAAATGAGCAAGGGGAAACGGTATTGGTACCACTGAACTGGACTGAGTTCAAGCAGGAGCTGAGGCGTGAATTCTTTCCCGAATCTAAGAGGAAAGAGCTGCGGGTCGAGTTCGACAATCTCCGACAGGGGGATATGATTGTCCAAGAATACTACGAGAAGTTTGTTGACTTGGCAGTTTATGCATCGGAGCTAGTGCCGAATGAAGAGGCCAAGATGGTGAAGTTTGAGCAACACTTAGATTTAGCGATCCGGGATCGTATTGGGGCAAGCAGGGGCTTCACGAGCCTAAAAGAGATGTGTGAAGTAGCATGCAACATTGAGAGGATTCGGAGAGAGGTTAAAGCGGCATATGCTACTAATAAGAGGAAGAGTGCCTCTGAGGACAATCAGGGGCAGCAAAAACGCAGTAATTCTGGGAACCCTCCAGTACGGCCCTCTTTTTCAGCAAATTCCCACATCACCAGAGGCAGCGGCGGTCAACCAGTGAGAGGTGACTCTCAGGGGTTTAGTCGGCCACGAAGTTATCATTGCAAGCGGTGCCAGAGAAATCATCCGGGCACCGATTGTTCAGGTGCACAAGTTCAGTGTCACAACTGTGGGAAATTTGTACATAGACGGTTTGAGTGTTTTGCGGCCCCAACACCTGCCGGGTCGGCATCTGTCACGGGAAGCAACATGGGTGGAGCTCCAAGGGTTAACACGGGCAACATGAGTAGGGGTAACCAACTGGTGGAAACAGGAACCGACCATCAGGGTCGGCCAGCACAGTTCAGGGAGCTGGAGTAAATCAGACCGGGAAATTATTCGCACTGGGCAGAGAAGAGGCCGATCAGAGCAACCACGTAGTGACGGGTAATTTTCTGGTTAACTCATTTTTATCCTACGTACTTTTTGATTCGGGTGCATCATGTTCCTTTATAGCGGGTTCGCATGTCTTGAGGTTGGGTCTAACTACATTCGAGGTAATTAACAGTGAGTTTATGCAACCGTCGGGAGAGTTAGTGCCGTGCTCTAAGTTGTATAGAGACGTACCGTTAGTGATTATGGGAGTCAACTTGTCGGTTGACTTGATCGAGTTCCCCCTCGAGAACTTCGACGTTATCTTGGGTATGGATTGGTTGAACCGGCATAAAGACAAAATTGACTGTGAGCAGAAGAAGGTGACTTTGAGAGGCCCTAAAGGGGTGCGAGTATCTTACAAGGGGTTTGTGGATAAACCTAATGTGAAGATCATTTCAGTGGTGACGTTGAGATCTCTCGTCAAGAAAGGGTACCCGTTGTTTATGTGTCACGTACATGATGTAAGCACAGGGGATCCTAAACTAACAGACATCGATGTAGTCCGTGATTTTGAGGATGTATTCCCGGATGAGATACCAGGTATGCCACCCCAGAGGGAGGTGGAGTTTGCAGTGGAGTTGATGCCCGGGACCAGACCGATATCGAAAGCACCTTATCGTATGGCACCTAAAGAATTAACGGAACTGAAGGTACAATTGGAAGAACTGCTCGATAAGGGGTACATCCGACTGAGTGTGTCACCGTGGGGAGCACCGGTGTTGTTTGTGAAGAAGAATGATGGTAGTATGCGGCTGTGTATTGATTACTGGGAGCTGAACAACGTCACAGTGAAGAACAAGTATCCGTTGCCAAGGATCGATGACTTGTTCGATCAACTACGGGGGGCAGGTGTTTTCTCGAAGATTGATTTGCAATCAGGGTATCACCAGCTCAGGGTAGCAGATGCGGATATCCCAAAGACCGCATTTCGTACCAGGTACGGACATTACGAATTCACGGTCATGCCCTTCGGATTGACCAACGCACCAGCAGTTTTCATGGATTTGATGAACCGGGTATTCAGACCCTACTTGGACCAATTTGTAGTAGTCTTTATTGATGACATCCTGATCTACTCTAAGACTAAGGAAGAACATGCCGAGCACCTGAGGCTCGTACTACAGATTTTACGGGAAAAACAACTGTATGCGAAACTGTCGAAATGTGAATTTTGGTTGGAACGAGTGGCATTCTTGGGGCATGTTGTCTCGAAGGACGGTGTATCCGTTGACCCGAGCAAGATAGAGGCAGTGACGAGATGGCCAACACCTAAGAATATTGCGGAAATTCGAAGCTTCTTGGGTTTGGCTGGATATTACCGAAGGTTTGTAAAGGACTTTTCCAATTCAGACCCTACTTGGACCAATTTGTAGTAGTCTTTATTGACGACATCCTGATCTACTCTAAGACTAAGGAAGAACATGCCGAGCACCTGAGGCTCGTACTACAGATTTTACGGGAAAAACAACTGTATGCGAAACTGTCGAAATGTGAATTCTGGTTGGAACGAGTGGCATTCTTGGGGCATGTTGTCTCAAAGGATGGTGTATCCGTTGACCCGAGCAAGATAGAGGCAGTGACGAGATGGCCAACACCTAAGAATGTTGCGGAAATTCGAAGCTTCTTGGGTTTGGCTGGATATTACCGAAGGTTTGTAAAGGACTTTTCCAAGATTGCGAGGCCGATGACTGCATTAATGAAGAAAGAGAACCGGTTTAAGTGGGATGAAAGTTGTGAGGGGGCGTTCCAACTGCTTAAGGAACGGTTGACTACAACTCCTATTTTAGCACTACCAGAGGGTAATGAGGACATTGAGGTTTATACCGACGCATCGAAGAATGGTCTGGGTTGCGTACTGATGCAACGGAGACGAGTGATCGCGTATGCATCGAGGCAGCTGAAACCATATGAGAGTAACTACCCGACTCACGACTTAGTGTTGGCAGCTGTGGTTTTCGCATTGAAAATATGGCGACACTATTTGTATGGAATAACTTTCAAGGTGTTTTCAGATCACAAGAGTCTGAAGTACATATTTACACAGAAGGAGCTCAATATGCGTCAGAGGCGTTGGTTGGAGTTAATTAAAGATTATGACATGGAGGTTCAATACCACGAAGGGAAGGCCAATGTAGTGGCGGACGCTTTGAGTTGGAAATCGATTCATTCCTTGTGCGAGGAAGTAGCTCGGATCAGATTGCGAGAAGAGTTGGACTGCATGGACATTTGCGTCATCCAGAAAGGCGGAGATAAAAGCGACTTCGTCTTGCAAACCGAATTATACGCTGAAATCCGGGTGAGACAAGTGGGTGACAAGGTAATCGAGGCCAAGAAGGCCAAGATTGTTACAGATGGTGCGGCTGATTTTACGTTACATGAGGATGGTAGTATCCGGTTTAAAGGTCGGTGGTGTGTACCAGCCGACGAAGAACTCAAGAGGCGGATCTTGAGTGAAGCTCATAGTACGCCTTATTCTGTTCATCTGGGAGGAGGCAAACTGTATAAGGATCTCAGGAAAACCTTTTGGTGGCCCAATATGAAACGCGAAGTAGCAGAATTTGTGTCGAAGTGCTTGACTTGTCAGAAGATCAAGATTGAACATCGACGGCCACAGGGTATGCTGCAGCCGTTGGATGTGCCGGTTTGGAAGTGGGATTCCATCTCCATGGATTTTGTATGCGGACTACCGAGGAGCCCTAAAGGGAATAACATGATTTGGGTCGTTGTGGATAGACTGACTAAAGCGGCGCATTTCATTCCGATGAAAGACACTTGGAGTAAGACGGAGTTGGCTATGGCATACCGGAGGAATATTGTGAGACTACATGGTATACCCAGCAGCATTGTGTCAGATAAAGATGCGAGATTCATATCTCGGTTTTGGCAGGAGCTACAGGCTGCCTTGGGGACGGAACTACGGATGAGTACAGCTTTTCACCCTGCTACCGATGGTCAGACGGAGAGGACCATACAAACTTTGGAAGACATACTGAGGGCATGCGTATTAGAATTCAAAGGCTCTTGGGAGGAAAAGCACGATCTTATTGAGTTTTCATACAACAACAGCTACCATGCCAGTATTAAGATGGCACCTTTTGAGGCACTTTATGGTAGGAAGTGTAAGAGTCCGGTTTGTTGGGACGATTCGTCCGAGGCAGCGATTTTAGGACCGCAGATGATCGAAGATACGATTAAGCAGGTGCAGATAATCCGAGAAAAGATGAAGGCTGCCCAAGATAGGCAGAATAGTTATGCAGACTTACACCGCCGGGATATAGAGTTCGCCGTGGGCGATAAAGTATTGCTACGAGTATCACCAACCAGAGGAGTGATGCGTTTTGGCAAAAAGGGGAAGTTGAGTCCCAAGTACGTGGGGCCTTATGAGATCTTGGTCCGCATAGGCGAAGTAGCATATCGCCTAGCCTTACCACCGGCGTTGGATAAAGTGCATAATGTGTTCCACGTCTCTCAATTACGCAAGTACGTGAGTGATCCTTCTCACGTGATCGAACCGGAGGTTGTTGAGCTAGATCAGTCCTTGACCTACGAGGAGGTACCGATACAGATATTAGATACCAAGGTATGGAAAACAAGGGACGTGAAGTTAGCATCGTCAAAGTTTTATGGTCTAACCATGCCACCGAAGAGGCGACATGGGAAGCTGAGGACGCTATGCGACAGAAGTACCCGCATTTGTTCCCTTAAGGTATGCAATCTTTAACCCTTGTACGAAAAAGCCGTTTTGCGTCTCTTCGGGGACGAAGAGTTTTTAGGGGGGGTGGAAGATCGCCCGGTACGAACCTGAACTTCGAGGACGAAGTTGTGTTTTAAGGGGGGAAGGATGTAATATCCCGAATTTTTGACTTTCTAAATAGTTAGTAAAAGATGCAATTATTTGGGGAAATTATGGAATTTCGATTAATATGGAGGAATTAGTTAACAAATAAAAGGAATTTTAATCACTTTTAATCAAGTTGACAATTAAAAGGATTTTACTCCTTTTCCTCCCTTATTGCCCCAAAAACAAAATTTTCTCACCCCAAACCCTACCTGCCGCCGTGTGTTGTGAGGAAGAATGAGGGGAAAACTCCTTCTTGGTGTTGAATTCTCATCGTCATCGTCGTTGGTAAGCATTGCTAATGGGTTCCTAAATGTTTTCTTGCGAAGGAAACGAGGGGGGAACGACGATCGGCCGGCCAAAGGCCATGGCCGATCCATGAGTGCGCATGGGGGGTGTTTTCGATTTTGTTTTTTTCAGGATTCCTTTTGTAATACATTAGACTGTATGGTGATCATCGTTCTCCTTGTTTTATAGATTCGGGTTTTGTGGACGAACGTTTCTAACCCGTTAGCAAAGGTTCCAAGAAACGCTGCACAATCGGTAAGGATATTTCTAAGTTACGTCTTCGTTTGGTTTGAAAGATGAGACTTTTAGGGACATGTTGGGTTGTGTATGCGGTTTGGGTTGTTTGGCGTCGTTGTTCTGTGTTTAAGTGCAATTTGGGACTGTTTGCTGTGTTTTAGAGTGTGTGGATGACGATGCTTATGCTTAGAAATAGGAAACGAAGTGTTGTCAACTTTTTGTTAAAACGTTTACGTTTTTTGGTCATGCTTTGGAATGTTAAAACGTCTATAGTAGTATGTTTGGCTTTGGTTTAAAGGTTATAGATGATATGGTGCTGATACATGAGGTCTATGTGCTTATTCTGCTGTTAAGTTGTTGATTCAGGTGAAAAATCGAAAGGAAAATCATGCTGAGATCGTTAGGATTCTTGTTGAAGTCTAGGGTGGACGAACGTCCGATCCATGTGGACGGGCGTCTGCCTTGGGGCACACCTCAGACGGGCGTTTGGCATACCTTGACGAGCGTCTGAGGTGCAAAAATTGATTCAGGTTGTAAAAGTCTTTTATTGGACGGGCGTCTATGTACAATGGACGGGCGTCCAAGTGCTAAAATTGATTCAGGATGTAACAGCTTCTGTATGGACGAGCGTCTGGCCTACCTAGACGGGCGTCCAGTCCTGGACGGGCGTCCAGTAGGATCCAAACGTGCGTCCAAGCTGTCAAAGTGGTGTCTAGCTTGTTTGCGTTTCTTCCAATGTGGGCTGTTGTCCAAGTCTTGTGAACATGCTGTGTAAGTTACGTTTTGATGAGTCAAGCATTTTGATATCATTATGAGACTTGGTTTTGGGCGTTGGAGTTCGTAGACCCGTAGTGGTTGGGCCGGATAGGGTAGCACCCGAAGCCGTAAACCCGGGAAGGTTTCCTTACGACTTCAATGACCTTGACGTATTTGGGGAGTTGCAGACAGTGGTGTGGTCGGGCCGGATAAGGTAGCACCCGAAGCCGGGAACCCGGGAAGGTTTCCTTGCACCCCAGTACGTGATGGACCATTTTAGTGGTACCATTGGAAGACCTTTAGGATCCTCCTCTCTAGGGGTTTACCCTTTTGAGGGATGTGCACATTTCGGGACCTATAGGTGGTTGGTTGTGAAGTATGGTGTCCGTTATGGTTGGTCGTAACCTTTATTGATTTGTTGGGTCCTGCATAGATTGGGGGTATCCTTCATGGGTGGGCTTTACTTTATGTACACTAGATTTATTCTTACTCAACTTTGTAGTTGACAGGTTTGTACTTTCGTTTGACCCTGCTATGATCCATTTATGGGGAGCAGATTCTTAGCAGGTATTCCTTTGGATGTTTGCTTGTTGCTGGGATGTCGCGGGGTTTGAGAGCCACGTAGTCGCAGTCACATGTCGTCTACATTATTTGAGATTTCCAATTTTAAAGATTTTGACGTTCTGCATAATTTCATTTACTTCAGGATATTTGTACTCACTTTAATACTTTCTCTCAAAATAATAAATGGTGAATGTTTATTTTCCTTCTGTTGTGGGATGTTGAATGTTACCGCCACGACTGTGTGTCGCGATGAGTGGCACTATGGTGACCAATACCGGCGGCCGACGGGATTGGAAACCGGGGTGTTACATATCCAGTAGCTCCAATAATTAATTATTAATCGAACAGAATATGTACATTAATTATTAATTCCGGGATTACGCCACCATAAACCCGAAACTGAACTCTACCGATTATAGATGTATACTTATACTCAATCCATAGAGTGAATAAGCGTCCATTGATATAATCACTACATACGGATTAACCCTCCATAGACTGTCCATTATGAGTGGGAAGTCTCCGTGAACCCGACTCGTAATATCTTATCCTTATTTACCATTAACCCCCTAATGATTAATTAGTACACATATCTGACTAGTAGCTAATTAGTCAAATGCGAACTCCGGGGATCGATCACTTTCTTAGGGCTAACAAATAAGGGGACTGTCTCTCTACTTCCCGCAGGAAGGAATGGATTCCATGTCTGTGAAAATCAGAACTACTCACTCATCAGGAGATAGTGCCAATGAGAAGTGGCTTGGAACACATATTTAAGTGAACCGTAACTAACACATCAAATAGTACCCCGAGACAAGCAGCACCCTGTGATCACCTCAGGATTAAGGTTGATCCATATATGATCATCTAATGATTTAATAAGATTCCTCGATTACGGAATTATACCAAGAAATACAGATTACATCGGTCCAGTCCTGTATGAATGCCATCATATATAAATGCCCCACGTAGGTTCTACCGACAGTCCAAATAAGACTATCACACCCTAAGGTGTTCTGGGCGCATTATTGGTGTTTTAATCAAGAGACCCTAAACTCTGATTGAGTTCACCACGGACTAATAGTTTAAGCATATCTCCACTAACTCAATCCTCAGTGTAATCCATATACTGAGTTAAGTGGTTACATACAGATATACTTAGGGTTTGCAGTAGTGTATTACTTACAAGCACCAAGCAAGTAATAAGGTGAGATAAATTCTGTCATCCATTAAAAACAATTACACAAATTGTCTTTCGGGCACTACACCTAACAATCTCCCACTTGCACGAAATGACAAGCAACGCTCGTTTTTAGAGCACACCCTTTCTCATCTTATTCACAACACTCTCCCACTTGCTCTAAAAGCAGATGAGACATATCCATCAATGCCGTAACCTCCAAGCGCTCGACTTGGTACACTGATTAGCTAGGTTGTCGACACGAGACGATCTTTAGGATTGAAACGTAGCCGGTCCTTCCAATCATGCGGTACTCTCTCTCAATATGCTTTTGACTTCTTATGACTGAGAAAATCCTTCTAAGCTATCTCTTCACTGTTTTCACGATGCAGTGATATCGGCTTATCAGTCCTGGAATTACTCCCAGACCAAAAAGGAAATTCTAAGCACTATGAGTAAACAATGAGCCCAAGATCAACTTAATGATCATCCTTAGTCTGACTACAAGTCAGAATTAGTGTAGTCAACCATATTCAAGTTTGCACCTGAATATGCAAGCATATTGCTCCTCGTTCTTTGAAGATACTTGAGTACGTACTAAACCGCTACTTATTGCTCAAATCCAAGATTCGATTGCAATTGACGCGTGTTAAGCTGACTTGCCCTTATTCCAGAGAGACTCTATCCCATTTTCTCTTTATCTGAAGATTTGGAGAATCATTCCTAAGAGGTAGGGTAGGACTACTCTCGTTGAATGTTGCATCCGTATATGCAAGATTATCTTAACCAATAAGACGGATGGGATAGCCAATGACTCATTCTCGTGAATTTGACCAAATCAGATTCTTAGAATAGTGTCCAATTCTCTCATCTAGAGAATCTTGGCGTGTCAGTTTCTGACTTCAGATAACACTCATGTTGTTTCCAACTGTTTCATTGTTACCTTTCGCGAACACTAATACTACAATTTTACCAATACTGATACCTAGTCTACGAAAGATTTATCAAAATTCTGGTCAACTCTACATATTTTAAAACATGTGACTTTAAATGACCGAGAGGTTCTCTTAAATCCACAAAGGATATAAGTCCCGGCAGTCAACCTGCCATTTGTTCTAACCAAGACCTTTTTCTTCCGAATGAATCCAGACTCCGTTTTACGGCAAGAAAGTCTCAGGGAATCATCCCTATTTTCTGCTTTCTAATGAAATCTAGCAAGACTGAGTGGTGAGAGAGTTCAAGGTCTGGTTAACTCTCTACTTTTTAGGGAATCACCCCTAGACCACTCAGCTTTGTGCTGAAAGTTAAACTTTCCTATTCATTCGACTCTTTTCGGCGTAGAACCAATTACTCCCACTGGGCCTGAGACACTCATGTGGTTCTACAAGAGGCTGAACAGAACCGGAGTATCAAAACTCCATTCACAGGGTTAAGGCTTTCAAACCAACCTCTATGATCAGAATCCTATACAGCCCACCAAGAGCAATAGGTTATCATTCACCCCAGCAGACTGTAAAGTCCACAAAACCACAATGGGTCAACGGTTAAACCATACTCCCACTGCGTCTTGGGTGGATTGACATTCCAATCTAATAGTATTTATCAGTGCAATCACCAACAAACGATGTTGGACGTGGTCTGATTAAATCAGATAGTAACTACCTATGGGTAACCGTACTCCAAGGTTTAAGGCTGTTTCTTATAGATTCTATCAGAAGGCTTGTGACAGTTTAACCGTCACTTTCTGATCTCAAAAATCGTATAACCAACCTTCACTTGTATTATTAAGATATAAACATTCACAATCTGAACGTATGCGCAAAATCTCCAGTCCTACCTTCAAGCATTAAATGCTAAATGCCTACATTTACGGAAGTGGTGTGAACTGAAGTCACACGTTATCCATAAATTCACTAGCATCTTCTAGGCAGACTTCTCGCTTTACATAATAATGTTAACCGTTATTTTGCAACAAATTATCTTAATCGAGTTTAGCAGTGTATTGTAGTACAGCAATAACTATATAGGGCAAGTCTATGGCTTCTTTCTTAGTGAGAAACATTCCACTAAGAGGCAGGCTGAGCATCAGTCCCAAGACTATGCTATAGCCTATTTATGAGCATGGAATACTCTATTCTCTGCTAAAATCAGAGACTCCTCCTCGTATTCTTTTGATAAACTAAATCGCGTTTCGAGTAGTTATCAGACAAAATGTCACCACTCAAAAAATCCCACTAGCTTGTGTCTCTCACTAGACCCTGAAGGTCATGATGAACAAGCTATGTTACCCCTTCAAATCTATTACCCTCTCCCGATTGAAAGGAAACTTAGTCATTGTTCCTTTGAGATAGTATTCCTAGACTGGAGATAGGAATCACCCTTAGCCAGTCGCCAGGTCTTATCTCTAGGATATATGCACTAATTAATAGATATTGAAGGGTCATTTATCTTAATACGGAAACCTTTTACCTTTAATAGTTTTAGATGTGTCACACATACCTATTCAGCTTTTCTTAGTGGTTCTGTCTTTATCAAACAAAAGTCCGAGTCACAGATTCGTACTACAAATGTCATCTTCACTTTGTTTAAGTCAACTGTAGTATCGAGATGAATGTGAATCCATTTGTTTCAACGAATCTGTAAACAGAAAAATAAATTTTTCTGTGATATTCAAGGATAAAATCCGAAATTCATTTCCTTATATCACTCCCACTATTATAGCTGAAATAATTGCCCGTTGTCTACTTTATTAATAGTTAATGCACAGCTTCCTTGTTCTTTCAAAGAACTAAACTACCGAGTCAAGTTACTCGGTTTAAGAAAGTCACTAAGGATTCATTGGTTAAGTGATCCGAAATCACTTTCCTTATCCTATACTTTATATAATTAATTTTTCGGTTTAGCCTCAAAACTTTAGTTAAGATGATTAACACTTATAGACATTCTTTCTCATTCTCAACTTTCTTAAAAGGAAATAGTCTTGAACTAGCAGTTCAATTGAGTAGACACTACTCGTGAACTGTGGGATGTCTAATGAAAGCGTTACCCAGTGGGACTAATTTTCAAAAAAATTAGAAAAAAAAACAGATAAAAGCTCCCACTAGTTTATAGGTTCCAAATACCGTCTAACTAGCGACACTTTAATTTATGATTCTTTAATTTTTCTATTAGAAAATTTCTCGTGTAGACACTACACAATTAAAATTCACTAGAAGAATTTTATCGTCCCAATCATTTTTCAAACTAACTATGGTTGTCTCTTGTTCAACACGAGTGATGTTAACGGTGATTTTTACGATTTATACGACTTTATTTCATAGCAATTTCCTTTGTGTTTTATTACTTTTTATAGAAAATTAAGTGTTTAAATGATCTATTGAAAGAATGCGTATGGAAATGATCTAATTGCAAAGCTGAGCTAATTTCGTGGTCTTATTGATAATTATGTGTGGTTTTACACTTTCACGTTTTCAAGGTTTTGTAGGTCCGCGAACATGTTGTGAACGGAGTTTAAATGGGAAGGAGGAAGATGCAAGTGGAACTTGGAATAAAGATTTCAAGCAATTTAGACGTTCGTTTGCCACTCCGTCCATTAGGACGGGGGTCTGAGGAATAGGACGGGCGTCCAGGAGAATAGAAAGGATAGACTTGGAATTATCTTTATTTTTATTTATTAGGGTTTAGACTTTCTACCAATTATACCCTAAGTCGGCTACAACAACTATATAAATGAGTCATTCAGCAGAACAGAAACAACAACTGATCCTGAACCACAAGCTGCGGCCAGAAACCTAGGAGGCTTCACTCGGTCGACCGAGTGCCCCTGTTCGGTCAACCGAGCCATGTTTTGTTTTATTGTTTTTTTTTATTCTGCATGCTGGAGATGAGTAGAGGCTGAGGCCAATTCGAGCAAGCATGTGAAACCGTTTCTGCAACATCTTGATTTCAACTCTGGGATTGTTTTGTGAGTTTTATTAAAGTTGCATCTTTATTATGTTTAATTTGTTTTTATGCAATTGTATCTTGCATGCTTGATGTTTAACGTTTGATGAGAATCGTTGTTAGACTTAGATCACCGTAGTAAAGATTAGAGTTTTAACCTAAAAATAACGAGAGTTGTTAGGTTAATGTCTATGTTGCTAGATTGATAAATCTTACACCTTTGTTATGAAAGCGTTAATCTTTAAGATCGAAAGATGAGAGATTAATAGGTGAATTTTCTAAGAGATTAGAAATTCGTAATTTTGATAGGTGAACCATAATCTTCATTAAATCTTCACTAAACAATCTAGAGAGGAAGTTGAGGGTTGTGAGATCAGTGGATCATTGCTTGTTCGTTTTAATTTACTTGTTATCATCTTAGCAATTTTATTATCTTTTTTAGAATAGAGTTATTTTACAATAGTTTGGCTCATAACTATCTTTCCTGGCCTTGGATTCTAGATCCTCTGTCCAGTTTATTGTTTTTGTTTTTTTTTGTTTTGTTTTTTTTTTCGTGATAACTTTATAGAAATTAAGAACTAGACTAACCTCGATTCCCTGTGATTCGACTCCTGTAGTAACCTCTATACTACGATCCCTGCACTTGGGGTAAACCGGATTTATTTTATTACTTGTTTGTTTTTCATTAGATAAAATCCAAGACAAGTTTTTGGCGCCGTTGCCGGGGAATCGGTACGGTTGTCTAGTTTTATTAATTTTTCTGTTTTTCTGTTACTAACTTTTCGTAGGTAGTTTTCTTTTTCTGTTTCCGTAGCTTTTTCTGTTTCTTTATCTTTTCAAAAAAAAAAATGTCATCAACTAGGAGTGTGCAAGATCAGATCGCCATGCTGCAACAGCAGGTGGCAGCCCTTCAAATGTCGCGCAATCCTATGAATCAGACCCCGTCGTTTCCTCAGAACTCTCAAGTTCTGTTCTGTGGAAGTTGTTGTCAACCTGGCCATATGATTGGCCAGTGTCATCTTCTTCCCACTCCTGCATATCAAGTTAATGCTGTCCAGAATCAGGGACAGTACAGTCCAGTCATATGCCAGCTATGTGACAATGTGGGACATACTTCTCGTTTCTGTCCTATGGGTGGACAGAGCATGTTCAGTGGCCAGCAATATCGAGGTTTAACAATTAGTTCTCTCGCCACATCAATTTTCGGAATCAGGGTTTCAATCAAACTTGGAATTTCAATCAAAACCCGAACTTCAGTCAGAACGCCAATATCAATTCTTTCAATCAAGCTCAGTGGTTCAATCGGAATAGTCTCAATCCTATGTTCCAAAGTTGGCCTAGCCCATCTTTTCCACAACACTTTCAGGATTCCTATCAGAGCACCTCTCAATCTATTGATCTTGAAGCTAAATTGGAGGAGCTCCAATCCTTTCAGAAGGAGCAAAATGATAAGTTCCAACTCCTTCTTGGTATGCTTGCTAATATTGAAAGACAGATCGAGCAAATGGCCCAGACTGAGTTCGATCAAGATGAAGGCAATTGGCAACAAGAGATGATTGATGAGCTGGAACCTGATATGGATCGGCTTACGTTACAAAGGTTAGAAACTTCCTTCCCTCCTGCATGGTGTGATGATGAAGACGGTTGTCCTATGATGGATCCGACATCAGAGATGGTTGGAGATGTTAATCACCAAGAAGGTGAAGAAATACACCCGGTGTTGGAGAACATAGAGGACGATGTGCCTAAATTAGAGATACGTCACCCCGAGGAAGTCGCATTTGAGGAGCCGTTGAGGCCAATAAGTGTTGAGGTGATTGTGGACGAGCGAGTGAGCGTAAAGGAAGTGATCTTCCCACTTGATCACTATATCATGAACTGGGAGGTGGAACCCCCTAATCCCGTTCTTCTTTTATTGGGAAGATACTTCATAAAGGTCCTTCGAGCCATGGTTCCATTAATTTCCTATGAAGGTGAATTGGATGGCTCGTATGCTTCGTTGAAGAACCATGCGAGAAGGACGTATCCGTTTGATAATGGATAGTGAGCTAATTGTGTCTAGCCAAAGACACTAAAGAGAGGCACTTGTTGGGAGGCAACCCAATATTAAGAAAAGTTTTTGTTATTATTAATTTTATTATAGTTTTGTTTGTGTTGAATAAATAACGAAAGATAGTTTTCTTCTCGTTGTAGTAGTTTTGTTTTGTTTTCTTTTGTCTTGGGTTTTGGTGTCGGTTTCTGTGGTTAGGTAACTTGCATTTTCGTAATTTGAAAAATCAATGTGTTTCCTTCCCCCTGCTGATGTTACATTTATGCACTACTTTTCACATAGATTCGGTTATTATCAATTTTTGCATTGCTTATGCTTTGTTCTATGCTATTGCCTTGTCTATTCTCTTTTGTGCCCCTATCCCCGAGGTACGTTTTGTTTTGTTTTTCAAGTGTGCAGGATATTTTCGATAGCAATTATGAGCTTTTAAACGATGTCAGTTTTCCGATGGATGGTGCACAGTCTACTGATTTCCTCAAGCATTTCTGGATCTGACTCAAGACCACTTCCAGACTTTCACCTTCGAACTACAATCAGCTAAGTTTTTCTATTCTGCACAACATGGGGACATGTTGTTATTTAAGTGTGGGGGAGTAAGGGATTGGTTGTTTGTACCTACAAAATGTGCTTAATTTATTATGCTTATCATGCTTACCACCATTCTTCAAAAATTATGCTTACCACCATTCTTCAAAAATTCAGAAAAATTTCAAACATCCGTCCCGAGCATGAGCTTATTGTGGACTTACTTGTTGACTAGTATTTTAGCATAGACCTTTGATAAATAAGCCTTTACTCGAATTCTTTTCACGTAAGCCTCTTCGATGACGAGCTGAACTTAGGAAACTGTACTCATTTAAACCGATGATGTTTGATTCTGGTTATCAGACCGTTCGCTTAGTGCTAATGTCAGGGAAATTGTAATATGTGCGTAGTTGGAATTGAAGTAGGAAGTATCGTGAATATACCGAATCCTGAATGTGATAAGTGAAACGTAACTACTGTGATTTGGAAAAGTTGTTTTAAAAAAAATGAATTAATTGGGTGTGTCGGAAGCTGGTCGATGATTGGAGTGAGGTAGGGCGTATCCCGAATGTCCTATACCACTATGATGACCAAAAGCTCACGACAGTCAGAAGAAGCTGCCTTATGATTTGAGTAAGGTAGGGTATATCCCGAATGTCCTATTCTGCTATGACGGGCAAGAGCTCATTCTGATGTGCGTTTATATGTGAAGGATAATTAAATCAACTTACATAAGGAATTTGGTATGAATAAGTGAAAGACTTAGTTATCACCTACCTTATCCCCAGTAGAGGCCAAGGTATATGTTGTAGGGAATATCCTCTGGGTACAACTGAAAAGATTTCGAAAACACATGTATTACTCTAGTCATGACGTGAGTAGTCTTGTAGGGCATATGTATAGTCAGGATAATTCATTATCTGTCTTAAATGGGTATTTGTTGGTTGGCTTGAATTTAATTGTCAAGAGTGGAATCGGTGGAAATTGAAGAAGGCTTTGCACACACTACACATTCGAGTAATCGTTTATTACATGGGATGTATGTTTTTGATGCCAGTCGACCAGTTGTGATTTGAAATATGGGATTTTATGTGGTTCATTGCATGAGTAAGCCTATTTTTCTTGTTTTGTCTTGCTCGGGATGAGCAAGAGATAAGTGTGGGGGAGTAGAGTGACAATAGTGACATACTTATTTACGTCACTTAAGTCTTGAAGGCTCAAGAGAAATATCTCTTCCAAAAAATTAATCGCATGTAAGATCAATAAGTACAACGTTCTAGTTACTTGCCACTTTTTAACGAAGTCATTACTAGTCAATTTTACACTAGCAGTCTGGCACCCTAGAGAGATATATAAATAGTTGTAAATAAAATTGACAGAAAATAAATCCAAATCATACACTACTAATAAATTTTAGGAACATAAACTAAGTACTTATAGTCTATCCTACCGTTCCAAGGATTTAATCTAATGCCTCAGTGCCGCCTTAGGATAGGTCAAAGAGGTTTCGATTAATATTGAAGATCAGATTGAGAATCGAACATCTCATTTGTGATCGTCAATCACCTTTTCTTTTTCAGCCATGGTATTACCAAAATACCCTTTATGAGTGTGACCTACTGTTTCAGATTTTTAGGTAGACCCCGAGTATGCCGCCTTAGGGTTGGTCAGTGACCCGACGAGTACCCAAAATCCTATCCTTTCGGAGACCAATCCTTGAATTTTGATAGTGGTGAAGGCCATCCTTAGGGGGCCGAAATCAAAGCCGGCACGAGGCGTCACCATTCAACAGTAGAGGCCGTGGGGTCGGTTGTCGCCTCTCCCGCTCCCACTCAATATTTTGAAAAAGTGGTGGGTTTACTGATCACGTTTTTGGACTTGATGTTACATTAAGGAACAATAAATCATAGGCCCGAATGTTGCCGGTTACGTGGGCTAGCCCACCCGACCTATTCGTTGGAACATATGTGACCGTCGGACGGGTCAAGACCAGGGGAACTCCGTTGAGCCGTAGTGGCTCTTCGGATGGCTCAGCCTTGCCAGACCCCCGTGCAAACGCCACACGTGGAGGGTGAAGTCGATCGAGCCGTAGCTACTATTGACCACCCAACTGTGGTTCAACCACTTTCGAACCATGTTTGCCCGTGATTATCCAATCCTTAAACATCAAACTTTCACGTAGACACTACGGAACAAAAAACGTAATCTCGTCTAGGTAAGGTGGAATTCACCGAGAATCCAACACCTTAACCACGAGGTTTCGGGATTTTACTCCTTATCCTTTCGCAGAGTGGGATTCACCGAGAATCCATCACCCAACCTCGATGATTGAAAAAACTCATGTTCCTCGGTTTTTACCCTAATTAGTTTCTAATTAATATCAAACAATTAATTAAAACTAATTTCGTGTTTTATACATGCCTAACTAATTCCTCGAATTAATTTCTACATGTATGCATATGGAGTGGAATTCATGATATGATGCATGTCATGGCAAATTTCCGGTTCTACACATACAATCTAAACATGTATACTAGTGCGGAAAATAAACATCGAGATGGACCATTGGAACCCCCGTATCTAACTTATTAGAAAATAAATTAAAAAACCCTAATATGTAGCTGTTCAAAACTTCGACGATAGGCATACCAAACGAACTCGGATCGCGACGAAACTTTCCAGATCTGTTCTACATTCCTCGGACTTCAATATGGACGGTCTGATCGGAACTTTGACTTGTCAATTTTCTCCAGTGAGCGGCCCAACTTGCTGCTGGATCTGACTTTTACAGCAGCGCCTCAAAGACTTCCCGAGGCCGATTGGGAATCGAGAATAATCCCGATCGACCTGAAATTTTTATGCCACCTCAAAAGCTCCATATTTATCGATCTGACCAGTTGGATTTGCATTTCAACGGTCCAAACTCTCCCAGAAATTCGAGGAAGTCACATGTAGGGTTTCTGTGAATCCAGCGTTTTTCTGTTACAGCAGCTTCTTTGCAGCAACGAACGGATATGAAATAGGACTCCGATCGACGCCAAATTTTGTGGAATTTTTCATTGTCTTCCAATCTTGATTCTGACCGGAGGGATCGTTGTTTCAACGTCTCAATCAACGGGAAAAACGAAATAACTAAACAGCTACTAAACAGATCTATTTTCTGGAAATTAAAATTGCAATAAAAATAAATTACATAATTTCCTATACTCATATAAACGAATTTTCATCTTTTATATGAGTTTACAGTAGATCTAACGGGTAAACAGTGGCAACCCCCAATCCATCTCTTCAACCATAGCAATTAATCATAATCAATGCATAAAACAATAAATAAAATTTACCTACATGCAATTCCACTCCTTTAAATCGTTTAATTATGATTGCTGGACTTATTTCTTAGTTTTGATGATGAGTGCCATACTAGCTGTTATAGTGCAAAGGCAAAAAGATGTCTAGATAAAATGTATAGGTTTATTAGAGTTTGATTCATAAATAGGTTTGATCAAACAAGCACTGTAAAAGGCTGCTGACTGTTTATCAGCAGACTGGTCTAGGTCAGTAGGGTAGATAGGTCAGTAGATTGGTCTGCAACCTGCTGAAGACTGAAGACTGAAGGTTCAAACTCAGTAAATGAAGGCTAAGGGATCAAACTTAGTATTTAATGTCAAGGATATGGAATCTGAATTTAGGCAAGTCTGTGATGACCTAAACTGATTACATATACCTTGTGTAGAAGGTCTAAGTTCCACAAGTTGGATGATGTTTGGAACTTAGTTATATTTAAAATGATGTAATCTAACTTCACAAATAAAAGTTAGATAAAAGTAATCAGCTGCATTATATTTTACAGACACAAATAAGATGTTCAGCAGACTGATTGGTATTACAGCAGACTGATGAACCTGCTGATATATACCTCGATTAATTCAAGATTATTGGAAGATTACATGGATAAGGACAGCCAACTACCTCTGACTTATCAAGCAAATCAAAGGCTGAGATTAAAAAGACGTTGGGATGATTTACATTCTTATCCATTGGATACAAGTCAAAGGGGTGGACAGACTGCACTGTCAAAAAGTAATCCTGACAGTGTCAGTCCTATGAATAGTGACAGAATGTAGTGAGGATGGGACAAATACAAGGAACGGTCACATTTGAATTTCAAATTCAAGTCACATGCATTCCTACCTATAAATAGAGGACTTTCAACTCAAGAAGAAGATGATGAATTTTGGAATAAACTTCAAGTGATAACACCGAGCTGAAAAACACCCTGCTGAACTTACTGAGCTTAAGGCTGCTGATCTAGTTATCTTCTTCAAGTGCATTCTGTGTTCAAGCTGAATCAAGCATACACACTTGAAGACTACAAGCTGCTGATTATATCATCCTAATCAAGCTGCTGCAACTGAATCATTTACTTGATTCAATCTTTATTTTATAAAGAACCTGCTGAAGACAGTGAAGCATCTGTTGGGTGTGAAAGACTGTTGTTTGTGGTGGAGCTGGTGAAGAGGCAATTCTACCCTTCAAGGACCAGTGGAAGACTCAGGAGCAGCAATCCTACATGTTCCCAGTTTTCAGTTTGTGAAGCCATAGTCATTGGTGAAGGACAAACAACTTAGGAATCTTTGTAACAGATAACTCAAAGATCTCTAGTGAATTTCCTCCAACATCACAGGAGAAGAGTGGACGTACAGGATTACATCACCGAACCACTATAAAATCCTCTACTTACTTTCTGCATTTACTTTCTGCACTTAGTTATTATTCATATCAACTTACTGAATCTAGCAACTGAAATCACACACATACACTCCTGAGTATCTAATACTTAGTAACATATTTAACAACAAGTAACAAGGCTTAATTTTGATATTATTCCGCTGCACAAATTCAGCAAACTGAACTGTCAGTAGACTACTGTTTATCAGCAGGCTGCTGAAGTTGCAGAATTTGTTAACTCCAAAGTTTTAAGTGTTAAGTTTATTCACCCCCCCTCTAAACTTAACTAAAGCCTTTTCAAGGGACCAACAATTGGTATCGGAGCAGTGCTTCTGTTCTGAAGAAATCCTACTTGTTGTGCTTGTGAAAATTCTTTAAAACTTTCTTTCAAGTTACTGATTTTCAAGACTTGCATCATGGACAACACACAGTATGCTAGAACTATGTTGATGTGTTCTCTTGATAGATTTGATGAGTATAAACGTCGAATGCAGGCATATCTTGCTGCTACTAATGATGAGATGATGGATGTACTAACTGAAGGACCACTGGAGATTACAAAGGCAGTAACAGTGGGTGACAGAACTGAGTACATTCCTAAGCCAAAGAGAGAATGGAATGCAGAAGATAGAAAAAGAGCAAACCTCAACAACATTGCTATTGATATCATCTACAGAACCTTGGATAGCAATATGTACATGAAGGTCAAAGATTGCAAGACTGCAAAGGAACTTTGGGATAAGATTCACTTAATCTGTGAAGGCACTGATGCAATAAAAAGGTTTCAAAAGTTCAAGATGCTACCTAATGAAACCATTGAGCAAATGGAATCAAGATTCAATGCTATACTGGATGAACTTACCCTGCTGAGTGTAAGTTATTCAAAAGAGGAAGTAAACACCAAAATCTTGGAAGCTTTACCTGCAAGAGATGTTTGGAAAATGAAGGTGACTGCAATTGAAGAAATGAGAAAGTTGCATGAAGAAGATACCTTCAAATTGTTTTCAGATCTCAAGGCCTATGAATTTAGCAAAAAACTTGTACCTGAGACTGAAAAGGAAGAGCCAAAGACCACTGCCTTGGCTGCTTCACATCATGAAGAAACATCAGGAGGACAGGATGATATGCTAGATGAAATGCAAGAGCAAATTGCCCTCCTGAGCAAGAAAATCAGAATGATGAAGACCGGAAAGGCCCCTACAAGAAATTTCACAAAGAGGCCTACTGAAAGAAGGAAAGAAGAACCAAAGAAAGATAATGACTATCTATGCTTTCATTGCAAGAAACCAGGACACTTCAGACCTGATTGTCCTGAGTTGAAACAAGGCAAGGAACCTGATTATCTTTGCTTCAACTGTAAGAAGCCTGGACATTTTAGACCTGATTGTCCAGACCTACTGAAGACCAAGAGTCAACAAAGAAGACATGGCAAGAAGGCTATGGTTGCTGAAGATGAATCAGGATATGAAGTGGAATCTGAAAAAGGAAATGAATCAGATGACACAGCACTGGTTGCTGATATGGAGGATTATGCTTTGATGGCCAACATGGATGAAACTGAGGAGGTATACAACACTGTATCTATAAACACTCCTACTGGAAGTGATTGTGAATCAACATATGGTTCAAATCCTAGAAATTCTGACAACAATGAGACTTTGGATGACATCCTTAATCAACTAAGGATAATACAATCTGGTTATGAGGTTGTGAAGGCTGAAAAAGAGGCTCTTGAGTTAGAAGTTGGAAGATTGAAAGCTGAATTAAGGATTTTCAAAGGTAAGGAAAAAGATGTTGGACAGAATCAGCATAAGTCTGCTGAACATCCAACAGCCTCTGAATCTGCTGAACCATCTTGTTCCAATACTGCATACAAATCAGGAAAGCCTTATGGAGATAGAACTGGGCTTGGATTTGGAACTCAACAATCTAACAAGAGTGGATCCAGTAAGGTTACTGAACCTAGTACCAGAATTGGTCCTAAGTTTGTGCCTGCACTAGATCCATCTCCCAGTAAGGCTGCTGAAGCAGTAAAACCAAATGAGAATGCCTCAAGTAAGCAAAATCAGAAGACTCAGAAGTCAACAGCTCCTAGTAAAAGGAATAAATCTAAAAATAGGACTGCTGTGCCTTCTAAGCCTGCTGATAGCAGACCTGCTACTAAGTCTGCTGGACCACAGAAAGGAAAGAAACAGAAATATTCCAAGGATAAGAATCCCAAAGCCAAAAAGGTTGATCATTCAAGGGATACTTATCTCAGGGGGAAAGGTAGACTGTTCCCTGCTGATAATGATTGGAATATTCCTGTATCTAATGCTAGAAACAGTAAGTATAACCATACTACTAGGGTAAAACCTAGGCAATGGAATTAGCAGAGGACTTACATAAGACCTCAACAGACTCCATATTACAGGGCTGTTCCTAACAGACAGCACACCTATGGTTATGCAAATGTTTCTAACAACAATAATCATTTCAAACAGCATTATGTACCAAAAGGCCAGAAAACATATGTGGTTCCTACACAACCTACTGTCAGAACTTATGGATGTGTGGAATACATGTATGAACCAAAGTATGACACATTTAGGAGAAGACCTTATGGAAACATACCAAGGGTCATGCTTTCCACTGACCACTATGGACCCAAACAGGTTTGGGTACCTAAAATGCATTAACTTTGTTTTGTAGGGTGTCTGGTACTTTGACAGTGGATGTTCCAGACACATGACAAAGAATAAGCACTGTCTATCAAACTTTGTGGCAAAAGATGGTCCAAGGGTGAATTTTGGCAACAAAAATACACCTGGATATACAAGAGGATATGGCACACTTATCAGAAATGGACTTACAATCAAGAATGTTGCATATGTGGAAGGACTGGATTACAACTTGCTGAGCACTGGACAATTCTGTGACTTGGGATACAAGGTCACTTTTGACAAAAACAATTGTATTGTCATTAGTGAAAGAGGTGATCAAGTTGTACTTGCTGGTAGAAGGCAACAGAACATGTATGTTGTGGATTGGTCTACTGCAGTTCCAGAAACCTGCCTGATTGTGCATACCAAATCTGAACTCAATTGGTTATGGCACAAGAAGCTAAATCACCTAAACTTTGATGATATTAATCAGTTTGTGAAGAAGAAGTTAGTGGTTGGTTTACCTGAGATCACATTCAAGAAGGATGCTATCTGTGATGCATGTCAGCAAGGTAAACAGATAAAGTCAAGTTTCAAGTCAAAGACTAAACAATCAACTAATAGAGTGTTGGAGCTTATGCACATGGATCTTTTTGGACCAATAACTCCAACAAGTGTGACAGGAAAGAAATACACCTTAGTGGTTGTGGATGATTTTTCAAGATACACTTGGGTGATATTCATGAACAAGAAAAGTGAGACACTCCAAAGCTTGCCTAATCTTTTGAAGAGATTACAAAATGAGAAAAGTTTAACAGTCATAAAGATTAGATCAGATCAGGGTACTGAATTTCTCAACAAAGTTATAAGAGAATATTGTGAACAGAATGGTGTACTTCATCAACTTGCTGCTGCTGGTACACCTCGGCAAAATGGGGTTGCTGAAAGAAGAAACAGGACATTAAAGGAAGCAGGAAGAACAATGATTTGTGAAGCATTGCTACCTGAAAGATATTGAAATGAAGCAATAAATACAACATGCTATACACAAAATAGAACATCAGTAAACAAGAAGCTGCTGAAGACACCTTATGAGGTTTGGAATGGAAGGAAACCTAACATATCCTATTTCCATCCATTTGGAAGTAAATGTTTTATTCTAAATCACAAAGTTCATTTGAAGACATTCCAACCAAAATCAGATGAAGGCATATTCTTGGGATATTCTTCAGTCAGCAGAGCATTCAGGGTACTGAACAAGAGGTCACTAAAACATGAAGAAACAATCCATGTTGTGTTTGATGAACCTAAGTTTACTGGAATGGAAGATGAAGATCATGAACCTGCTAAGAATCAACAAGTCACTGATCCAGATTGTGTTGAAGTTTTGGAAAGATTCAATGACTTAAAAGTTTCTGATACTGCCCCTGCTGAACACCCTGCTGACAATGTTACTGATGCAACATTTGAAGCAATTCAAGGATCTGCTGACCCCCTTGTAGAAGAAACTACTGCAGACCCTACTGAAGATGATATTCCTGAAAATCAAAATAACCAAAATCCACAATGGTTAAGAAATCACCCTGCTGAACAAGTAATTGGCAATGTACAGCAAGGTGTGAGGACTACAAGACAACTGGAAGCTATGTTTACTTGTTTTCTATCTCAAATGGAACCCAAAGTTGTTGAAGAAGCAATTTCAGATCCAGATTGGATAATTGCTATGCAAGAAGAATTAAATGAATTTGAAAGAAATCAAGTTTGGACACTAGTTGAAAGGCCAAGTCATGCAAATATCATTGGTACTAAATGGGTATACAGAAATAAACTTGATGAATCTGGTACCATTGTAAGAAATAAGGCCCGACTAGTTGCAAAAGGCTATTCTCAAGCAGAAGGAATAGATTTTGATGAAACATATGCACCTGTTGCAAGATTGGAAGCTATCAGATTATTCTTGGCACATGTTGCATATAAGAACTTCAAAGTATATCAAATGGATGTCAAGAGTGCATTTTTGAATGGTATCCTAGAGGAGGAAGTGTATGTTCAGCAACCTCCTGGATTTGAAGTTAAAGATCAAGAAGATAAAGTGTATAGACTCAACAAAGCACTTTATGGATTGAAACAAGCACCAAGAGCATGGTATGAGACTCTATCTCAATTCTTGGTGGACAATGGTTTTACTAAAGGCACCATTGATAAGACTCTTTTCAGAATCAGTGAAGGAAACAGCACCCTACTGGTGCAAATTTATGTGGATGACATAATATTTGGTTCTAAGAATGATTTACTTTGTGAAAATTTTGTAAATCTAATGAAGAGCAAATTCCAAATGAGTATGATGGGAGAAATGAATTACTTCTTGGGATTGCAAGTTAAACAGATGAAAGATGGAATCTTCATTCATCAAACCAAGTATACCAAAGAGTTGCTGAAGAAATTTGGTATGGAAAACAGCACTAAGAGCTCAACTCCTATGAGTACAAACATCAGATTGGATGAAGATAAAGAAGGCAAAGATGTTGATCAGACTTTGTACAGAAGGATGATAGGCAGTCTGATGTATCTCACTGCCAGCAGACCTGATATATCCTTTGCTGTAGGTGTTTGTGCAAGATTTCAATCTAAACCTAAAGAAAGTCATTTAGGTGCTGTCAAAAGAGTTCTTAAGTATCTAAAAGAGACTTTGGGAGTAGGGATATGGTATTCCAAGGAAGGAAGCTTCAAAGTAATATCCTACTCAGATTCTGATTATGTTGGATGCAAGATTGATAGAAAAAGCACCTCAGGAACCTGTCAGTTAATGGGAAATAGACTGGTCTCCTGGTTTAGCAAGAAACAGAATTCTATTTCAACTTCCACTGCTGAAGCTGAATACATTGCTGCTGGAAGCTGCTGTGCACAAGTACTTTGGCTAAGACAACAATTAAGGGATTATGGAATTGAAGAAAAGGAAATTCCAATCATGTGTGACAACACAAGTGCAATTGCAATCACAGAAAATCCTGTTTTGCACTCAAGAACCAAGCACATTGATGTGAGACATCATTTTATAAGAGATCATGTTGAAAAGAAAGATGTGGTGGTTCTATACATTCCTACTGAAGATCAACTTGCTGATATTTTCACTAAGCCACTTGATAGTGAAAGATTTGCCAAATTAAGGACTGAACTTGGAATCATAAAGATTGACTGATATTCAGCAGTGTACTGGAATTCACCAAGGGGATTAGTCTTTGCTATGTTGGGTGAGCTCACTTAGCAGATTAGTCATTGGTATCAACAATTCCATGTACTTATGTTTGAACAATTGAGCAAATGAGGTTGCCAAGGGAATTGGTCTTTGTCATGTTGGGTGAGCTCACTTGACAGATCAGTCATTGGTATTAAACTTCATCTTGTATTATCAATTGAACAAAACAAGGAGAAAACAAGGATCAGCAGAGTCACTTTGTCAGCAGGCTGCTGAAGCACATTATCAGCAGACTGCTGAGCCCACCCTTCTGAGGGATACCCTGCTGAATGGAACGTTACTCAGTCAAAGTTATTAAAGTCAAAAAGCATATTGGCGGGATATTTATTTTATCCATTATTACCACAGTTAAACCATCCAACGGTTACAAACGTTATGGAGGAGTAATGGACCACGTGTCAAGACAGCATTTAATCAGATTTAATCGTGGTTACCTCAATGTACGTGCAGTGATAGTTTCAACTACCCACTGTCTATATATTCAGACTGCTACATAGCAGATTCACCACTTGCAATTTCTGCTTTATCTCTGCAAAATCTACATCGTGTGAACACAGATTTGAGAGAAATTTTTTCTTCATCTTTTTCTTATTTCAATGGCGGAAAAGATTGAGGTTCAAATCGAATCAAGCCAAAGTGTAAGAGGCTATGTTGTTGATGCAAATCAAACAGAACTGGCCATTAATATAGGTCGAAGAATAAGAAGGTTTGCAGGCCTGGAGAACAAACTCAACATCAGATTAGAAACGATATCATACATCAATGTTATTGATTTCTGGAAGAATATGGTTATAGAAGAAGGAACTGAAGCATTCAAAACCACTGTGAATGGTGAGGAGCTTGTAATATCCCCCAATCTGCTGAGACAAGTGTTTGGTTTTGAAGAAACTGTTGATGGTTCAGTCAATCCTGAAACAATGGGATTGAACAAGATGGCATTCGTGGATCAGATTAAGATACATCAAGACACAAAATCAGTTCCTGGCATCAACTGCAGGGATATTTGGCCTGAGTACAACCTGCTGAGCAAATTAATTGCAAAGAACATACTGGGGTTGGTTGGTAGTATGGATACTCTATCCGGACCTAAGATAGAGTTGATGATGATCATTTGCAGGAGTTTGAAGTTTGATTGGGCTGGTTACTTTATTCATTATATGAAGAAAGTTGCCAAGGAGGAGAAACTAGGGAAAAGGAAATCCAAGGCCTTACCCTTAGGGTTGATGGTCCAGACTCTCCTGAATCATCTGCAGGTTCCTGATCTTGAATCTACAAACATAAATCAGTCCAGATACAAGAAGGAGATTGATTATGCAATTCCTGGACTTGATGATGATGAAGAGATTGCTGAAGAAGCTGCTGATGATAATGATGATGGAGATGATGGTGATGCTGGTGGTGAGCAGTTCAGCAGACTAAAGATATCTATCAAACCTGCTGCACCAAAGAAAGCTGCTGGGAAAAGAAAGGCTGGAACTACAAGGAAGATAATGAAGTGTTAAAGCCTTCAAAGAAAACAAGAAAGGAAACAGCACAGACTGCTGAGTCTGCTGAGGGTCAAATGGAAGTTACTGACCCTGCTGTGGCTTCAAGAAAAACTGTTGGTGAAATTTTTAGAGAACAACAGAAGGAAGCTAGGAGAAAAAGAAAATTGACTAGAAAAGATGATGATGATGAACCCCTCTCCAAAAGAATGAAGGAAGTTACCAAAAAGAAGAAATATGGCAAGGGGAAAGAGTTGAAAAACTTGGAAGCTCAAAGAGTCCAAGAGGAAGCATCAGTAGAAGAGGAAGAAGAGGTTGTTGAGGCTGAGCCCTTAACTATTATTCCACCAGTTGTAATCAGTGATTCCTCACCTGATGAGGTTATTAAGTCTACTGGAAGTGAACAGGTTGTTGTTGAGCAATCTGTTGAAGAATCACAGCAGTCTGCTGTACCAGAGCCTGCTGTAAAAGATGTTATTGGTGAATCTACTGAAGCTGCACAGGTTGTTGTTGAGCAATCTGTTGAAGATACACAGCAGTCTACTGAGCCTGCTGTAGTATCCACTGAAGAACCACAGCAAACCACTGAACCTGAACCTGCTGTGGTGGTTGAAGAGGTGATTGGAGACTTGGTTGAAGACCCTGCAAATTTGGCAATAGTTCAGGGGGAAGAGCAGTCTGCTGCTAACCCTGCTGATGAGCATGTAAGTCAGGGGGAACCAAGTGTGGTACAGATGGAAGTAGTAGGTACAAATGTACAATCACAACAACCTGCTGACTTTCAAACATCTATAGAAGAAACCATGAATCTGCTTGTTGGAACCTTTGGAGGTCAACAAGCTACTGGAGCTGCTCCCAGGAGATCCTTTATGCCCTTTGAAAGGCATGTGAAAGAGAGCAAGAAAACTGAAGATTATGTGGATCCCAAACTTCAGCAGATTGCTGATTATTTTCAATGGAAGTTTGGTTTCTATAAGAGACAAAAGCCAGCTACTGAACCAATGACTGATTTTGAAGAATGGGCTTTTGATAAGTTGGGAGTAGAAAACTTGCTGGATCTGGTTGACACCACCCTGCTGCAATCCAGACTGATGGATCTGTTTGATGAGCAACAGAAGGAGGAGGGTATCAAATTTAGAGATCCAAGAGATGGTCCTGATGATTCTTCTTCATCATCAGATAGCAGAGAAGATTTTCCCTCTGGACCAGGAGAATCAAGTGGGGCTGCACTAACACATGTACCATCTGTACAACAGTCCACTGATGCTGGTAGATCTGCTGAGGGTCAGCAGACTGGAGAAATGGATGAGGATCTACAAGATCTCACAATGGATGATCTAGAAGCACTAATCACTGAGGGAATTACATTGAGTACTGGTAGGTTAGTTGTTGAAGAGCCTGCTGCACAACCTGAAGTTGTACAGAATGTTGATTTGGATGTGGAAAAGATCACTGACTTCAGTGAACCAAGTGCTAGTTCTGATGAATCTATTGGATATCAAAGTGGATTTGACTTTGAGGGAATTCTCACCAGAACTGCCATGATTCTGACCAAGGTTGGTCATGCAGAAGGTTTCCAAGTGGATAATGAAGCCATATTTAATCCACAGGAAATTGAAGAGGAGGTACAGGTTGCTGGGGTACAAACAGCACCTGGACAAAGGTTGGAACAGGAGGTACAGGCTGCTGAGTCTCAAACAGCACCTGGACAAAGGTTGGAACCAGATTTGGGTTTGGAGGAAACTCCTGTTGTTGATGAGGCTGCTGTAGTGGAGCCTGCTGGAGCCAAGGCCACTGTAGGTAAGGATAGTCAGCAGACTGCTGTTAATGAGGATGAGCAGCTGCTGGACTATGACTACAGTGATGAAGAATTTCTAATTTTTGGAGAAGAAGATGTTGCTGAAGAACCTGCACAAGATCCTATCTTTGAAGATGTTCTTGGTTCAATGGTTGAGGAAGGACCTCCCCCTGCTGGGAGAGATATGAGTAGAGCACTGGTCATCAGCAGACAACAGGCACAATACAGAGTTGAGGAGCCTGCTGATGGATCTACTGATAGCAGAATGGCCCGTGGAGTGCCAGTTGAAGTACTAAATGAGTTGAGGACTGTAAGAAGTGATATGCAACAGTTAAGGACTCAACTGGACAGACAAGAAAGAAGATTTGAAGAACTGATGGCTCTGGTAAATGAAAACAGACAATCTGCTGATACAGCTGCTTCAAACTTTGCTTCCACTCAAAATGCTATGAATGATCTGATATATGATGTAAGATATATCAAGCAAGGGAACACACTGAAGGACAAGTTTTTGAAAGATCAACTTACATCCATTCATCAAAAACTTGACAAGCTTGCTGAAGCTGCTGAGCCTGCTGCTGCACAACAAATTGCTGTGCTTGATCCCAAATTCTTGAAAGGATCAACAGACTGGAAGAGACCCTGCAATCAAGGATTACTTCACTTGATACTAGAACTGGAACTATGGCAGGTCAATTACACAGAGTGATAGTATCACAGGAAGCTATTCATGGCCTCATCTCACGTTTTGTTGATGATGTCACTAAGGGGGAAGAGGGCCAATCAGCTGCAGCAAAAGAGGCTGCTAGACTCTTTGCACAGAAGAGATGGACTGATGATACAAATGCTTTTAGGCAACCTGCACCTGGCAGATTGCAACTCACGGATGGTCTCCTATCACAGTACAAGAAAGAGTTTTATAACAGAAGGAGACCTTATCGTGACATGGGATTTCATGAAGGTCTTAACTCCTTCTTGAGTTTGAAGTTTTGGGAGGCAAGGATTAAAGATTTAAGAGCAATTACCAGAGGTAAAAGAAGTAGCAAAGGTGAAAAGGTGCTGCCAATTACAAAAGCAAAAGATTCACTGAATGAATTTAAGGAGCTGTATATGAAGTTTGGCTTCAGGGTGAATCAGATCAATCTCATCTTGCCTGAAGCATGGAACTGGTGGAAACAAGTCAATCACTATATTGATTTTACACTAATTGAGAATGAATGGATGATTGAAATGATAGAAGAGATCAGAGCCTATCAAGAGCAAGCTGAGAAGGCTAGACAAGAAAGAGAGAAGAGACAATAGATCAGCTACTTATCACTGTTTATCTTTGCTGTATCTAGTTGTAATAACTGTGAACAAATATTTATAATGAGAATTGACTGAATTTGTTCTGTTTGTGCTTTTATCTTTTTGCTTTGCTGATTAGGTGAGGGTAGTGGCATCATCACCAAAAGGGGGAAATTGTTGGACTTATTTCTTAGTTTTGATGATGAGTGCCATACTAGCTGTTATAGTGCAAAGGCAAAAAGATGTCTAGATAAAATGTATAGGTTTATTAGAGTTTGATTCATAAATAGGTTTGATCAAACAAGCACCGTAAAAGACTGCTGACTGTTTATCAGCAGACTGGTCTAGGTCAGTAGGGTAGATAGGTCAGTAGACTGGTCTGCAACCTGCTGAAGACTGAAGACTGAAGGCTGAGGGTTCAAACTCAGTAAATGAAGGCTAAGGGATCAAACTTAGTATTTAATGTCAAGGATATGGAATCAGAATTTAGGCAAATCTGTGATGACCTAAACTGATTACATATACCTTGTGTAGAAGGTCTAAGTTCCACAAGTTGGATGATGTTTGGAACTTAGTTATATTTAAAATGATGTAATCTAACTTCACAAATAAAAGTTAGATAAAAGTAATCAGCTGCATTATATTTTACAGACACAAATAAGATGTTCAGCAGACTGATTGGTATTACAGCAGACTGATGAACCTGCTGATATATATACCTCGTTTAATTCAAGATTATTGGAAGATTACATGGATAAGGACAGCCAACTACCTCTGACTTATCAAGAAAATCAAAGGCTAAGATTAAAAAGACGTTGGGATGATTTACATTCTTATCCATTGGATACAAGTCAAAGGGGTGGACAGACTGCACTGTCAAAAAGTAATCCTGACAGTGTCGGTCCTATGAATAGTGACAGAATGCAGTGAGGATGGGACAAATACAAGGAACGGTCACATTTGAATTTCAAATTCAAGTCACATGCATTCCTACCTATAAATAGAGGACTTTCAACTCAAGAAGAAGATGATGAATTTTGGAATAAACTTCAAGTGATAACACTGAGCTGAAAAACACCCTGCTGAACTTACTGAGCTTAAGGCTGCTGATCTAGTTATCTTCTTCAAGTGCATTCTGTGTTCAAGCTGAATCAAGCATACACACTTGAAGACTACAAGCTGCTGATTATATCATCATAATCAAGCTGCTGCAACTGAATCATTTACTTGATTCAATCTTTATTTTATAAAGAACCTGCTGAAGACAGTGAAGCATCAGTTTGGTGTGAAAGACTGTTGTTTGTGGTGGAGCTGGTGAAGAGGCAATTCTACCCTTCAAGGACCAGTGGAAGACTCAGGAGCAGCAATCCTACATGTTCCCAGTTTTCAGTTTGTGAAGCCATAGTAGTTGGTGAAGGACAAACAACTTAGGAATCTTTGTAACAGATAACTCAAAGATCTCTAGTGAATTTCCTCCAACATCACAGGAGAATAGTGGACGTACAGGATTACATCACCTGGAACCACTATAAAAATCTCTCTACTTACTTGCTGCATTTACTTTCTGCACTTAGTCATTATTCATATCAACCTGCTGAATCTAGCAACTGAAATCACACACATATACTACTGAGTATCTAATACTTAGTAACATATTTAACAACAAGTTACAAGGCTTAATTTTGATATTATTCCGCTGCACAAATTCAGCAAACTGAACTGTCAGTAGACTACTGTTTATCAGCAGGCTACTGAGATCTCAGCAGACTACTGAAGTATCAGCAGGTTGCTGAAGTTGCAGAATTTGTTAACTCCAAAGTTTTAAGTGTTAAGTTTATTCACCCCCCCCCCCTCTAAACTTAACTAAAGCCTTTTCAAGGGACCAACAATGATTATGACTATATAAATCGTGGAACCTGTCTCTGATACCACATGAATGATGTAGGATTCTTAGATCTAAACGAGTTAGATCTACGCGCAGCGGATGGATCACGACTTATACATCACAATACATAATTAAAGGACTTAAATTACTACAAGGGTGTTAAGATCATGTTACCAATAGTAGGAAGAGAAGCCAAGATCTTCCGATGTGTTCTTCAAACGGCGGTTGGTGGACACCGATTCTTGTAATTGGAACCTCCTTGATATGCAACGGGTGGAGCTAAGGATCGAACTCCTTAGCCTTTTTTTCTCCAACCGGGTGGAGCTAAGGATCAAACTCCTTAGCCTTTTTTCCTTATTAATTTTGTGGCTTTCATCTCACCTAGTGCTCGGGGAGAAATCTCTTTTTATAGGCAAAATCCAAGAGAGAAAACCTATACCCAATCGGTTTAACAAAATAAAAGAGATAATTCTAATTATTATTATCCAATAAAAATAAGAGATAATTACAATATTATAATAAGAAAATATAATTATCCTTATAGTTAAGAGATAAATAATAAATAAATTATTTTCTTTTATTTATCCAATTAATTATTTGACAAATAAATAACTAATTACACAATACACTACTACAAAAAAGCATAAAGATCACGGTTTTTAAGTGTGATATATTTACATTAGTCACGGCTTCCAAAGTGTGGCATATTGAGGTGTGACATAAAGTACTTTAACCCAATCACAGTTACAAACTGTGATCTATTATAATAATTATCACACTTAAAACCCGTGATCTATTATAGTTGGTATCACACTTAAAAACCGTAATCTATTATAATTTCATCACATTTAAAAACCGTGATCTATTATAGTTGTTGTCATAGTTAAAAACCGTGATCTATTATAGTTGTTATCACACTTAAAAACCGAGATCTATTACAATTAAAACACATTTAAAAACTGTGATCTATTTTAGTTGTTATCACACTTAAAAACCGTGATCTATTATAATTTAAATCACACCAATAAAAGTTTTTTTTTTTCAAAAACAATATATAAGCACACATATTTTTTTGTCTTTGTTGGGACTCGAACCCAGATACTCCGGATTAACGAGCCACACTTATTCCACTAGACCGATGTTTTCTTTCTTCTAATTTCGACCACACTAAATTAAAATCTTATTATAAAATATCATATTATTTTAATCACAGTCAAAAACTGTGATTGATTGATTTTTCGCCTCATTTTTCCTAAAAACCGTGATAATAAAAATTGTGATATATTTTAGTTGTTATCACACTTAAAAACCGAGATATACTATATTTTCAACACATTTAAAAACTGTGATATATTTTAGTTGTTATCACACTTAAAAACTATGATCTATTATAGTTGTTATCACACTTAAAAACCGAGATCTATTATAATTTCAACACATTTAAAAGCTGTGATCTATTTTAGTAGTTGTTATCACATTTAAAAACCGAGATATATTATAATTTCAATCACACCTAAAAAAGTGTGATCATTCTTTTTTTCGAAAACGAAAGGAACACACACATATCTTTTGTTGCCACTGGGACTCGAACACGGATACTCTGGATTAAGAAAACACACTAATTACCACTGGGCTGATGCCTAATATATTATCATTTTCGACCACACTAATCTAAGATATGATTATAAAATATCATATTATTTTAATCACAGTTAAAAACCGTGATTGATTGATGTTCTTGTCTCAGTTTTCTTAAAAACCGTGATAATAAAAACTATGATCTATTTTAGTTGTTATCACACTTAAAAACCGAGATCTATTATAATTCAACACATTTAAAATCTGTGATTTATTTTAGTTGTTATCACACTTAAAAATCGTGATCTATTATAGTTGTTATCACACTTAAAAACCGAGATCGATTATAATTTCAACACATTTAAAAACTGTGATCTATTTTAGTAGTTGTTATCACACTTAAAAGCTGAGATCTATTATTATTTCAATCACACCTAAAAAAGTGTGATCATTCTTTTTTTTTCACACCTAATAACTGTGATAAAAAATTTAAGTGTGATATATATACATTTTACTTGTCTCGGTTCTTTTAAAAGTGTGATCCTTATCTTTAGATAAGTGTGATCTATATCTCTTTTCTTATTAATTAGTGGATATAATTTGTCTCACTTTTTCTATAATTGTGACAAAAATATCATGAATTCAGTTACAGTTTAAAAATGAGATTAATTGATATAATTTATCTCGCTTTCTCAATAACCGTGACAAAAATATCATACCAATTTAGTCACAGATTAAAAGTGTGATAGTTTGGTATAATTTATCTCATTTTTTCAATAAATGTGATAAAAATATCATATCAATTTTGTCACTGTTTTAGATGTGAGATTGATATATACAATTTATCTCGCTTTTTTAGAAACCGTGACAGAAATATCATATCAATTCAGTCACAGTTTAATAATGAGATTGATTGATATAATTTATCTCGGTTTTTCAATAACTGTGACAGAAAAATCATATCAATTAAGTCACACTTTAAAAATGAGATTGATTAATATAACTTATCTCGGTTTTTCAATAAGTGTGATAGAAAGCTGTAAGTGTGATATATATATCTTCGTTGTCTCGGTTTTATTGAAGCTGTGATTGTTTTCATATCTTAAGTGTGACCTATGTCCTATTTTGTAGTAGTGATATGTCATTATCCAAGAAAACTAATTTCTTGGAAAATCCAAGACATATTGGCGCCACACTAAGCCCACCAGGCCCATAGAAAATATCTTTTTTGTGTATTATATTATTTAGCCCAACTAAATAATATTCATGCATATCAATTAATTGGCCCCACCAATTAATTATTTCCGAGGCCCAAATAAACAAGAATATCATTCCGATTACTGAAGTCACATCGGGGACCATGGACCTATAACCAGTAACTCCAATAATTAATTATTCATCGAACATAATAAGTACATTAATTATTAATTCGGGATTACGCAACCATAAACCCGAAACTGAATTCTACCGATTATAGATGTATACTTATACTCAACCCATAGAGTGAATAAGCGTCCATTGATATAATCACTACATACGGATTAACCCTCCATAGACTGTCCATTATGAGTGGGAAGTCTTTGTGAACCCGACTCATAATATCTTATCCTTATTTACCATTAACCCCTTGATGATCAATTAGTACACATATCCGACTAGTAGCTAATTAGTCAAATGCGAACTCCGAGATCGATCAATTTCTTAGGGCTATCAAATAAGGGGACTGTCTCTCTACTTCCCGCAGGAAGGAATGGATTCCATGTCTGTGAAAATCGGAACTACTCACTCATCGGCAGATAGTGCCAATGAGAAGTGGCTTGGAACACATATTTAAGTGAACCGTAACTAACACATCAAACACTACCCCGAGACAAACAGCACCCTGTGATCACCTCAGGATTAAGGTTGATCCATATATGATCATCTAATGATTTAATAAGATTCCTCGATTACGGAATTATAGCGAGAAATTCTGATTAAATCGGTCCAATCCTATATGAATGCCATCATATATAAATGCCGTCATTTATGACGATTGCATAGTTCCATATATATATATATATATATATATATATATATATATATATATATATATATATATGTGTGTGTGTGTGTGTGTGTGTGTGTGTGTGTGTGTGTGTGTGCATATATATATATATATATATATATATATATATATATATATATATATATATATATATATATATATATATTGTTAGAACTTCAAATGGTAAGATTAAAATTAGTATACTAAAACCTCTATAAATTAATATAGTTTGGACCGAAGATTTTATTAATTTAGAGAGGTATTAATTTATCGATAAATTAATAATTATTAATTTACAGAGAGTTTTTGATATCAAACAAAATTAAAATTTAATTATATAAATTTAAATAGAATGAATTGTACTAATTTATGTATTATACTTAATTCAATGTATATTAGTTACAAATTAATGTATTGTACATACAGGATTCAGTGTACATACATTAAGTTGATTCATTGTATTTTTACAACAAAAATATTCAGTGTATAATAGTGATATCATGTACTACCGCGTATATAAACAAGATAAAAAAAACAAGCATAACAAACAATGGCTTCTCATTTAAAAGGTGTCACAAAAGCAACAATGACTGACGAAATAAGAAAATCATTATGTGAGTACAAAAGAGATAATTCCTCATGCACTCGGAAAGATCTCCAATTGTGGCTCGAGGATAATTTTCATCTAAAAGTTAGTCAAGTTACAATAGCATATACACTGAAACGATCAGCAGACTATCTTTCGGCTAACTTAGCAAATGGAAAGGATATTGTTCGGTAAAAACGAGTTTTACAATTTATAACCGAAACACCCCAAGTATAAGGATCAGTAGTAAAGGATGTTAACGGGTCGTCTAAGGGAATGGAACGTTTATCGAATTCAAATATATACCTATATCGATTATGTCACTAAACTACTACTAACCTAAGGAATAACCCTAAGAATTGAACCCTAAAACTAAAACTAAAACAGAAATAAAACAAGCTGGAAAATAAGAAAACAGAAGGATGGACGAGCGTTCACTAAAGTGAACGAGCGTCTGCTATTGCGGACGAGCGTCTAAATACGAACTGAAGCAGAAAGGTGCAGGAAAACAGCAGGAAACTAGGGTTTATATAACTAAAACTTAAACTAAACTTAATCTAAACGGGTTGATTAAAATAATTAAAGGAAAACACAGTGAGGCAACAAATCCACCCATCAACCAACAACCCCCAACTAGATGGTGATCTAAAGATGTAGTTTTTAGTAGTGATTTTTCACGAATTCAATTAAATTTCTTCAACCAAATTCTAGGGTTTCGTTTATCTTTTCAAATAAACTAATCATGCAATCAAAAGCGAAATCACGAGATCGTTTCCAAACTCTTACTCAACTAAACATGCCTAATCTCTTATAACATGATTAATTGCATCACTTAAATGGAAAAGAACTCAAATAAACAGACTTTCGTAAATTTATTCAAGCATAAAGATAGATAAATAGATCATTTCATAGAATTGATAATTCAACAAAACATGGCAATGTAAAACAGCGTTAAAAATTGATGAAAAACTAGATCTTAAACTCACTAAACATCCAGTATCAAACTCTCTAGTTGGTTTTGTTGTTGATGAGCTTCCTCCGTCGACTCACTGCAAGGCTTTTAGCCAACAATCATGTTGAAGATGATTGTTGGGTTGGAGAAGTTCATCTCTATGGAATTAGGGTTCTGGCCGCAGCTTTTTGGTGTGAAAGTGCGATCTCAATGATTTTGTATCAATTAGGGTTAAGAGGCTGCTGCTATATATAGAGTTTTAAGTCGGTTATGACTAAGTCGGCCTTGAACGCCCGTCTGGTCTTGTGGACGCCCGTCTGGTGGATCTTGACTTTGCTCTAGACGTCCGTCCATGCTGCGTCCAAACTCTCTGTATGTGATTTCCTCTCCTGGACGCTCGTCCATGAAATCAGACGCCCGTCCAGTGGACGGGATGCAGACGCTCGGCTGGACTGCTTTGAGGTCGGATTTCATCATCTTTATCCAATTTCTTTGAGCCCATTCCAACTCTATCTTGAATAATTCGACTTGAGCTTCATTTATCCTCATTATATGCACGAAAATCAACACCTACATGATAAATAAACAATGCAAAAATGTAATAAAATCCAAATAATAATAATTCCATTAAATCAACACTTAAAATCATCAATTTGCATACAACCCTCTTAAAATCATCTTTATTAAATAATTACACTTAAACCCTTAATTCTCATGTAAATTATGCAAATGTGGGGAAAATAATAATGAAATAAACCTTTAATAATCATATAAATATGGCCTTAACAGATATTAAGCGGCATAAACCAGCAAAATTTCCAGATATGGAGAAGGTTGTTTATGAGTGGTTTCTCCAGTACCAAGCCCGTGTTAATATGACAGGATAGCTAATTTTGGAGAATGCAAGAGACACCATGAAACTTTTATACCCTCAACAAGATCAGGAGCACACTTTTCTCAAGGTTGGCTTGAGAAATTCAAGCTAAGACCTGGTATTAAGTCATTATGTTGCTTCGGAGAGAGTGGTTCCGTTGATATAAAGGATATGGAGAAGAAATTGGAGTCCATAAGGGAAAAAATAAACCAGTTCCCTATGAAAGATGTTTTCAATATGGACGAGACTGGTTTGTTTTACAGGTTACAAGCTGATCATTCACTTGCTGCGAAGCAACTTGAAGGAAGAAAACATGACAAAGAAAGGCTCACGGTTGTTATCTGTTGCAATGAGGATGGCTCTGAAAAAAATCCCTTTATGGATTATTGGTAAGTATGCAAAGCCACGTTGCTTCAAGAATGTTAACATGAACAGCTTAAATTGTCACTATCGTGCAAATAAAAGGGCATGGATGACAAGTGTTGATGAATACATTCATTGGTTTTATAACAAAATGCACGGTAGAAGAATTTTGTTTGTGGAAGATAATTGTCCAGCACATCCAAAGAACATTGAAGGGCTACAAAATGTTGAGTTGTTCTTCTTGCCACCCAACATGACATAAAAATCCAACCTTGTGATGCTGGAATTATAAGAGCGTTCAAGATGCATCGCAGGAGATTCTACCGTGGGATATTAGAAGGTTATGAGTTGGGACAATCTGATCCAGGAAAGATTATGTTTTAGATGCTATCAAATATGCAGTCTCGGCTTGGACGATAAATGTAAAACAAGAAACAGTAGCAAGTTGTTTTAAAAACTACAAAATTCGTTCGACGGATGAAGTTTCAAGCAATTTAAATGAACAAACAACTCCTGAAAAAGACATTCATGAACTTGAGGTCATGATTAATGATCTAGGTTATCACAATAAAATGGATGTCAATAGCCTGCTAGATTATCCGGGTGAAAATGACGCATGTTCAGAGGTCCAGACCTTAGAAGAAATTGCAAATACCATTCTTGAAAATAATGCTGAAGATGATGTTGAAGACGATACAACACCTTTGGAACCTGTAACACGTAAAGAAGCACTCAACGCATCAAAGGCACTTAACAACTTTCTGATGCAGCTGGACAGCACCACACCCGAACTTTTGGATGCAATAAGGAAGATTATAGATGAGCTTCAAGCAGATTTAAACTTTAAGAAAAAACAGACAACAATAGAATCATATTTTACAAAATTGTAACATATATATTTTTGTGATTATGGAGGATTATTAATTTATGATATTATTGTGACTGTATATCTATATAGGGATTTTCAAAAAATTATTATCTTATTGTCTTATCGAAATTGGTCATTTTTTGAACTGGCCCAAGTCGGTACCGGAGAAAAAATATTATTTTAGAAATGTTATTAATTTAAGGAGTATTAATTTTTAGAGGTTTTACTGTAGTCATTCGTTATCCAACTTACAGTGAGGTTTGGTTTGTTTGGTTATTTGTGTGATTTTGTTGCATTGTTGGTTGTTAATAGTCTAAGGTGCGACAGTGATACAATCTTAGTAAACCACGGGAGGAGTGATGGAGATGTCGGATGAGTCCGGTGAAACAGCACAAAAATACATAATCTACAGGATGCCTCACTTCCGGCTGAGGCTTTACCAAGCTGCTGAGTAGAGAGATGAATAAGATAACCTACAAATCCTCTACGAGGTATCCTATAGGACGTCATTTCTTGCAGGCATGAGGAAGGCCATAACTGGTGAGAAAGAAATAGTGGAATCGAAAACAACCTAGACCTACAAGAACCTCGCTTTCGGGTGGAGGCTTTCACCATAATGCTGAACGGAAATCGTCGATATTATTGTTGTTATTCGTTCTTTTTTGTGATATGTGTTATGTGTTATTTATAATCGTCGTATTCGTTAAGTTACATCGTCAGTTATATTGGGCATATATATACATATAATAAGATAAGGCAATTATATTATAAATAAAGGCTAAAAAAATTATTATATTAACTATTACATTACACATAATACAATCTGATTAATAAACTATACTAAATATGATACAAGGCAAATATTTAAAAGGGTAAAAAAAAAAAAAAACAATGAGTTACATGAATAATATTGGCGTTAAACAGCTGTTACGACAATTATATGGGCGTTACAACAATTATATTGTCGTAAAACTCTCTTTAACGACAATAATATTGGCGTAACAAGCTGTTTAGCGCCAATATTAATGTCGTTAAAACGAGTTTTACGCCAATAACAAGGACCCTATCAACAACTCACCCAAATATTGACATAAAATCAGCGTTCCAAGCATATTCATCAACGTTCTAAGCATATTGACATTCTATCATACTAAAAATGAAAAATATACAATTACATCATATGAAGTTATTGCAAAACAAAAATACTTACCCATGTCAAATTTTGTTCATGAATCAACTCCTTTTGTTTGATGAACAAAGATGATGTGCAAGATTAAAACCAGTTTTTGTGTTTTGAATAAAGTGTATGAATTTTCAAAGGTAAGTTTTTTGTGGTGAGTGTAAATTGGTGAAAATAATAGAGGGAACTACAATAATAGCATCGTTTAAACCGTTATTGGCGTAACAAAGCTTATTTAACAACAATAATATTGTCGCTACATACTTAACGACAACAGTATTGACGTTAAATAACCCTCGTTACACCAATAATGTTCTAGTGTCTAAATGGGTGGTTTAACGACAATATTATTATCGTTTGAAAGCTCTTAATGACAAAATATTGTCGTAACACCTAAAAACGCACTTGATAAAAAACTAAACTTTCTTTACAAATAGAGGGGCCGACAACATCTGATTTTCCAATTTCCCATTCACATGCATGTTGGTCAATACCAACTCCCGAAATTAACTTAATTTCTTTTTTTCTTTTTTTTTTGGGAAAAAAAAAGGTAACTTCTTAGAAATATCATATTCTCTTGTTATATATACATCGCCAACTTGCATATTCATGAGATACAATTGAAAACAATGGCATCAAAAATCACTTGTTTCTCTTCCATTGTTATTGTCGCTCATTTGCTCTTGTGTTTTTGTGCACATGTTTCTAATGCACAGAGTTTTCCAATTGTCGATGGACTTTCATTGAAATTTTACGACTCCTCATGCCCAAAGCTAGAATCTATCGTCCGAACGCAACTTAAGAAAGTGTTCGACGATGATATTGGCCAAGCTGCCGGGTTGCTTCGTCTCCATTTCCACGATTGCTTCGTGCAGGTACGTATTGGGTACGATGCTATATATGTTATTTCTTCAAATTTTTCCGTTCACTGAATCTAAGATATATATATATATATATATATATATATATATATATATATAGTGAGTCCATATTTTGATGATTGTTTTGGGCAGGGATGTGATGCATCGGTGCTCCTTGACGGATCGGCAAGTGGGCCGGGCGAGCAAACGGCGCCACCAAACTTGAGTCTAAGAGCTGAGGCATTTGTTATCATCAACGACCTACGAAGGCTTGTAGATCAAAGCTGCCGTGGGGTTGTTTCCTGTGCAGATTTGGTAGCTTTAGCTGCACGAGATTCAGTTTTTCTGGTATTTACTTCTATCTCTTTTTGTTTAATTACTACCAGTCTACTCCGGGAAAGTGTGTATATTAAATTGAAGGAAAATGATAGACTCCGGGAAAGTGTGTGTACCACATCCATCGAATGCATACATTTGTGGTCCTGGAATTCTTTTTTGTGTACAAAGTGGGGGATGGTGTCGGTGCCCATGACACTCCTAAATTAATAGAATTGGTGCATCAGTGCATGCATCGCTATTTAAACTTAATCTCACAGCTGAGAAATTTGTGCCTAATTAAAGACACAAGAAAATGAGATAAAGTCATGTGAAAATGAAAATTACTCCTTTGATAGGAATCGATCTGTGTTCCCTGTTTTCTAGGAATATATGTTATGAATAATCAACTATTGCCAACAAAATTATTAGTGTTTTAATCTTTTGCTTTGGAGTAATATCATTTTCAATGACATAAATATTGTAATTTTTTTCTTTTTATTTCAGCCTTATTGAGATATAAAAAGCGCGTTACATTAAATGCATCAATAAATTTTTTAGTCATTTCATTTTATAATTAAATAATTAACTCACTTTTTCAGAATATATCAGTATTTAATTTGAAGTAGCTCTCAAAACATATTCATGGCTCAATGACTTTGAAGGTGATATGATCATGATAGTAATTTGTTGTTTTTTTAGAAGAAGATCGTAATTTGTTGTTAAAATGAAGGTAATATATTGTTTTTTAGTTTTTAAATAAATAATTTGTGCAATAGGTGCTCCCTTACACAAACATATATTCTAAATTGAGTATTCTAGTTCCAATATTTATTTTTGAGCTAAACTACGAAAGTAAATTAATAAATTAAAACATTTTACACCAATATTAATGGGTTGGTTACTATTGATTAATATTGTTTCACCATATTTAACGACAACTTGATTTGTAATCATATTTAATTTTACCATTTTGATATTTAAATATGTTTTTTTTATTTATTATTTTTGTGCTCAGCAATATATTTCATAGACCTATGCCTCTATGCGCAGGAGGAAAATTGAACTAAGTAATTCCGTCCACATAATATATCTAACGTTGAAAATCTAAATGAATTGCTTCCACATAATCTAACGATGACTATTAAAAGTTCTAACAACGATTATTCTAAGTCGTAGAAAAAAATTAAAATAAAGAGTAAATATATACTCCCTCCGTCCGGTGTTATAGAGATTTTTAGAAAGTAGACACAATTTAATTAAATTTATAATGACTTTTTTTTTGACAAAACTTTATAAGTGAGTTAATTTTGAACATTTTGATTTCAAATATTATATTATTTTCTTAAGAATTACCTATAATATTGTACTGTTTATTGTGAAAATGGAAAAATTACAATTAATATTGTATGTTGAGATGTGATAAAACCTTATAATATGATAAAAGATTAAAAAAATCAAAAAGGCCTATATTACAGGACAAAAATAGTATATTATATGTCATCAATTAGCAAACGAAAATACAATTTATTACAATTTTGAGTTGATGACAGAGTTACAAAATTTGTTTGTAATTAATCAAATGTTGCTGTATATCGATCATACCTTTGTCTTCATTGATATGATTGAAAAAATCAAGACAATATTGCTCGCACGGCATCTAATTTTTTTCAAATTAATTAACTTGATTACTTATAGGCGGGAGCACAAACATTTTTTACTATTAACATCAAAGAGTAATATTATTATAAGAAAACAGAAAAACGCTTAAATATTATGTATATCATTCTCAAAAAACAAAAAAAACATAACATCATGTTAATAAATCTACGACCATGGTCGACTCATACTCATGTCACAATCCTACAAGTGCAACTCTTACACATGACTAAGACTTAACCATACACTAAAAGTCAAACGACTCTCTCATTGTCCGGCAACTATAACAACTCGATCACAACCGTAATTAAGTAAATATTGTAGATTTATGAAACTTTGTAGTTTTGCCGTGATGATCTCAATTTCTTATTACCTTTCTATGATCAATTTTGAATTTGTGCCACTGGATGGTTATGAGGATCCTCTTAACGTAAGGACGGATCCACTAAGCATGGTAAGGGTGGGGGCAGTGTCTGCAGTGATATCCAGAAAAAACATTGTGTTAAAACGATCAATTTTGTTACTAAAAAAATATAAAAACAACACTAATATTTTAGTTTAATTTCAAAATAGCTCCGGTGTCTTTGAAATTTTTTTTGAAAAATTATCTTTCTTTTTCTGACCAAGTTCAAGAATACGACCGATAAGATTGATTGCTTGGAATTAGTTTTAGGATCTTCACGGGCGTCATGCCGAGTAAAATGTCAAAGGCACAACACCTATGTTTCTTGACCTATGAAACAATTATATTTTCATCGGATAGTAGTACTCTCCCATGATTTATAAATTATCACAAGGGTTTCCATAAAACAGCCCCCTAGAAAGTCCATTACTTTTTTGTTTCTCTATAAGAATAAATAAGTTCTTTTTTTTTAGTGTTATGACATACTTCATCCGTCCCATTTTATTAGTCTTGTTTGACTATTAATACGAATTTAAAAAAAAAAAGTGTATTTAATATTTTAGATGATAATATTATCCACCACTGAACCACATATATACTCAGATATCTAAAATATGCGGGGCCACACACAGTGGAATTGAATTTACACATTTATTGAACTTGGTCCCAACGACATAAATATGAGGCTCCGAATATGATGCTTATTACATTAAATGACATTTTATTCATTTTCATATACAGAAGAATAAAAAAAATAAAAAATTAAACAAACTTTTGTTTATTCACTTGATCAAGTCAAATAACCAGACATGTTGCCAATGAGGCATAGCCCAACTGGCTTGAGCTGAGGCCTTGAGACCCTGAGGTCTCAGGTTCAAATTCCTCTGGAGGCAATAATTGTCCTCCAGCGTAGTTTTCATCTTTAAGAAAGTTATTCACACAATATATGGGTGTTCGTCCACAATTGTGGTTGTAGATAGTTATAGTTTCTTCTTTTCAATTGTAATAAAAAAAAATATTAACCAGACCTGTTCTTTTATTTTCTTTTTTTCTTTTTTCACACAATTGCACGGTTAAATGATTCAAGGGCTTTTAACAGTTTTAGGACATCATGTTTTATTATTTTGTCAAAATTTACCCTTATCTTTTAAAATGACAATTTTATGATCTAAGCTTTGTGAAATTTTTATTTTTTCAGTTTTAGGACAATTTCGAAATTTCCATCTAAGTTAACGGCAAAACATGTTAAGTTGGATGGAATATTTGAAATTGTCCTAAAACCGAAAAAAAAAAAAAATTTGAACATAAGGTCCTAAAATTGTTATTTTAAAAGATTAGGGTCAATTTTGACAAAATGTTAAAAATGAGGTCCTAAAAAGCGTCAAAATTCCCTTAAAAATGACATTTTTAGGACCTCATGTTTTAACTTTTTGTCAAAATGGACCATTATGTTTTAAAATAACAATTTTAGGATCTTATGTTTGTGTTTTTTTTTTTTTACAGTTTTAGGAAAATTTCAAACATTCCGTCAAATTTGACGTTAACTTGGATAGAAATTTGAAATTGTCCTAAAACTTCAAAAAAAAAAAAAAAAAACACAAACATGAGGTCCTAAAGTTGTCATTTTAAAATATAAGGGTCCATTTTGACACAATGGTAAAACAAGATGTCCTAAAACTGTTAATAGCCCAATAATTCTGACATATACTGAGATCTTTATGTCTGAACACTTTTGGTAAGCTTATTGATCGACTTCGAATCAAAACCTTAATAAGTATTATTCCCTCCGGTTTTTTTACTTGTCATTTCTCAAAATTTGTTTTTTTTTTATTTTTCTGTCATTGTAAAATACCACTAAATCATTTAATTTTTTTCCCCATTTATCCTTTATTTTAACAACCCAAATTTGATACAATTTTTCATGCATTAGAAGTGAAACATAATTTTGTTATTTTACCATTTTTTTCAGACGAATTAAACACTTTCTTAATCTGTGTGAATGTTCTATGCGACATATGGTAAAAAACGGAGGGAGTATTTATTTAGAAACCAAAATTTACTAGTTTTTAGTTTAGCGGTCTCTTGTTTGTTTTTCTTTCCTTTCTATTTCACATAATATCTATTCTTGGGAGAAGTATTAAAATTCTCATTGTAACATAATTGAATAGAGAAACACTGCCAACAAGGTATCATTCTATTGGTGAACATTAGGGTATAACTTAACAAATGATCACGTTTCGAGCCTCTTTTAGAGGCAAAAAGGGTGTGTGTGGAAAGCCTATGTTTCCCTTAAAAAATAGAGAAACTCTAATTTTTGTTTTATAAGTAGCATAATAAAATTTGAAATATTTTGCATTTTATTTATATCTTTGAGCAGAAACTATCCTTCCGATGTGTCGAATTGACAAATACGCCCATAATGACTAGGATGAATATCTCATATCCGAAAACTATCGATTCACCCTGTTAGTCCTCCAGGGGCCAAATAACTCAATTTTATCCCATGAACTATTTGTGTCAACGGATTAGTTTGGTCGCAATCCCAGACTTGGGATTAGTCCCTAGTTAATATGATATGTATCGTAGTCATTTCTGTTCTTTGATCTTACCTGTAAGTTGACATTAACCATCTGCAGTATACTATCTACGTCTCATAAAAATTGTCCAATTTTAAAAAAAAGAATTGTTTTATATAATTTGTCCATTTAAAAAACCAATACATCAATTAATGCATTTTTTTTTCAAACATACCCATATCATAAAATTTAAAGTTTATATTTTCATTTCATATTCCAATAATGCATTTATTGTATGATAAGAGTGTATATGTCAATTAGTATTTAAAATACAACATATTAATTGTGTTCTTAATTTGTGTAGACCACAAAAATGTACACTTTTTATCAGACAGAAGTAGCACATATTTACTTTAATTTATGGCATGTGGTGGTTTAATCTAGCTCTTTGAATTCCAAAAGCATAAAAATCCATCAACCAATTGTGAAGAGTTTCGGGAATCCGCAATAACTATCAATATGAATTCAGAAACAATGAAAGATGACATTGTGATGAACAATTTGTAGGTCCCAGCTAGCTAGCGCAAATAGTTGTATCGATTACTGTATTTTAACAATTTTGATAATTTGCAATTGTAGAGTGGCGGCCCCAATTATTCCATTCCCTTGGGAAGACGAGATGGGCTCAACTTTGCTACAATAAATGCTACCCTTGCGAGCTTGCCATCCCCGTTTAGTAATACAAGTATCCTCCTAGCTGCTTTACAAAAACTAAACTTGGACGCCGTCGACTTGGTCACTCTTTCCGGCGGCCACACCATCGGTAAAGGCCATTGCACTTCTTTCACACCCAGACTTTATCCGACTCAAGACCAGGATATGAACAAGTCATTCGCCAACGACTTGAAGAACATTTGCCCTACACTGAATTCTACAAACACAACCGTGTTGGACATTAGGAGTCCTAACATTTTCGATAATAAATACTACGTTGACCTCATGAATCGACAAGGGTTGTTTACATCGGACCAAGATTTGTACACCGATCCACGGACTAGGGACATTGTTAAAAGCTTTGCCCTTAATACGTCTATGTTTTTCGATCAGTTTGTGGATTCGATTATAAAGATGGGGCAGCTGAGCGTGTTGACGGGGACTCAAGGTGAAATCAGGGCGAATTGTTCGGCTAGGAATTCTGATAACTTATTGTTGTCGTCCCTTGTGGAAGCCGAAGAACTTTTGCTGGACTTTTAAAATTGTTTAATTTTAACTGTATAATAAGGGGATGCATGAGTGACTGTAATAAGAAGGCTTTCACTATGAATGGCCTTCAGCGTACGTAGATAATGTGTGTTTGTCATGAGTTGTATTTGGGGAATAATGTTGAAGCTGCATACGCTTTTGAACCTATTTTGTGTTGTGACTTGTGTTCCACTCCCTTATATGAAATGTTTTATGATAATTCAAAATATATTTAATTCCTCATTCTTCAAGTATATGACTTAGTATATGAATTTTCATTTAACTTAAAAAACACTTTTTGCATCAGATAAATGTTTTGTGGTAATTCAAAATATAATTCAAAAGTATCATTTAAACAGTTGTCATTTAGCATTTTTAGATGCAAAAATACTAATCAAACTTGTGTTATCATGTCATCAACCAATGTTCTTTCAATCGACAACATGGCCATTCAACTTTCCTTGTGACATTGTCGACCGAAGATAATTCTTAATCAACATTAGCTTTGAAAAACTTCTTTCTTCAGAAGCAACTGCGACCGTAATCATCAACGGAATTCTCAAAGCAATCCATGAATTGGGATAGTCCTTTTCTTTTAAATAGTTAAGCACTTCGATTGGCTTCTTCACTTCTATCAGCATGATTTCTCTCAAGATTTTCACCTTCATAAATAAGTCCTTCCTATCAATATCTGATACATTTCCATGCCTAAAAAATTCTTCAAGATCAACACAAGATTTCATCAAACATTCATTGCTCGAATACTTTGATTTTCTCAATTCAAACAAGAAGCAAAATTTTTTCTCATATTCTACAAATTGCTCAAATCTGCTCTTCATTGGACAAATTGCTTGATCAACAACATACAAAAGAAGTTCACTCGAACGGATTCTTCAGCTGACTGATTCACCTCTTCAATAACATCCTCATCAAATTGCCTTTTTCTTCTAACGATGCGCTTTTCAACAAATACAGGTTCAACACCCATATCGATTGCAATTTCTTTAGCTTCTGTCATTGCTCCCATAAAACCGTTATCTCTATATCTTTCAAGAGTACTAATTTTGGCTTTTACTTTTTTTATGCAAAAGGCTTTTCCTAATGCGGAAACATTGGCTTCTTTTTTAACAAAAAAGTAATATTAGGCTGCTGACCATGGCCTTCTAGTTCTATAACACTAGTTGCTTATTTTTTCTGTGGGCTCTTGAAGTAGTAGATATTTGGTGGGCTCAAAGCCATGGCCTGGTTGGCCAAAGGGACGGGTCTGTATCAATGCTAGAAAAAGTCTCTTTAAGGGCGTTTCAATACGTCTGCAAAAAGCCACTATTCGGGCGTTCCTGGGGTTAGGGTGTTTGTTTCAAACGCCCTTTCTGTCGCCGTCGCTATATCCTAATAGGGCGTTTGTAAAGGCGCTCTCAAATGGCCCAAAATTAAATGTCCAATACATTTCAGGATCGCCCCCAGAGTAGTACAAGAGACAGTTCAAAAAACCCTAAATACAACATAAGGGGCGGTTCAAAACGCCCTAAATACAGCATACGGGGCGGTTCTAAATGCCCTTAAAATTAGTTCAATAAAAAAACAGATGATGATGCAATTGACAAACCATAATATCATAATACTAGCATTGTACAACATTTGTAGACATTATCCAATCATATTTTACACTACAATAAACATGATACCTCATAAGGTTAATTAAACAAAACAATATAGCATAACTATCTCGATAAGAAAAATACATACAAATAAAAAGCTATTGGTCATTCAGTATCATAAGATGAAATTTCAAAAAAGACAATTAATCAAAACATAATTAACAAAACTCACATGTAAACAAATGAAAGCTTTATTACAATTTGATGTACCAAAGATTCATCTTTAACAACCGAGAGACGGTTACCCAAATACTTTGAATACTTCTCCATTCAACATTCTGCAAAACCAAATAACAGTCTAACGGAGAGGGAGACTTTATGACAAAGTATGAGTCCGTATGGTTAAAATATCCAACATTACGGTAACTTCAATGTAAATGTAAGAAAACGCAAATATTCAAGGTAACATCAAGGATACATATACCTTGTCACTGACAGATGTGGCTTGCAAATTCAAGCCTTCACGTTCTGTTAAATTCTGCAAAGGTGAAGACACAAGCAAAATCTTCAATGCATCATATGAAGAACAAAATAAAAGATGATTGAGGCAAGACTCCAACAAACAGCATAGCAAGTCATCCAAAAAAAACACCACTCAATGAGAATAAAATTTCAAGTCAATCCAAAGAGGTGAAAAGTTAAAAGAAGAAAAGAGGATCAATATCATAACAAGCCATGTGTTGTCAACTATATGAGGAAAAACCAGCAATCAAGTATGGCTTTCCAATTTCTAAGGCAATTAAGCATTAAACAGAGCAATGAGGGTTCAACAGAAGAATTCCAACAAACCAAGAACATACCAAGAAAAGAAGACATAAGTAACTAAAATAAAACATATACATAGAGCTGCTACCTGGAGCCGATATGATTAAACTTGACGAAATCTCAATATATGCAACTGCAATAGCTGAGGCTATATACCAATATGATCTTTAGAATAAATGCAAATGATTAAGTCTGCCTATACATGCTATCAGCTTGGTTGAAATTTCTCTTATCATCTTCTAAGACGTTTGAACATGGGCACTGAATAATAATAGTCATTAAAATTCAATCAAAACATCTGAACCCAAATGATTTGGGAGTCAAGTGTTAACTCAATTGAGTCATCAACTTTCTCCAATTATCTCTTCATTTCTGCTTCTCATCGTATCTGTAGTTCTTCAACCCATGCATTAAGATACAAACCAAAAAGGTGAGCATAATAACTTTGGTGTAGATGACTTAATAAGTAATGAATAAAGCCTTCCTACTTTCAAAGAAAACATCCAGATATCATGTCGTTTTTAATACATACCTCAAAGGGATTGGTGTAAGATAAATGAAGTTGCCAAGGTTATCTTTCAGAGAAATTGCAAAGACAAAGCTGGACAAATTATAAGAAAGTGCCGACCATACAACAACATCAACTCAAACTAGGTAGCAGATTGGCAACTCAGATATTAGAACAGATCATGTATGCAAGACTCGGTAGCAAGGAATAACAAGTTTCTCATAAGAGTTACCAAAATCAGCAAGACTGATTCTTAACACATAAGCATATAGCATCCAGATTCGGGGCAAATTGCTCAGTTAGGCTGAACTAAGATACAAGGCAACAACTTGCTGACACATATCAAATGAAAAACAAGATAACACGGGCTCATTATTAGGCATAATCAAGGATCGTATTAAGATATATTTTAAGTTAAAAAAATTTATGGACAGAAAGAAAATAGGGCCTGATTAAAGATAATTTTGTGCACATTGAACCACTTAAAATGCTAGAGAGAAACTAAATAACCATAGTTTATACTATTGAAGAAAAGACCAAAAGTAACATACGGAAAAAGAATTACACTTAAGCATGAGGGAGAGAGAACACTGATGACCTAGAAACCTTGAAGAAATAAAAACAATGAATAGAAGAAGCTAAACACAAACACTTCTTGAGCAAAAATCAAAACCAACATTCTCAATCTTAAAATTGCACTTAGAAAAACAAAAATAAAAAACCTGGACCTGTGAAGATTCTGTCCACTACTAATTGCTATCAAATGGATTATGGTGTGAAAGATGGAGGTGAAGAACGATAGTCAGATTGTGAGGAAGAATGATAGTCCCATTTTGTGTAAAGGACAGAAACGGAAGACGAACTTCTTAGACACCCAATTTCGGAAATCACTGTTTGGCTAATGAAATAAAGGCTCAAGACCACCATTTCTTCTCAATGCCACATGATCTTTCAAAGCTAAAACACAATTGTTTCCGATAATAAAGAGGAAAAACGAAGCCTCTAAAGTTTACTTAATCCATGAATCTATGATCTGAATCTTGATCTTTTCTCGAAAGCAAAGAGCAAAACCCCACGATTTATAGCTATCAACAATAAAACAGAAAGAATTGTTGGTCCCTTAAAAAGACTTTGGTTAAGTTTTTTTTGGGGGAGTGAATAAACTTAACACGTAAATCTTTTTGGAGTTTAAACAGATCAGCTGACTTCTAGTCTGCTGAGTCTGGTGCTTACTTGTTAAAATTATGATACTAAGTATTGGATAATCAGTAGTATTACGTGTGAAATCAGTATTGCTTCACTAGATAGATTTTATTGTTATGCTGTAAATAAAAATACATGAAGTAAGTGCAGTAAATAAAGTAGAGCAAGATTTATATTGGTTCCAGGTGGTGTAATCCTGTCAGTCCACTCTTCTCCTATGATGCTAGAGGAATCTCACTCGAGCCTTTGAGGTTGCAGTTACAAAAGTCCCTAAATTGTTTTTCCTTGACCAATTACTATGGCTTCACAAACAGAACACTAAGAAACATGTAAAATTGATGCTCCTAAGCATTCCACTGGTCCTTGAATTGTAGGATTGCCTCTTCACCAGCTCCGCCACAAAACAATAGTCCTTGACACCTCAGCAGTGCTTCTTTGTCTTCAGGTTGCTTTGAAAAAGAAATGTTTGAATCAAGAAAGTGATTCAGCTTTGAACAACTTTTGATCAGGATGGAAAGATCAGTATCTTAAGGTCTTCAACGGTGTATACTGGATGATAATTGTATGCAGGAACACATGAAGAATTTATGGATCAAGATTATGCTCAGTTCAACAAGGTGTAATGCTCTTGATTTCTTATAAGTTTGGTAGTAATTCGGGTTTCAGGGGTCCTCTATTTATTGGTGAAAATCCAACGTTTGAATTTGAAATTTGAATCTAACCGTTGTTGGATTTTCTGATTATTCCCTGGAATTCCTTCTGCTGTACATTCTGACACTGTCAGTGTCCTTCTAATAGTATGTCTGTCATCCAATGGTCTTTCTTCAATTAAATCGGCTCTAAATTCCTTGTAACATCTTTTTAATCTTCACCATTGATTGACCGAATAGTCCAATGCTTGTAATCCATCCTTATCAATTCAAACATCCAGAATAATCTTTGGATCAGATTAAATTCTTTTAAGTATACTCAACTAATTGTTGGTTCATAAGTCTGCTGAGATATACTTTGGGTCAACTGATATCTAGTCTGCTGTGTTTTTGGATGAACACATCAGCTGACTGCTTTTAATGTATGTTTTAATTATGATGTTTGAGTGCACCATTTTAACCATAACTAAGTCCCATTCATCACATGTCCTTTTGGGAACTTAGAGCTTCTATACAAGGTATATGTGATCAGTCTAATAAACCTATACATTCATTCTAGACATCATTTTGCCTTTGCCCTATAACAAATAGTCTGGCACTCATCATTAAAACTAAAATATTTCTATCAATTTCCCCCTTTTTAGTGATGATTCAATACTTTCCTTACAACAAAGCGAAAAGATCAAAACAAAACAAATTTTATTGATATATCATTGATGTTTAAAACATGTTCAAAATTATTACAACTAATTTCAGCAAGACAAATGAAGTCTAAAGTAGTCTGCTAAATTAGTGTCTTTCTTGTTCTCTTTTCTGCTGATATTCTCTGATATCTCTATGAATGTCATCCATCCACTGATTTTCAATCATTGAGAAATCAATCCAGGTGTGTAGCATCTTCCACCACATCCAGGCTTCAGCAATGGTCATTCTTATTCCTTGAAAGTTAAAGGCTCATTGCATATATAGATCCTTGAATTCATTTAAGGAGTCTTTTGCTGACACCCCTCTCAATCTTTGTTCAGCAACCTATCCTCTTCCACCTCTTGTAGATCTCATTGATCTGACCTTTACTTCTCAATGTTTCAGTCCCATAAATGAGTTTAAGCCTTCTAAAAATGTCATTTCAATGTAGGGTCTTATTCTTGCATTATAAGCACCGGTAAACTCTTATAGTAGATCATCAGTTAATAGAACTCTACTAGGTGCAGGGCCTCTTAGAGCATTCATCTCAACTTCATATTTCCTCTGGTGATAAAACCTAGCTGCTTCTTTTTCTTCTGTTGTCCTACATTCTTTCCCCTTATTGACATCATCAATAAAACGGTTCATCAAGGTCAATACTCCTTCTTGAGTTGATACTAGATTATTTCTATTCTTGTGTCAACTGAAGTAATCCTGGATTACAAAGTTTGTTACATCAGATTCATCCTCTCAAAATACCTAAGATCAATAAGTGTGGAATGGGAACTAGTACTCAGTTTATCCAGAGTGTCATGCAGCTTGGTTATTTGCTCAGTGATGTTCTTCTCTCTATGAAGACTATTTGTGCTCAACTTACTTACTTCATGATGTATATCAACGCATTTGGTCTATAGATAAGTGATATTTGAAGAGAACGCCTCAGTTGTTCTTCCTCTGTTCTTTATAAGATTGACAAGATCTTCAAATCTTTGCTCACTAGTTCTCAGCTGACCCCTCAGCTGACTGATAACTTCCCTAGCAGCTCTCATTTCTTCTAAAATATAACCTGGTATGGTGGAAGCAACACCAGTCAAAGTTTCAGTAGACCTTTCATCATCATCATCACCAGGTCTTGGCTCTCTCACTACTAAGGCAAGGTTTCTGTCCCATTCAAAAAGTTCAGGACTACCTTCTTCCAACCTTAGTTCATCAACATGTTGTTCCCCTTCAATATCAGCATTATATTCTTCTTCAGGGATTTCTCTAACAAGTTCTTTTTCACCAGTAGAGGCATTCTCCATCCCTAGTTCTAACCATTGATTAGCAGCTGTCTGATCCTCAGACTGCTGATCTTCCAGTTCCGACCTTTGTTCAACAGTTGTTTGTACCTCAGCCTATTGAACCACCCCTTCTTGTGCAACTTAGATCTTTATTGGTGTAGGAATATCAGACCCAATTACCTTCTGTTGCAATTCTTGATGAACGAAAGGAGTTACCAAATTAAGTTCAATTGGTGTATCAGGAATTACAACTACTGGAATAGGTTGTCCAATAGGTGCAACTACACCTAATTGACCAACTTGGCCTTCAGCAAGGGCAGGGAACATTGCCAATTTATCTTCTAGAACAACTCCTTGTTTACATATTACCTCTAGATGTGCAGTTGCAGTAGTCAATGCACTATCTGTGTTGATTCTATCTTGAAATTGAACAGATTGTTCTGATACTGCATCTATCTGTTCATTTCATGCTATTTTATCAGAATCAGCTAAAGCATCACCCTCCGAAATTGTTGTCTTATCAATTTCAGCTTCTGAACCAGCAACAAAAACATCCATAAATTCATCCTTATCTTCTAAGATTATCTTTTTATGGACAAAGACATGATCTGCTCCTTCAGTAGTGTCAGCAGCCTGTTGACCCTCAGTAGACAATTTTGGGTCATCAGCAGGTTGCTCCTTGTCTTTCTCAGCTGACTTGTCTTGTTCTGGTTCTACTGTTCTTTCCATAAGAACAACACTTGTTTCTCTTGGGTGTATAGGATGATCACCATCTGAGTCAGATGATGATGATGAATCAGAATCACCAAATGGCTCACTAAACAGAATCTTCCCCTTCGTCTTTCCTTCAATAACGAGATCAAGAATTCTTTCTTGTAACACTAAAGTATCAATTAGTCCCATCAGATTCTCAACCCCAAAAGCACGCACCCATTCGTCAAAACGTGTCATGGGTTCTGCTGCAGATTTCTGCATCTAGTAGAAACCAAACTTCCACTGACAGTAATCTTCAATTCTTTTAAATTTTGGATATACCTTCTCTTTTCTGGGTCTCCTTACATATGGCATTGTACGCTTCCTTGCAGCAGGTTGAGGCACCTCAGACAGTCCTCCTAAGGTTTTTACCAAATGTGATAAAGTTTCCTCAACAGTGTGAAATAGGTCAATACATTGTTCAGCTGACTGATGAACATTGGTATCTACCACTTCTATTTGTTGAACACTAGCTTCCCCCTAAGTCTGATCACCATTAGCCGGTATACGTTCAACATCAGCAGCCTTCTTAGTAGGCTCTTCTTCTTCTTCTTCTTCATCAGCAGCCTTTTGTTCTTCCAAAGTTCTCAACTCTTTCCCTTTTCCATGCTTACATCTCTTCTTAACGACTTTCTTAATTCTTTTCCTTGGCATTTTTATTTCTGGAAAGTGTGCACTTTTTCAAGGGTCCCATTGCTTACATTTTTTCTTTTCCTTGAAGCATGTTCATCCACTTCTTTCAACTGTCTAGTGAAATCTTTGACAACTACAGATTTTGTAGTTGCAACAGGGGTAGGGAAGTCTGCTGTTGTTGTAGTCTCACCAGGCTTAGCAGTATCTGCTGATATTCTAGACTTCCTTTGCATTTTCACATCAGCAAGTTGGCCCATTTAACTTCTTGATTCAACAATTTGTTAGTCAGACATCCTTTTGGTTCTTCTTTCAACAGTCAACTATGCATCCACATCCAGTTGAACTTCATCATCTAAACCACTAATAATAGAGTCTACTTCCGTTTTGTATTTTTCTGGATTGATAGATTGAGCATCAACATCTTCAATCCCAATATGATTCAGGATACATTGAACCATCAAACCTAGTGGCTTATTATTGCTAAAAAGTCCACTGCCGATCTTCTTAATTTTTTTGTTTTCTTTCTTCTTTTTCTCTTCAGCCTTTCTTTCTTCAGACATAATTTCTTCATATCATGAATAAAGAATCCAGTCCAATCAAACTACAGTTGTCTTGTGTTAAGGGTGAATTTATACGATTTATATTGATATATTTTATGATAATTTCCCTCATATTTGTATAATTTGCATAAGAAACGAGTGTTTAATGGAATTATTGAGTAAATGAGGTTTTTAATGAGTTATTCGCAAAATAGTTTAATTTTAGTGTTTTAATTTTGATTTTTTGATTATTTGGATGATATTACATTTTGCGATGTTTTGATGAGTTATAGGTACATGTTTGATGCTCAAATGATGATCAGAAAGAGATAAGAGTCGAATTACATTGCTGATAGAAGAGATAATGATGATTTGGATTGAAGAAAAAGAGATAAGTATGGAAAAATAAAGATTAAGTCAATCCTGGACTGGCATCCAAAAGCTTGAACTGGCGTCCAGAGTGGACGAGCGTCTGAAGAAGTGGACGAGCGTCCAGGAGAGGGAATTTGATTCAGAGTTGTGAAGATTTTGCTGGACAAGCGTCTAATTTTGTGAAGGACGGGCGTCTGATCATGACTCGGCCCGATTCGAAGTTGATATTGAAGACCGGACGAGCGTCCAGAAGGAGTGGACGGTCGTCCGTCCACCGCCTCAGCACAGCCGACTTTGACATCTATAAATACAGCTGCATTTTTCCACATTAAGGAGATCATTACACATTACATAAAACCCTAATCCTAGGGGCGGCTCAGGCAGCGTTTTTACATACTTTTCCATCAGTTTTATGCACTTAAATCCTAGATTAAATTAGTTAGTTTTATGTTCTTTTCTTCAACAATTCCAAGCTTTCAAGAGGATGCTTAGAGGCTAAAAGCCCTTGAACGAGCATTGTGAAGCCTATCCGTCAACTATTCAGTTTCGAATCTTGATTAATTTGTGAGTTTTTAATACAAGTTGTTTCTTTATCATGTTTGAATGTTTATTGCAATTATATCGAAAGATGTGCATGCTTGATCGTTTTACTTTGATGAAAGTCATGTAAACCCTAGATCCCCATGATAAAAGAATAGTTATTTGATCTATATAACGAGAGTTAATAGGTTAGATTTCTAGATTAGAAACGTTAAAGTTCACATCTTTGGTTAGAAAAAGCGTTAATCTTAGATCGAAAGATAGAGATTAAAAATGGACTATCTAAGAAATTAGGGTTCGTACTTTAGATGAGGTGAATCACAAATTGGTTAGAAGTCACGAATTAATCTGATTAGGAATTGAATGTTGATAGGATAGGTGGATCAATTGCTCGTTTGTTCGTTATAACTTGAATTTAATCCCTTAAAACTTGAATTGTTTAGTTTAATCAAATCTTCTTATTGCATCTTAGCTTTAGTTGTAGTTTAAATTGTTCGCAACCCGTATTTTCCCTGGCTTTAGATTCATTCTTCTGTCCAGTTTTACATTCGTGTTATCTTTAATTTCAGTCTCGTTTAGTTTTATTTGCTGTTTAGGTTAGTTTTCGTGACATAGTTAGTTAAACAAAGACTAGGATTACCAATCGTTAGTTCCCCGTAAGATCGACCCGGTATCAACCTCTTTACTACGATCCTTGCACTTGAGGTATATCGGATTTATAAATATTATTACTTGTTTATTTTGCATTAGATAAATCCGTGAACAAATTTTTGGCGCCGTTTCCGGGGAGTCGGTGCGGTTGTCCAGTTCATTATTAATTTTTCTAAGGTAGTATAGTGGTGAGTATTCCTGCCAACGGAACCAAAAACAAGTTTTTGGTGCCGTTGCCGGGGAACCAAACGGTTGCCTAGTGTTTGTTTTTATTGTGTGTTTAATCGTTTTTGTTCATATGCTAGGTAGATTTTTAATTAGGTTATTAGGGTTTTTGTAGTTTTTTCTTTTATAGTTATCCAATCCCCTTAGGATTAGACTTTCTTTCTATCTGTTTTCTGACTTTCTGTTTTTTTTCTCCCCATCTTTTTCCTGCTGTTTTTCTCTGTCCCTGCTTCGTTTTTTCTGCTTCCGAACGGGCGTCTAGACCAGTGGACGCCCGTCTGTTTTAAATTTCTCGACTCTGAATCGTTTTTAACTTGTCGGACGAGCGTCCATACAATTTGGACGTCCGTCCAGTTCTTCAGCTGATCAGACGAGCGTTTGGACTTCCAGACGCCCGTCTAGCTCAATTCTAGGCGACGTCCGTCCAGTTTTCTGGACGTCCGTTTGTTCCCCTATCTTAACTAATTTTATTTCTTTTTTCTTTTCTTAGGCTTTAATTCTTAGTTTTTAGGTTTCAACCACCTGATTTTGGTTCGGTTTATGCAAACTCGAAGTCAAAAGGGACCATTACTTTATACCCCTGACTTAGAGCGGACCATAGTCCGGCCAAACAGGCGGAAATCCGTTCCGCGGCTCCTTCTGAAGAAGCCGATCAAGATTTAGAGGATCGTTTAGCCAAAAAATTCGAAACTTCATAATTATGGATGTTGAAGATAGACGTACGTTGGCAGACTACGCCATGCCAGGCGAAGTCAAAGTCAACCCGGCTATTGTTATCCCAGCCATAATTGCACAGACCTTCGAGCTAAAGCCGGGACTTATTCAGATGTTGCAGCACGCATCTATCTTCCATGGTTATCAGTCAGAAAATCCCCATACTCACTTACATACATTCTTAGAGATATGCGGTACTACACGCATTCAAGGAGTAAGTGAGGATGCTATAAAACTGAAATTGTTCCCATTTTCTTTAAAGGAAGAAGCTAAAGAGTGGTATACCTCTCTCCCCGCTGAATCTATTACCACCTGGTCTGAACTTGAAAAAGAATTTTTAAGTCAATATTTTCCACCTTCAAAGACAGCCCAGTGTTTAAACGAGATATTCACTTTCTATCAGAAAGAGAATGAATCCTTTTTCGAGTGTTGGAAAAGATTCAAGTCTCTGCTTAGAAAGTGTCCCCACCATGGCTTGCCACTGGAAAGGCAAGTCAACACGTTCTTTAGTGGATTCACCGAGCTTACAAAAGGCATGGTCAATAGTTCATCTGGTGGGGCGTTTTTGAAGAAAACTCCTGACGAGGGGTGGGTACAATTCGAGGACATTGCCAAATATAACTATGCTCCCTCTTATCAAGCCATTCAAGCACCTCCTCCACCTATGGTTGAAGAAGTGAACATGCAAAGTTTGATCGCCATGCTGCAGAAACATATGGCAACTTCTCAAGTTTCGAATCAGATGAATCAAACTTCTTCCTTTAAACAGAACCCTCAGGTTCTGTATTGTGAGAGCTGCTGTCAGACTGGCCACATGACTGGCCAGTGTCAATTCAATCCCCTTGCACCTTATCAAGTGAATGCTGTTCATGATTATGGACAGTATAATCAAGTCACATGTCAGAATTGTGACGAGGTGGGGCACACATCTAGATTCTGTCCTATGAACGGACAAAGTGCTGAAGTAAATGCATTCTATAGCCAGAACAATCAAAGGTTTAATCAATTTTCTGGCCAGAATAATCTCCAAAACCAAGGGTTCAATCAATCTTCAAGTTTCAATCCGAATTCTAATTTCAATCAGAATCAAAATCGAAACCCTGGTTTTCCTCAGAACCAGGATTCCAATTTTTCCAATTCTAATCAAAGGTTCAGTCAGAATTGGCCCGCCAATTCTAATCCTGCTGTCCAAAGTCGGCCCAGCCAGCCCTATTCTCAAAATTTCCAAAACTCTCAAGGCCCCTCCCAATCTAACAATCTTGAAGCTAAATTGGAGGAGCAAAATAAAAGTATCCAACTCCTGATGAGTACAAATAAGAACCTTGAGAGACAAATTGGGCAACTAGCTGAGCAGTTAGCTTCAAGACCCCCAAGGCAACTGCCCAGTTTCACTGAGAAAAATCCAAAGGGCAGTCAAGTTGCTCAAACCGACTTGAACGATGGCCAATGTACTGACCTCGTACTATCAATTCCATACGGTAGAGAGGAGGCCAATGCAATGAATCTAAGAAGCGGTACTCAAGTTAGTGGTCCTTCCCACCAGGGAAACCACTAGCCCCTCCTGCCATTGATAAGGCAGGAGGGGAAGCTGAGCACCTACACTCCCCTTGGCCGAAAGAGAAAACTCAGGTGGCTGATCCCCTGAGAGGTGAAAAAGCTGGAAGTCCTCAGGTGGCTGATCCCCTGAGGAGTGAAGAATCAAGTGGAAGTCAGGAGGCTGATCCCCTGACTAATAAAAAGATTGAAAAAGCTGTTCGGTGGAAGGATCTGGAAAACAAAGCTGTCGGTGCATCTTCGAAGAAAGTCTTTTCTGAGAATGATCTAAAAAAGCTTCCATTTCCACCAAGAAAGAGCAACATCCCTTTGAGTGAAGATAAGAAGTATGAAAAGGTGCTGAATCTTTTGAAAAATACTCAGGTGAATCTTCCATTATAAGAGGTCTTGGTTGAAATGCCTAAGTATACAAAATTTATCAAGGATGTTGTTTCTTCAAAAAGGAAGTCGTCAGACATGGAGAGGCTGATTGGTGAGGATTGTTCAATGATCAATTATGAAAACCTACCAACCAAGAGAGGTGACCCTGGAAAGTTCGTGCTTACAGTGTTAATGGGAGGCCTGGTCTTCCTTAACTCTTTGTGTGACCTGGGTGCATCTATAAGCCTCATGCCATTGTCTGTGTGCAAACAACTAGATTTAATTGATCTTCTAGAACCCACTACCATGAATTTGCAATTCGCTGATAGATCTTCTAAGAAAGCAGCGGGAATCTTAAAAGACGTACTAGTTCAAATTGATAGATTTACCTTTCCCGTTGACTGGTACGTCCTAGACATTGAAAAGGATGAAAATGTCCCCCTGATACTTGGAAGACCCTTTTTGTCTATAGCTAGAGCCCTCATTGACTGCGATGGTGGGCGAGTGACGATCTGAGTTGGTGATCAAGAAGTAAGCTATAATGTCTCGAGATCCATTCAAGTACCCTCTGGTCCGCCAACCGGCTTTTCCATTGAGGATTTGTTTGATGACTTCAATGACCACATGGAAAAGCAAGTCATGGTTGCAACTGAATTTGAGCGATTGGTTGATAATTTGAATAATCATGGTGTGGTAAGTCTAGATCAGTTAGAAGCTGAAATTGAGGATGAGTTATTGAAAGGAGAAGCTTTGGCGGTGGGACCACTAAGTAAACTCAGCGATGTTGAGTTAAAAAGTGGAGAACTTAAATCAAGTTTAGAAGACCCCCCTGCAGATTTGGTGTTGAAGCCGTTGCCTAAACATCTTAAGTATGTGTTTCTAAGAGAAGGTGACAAGCTTCCTTTGATTATATGTGCCAAGCTTTCTCGTTTAGAGGAAATGAAATTAATCAACGTCTTGAGAAAGAACGAGAAAGCCTTTGGTTGGCAAGTAGGAGATATCAGAGGATATCTCCGACATCTGCATGCACAAGATCAAGACTAATGAGGGTGCGTGACGTGGCCATTTTCTAGTGCTATTCCAGTCCTTAACCGACAGTGTATTGGGTCAAACTGTAGTGCTAGTGTGGTGAGTCGGTGTCGAATCCTCGGGAAACAAGGTAATTCTTGTAAGTGTGGTTAAACACCAAAGAGCTATTATTATCTCGATCTAAATCGCAATTTTATCATACAGATCACTATTCCACTAGTAAACATAAAATGAATTCATAAAGTAAAACTAAACTATTATAATATAATATATATATATATATATATATATATATATATATATATATATATATATAATATATATATATATATATATATAGATACCAATATATTAAATACTTATAATTATTATAGAACTAGCCAAGATATATGTAATTAAATCATTCAATCTTTTTAAGTTAATGAATGTGCTCGATCTTCCTTTTATTAGGTCCAATTGAGTAAATGAAACGGTGCACTCCTGAGGTTAACAATTCCTCCTCACACGAGCGTATGAAATTGTCATATGTCAAATTGTCATCAGTTCAATCTCCACAACTGCCCCATGCTAATCTCAGTTAGTCTGAACAGGTACCGAGTGCAAATCTACCCCGGATAAAAGAGGTTATTCCGTTTGTCAGACGGCCGATGTTATTCAAAAGGCTCCGGTTGTCAGGCGGATCGATCTAACTTTCCGTTGTTAGTTTCAATTAAACTGTTGATTTTAACATTATTACGATCCTGAGCACAAATTTAATAAGATTCATCATTCCCAAGACAAATCTGCCCCCGGGTAGGAAATAGGATTCCGTTGTCACGCTTTCGCACGGCCAATTTTACCCTCCGGTTTTTCTATCATTTATCTCATATCCTAACTTCTCTGGTCAGTTCATCGTTAGGTTATATGTTGCGATTCATCTTGATTAATTACTTCAATCCGAATATTATCAATACATTGCAAAATAGAAAAAGATTCAATTAACTCAATTTTAGTCAATTTTACTTAGATGACATCCATTTACTGAAAAGATTGAAATAATACGATTACATAACCTTGGCTAGTTATTAGATTTAGCCTACTAACATTATAACGACTAAAAAGATAAAAATAAAAATAACAAACATAAATACTTTAGAAATTTACCCGATTACAACTGCTGAATCAGAGGTCGTATTCTTCCGGACATTACAACGACTTCAGCAACATTGAACTTCCGATAATTTCCCGAGCATTATAACGATACTACTATTTATTTATGGCATAAGGCCTATATACATACATACTACTACTAATTAAGAGATTAGAGGATATATATAAGCTAGTATATATATATTGGTACCCCCTTTTTGTCGGCAAGTCTGCTGAATTTATAGGCCAAATTTTCCTGGGCCGGATCGATCCGAGGTGATGCCGGATCGATCCGGGAATAAAAAATATTATCCACTGGATTATTCTCTGCAGGATCACATGCTAATCATCATTATGTTTCCAACTGACAAGCCGGATCGATCCGAGGTTATTCCGGATTGATCCGGGTAGTTTTTCCATAACTTTGATCTGAAACATGATAAAATCATAACTTGAGCTCTGGATCTCCAAATGTCATGATTCAAGAAACGTTAGAAAGCTCTTGAAAAGATCTATAACTTCCGTGAAGGACTCTTCTTCAGAAAATGCCTTTTTGATGGGCCATTTGCTCGTCGAAAATATAATTCGATAATAGTATCACGAACCGTTGATCCACTTGAAATTTATGTCTCGTGGCACTTCCTTACTTCCTTCAAAAGATATGATTTTACTTCAAAAAGTGTCGTCACTCGGGGTCTTGGTTTACCAAAAAATTTGCAATAAAATACCAAAAATACCCACGTAAATCTGACACGACACTCCGGTTATTAAACCGGTACAAAATTTATAACTTTTTATTACTTTTACTAGATTTTTATAGTATTTAGATTTATTCATTACTATTAATATTTCATAAGATTATCGTTATAATTTCTTATATTTTATATAGAAAGAGTTAATAAAATATATAAAACATCGTAATTTTTATCATATAAATGTTATACATCAACTACTCCCCACTTAGCTCTTTGATCGTCCTCGAGCAAAATAAACGGTAATATATAAAAATTACAATATAATTGATATACTTGGTAGATTAAATTTCAAGTCAGTAAATATCATTTCAATATTATAAATATATTAGTTTTATCTTTCTTAGAAATTAACAAGATAAAAAGTGTATATAACTTAGATAAATTATTTATCAAATATAATTTAAATGAAATTCTGCATCATCTACTTAATAAATATAATTAAAATTCTAGAATTATTCTCCTATCTCAACTTATATGAAATATTTGGAATCAAGAACTAAGTCAAGTAGTTGACAAAATGGCTTATAACATTTTTAGGCTCAGGGTGTTAATTAATCGAAAGGATAGAAAAGGAAATCAAAAGAGAAAGAAGCAAGTCGTACGTACTTACACCTTCATAATTTTGATCAAAAATATCTCGATTAATAACATCCTAATATCATTTCACCTTTTTTTTTCTTTTTTTTTTTAATTTTAAAATAACAGTTTTTGACAAAAGATTGCCTTCCGAATAATATTTATTCCAATCTCAGCATATACCACTACTGAATTTCGATGTCGTCACTGCTATCCATAAGCACATACTAAACTTGCGGGATTTCAAGGAAATGTAGACCATTTTAAGTTAAGGGTCGGTTTTATCTAGTTAATCATAATGGCTAATTTCGAGTGAGGTATTGATCACTCTACAAGGCTGAGGTGGGGACAAAAATTGGATATTACGTTCGTGTAGGCTTATTTGGCCATAGTTAGTCAAAGTAATGCCAAAAATCTCATCATTCCTAATCCGATTCCATATTCATATTTCGTTTTGAAAAGAAAATTATTCTAACATTTCATTATAGATATAAGTATATCTGCTAAATTTCATAAAAAATTACTTGATAATATTTATGTATAGTTACATATACTTGAAATCTTATAAAAATCTAAAATGACATATATAATATAATTATAATATATCTAATTTACTTTACTTAATTAAAATCTATTCTTACCAATTTATATTATTTTTATTCATATTACTTATATATTATCTTCTTATTTTTGTTCAAGGAAAATTAAACTAAGTATTAAGCAATTAAGTATAAATTTATATGAAAAATTTTAATTTTAATTTTACTAACCTAACACTACTCCCTACTTACGAAGTGGCATCGTCCCGATGTTCAGTGAGTAATAAAATAGGTTCGAAAATAAATTTAAAGTTTTTTAGATTCATGTTATTATTTTAGCGATATTACTTGCGTGTATTATTATGTTTCCAACATAAAAACATATATATTAAACAAGATTATTAAAATTATTACACTCAAAGAGAAACATAATTAAACAGATTATTAGTCTACCAACTTAAAGAACTACTATCTTAAAAAAACTAACTTCTTAACTAACAACTCTCCAACTGTCACTACCAACTGATAACTACCAACTCAAACAACACATCAAACTGTTGACGAACATCCAGGAGTATCAACCGGAAGTAGGCCAACTTGAGAACCACGAGATGGAAAAATCTCGTCTTGATCAAACTCAGGAACTCCATGTAAATGAACACAAAGTCGAGATATAAGCCATGCAAACGGCATGGGCTTCCCTCTACTACGTCGCTCTATTGCGAAATTGACCGCTGTCTTGTGAATCAAAATCCCCCAGTCTATATATGCTCCAATAGTGATTGCATACATTAAAAGCAGTTCGCTATCATTAATTCCCGAGATATCATTTGTGGGATAGACTCGTGAATTAATAAAATGTTTCCACGCCCTCAAGTGAGGGGATAACGCAAGAGTGGAAAAATCATAATTATGATCAAAAAGAGGAAACAAATATTGGAATGCTTCTGCGGTTCTTTTGACAATATTAGAAGGATTTTCTAGTTCCCATTGGAACTCAAAATGTGTACTGGGATAAAAACCACAAGGCGGAATTTCATAAACTTGATTAATAACGAAGGATGAAAAGGGAATAACAATGCCTCGGACAGTAATGAGTTGAGTTGCTGTTATCGCAGTGTCTTCAGATAGAGATGATTAAAAGTCCTGAACTACAGAAATATTTATTCTACCCCTCGGATGTTTAACAAATTTCTTCCAACCAAAGCCTCGTATCAGATTCCTACCCCACTGATCAACTTTTTCAGTATTTAAACCTTTCTCCATTAGAATAGGAGAGTGAACAAAGTTTAAACGTCTCGGAAGGTCGTTATGAAAACACGAGGCTTGACTTTCTGGAACAACACCGTCAGGCGTATGTGGTTCATAACTATTAACCGAGGGGGATGAGTGATTAGACATTTTTATTACAGATAGGAAAGCTTATACAGATAGAAGTTAAAAAGGAATGAGCAATTGTTGAAGGCATCTGCTATTTCCTTTTATAGAAATGTACCTATCATGCAAAAGTAGAAAATATCTCTTTTTTGGCGTTTTTGTACTTCCCGGATCGGTCCTGGAAAGGGCCGGATCGATCCGGCCTATAGCTGGAAATCTTGTCAGGTCGGTACACTCACGCCGGATCGATCCGGAATTAGGTCGGATCGATCCGGTGACTACTATTCACGGACAGAGTTGTTTTGGGTTGAAAATTTCCCAGAATGTTTTCAAGTTGATAAAATTTTGCTCAATAACTTTGGTTTCTTATTTTATTTTGTTATTTTTATCGAGTATTGATAACGACAAACTTTACTACATGGTGCGTAAAACAAAATCACACGAAAATAAAATCAAAATAACATAAAATCATATGAAAATAAAATCGAAAACTAGTTGTACGAAAATTAATTGTTTTAAGTGTCAATAATCATAAAATTGTTTAAATCACTCCTCATCATCAGTCATCTTGACAAAGCTTGAACTCGGCATGGCTTGAGAATTAGCTGGATCATAAGTCGATTCATGGAATGGTTCTTGAAAATGTGTCGACATCCTAATTGAGCCATCGAATCCCATCGAGCTCATCCCTGTCGTGACATCAGTATAAGTGCTTCCCCATCCCGTCGTGGTATGGCTAAATGCTCCAAATCCTCCCCAACCAGATGTAGCTGATGTCGTAGTACCTGTCGAAAAATCCCCTATACCACTAGTTTGATATCCAAAAGAATGCGACATTTGTTGGAAGTTTGATCGAGGTGGCATCGGTGGAATAAAGTCGGGCATGGTATACGGCTCAGATTGGCATTGCGGAATGTCCATTTCGGCGTTGGCAGGGTTCGAAAGTATATTCATTTGATATATACCTCACATCCCTTGTCTCAAATCTTCAGACCACTGTCTATTTCTTTCTGCATAAACAGCCATATTTGCATTGGCACGATGAACATCATAGGCTAAGGATTGAAACATGTCGTATGTGATGGTGTTTGGAAGCTGAGATTGAGTTTGACTAGATGATGGATGAACAGTGGTGGATTGAGAAACAGGTGGAATAGGCTGAGGTTGACGGCGGTTAGGGTTCATAAAATCTATTCTTCCCGCCGGCCTAAGTGGTAAACTAGGACCTATCAGTGTTTCATCAACCATAATCAGATTATCATTTGGAAGCTCAGGAACACCTATCTGGCGGCACAAGGAAGAAATAAAACAAGGAAAAGGCATGTGATTGCCTGGTTTAGCAGTTGAGACAAATTCCTTGGCCCGTTTATACATTACCTTGTCTACATCCACATGTATATCATTTACCATAGCCCAAGCAATACACAGGTCCTCTTTACCAAAAGATGTCAAATGACGAGTAGGGTAAAGAGTCGAACTGATAAAACGTTTAATAGCCCTCATATCCCTTATACATTTTCCATAGGAAAACCTATTTTCATGCCATATAGCCGTGGGATCTAACGCGTGCTGGGCTGCCGAGACTATATGGTCAAAGTCTGCAGGCTCATCTAGATTCCATACTGTATAATAATCCTCATTTTCTGGTATATCAGGGATACCATATATAGCATTTATAATCTGGGGATTAAACGGCACTGTCCTGGTTCTTAGGCTGACAGAAGTTAACTCACCATTCTCTGTTGCATTATGAGTTGCTACCAGAGAATAAAATTCAGCTACTAAGGTTGTGTTAACTTCACCTTCCCTTAAACTGGCTAACTCCAGCCACTGTCGCCTTTCAAAAATTTCCTTCACTTCCCTTCCCAAATCCTTGAAATCTAAACCCCTCTCTATTGCAACTAAACACTTTCCAAATTTATTCTTCAAGGCATTTCTAGCTGCTCTAGATGCGGTTCTATCAAAACTAACGGCCAATTCGTCCTCAGTTAAAGGCATTGTCTCTATGACTGGGACTTGGGTAGGGATATGCGGCTTACGTTTTTAGTGGCTTTTGATGATTCGGCCATTCTACGATAGTGACACAATAACAAAACAACACAAAACAACAAAACAACACAAAACAACACAAAACAACAGTACACATGTGAGTGACAAAACAGTTGAAATCAAATAAAAAGTTGAATAAAAAACGAAATTAACAAAATAAATTACTACAATGTTACCTTATAGTGCTTAAAAGGTTGAAGAGTTGGCCGGAAAAGATGAATATCACCGGAGTGCAAGTTGAAGCTTTTCTTGAAAATTTCTCCAATAAAAATGAAAATTTGAAGAGAGGAGAGGAAAATGAGAAGAGTATAAGGATTGGGGTGTTGTGAGAGTGATTTTTAGTGATGATTTTGAAGAAAAAAAAATCGAGGGGGAAATGGGGAGGGGCGGCTGTTTTTTCAGAAAAAAGTGGAAGAGGAAGAAGAAGGAAGAACCCGTTCTTTTTAGGTTTTTTAGTTCCCGGATCGATCCGACAAATTTTTTTTTTTTTTCGGTTTTTAAACATAGAATTCGATAAAACTTATTAAAACTTAATAAAATCTTTATAATATTTCTGCTAATTTTTAAATAAAACCTTTTATAAAATTTTTATAAAACTTTTAAACAATTTCATAAGGATCCTATTTATAAATTTTCAAAAGTTATATAAAATCTTATAAATATTATAAAACTTAAAGGGGTCCTATTTCCTATATTTCTAAATCTTCCAGAGTGATATAACGTTCTATCAACCTAACTTTGAGAAATGAGGCGTTCGAATTTTCTCTTTGATCTCCATCGGGATTTTCGGATAACCACCTAATCGTTCCCTTCTTAACAACATTCAAACACTCATCCTGAGATTTGGTTGTGCTTTCTCCACATTTCCCATTATACTCACTTTTTCCACAGATTCTGCATCGCATTAAAAACTTTGCCCTTCTCTTTATCGAACTTCTCGATTTTCCATTACAAACTTCTTTCAATCTGATCTCTCTCAACAATTGCTTGTTTTTCTCAAAAACTAAAGCTTCTATTGTAAACGCGATATCTTTATCAAGGCCTAACTTCAAAAGTAAAATAAAAACTCCTATTCTATCTAAAAAAGACATCCAGTTCTTTTACGTCTGTCCGGTAAAAGACGAAACTAGTTTAAACATATAACACACAAAAAAGTAGAGTAAAGATAGATAGCACCTTATATTCGGCTGCTTTGAGTTTCTCTGCTTTTCAATTTTTCGGTTTTTCTGCTTTTTCAATTTGTCGCGGGATCAATCAGTATCATTACTTCTCCCTTCAGCGTGATTCCTTCTCCCCCCACAAATAGCTTTACTCTGTGGCCATTGGCTATAAAAGTCGTATTTCCATCAGTTAGTTCAACAGCTCCAGATTTGTAAACCCTTGTTACTTTAAATGGACCTGTCCATCTTGATTTAAGCTTACCTGGAAATAACTTTAAACGTGAATTGTACAATAACACTCGATCACCTACATGGAACTCACGACTATAGATTCTCTTATCGTGAAAAGATTTCGTGCGTTCCTTGTTGATTCGAGCGTTTTCATAAGCATCAAGATGAAATTCTTCTAGTTCTGTTAACTGAAGCAATCTATGATCACCGACAGCCTTAGGATAGAAATTCAGAAATCTAATAGCCCAAAAGGCCCGGTGTTCAAATTCAACTGGGAGATGACAAGATTTACCAAAAACTAATTTGTAGGGAGAACAACCAATTGGTGTTTTAAAGGCTGTTCTGTATGCCCATAATGCATCATCCAGTTTCTCTGCCCAGTTTTTACGATTTGAGTCCACTGTCTTTTCTACAATTCTTTTAATTTCTCTATTAGACACTTCTACCTGACCACTGGTCTGCGGATGATAGGGTGTTCCTAGTTTATGCGTTACACCATATTTCTTAATTATTTTAGTAAATGGTCTATTGCAAAAATGTGAACCTCTATCACTAATGATAGCCCTCGGAATGCCATATCTGGTAAATATATTCTTTTTAAGGAATCGTATGACAACTTTGGTATCATTAGTGGGAAGAGCTTCAGCTTCTACCCATTTTGAAACATAATCTACCATTACAAGAATAAATTTTTTTCCAAAAGATATAGGAAAAGGTCCCATGAAATCTATACCCCAAACATCAAATAACTCACATTCTAAAATAGGTTGCATAGGCATTTCATGTTTTTTAGATATATTTCCCCATTTTGACAAGACTCACAAGATTTAACATACTTATAAGCATCTCTATATAGTGTAGGCCAATAAAAACCACATTGTAAAACTTTAAAAGTAGTTTTCCAACCTCCATGATGACCTCCTGCCTCACGATCATGGGAAAACGATAAAATACTTAAAATCTCAATATTAGGTACACATTTTCTGATTATCCCATCCGAACATTTACGGAAAAGATCTGGATTCTCCCAGTAATAAAATTTTAATTCATAAAAGAATTTCTTTTTCTGTTGTCAAGTCCAATGAGACGGAATATAATCATAGGTTAAGTAATTAATGATATCTCCAAACCAGGGTGACATTTTCTTACAAGGAATTCTATTCTTTAATAATTGCATGGTTGAAGGAGTATCGATTCTAAACAGTTGTTCATCAGGAAATGAATCTTTAATTTCATTTCCTACTTCTTCATCTTTTTCCATTCTACTTAGATGATTTGCTACTACATTTTCACTTCCTTTTTTATCTTTAATTTCAATATCAAATTCTTGCAGTAAGAGAATCCATCTAAGAAGACGTGGTTTAGCATCTTTCTTACTTAGTAAATACTTCAGGGCTGAATGGTTTGTATAAATAATAACCTTAGATCCAACAATATACGATCTAAACTTATCTAAGGCAAAAATTACAGCCAACAGTTCTTTTTCTGTAGTTGCGTAATTAAGTTGAACTGCGTTCAATGTGTGAGATGCATAGTAAATAGCTTTGAGAATTTTGTTATATCTTTGACCTAAGACTGCTCCTACAGCTAAATCACTTGCATCACACATAATTTCAAAAGGCAAACTCCAATCTGGTGCTACTAGCACTGGTGCAGTAGTCAATCTCGCTTTTAGGGTCTGAAAAGCTTCCATACATCTACTATCAAAGTTAAAAGGTACTTCCTTTTCAAGCAAATGACTTAGAGGCTTTGCTATTTTTGAGAAATCTGCAATGAATCTTCTATAAAAACCTGCGTGTCCAAGAAATCCTCTTAGAGTTCTTAAATTAACTGGTGGAGGTAACTTTTCGATTACCTCGACTTTAGCTTTATCAACTTCAATACCTTCTTCAGAGATTCTATGTCCTAAAACAATCCCTTCTGATACCATTAAGTGACACTTTTCCCAGTTCAGTACTAAATTGGTATCTTCACAGCGTTGTAACACTCGTTCTAAGTGCGATAAACATTCATCAAAGGAATCTCCGTAAACACTAAAGTCATCCATAAAAATTTCTAAGAATTTCTCAACCATATCAGCAAATATAGCCATCATACACCTTTGAAACGTAGCTGTTGCATTACATAAACCAAACGGCATTATTTTATAAGCAAAGGTTCCATACGGACAAGTGAAAGTAGTTTTTTCTCTATCTCCTGCTGCAATGAATATTTGTAAATATCCTGAATAACCATCTAAGAAACAATAATACTTATGTCCACTTAAACGTTCCAACATTTGCACTATGAATGGAAGTGGATGATGATCTTTCTTAGTATGATCGTTTAGTTTTCTAAAATCAATGCACATTCGATATCCGGTAATTTCTCTTGTCGGAATCCATTCATTCTTTTCATTCTCTTTCACTGTGAAACCTCCCTTCTTTGGTACCACTTGAGTTGGACTTACCCATTCACTATCAGATATAGGAAAAATTATCCCCATTTCTAATAACTTAATGACCTCTTTCTTAACAATTAACTGCAAATTTGGATTGAGGCGGCGTTGCGGTTGAATACAAGGTTTAGCATCTTCCTTCAGAATTATCTTATGAACGCAAATCTCAGGGCTAATACCTCGAATATCAGCAACTGTCCATCCAAAAGCTTTCTTATGCTTTTTCAATATTCTAAGTAATCGATCTTCTTGTAGCTCAGTTAAGGTTGACGAAATAATAACCGGTAGTAGATTATTAGTTTCAAGAAAAGCATACTTCAGATTTAAAGGTAACGGTTTCAATTCCAGATTCTTAGGTGGATCTTCCAGTGATGGTTTAAGAACTGGTCCCTCTAGTTCTAATTCCAAATACTTATGCCATGATGGTTTAAAAGTAAAACTTCCTTTATCTAGAGAAAGGATTATCTTTTTCATTTCGGTGTCCTTCTCATCTTTCTTATAGATAGACAGAGTTAAGCATTCTTCTAATCTGTCTTCAAAAGTTGGTAACTGAATATCATAGACAGAATGAATATCTTCTATAAAAAAACATGATTCTGGTGATGTGTATGGATGGTTCATAGCTTTGAAAATATTGAAACCAACTTAATCTTCATTGACTCTCAGAATTAACTCTCCTTTCTGGACATCTATTAAAGTTCTTCCTGTAGCTAGAAATGGTCGACCTAAGATAAGTGGCTCTGAATATCCTTCTTCCATTTCCATAACTACAAAGTCTACTGGAAAATAGAACTTGTCTACTTTAACCAATACGTCCTCAATAATTCCTTTAGGGTATTTAATAGATCTATCTGCCATTTGCAGAGTCATTTCAGTCTTCGTAAGCTTTCCTATGCCTAGTTTTTTATAATCCTCATAAGACATGCGATTTATACTAGCTCCGAGATCACATAAGACCTTCTTAAATAGAAATCCTCCAATTTTACATGGAATGGTAAAACTTCCAGGATCTTTCATTTTAGGTGGTAACTTATGCTGCAAAACTGCAGAACATTCTTCATTTAGGCACATATTCTCATATTCCTCTAATTTTTTCTTGTTTGACAGAATATCTTTCAGAAACTTTCCATAAGCAGGCATACTAATTAGAGCATCAATAACAGGGATATTAACATGAATATGACAAAAAGTATCAATGAAACGAGCATACTTCTTATCAGTTTTAATCTTTTTAATTTGATCTTTAGGTGGGTAAGGTAAAGATTCTAAATCTATAACCTTTGATCCCAAAGTCATTTTCTCTTTTCCTTTCTCCTTAAACTTCTGAGTATTACTTGATCGCCAAGTATCATGATCTTGAGTTTTTTCATTTAAATCATTCCCTGAATCAATCTCTACTTCAGATTCCTTCAGTTCTTCTTGTTTTTCATCCTTAGTTTCATTATCATTCATTCTAACATGTTCCTTGAATAAAGTCCTTAATTCTTCATCCATGGGATCTTTCAAAATCTTAGGGATTTTTACCCATTTTTCACCTTCATTCTCAGGTACGATACTTCTATTTCCTTTCAAGAAATTCTCTATAATTTCTTCTTCCTCATCGGTGAATTCAAGTTCATCTTTAGTTTCATCATTCTTTTCATCTAAATCATCTTCTACTTCATTATTTCCGAAGTTTTATATTCCATTACTACCACAGAGTTTTCTACTTCTCGTAACTACAGCATTTACCTCTCTCGGATTTCTTTCCGTGTTACTTGGTAATCCTCCTGGTGGTCTACTGTTTTTACGTTCACCTTCCCTACTCAAATGATCTTCCATATTCCTTAATGAGGCTTCTATCGTTCTCATTCTGGTATCATGGCCACTCATAGATGTTTTTATTGTACTCATATCTTTAGTGACTGTACCAATAGAAGTTATCATTGTTTCCATATTTTTAGCCTGAGTAGACAACACACCCATCATGTTTTCCATTAGTTTCTCCCATTTTCCGATCCCTTCTGCAGGCTGAGTTAAACTTTGAGTTACTGGTATACTTTGAGTGGTGTGTTGAGGATAGGATCTAGGTAATGATTGTAAATTCTGATTAGATGTATTTTCTTGATAAACCTGATTATTATTCGAATTCCTATATGGAACTGGATATGGCGGTTGTCCTTGCTTACTAGGGTTTTCAGACCATCGAAAATTAGGGTGATCTCTTCTAATAGCATTAGACGAGTTTGAGTATGCATTGTTCAAATTCCTATGCTGCTGAAGAAAACTCACCTCCTCTCTTGAATATCCTGTTGGTTCCTCAATCCCTAATGGCATATTATCCTGATTTGAGTATTCAGTGGGTGTACCATTTTCTGAACTTTGGTTTTTGTTCGATTGTAGGCCATCAAATTTCCTACTCAAATTCTCCAAATGTGCTAAAACTTCTGTATTAGATGTACATTCTCCTGCAAAAGCTACTTTTCTGGTGCTAGAACCGGTTTCCCACATTCTGTTATTTTTGGAGATCTTTTCTATAGCATCGTAAACTGTTTGTGCTTCACTCATCATTAAAGAACCACCACATGCATGATCTACATCCGCACGTGAGTCTTTTCTTAATTTACGACAGAAAAGTTGAATTTGCATATCTAAGGAATAACCATGGTCGGAACAGGCTCTTAACAATTTTTAAATCTTTCCCAGGCATTCCCAAGCGTTTCTTCAGATCTCTGTCTAAAATTAGCAACCTCGACTTTTAATTCCAAATTTCGTCCAGGAGTGAAATATTGTTTCAAGAATTCGGTTTGAATATCCTCCCAACTAGTAAGTGAGTGATGTGGAAGAGACATAAACCAATCTCGTGCTCGTCCTTTTAAAGAAAAAGGAAACATAGTCATCCTCGTTAATTCCTTATGAGCACCTTGACTTTTGGCTGTATTGCACAATTCTTCAAAAAGATAGAGATGATGATGTGGATCTTTATCATCCTCTCCTAGGAATTGGGCTCTTGCGTCAATTAAACCAAAAAGATGAGATTTAATTTCGAAATTGTTTGCTCCTTCATTAGGTAAAAGAATGGGATTATTAGTCTGGTTCCTTATTATGGTCTGATCACAGATAGGTCTCGGGTTTAGTGGGTTATTACGATTATTCTGGTTCCGATTCTGATTATTACTATTATTAGGAATTTGATTATTATTAGGGTTAATAGGGTGTTGTCCATGCCCTAGAGCATGTTCTAGCCCTTGTTCAGGTGTTTCATCACTGATTTCGCCATTTTCATATTTCTGTTTGAAGATGATTCGTCAGGATTTCCTTGACTAGTATGACCACGTTTACTCTCTACTCTTAACTGCCTTTCGTAAGTATTTATGTCAGGCTTATAAGGAGTGAGTGGGGCCTTACCGCTTCTGGTCATCAACTAACGAAAAATAGAAAATACTCGACTTTGGTAGAAAAAGAAAATGGTAACTAAAAAAAAATAGATACCAATGAAAAACAAAATAGAAATGAGACAAGAAAAAGTGTTGACTTATTCTCGAAAATTTTGAGCTGATAAGTAGTAACCATAGACACAAAGAATAAATTAGCGACGTCCCCGGCAACGGCGCCAGAAAGCTGACGTGACTATTTCTAGAGCTATTACAATCCTTAACCGATAGTGTATCGGGTCAAATTGTAGTGCTAGTGTGGTGAGTCGGTGTCGAATCCTCAGGAAACAAGGTAATTCTTTTAAGTGTGGTTAAACACCAAAAAGCTATTATTATCTCGATCTAAATCGCAGGTTTATCATACGAGATACTATTCTACTAAGAAACATAAAATGAATTCATAAATTAAAACTAAACTATTATAATATATATAAATACATAAATATATATAGTAATACATAAATAGTACAATATATATATATATATATATATATATATATATATATCTAATATATTAAATACTTATAAATATTATAGAACTAGCCAAGATATATGTAATTAAATCATTCAATCTTTTTAGTTTAATGGACGTGCTCGATCTTCCTTTTATTAGGTCCAATTGAGTAAATGAAACGGTGCACTCCTGAGGTTAACAATTCCTCCTCACACGAGCGTATGAAATTGTCATATGTCAAATTGTCATCAGTTCAATCTCCACAACTGGCCCATGCTAATCACAGTTAGTCTGAACAGGTACCGAGTACAAATCTACCCCGGATAAAAGAGGTTATTCCGTTTGTCAGACGGCCGATGTTATTCAAAAGGCTCCGGTTGTCAGACGGATCGATTTAACTTTCCGGTGTTAGTTTCAATTAAACTGTTGATTTTAACATTATTACGATCTTCAGCACAAATTTAATAAGATTCATCTTTCCCAAGACAAATCTGCCCCCGGGTAGGAAATAGGATTGTGTTGTCACGCTTTCGCACGGCCAATTTTACCCTCCGGTTTTTCTATCATTTATCTCATATCCTAACTTCTCTGGTCATTTCATCGTTAGGTTATATGTTGCGATTCATCTTGATTAATTACTTCAATCCGAATATTATCAATACGTTGCAAAATAGAAAAAGATTCATTTAACTCAATTTTAGTCAATTTTACTTAGATGACATCCATTTACTGAAAAGATCGAAATAATACGATTACATAACCTTGGCTAGTTATTAGATTTAACATTATAACGATTAAAAAGATAAAAATAAAAATAACAAACATAAGTACTTTAGAAATTTACCCGATTACAACTGCTGAATCAGAGGTCGTATTCTTCCGGACATTACAACGACTTCAGCATCATTGAACTTCCGATAATTTCCCGAGCATTATAACGATACTACTATTTATTTATGGCATAAGGCCTATATACATACATACTACTACTAATTAAGAGATTAGAGGATATATATAAGCTAGTATATATATATTGGTACCCCCTTTTTGTCTGCAAGTCTGCTGAATTTATAGGCCAAATTTTCCAGGGCCGGATCGATCCGAGGTGATGCAGGATCGATCCGGGAATAAAAAATATTATCCACTGGATTATTCTCTGCAGGATCACATGCTAATCATCATTATGATTCCAACTGACAAGCCGGATCGATCCGAGGTTATTCTGGATTGATCCGTGTAGTTTTTCCATAACTTGATCTGAAACTTGATAAAATCATAACTTGAGCTCTAGATCTCCAAATGTCATGATTCAAGAAGCGTTAGAAAGATCTTGAAAAGATCTATAACTTCCATGAAGGACTCTTCTTCAGAAAATGCCTTTTTATAGGCCATTTGCTCGTCGAAAATATAATTCGATAATAGTATCACGAACCGTTGATCCACTTGAACTTTAAGTCTCGTGGCACTTCCTTACTTCCTTCAAAAGATATGATTTTACTTCAAAAAGTGTCGTCACTCGGGGTCTTTGTTTACCAAAAAATCTGCAATAAAATACCAAAAATACCCATGTAAATCTGACACGACACTCCGGTTATTAAACCGGTACAAAATTTATAACTTTTTATTACTTTTACTAGATTTTTATAGTATTTACATTTATTCATTACTATTAATATTTCATAAGATTATCGTTATAATTTCTTATATTTTATATAGAAAGAGTTAATAAAATATATAAAACATCATAATTTTTATAATATAAATGTTATACATCAGTGCGAAATGTGTTAGACAGCCCCAGAGGAGGCTCAACCCTCATATGCAAGAGGTGGTTAAGAAAGAAATCATCAAACTTCTGGACATGGGAATCATTTATGCCATCGCTGATAGTGAATGGGTTTCCCCAACTCAGGTCGTTCCCAAGAAAGGTGGAATTACGATTGAGAAGAATGAGAAGGGAGAGGAAATAGCGTTGAGACTTGTCACTAGTTACAGAGTCTGCATCGATTATGGAAAGCTCAACAAAGTAACCATGAAAGATCACTTTCCCCTTCCATTCATTGACCAGATGCTTGAGCGTCTGGCAGGGCACGCATTCTACTGCTTTCTGGATGGATATTCAGGATACTTTCAGATACCCATTGATCCAGCTGACCAAGAAAAGACCACTTTCACCTGCCCTTATGGTACATTCGCTTACAGGCGAATGCCATTTGGTCTCTGCAATGCCCCAGCTACATTTCAAAGATGTATGCTGGCTATTTTTGATGGGCTCGTAGAAAAGTGTATGGAAATCTTTATGGACGATTTTTCAGTCTTTGGTCAGTCCTTCGATGATTGTCTTGACAACCTTGACCAGGTCTTATCTAGATGTGTGGAAAAGGACTTAGTTCTGAATTGGGAAAAATGCAATTTTATGGTAGATGAGGGAATAGTTCTGGGCCACAAAATCTCCGCCAAAGGTATAGAAGTTGACAGGGCAAAAGTAGAAGCTATCGAGAAGATGAGTTATCCTAAAAATGTGCACGAAATCAAAGGCTTTCTTGGACATGTCGGTTTCAACAGAAGATTCATTCAAGACTTCTCCAAGATAGCCAAGCCCATATCTACTTTACTTAAGGAAGACGTTGAGTTCGACTTTGATGAGAGTTGCAAGCAGGCGTTTGAGGAGCTTAAGAACCGTTTAATCTCTGCTCCAATTCTTATATCGCCTGACTGGAATCTACCTTTTGAGCTTATATGCGACGCATCAAACTATGCAGTTGGTGCTGTTTTAGGACAAAGAATCAAAGGGAAATTCTTGCCAATCTATTACGCCAGTCACACATTGAATCACTCTCAAGTTAACTATACTACTACTGAAAAGGAATTATTGGCCATAGTCTTTGCTATGGACAAGTTTTGTAGTTACTTGTTAGGAGCTCAGGTGATTGTGTGGAATGATCACGCTGCTTTGCGATATCTGATTATGAAGAAAGAGGCCGAACCGCGCCTACTGCGTTGGATACTGACCCTACAAGAGTTTGACGTTCAAATTAAAGACAAAAAGGGCAGTGAAAACGTCGTGGCGGATCATGTTTCGAGAATGTTAAGTGAGGAAAAGGATGATCCAGATGATATAGATCTTTACTTTCCTCTAGAAAACATTATGCTTATCGATGGCTGCGCTGCAGATGTTCCATGGTATTCTTCCATTGTCAATTACCTTCATTCCCGATATCTTGATCCAGAATTGTCCTATCAGGAGAAGAAAAAGTTCTTCTTTGATTTGAAATCTTTCGTTTGGGATGAACCTTATCTGTTTAAGATCTGTAAAGATGGTCTGCTTAGAAGATGTGTTCCAGAATCTGAGCAGCGCGATATTATTGAGCAGTGCCATAGTGGACCCACTGGAGGTCACTTTGGTCCTTGGAAAACCGTTGCTAAGATCTTCCAATCCGGTTTCTATTGGCCCACGATCTTTAAAGATACAGAGGTTTTCTGTAAAGCGTGTGATAGATGCCAAAGAACCGGTACTCTGACAAGGCGTTTTGACATGCCTTTGACACCCATCTTAGAATGCGATGTCTTTGATATATGGGACATCGATTTTATGGGACCATTCCCATCATCTTGTGGCAATAAATACATCTTAGTCTGCGTGGATTACGTGTCGAAATGGGTGGAGGCTCAAGCCACTTCTCACAATGATCATAAGACGGTCATGAAATTCTTAAAGAAGAACATCTTCGTGCGATTTGGATGTCCACGTGCCTTGATCAGTGATGAAGGAACGCATTTCTGCAACCGACCCCTATAGAAAGTTTTTGAAAAGTATGGTGTTCGCCACAAGACTGGTACACCATACCATCCTATGACTAGTGGTCAGGTCGAAAGAAGCAACCAAAGCATTAAGAAAATCCTGGAAAAAACGGTCAACAGTCATAGAAAAGACTGGAGTTTGAAATTGGATGATGTACTATAGGCATACAGAACCGCCTATAAGACTCCTATGGGTACATCTCCATATCAAATGGTTTATGGTAAGCCATGTCATCTGCCAGTCGAGTTAGAGCATAGAGCTTATTGGGCTACAAAGTTTCTGAACTTCGATTCCCAATCTTGTGGTAAGCATCGACTGCAGCAGTTGCATGAGTTGAACGAGTTCAGACTCCAGGCCTACGAATGTGCCAGGATCAGCAAAGATAAGATGAAACTCCTCCATGACGCCAAGATTAAGAAGAGAGAATTTCACATCGGGGAACAAGTTCTTCTGTATAATTCCAGGTTACATCTGTTTCCTGGAAAGTTAAGGACACGATGGTCCGGTCCCTTTGAGATTCTCAAAATTATTCCTGGAGGCGTTTTAGAACTACGAGGTTATGGTGACCAACCGTTTCGAGTAAATGGTCAAAGGTGTAAGCACTACATTGGTGAACCCAAGGAAAAGCCTTTGATTGTTCGTTTCCTCAATATCCTCGGGTGTGGTACTAAAGAAGTCGAAGGATTTGATGAGTTTTCACCCGAACTGTTTTCAGAGGATGACGGTAGTGGTCGATCTGAAGAAGTTCTAGCATGTAGTTGGGATATGGAAGAGTTTGAGAGGAGCGTAAGCTGAAACGTCATCAGAATACTCAGAAGAAGAAGAAGTCAACCATGGGGCAGTTTAAACGTATTTGGAAAGCCATCAAAGATTTCACCCCATGTGTTAGATGATGTTTCTGCAGCCACACTACTGATCAAAGCTTACACGAGGTAGTGACTGGCAGAAAAGTTAAATTGCCTGATCTAGGCTAAGCTTAAACAGTGTCGAGCTAACGACATTAACCAAAAGCGCCACTAGGAGGCATCCTAGATATCGTTATCTTTAGTTGCTTTTGTTTTATACTCTTTATTGCTTAAGTTGTTTAAGTTTTTAGCCTTATTAAGCTTTTGTCTGTATCTGTCAGTTTAGCAGTGTTTTAGATATGGATTTTGGAGTTCTACCAGAGGAGTTACCCTTGCTTAGGAGGATCCCACTTATTACTGTAGATGACGGACCGGGAGGGACTATCGTTTTGCACGTAGACTTTGATATTAGTACCCGCATCAGGACTGTCACCTATGTCATTATTGTTCCCTGCTGTTCGGGAGGTGGAGATTTCACTACTGAGGAGTTGCAGGCAGCTCTAAGATGTTCATACACAATCCTGAATGATCCAATGCTGTCAGATTTAGCGTTAGTGCTGCAAGCTGAGCATTTTCGGGGTGTCGATGTAGCTGGTGAGGACTGGGCTTTGCAGGACGAGTATGATTTTCCTCGGGCGATTGACATGCTCCGCTGCCTTATCCGGGTGGTGGATTGGGCGGAAATTTACGATGACTAGCGTTGTTAGGTTGTTTCGTCGAGCAAACGACGTAAAACAAAAGCGCTCGGTGGGAGGCAACCCACTGTTTTCTATTGTTTTTGCTTATTTTCTAGTGATTTTATGTAATTCGTCGTTTTTCATTTTTAGTTTTAAGGTTTTATTTAAGTTTAATGGGAAAATGCAAATTTGAATTTGAATTGTATGAAATTTTATAATTTTTGCATAATCTCTGCATTGGACGCCCGTCCAGAAATCTGGACGCCCGTCTACCCTATGCATTTCTTGGACGCCCGTCCCTTATAAATGGACGCCCGTCTGAAATGTTCCCTCCAATCCTGTATCTAATTTGAAAGATGGACGCACGTCTGATACATTGGACGCCCGTCCAGTTCATATGGTTCTCCAGTGAACTCCCGTCCACAGAATTGGACGAGCCTCTAGACCTTGCCTATAAATACCCCCTCAATCCCTGAACCTTCATTTTCCAGAAATTCAAAATTGAAAAACCGACTTTTGCCCTCCTCTCAACCTCAATCCCTCAATATTACACCAAATTGAGCGATTTCAGTTGCTATAGACCGCTTTTGGTCCCCTCTTTTCACTTTTCTAAACCATATTCCTCAATCAACAACCATTTTGACGAATCAGAGCCCTCTTCGGTCCGACTTTTTCCAAGAAAAATATGATTTTGGGAGCCGAATTGGGGTTGTTGGGATTGAAGAACGTCTCGATCGTCATCTACTCATCTTACTTGGTAAGTTAGCAACAATTTTTCTCAAATTTATTCACATTTTGTGAGTTCGATCTTCGGGTCGGCTCGTTCATATGAATAATGCCTTAATTAATTTATTCATGTTTCCTTTTTTGTTTTACTGTGCTGTGGTGATGTGATGGATGATGAATGGGTTGTTTGGTGATGATGGTTGGTTGTGGTTTGTGGTTTGGTTATTTTGAAATCCCGATTTGGATGTTAAACGGGTAACTTGCTTTGATTTGGGATTGTTTGGTTTAGTTTAGGCTTGAATCATGGTCCATAAGAAGGCAGTGCAAAAGCGTTATGGTAAGGGGGTGGCCAGGGAATCTGGAAAGAAGCGAAAGGAGTTTGATCCCACCTTAATCGATCCAACTCGGGGTGTTAGCCTTAGAGAGCAACCTCCTAGGGCCACGCAAGCTAGGGCAACGTTGAGGGATGATCCTACCTCGGGATCTGAGACGGATGATGATATTCCATTGGTAAGGATGCCTAGGGTTCACCGAGGTGGAGGGTCGTCTAGAGTTGACCCGTCTAGGGTTGAGGAAGCTGTGGATGTTACTCGGGAGGAGGAACCGGCTGAGCCTAGGGCTGCACAACCAAGGAAGAGAGCGAAGACCATAGCCCCTATGCCTTTGCCTCATAGATTTATGAATCCTAGAGCCCACGACGCTTATACCAAACACTATTTCTCTAGGACTATGCTGATCGAGAGGGCGACGATGGAGACTATGGTAGATCCGGGGTTTGTAAAGTTGTTAAAGGACCGGAAATGGGATGACTTGATGACTATCCTGGGTGCCCCAGTCAACGACTCCCTAGTTCGGGAATTTTATGCAAATTGCTCGGAGACTGATTTGGAAACGGGAGTAGTCGTGGTTCGGGGGGTGGAAGTTCCTTTTACGCCAGATGTGATAAACAAGAAGTATAAATTGGCGTCTTTTGAGGGTCGAGACTATAAGGAGGAAATCGTTCATAGGAAGAATGCGGGGCAAGATCCGTTGGAGGAGTTAAGGTTAAAGGTTTGCCCGGATGTAGCATGGACGTTGAGACCGGGTGGAGACCGGAAGGAGTTGGTCACCACTACCTGGACGGAGGATTGGAAAGTCCAGTGTAGGTTCATACAGAGTCGGTTGTTGCCCAAGAACAATCTGACGCATTTTCATATCGGTGACTTAGGGATGTTGTACGCTTTGACCTTTGGATGGAATGTGAATGTTGGACAAGCGTGATACGATGAGATAGCTATCAATCAGAAGGTTTTCACGCGTAGCTTGATTGTCCCCCACTTGATTCATAGTTTGTGTATTGATGCCGGTGTGCCTGAGTATGGATCGGATCACAAACCGAAGAATCCGAGGCCTATACAGAGAGAAAAGGTTAAATCTTCGGGACGTTCTGAGGCGGAGGCACCACATGAGCCCGGTTCATCTTTGGCACCGCCTCGGGCATCCTCCCTTCCTACTTTATCTCCCGCAGTCAGGATGCGGTTGAGCATAGCAAACAGTTTACGGGAATGGATGGGTGATATTCGGGATACACAGAACAACATTTTGACGATTCTGAAGTGTATCAGCGAAGACCGGCCGCCGAGGGACGAGAGAATCTTCACGCCTAGCCTGAAGGATTATGTTTTCCATGATGAGATCGAGCGAGCGATTGAAGATGTGCTTCGAGTTGAGCAGGAAGATTCTGAGGAGGAGGAGGCACCGACTGCTACTGCTGCTACTATTGTTCCCACTCCACAGCCGGGACCTTCATCGACCACTTCTACGGCTGATGTACCTCCCACTGATGAGTCTACGCCGAGGCAGCCTTGAGATTTATTTATATTTTGATTTTGTACTTTCTGATTTGGTACTTATTCGATATGGTTGTACTTTGATACTGCTCCTATTATTTCTGTTACTGATTCACTGCACTTTTCTTTTTATACGCTACTGTCGGTTTCCGTAGGCGTATTTCCTTTACGTTAATTATGTAGGCAATAAGGCGATTTCCTACTTTGTTTTGTACCTTGATGGTTGCCATTGTTTTACTGATTACTCTTTTCGTCTATTCCATTTCACTTTATTATTATCATTTTCAGTATTCCGATGCTCTTTCCCCGTTTTTCCCCGAGGTGTTTCCGTGTTTGTCAAGTAGTGCAGGTATATTTTTAGCGGTATTGTCGAGCTACATCGTATGGTTACGAGTTCTAATTGTCACTACGTAGGCTCCGGCCTGACCATCGATTCGAGTATCTATTGAAATCAGCTAAGTCCTTTATCTTTTCTTTAATTCTGCAAAACCTGAGGACATGTTGTGGTTTAAGTGTGGGGGAGGGGAATGATTTGATATGTATCTATACATTTGCTTAATTCGTTACGAGTCTATGCAAAATGAGCTAGAATTTTCAAAAAATTTCGACATTTTTGTTTTGTCCCGAGTAAGCAATGCATATCTTTGTTCGTTATTTTTATAGTCATCTAAGCTATATATCATATGTTTGATAAGTTAGTTGTTTCACCTGAGATTTATTTTTCACGAGCCATAGTGAATGATGAGCTAATTTATACAGTTATACCCCTTTTCGACGAGTGATTTCTGATTTTCTTATAAGTCATGTGCTTAGTGCTACGTATATATCTTGAGATGTATGATAGTTTGTATTTAGATCCGAAGTATGTTATACTGTGAATATCTAAGGTTTGAATGTGATAAGTAACACGTAACTTATTGTCAAATGAAAAGTTGAGTTAATAATGAATTGATTGGGTGTGTCGAAAGCTAGTCAATGATTTGAGTGCGATAGGGTATACCACGTATGTCCTATACCACTATGATGACTAAAAGCTCACGACAGTCAGAAAAAGCTGCCTTATGATTGGAGTAAGGTAGGGTATATCTCGAATATCTTATTCTGCTATGACAGGGCAAGAGCTCATTCTGATGTGCATTTAAATGTGAAAATAGTCAAATCAACTTGCAATAAGAAGTGTTATGAAATGGATATAAGACTAAGTTATCGTCTATCTTATCCCCAGTAGAAACTGATAGATATGCTGTAGGGACTATCCTCTGAGTATTTCAGAAAGGCCCTAGATATATTCGATCATTCTTTTCGGGATATTTCACGTTTGTAGGGTACATCTTATGAGTGTCATTTATTGCTAGTCTACGAGGGGGTATTAGCTAGTTTTGCTTTGAGTTTCTCAAGTTTGGATTTAGTGGAAGTTTACTATGGCTTTGCGCACACACAGTGGTGAACTTCTGATTTATTGGATCTATGCTGTATTGTCTGAGATGTCTGTTTTCGTTTCGAGCCCTAATTTTTGTTTTGTTTTGCTCGGGACGAGAAAAAGCTAAGTGTAGGGGAGTTGTTAAGGGTGAATTTATACGATTTATATTGATATATTTTATGATAATTTCCCTCATATTTGTATAATTTGCATAAGGAACGAGTGTTTAATGGAATTATTGAGTAAATGAGGTTTTTAATGAGTTATTCGCAAAATAGGTTAATTTTGGTGTTTTAATTTTGATTTTATGATTATGTGGATGATATTACGTTTTGCGATGTTTTGATGTGTTATAGGTACATGTTTGATGCTCAAATGATGATCAGAAAGAGATAAGAGTCGAATTACATTGCTGATAGAAGAGATAATGATGATTTGGATTGAAGAAAAAGAGATAAGTATGGAAAAATCAAGATTAAGTCGATCCTGGACTGGCGTCCAGAAGCTTGAACTGGGGTCCAGAGTGGACGAGCGTCTGAAGAAGTGGACGAGCGTCCAGGAGAGGGAATTTGATTCAGAGTTGTGAAGATTTTGCTGGACGAGCATCCAATTTTGTGAAGGACGGGCGTCTGATCATGACTCGGCCCGATTCGAAGTTGATATTGAAGACCGGACGAGCGTCCAGAAGGAGTGGACGGGCGTCCGTCCACCGCCTCAGCACAGCCGACTTTGACATCTATAAATACAGCTGCGTTTTTCCACATTAAGGAGATCATTACACATTACTTAAAACCCTAATCGTAGGGGCGGCTCGGGCTGCATTTTTACATACTTTTCCTTCAGTTTTATGCACTTAAATCCTAGATTAAATTAGTTAGTTTTATGTTCTTTTCTTCAACAATTCCAAGCTTTCAAGAGGATGCTTAGAGGCTAAAAGCCCTTGAACGAGCATTGTGAAGCCTATCCGTCAACTATTCAGATTCGAATCTTGATTAATTTGTGAGTTTTTAATACAAGTTGTTTCTTTATCATGTTTGAATGTTTATTGCAATTATATCGAAAGATGTGCATGGTTGATCGTTTTACTTTGATGAAAGTCATGTAAACCCTAGATCCCCATGATAAAAGAATAGTTATTTGATCTATATAACGAGAGTTAATAGGTTAGATTTCTAGATTAGAAACGTTAAAGTTCACATCTTTGGTTAGAAAAAGTGTTAATCTTAGATCGAAAGATAGAGATTAATAGATGGACTATCTAAGAAATTAGGGTTCGTACTTTAGATGAGGTGAATCACAACTTGGTTAAAAGTCACGAATTAATCTGATTAGGAATTGAATGTTGATAGGATAGGTGGATCAATTGCTCGTTTGTTCGTTATAACTTGAATTTAATCCCTTAAAACTTGAATTGTTTAGTTTAATCAAATCTTCTTATTGCATCTTAAGTTTAGTTGTAGTTTAAATTGTTCGCAACCCGTATTTTCCCTGGCTTTAGATTCATTCTTCTGTCCATTTTTACATTCGTGTTATCTTTACTTTCAGTCTCGTTTAGTTTTATTTGCTGTTTAGGTTAGTTTTTGTGACATAGTTAGTTTAACAAAGACTAGGATTACCATTCGTTAGTTCCCCGTAAGATCGACCCGGTATCAACCTCTTTACTACGATCCTTGCACTTGAGGTATATCGGATTTATAAATATTATTAATTGTTTATTTTGCATTAGATAAATCCGTGAACATCTTGCAATGATTATCATCAGATAAATCTTAGGTCCAGGCAATGAGTCATAACTCCCGGATAAACCAAGTATATTGTTAGCAAAATACTTACTCAGCTGCCCATACTCAGCAATGATTTACTTGACCTTAATACTGACTGATGCTCCAACGTCTTTATCAGTCTTGATTTCTTCCACAAAACCCAATTTATAAAGATGCATATCATCTAGGTATCTATTTTCATCCGCTACCTCCTCAAATTCAAAAATTTCCATCATGATTTGTGGGAAACATGTATCAACTGACCATTCACGGTTGTTGTGAACTCTTCTTATTCTATATATATAATCATGTTTACCCAGAAATCACAAACATTATGGTATGAAATGGTGTTTAGTCTGATATTCAAGGCATTCTCCAAACCCATGTAATTTCATATTCTTCTTCCAATAACTTTTTCCAAAACTGTTTTATTTCAATTCTTGACAAAGCTACGAACACTTTGACTAACTCCGATGAATATATCCTCGGGACACATTTTAGAACTTTTTTTGAGATAAAAGAGATGAAAGTTTGCAAAGAGTGTAAGAAAACTCTTGAGTGTAAATGAGAGAATATATGAGTATATTTCTGCATATTCTCTGATATATATGCAAGGGTGGGTATACTATCTCTAGGCACATACACTTGCATTTTCATCATCCCAATGCACGAACAAGTAGCAACCAATTTGGTTTTTCCAGGTGTCCCACTACATAACCCAACAAAGTGTATGAAACACTTATGTCCTTGTAACAACTATAATAAAGATAAAGTTAAAACCTTTTATCTACATTTTTTGACTTTCATTAAAAGCTGACTTTATCAGCAGACTGAGTTATTAGCATACTTAGTGTAAGGAGTCTGCTGACATATTGAGTACCCTACTGATCATCAAATTTTCTTTCAACTGACTCTTAACTTATAAATGGCCAACTTCAAATCCAAAATGAAGTTTAATACCAATGACTGATCTTCTCAGTGAGCTCACCCAAAAGGGCAAATATCAATCCCCTTGGCAACTTCATTTGCTCATTTGATCAATCTAACAAAAGCATTAGGAAAATTTTATACCATTGACAAATCTGCAGAGTGAGCACACCTAACAGAGCAAAGACTAATCCCTTTGGTGAATTCCAATGCCTTGCTGACCTTTCAGCATGTCAGAGAACCTTGATAATGCCAAATTCAGTTCTTAACATAGCAAATCTGTCATTTTCCAGAGGTTTTGTAAAGATGCATGCAAGTTGGTCTTCAGTAGATATGTAAAGAACCACCACATCCTTCTTTTCCACATTATCTCTTATAAAGTGATGTTGTTAGAAATAAAATATTAGTTTTGATGATGATTCGTCTTAATTTATTTAATTGTTTGTTTATACCCCATTGATGAAGTGTTGAAACTAGCAGTTATAGTGAAAAGTTAAAAGATGTATAGAAATGATATGTACAAGCACTGTAATAGATAGAGAGCCGTAGAACTGAAAACTAGAAACCATATACAAAACTGGAGGTTATACAAACATGAAAATCATAGAAACTGTAAAGTGTTACTCAAGGCAAAAAACTGACATATTCTCAGAACTGAAGAAGGTATGTTATCTGAGGGACACAGACTCAGTTGGCTTTCTAGAAGCAGAAAGCGAAGGGGACAAACTCAGTTAAGAAGGCTGAGGGACACAGAATCAGTTATTGAAGACTGAAGAATTGAGGGTTCAAACTAAGTTGAAGACTGAAAGCCAGGACTGTAAAGTTAGAATTTAGGTAAAACTGTGATGGCCTGAACTGACTTTATGGATCTTGTATAAAGACTAAGATACATAAGGACAATGATATCTTAGATAACTTAAGAGTTATGGTATACTCTGATTAAATCAATAAAAATCAGATGAAAAATAGAGTACTATGTTTTAAAGAAGAGTAAAAAAATCAATTAATGCTCTAGATCAGTTAAAGAATGAAAACCGACCCACTCAGTTTATGAAGCTTAAAACTGACTTATCTCAGACACTCAGTTTTAAAGCTGAAGGCATCCAAGAACTGATAGAAAATCTAAAAGTTACAAATCAAGAACTTTCATTGGATGATGTACTGACATGTCAGAACAGTCACTGACATCTGACATATATCCGTTTGATAGCAAAAGAATTCAAAATTCAAACAAGACGAATGTTGGATTTAACACTACGAATAGAGGACTTTGCAACAAGGATCAAGCACCAAAAACAACACCAAGAATTGGAGAATCATTCATCTGTGCATTCATGTATACTGCTATCATCATCGTGCTCACCAAGAATTATCAAGAAATCTTCTAAGTGTTCAAGCTACAAATAGTTTATCATGAAATCAACACTCTAAAGAACCACCAGCAAGAATCATTTACTTGATTCTGAGCCCAACTTTGATTTTAATCAAAGGTTTAGACTGTGAAGCAATCCGGTCTAGGATTTGCGAAGGACTGTTGTTGTTTTTTTGCAGTCAGGTAGAATGTGGTTGTGGTGGAGCTGGAGAAGAGGTAATACTACCCTCTAAGGACCAGTGCAAGTAGTTACAGAGCTGCAATTCTACATGTTCTATAGTTGCTTAGAAAGTGAATCTAGGGATTAGTCATGGACTATCATCATAGGACTTTTTGTAACCCATCTACCTCAAAGAGTTCTAGTAAAACTTTCCTCCAACATCATAGAGGAAGAGAGGACCGACATGATTACACCACCTGAAACCTCTATAATTTCATGCCTTATTTATTTCACACATTTACTTTCTGCTATTTACATTTCTGTACTTGTGATAGATTTCATAAAGTTTGTTCAAGCTGACAGAACTGACTGATACTCACACAGCACACAAACTGACATTCATCAAAATTCAGTTTAACATAACAAGCTTTTTCATAGATACAACAAGATCAGTTGAAAAGGTTAAAACGTAATCCACTGCCGGTTAACTCAGTTTAAACGTAAGCCAGTTTGACTTATACTCCGCTCAGTTAGCTTAACTCCACACAAGTTTAAAACTGAACCGAATCTGTTTTTAAGTCAAGTTTTTGGTGACAAGTTTATTCACCCCCCTCTAAACTTGTGTCAGCCTTTTCAAGGGACCAACAATTGGTGTCGGAGCAGTGTTCTTTAACAAGAACTTGTTCTGACAATCATTAGTTTATCTTCTGTAAAATCCCAGTTCTCAGCTTTCAGTTTTTGTTAGGAATAAAATTTAGTTTTGATGATGATTCATCTTATTCAAGAACATATTTGTTTACACCCCGTTGATGAAGTGCTGAAACTAGGTGTTATAGTGAAAGGCTAAAAGATGTCTAGAACTGAATGTATAGTATTTATTAAATTCTGCTATTTTTATAGGTTACATCAGACAAGCATTGTAATAGTTGGAGAGTCGTAAGACTGAAAAGTGGAAATCCATTAGAAAACTGGAAATACTGACAAGTCATTTAGATAACTGACAAGTCATTCAAAACTGACTCAGACTACACCAAGAACAGACGTTCACTCAGAACTGAAGAAGGTAAGTTTGCTGAGGGACACATACTCAGTTGACTTATCTAGGAGATAGAAGAACTGAGGGTTCAAACTTAGTTATTGAAGATTGAAGAACTGAGGGTTCAAACTCAGTTCATGAAGACTAAGTCGAGACTATAAAGTTATCCTGCAAGTTTTAACTGAACCTAAATCGATTAAAATCTAGCTTTTGGTGACAAGTTTATTCACCCCCCCTCTAAACTTGTGTCAGCCTTTCCAAGGGACCAACAATTGGTATCAGAGCAAGGTTTTCTGTTTTGACATAGAGCAAGTTACTGGAAATCAGTTATTTACCAACAATTACTATCGGAGCAGTGTTTCTTAACAATTCTTTGTTAAGAACTCATTTGCTCTATTTCTCTTCTAGTTGTTCGTATTAGAAAGCTCAATTTTCCGTCTTTACAAAATCAGCTTTCACTCACTCACAATGGATAACAATCAGTATGCCAGACAAATGCTTATATGCAACATGGATAGATTTCATGAATACAAACGTTGCATGCAGGCTTTTCTAGCAGCTACTCATGACGAGATGATGGACGTGCTCACTGATGGACCAATCCAGATCACCCACATGCTGACTGTTGGTGAAAATCAAGTTTGAGTTCCAAAGCCCACGGCTGAATGGACCAGTGATGATCGCAAGCGAAACAATCTCAACAACGTTGCTATGGACTATATCCTCAGAACTCTTGATAGCAACATGTACTTGAAGGTGAAATACTGCACAACTGCTAAGGAAATGTGGGACAAACTTCAGTTAGTTTGTGAAGGTACTGACTCCATCAAGGAGAATAAGATCTCTTTTGCAAAGTAGAAGTTTGAGAACTTCAAGATGAAATCCAGAGAGACCATTGACCAAATGAAGACAAGATTCAGTGCAATCATGGATGAACTGGACTTACTCAAGATTGAATATACAAAAAAAGTAATCGATACAAGAATCTTGAAAGCCTTGCCCATGTGTTGGAAGATGAAGGTCGCTTCTATGGAAGAATGTAGAAGACTTGACATAGAAGACTCCTTTAAAATCTTCTAAGATCTGAAAGCTTATGAATTTAGGGAAGATTTTACAAGCACAACTGCAATAATCAAAGCTCTGGAAGAACATAAAACCCCAACACTCATAGCAACATCAAATGATACTCAAGAAACATCCACAAACAATCTTCAACAGTTGGATGAAATTGAAGAACAAATGGCCCTTTTGATGAGTCGAATCAGAAGGATGAAGAATGGTCATCCAGTAACTCAAAAGTATATCAAGAAGACTCCTAAGAAAAGGAAAGATGATGAATATATTTGTTTCAACTGTAAGAAGCCTGGTCACTACAACGCTGAATGTCCAGAACTGACCAAGAAGACTCAGCAACGAAGAACTGGCAGAAGAGCATTGTTAGCTGGAGATGAGTCTGACTACGAAGCTGGTACAGAAAGGTTATCTGACGACACAGCATTAGTGCCTCACATGGAAGATTCCAATCAGGTATGTGAATCAAATTCCAAATACAGCTCAGCTCAAATTTCCATGCAGAATGCATGTTCTTCAGCAGCCGATTCCAATCCAAAGAACTGAGAATTAGAAGAAACACTTGACGAATTGATGAGTCAGCTTGTCACCATAAGCTGGTTATGAATCAATCAAGAATGAGAAAGATGCTCTAATTCTAGAGGTCAAAAGATTGAAAGATGAGTTGAACAGGTTAAACTAAGCAGAACTGATAAAGGGAAAGAATCAGTACCAGCCTACTGCATCAGCAGCATCAACTGAATCTTTTGCTCAATCTAGTTCAGCCACTGGATTCAAATCAGGAAAGCCATATGGAGATAGAACTGGCTTAGGATTTGATACACCGCAAACTTCAAAAGGAGGAACAAGTAAAGCTGTTGAACCTAATACTAAAACTGGTGTTAAGTTCAAAGCTGAACAAAGTCCACAAACTGAGAAGCATGCTGAACCAGTGAAACTAGTTCAATGTGAATCAAATCAGGTGTTTTTGTTGCTTTTGCAGTCAACCGCTGTGCTCATACTTATTCTGGTGTTTGATATTGCCCCTTATATGTTTGGTACAATTTCCGGTATGGGTTTCGTAGCTCACTTTACGGATGGGTCATGTCGAAGTTTCAAGAGGAAGGGCAGCAAGCTTCTTCAAACCAAGAAAGTTCATACGAGGATGCGAATGGGTCTTCGGTATTTCATGCATAGAGGCAGCATTTATTTCAATATGAATCCCACTGATGTAATTATTTATAGGGCAGGGAATTTTTCGGGGGTGCATAGAGCGAGTACTCTTCCCTATGTGGTGGATTTTCCTACACTGGGTTTGCCACACATAGGGTTTAAGGAGGCCATGCTATGCACTCTATCACGTAAACTTGGGGCGGGCCGGGATAAGGCACTCAACTTTGTAGCTCTTTATTTCGTTTATTAATAAAATAAAGTTGCTTTAAAAAAAAAAAACTTGAATCAAATCAGTCTCAGCATCAATTTTCAAAGAAGTCAGCTGTAAACAATAGAGTCAATCAAAAAGGTAACACAGTTGCACATCATGAAAATCGAAAAGGTAGATCAACTGCTAAATCTACTAAAGATAATCAGGCTAAGAACCAGAAAAACGTCAGTCAAAGTAAATCCACGGATATGAATTATTCAAAGATTCACAAAGTCAGGAGGAAAGGCAGACTATTGCCAACTGATGATGACTGGAATTTCTCTGAATCTACTATTAAAACTGAAAGAAACAATCATTTCAGATAGAAACTTATCACAAGTTTCAGTCTAAAGGTCAGCAGAGGAATCATTTCAGTCCTTTGCAGAAACCTCAGTACCAAGGTCAGCACAGACCTCAGTTCAAAAGAAATGATAGTTATTATTCAAGTCTCAATAATATAAAGCATCATGGAAATCAGTTTCAGCCAAAGGATCTGAGAGATCATATAAATAAGACATAGTCCACGCATAGATACTATGTGAGTGTGGCTTACATAAATGAAAATAAGTGCAACAATATCCGTAGGATACCTAATGGATATATTCCCAGGGTTGTACTCACAACTGACCCCCATGGACCCAAACAGAGTTGGGTACCTAAAACTGTTTAATTTATTTTGCAGGATATTTGGTACTTTGACAGTGGATGCCCAAGACACGTGACAAAGAGCAAGGACTGTCTAAGTAATTTTAGTGCCAAAGATGGACCAATAGTCAATTTTGGAAGTAAAGTCAAAACATGGATATACCAAGGGTTATGGTACTTTGATCAGAAATGGACTCACAATCAAGAACGTATCTTATGTAGAAGGATTGCATTATAATCTACTCATCAGCAGTCAATTCTGTGATATGGAATACAGAGTCACGTTTGACAAATATTACTGCATTGTCGTCAGTGAAACAACATTTCATGTTTTTCTAGCTGGAAGAAGAATATAGAATATGTATGTTGTAGATTGGACTGCAGCATTCGCAGAAACTTGTTTACTTGTGCATACCAAATTAGAAGTAGTTGGTTATGGCACAAGAAACTGAGTCATCTTAACTTCGATGACATCAACACACTTGTCAAGAAACAGTTGGTAATTGGACTACCTGAGATTACCTACAAGAAGGATAGCTTGTGTGATGCCTGTCAAAAAGGAATACAAGTAAAAGCTAGTTTCAAGACTAAATCTCAGCATTCAACAGCAAGAGTCATGGAGCTACTACATATGGACTTATTTGGACCTATCACACCAATCAGTATCAGTGGAAAGAAGTATACATTGGTGGTGGTAGATGATTATTCAAGATACACTTGGGTTATTTTCTTAACAAAGAAAAGTGAAACCAAGCAAAGGCTTACAGAACTTCTCATGAGACTTCAAAATCAGAAAAGTGTTTCAGTCATGAAGATAAGATCAGATAAAGGAACTGAATTCCTCAACAATGTGATTATCGAATACTTTGAAGAAAATGGTGTTCTACATCAACTTGTAGCCACATCAACGCCTCAACATAATGGGGTAGCTGAAAGAAGGAATAGAACACTCAAGAAGCAGGAAGGACTATGATCTGTGAAGCAAAATCACCTGAATGATTTTGGGCAGAAGCAGTTAACACAACTTGCTACACACAGAACAGAGCTCTCATGAATAAGAGACATGAGAAGACACCTTATGAAATTTGGAATGGAAGAAAACCAAATGTTTCATACTTTCATACGTTTGGAAGCAAGTGTTTCATACACAATAATGGAAAAGATCAACTTCATGTTTTTCAGCCTAAAGCTGATAAAGGAATATTTTTGGGATATTCAAGTGTCAGCAAAGCATTCAGAGTACTGAACAAGAGAACACTCAAGCATAAAGAATCTATACAAGTAGTATTTGATGAACCAAACTTTCCTGGTGAAGAAACTGAAATCAGACCAGAACCAGTTTCTCAGCCTCAGTTACCAGTATTACCAGAATCAGTTTATGTTGACATTGGAAGATTAAGGATTTCAGAATCATCAGATCAAGATCAACCTCAGTTTCCAACAACTGAACAACCTACAATTGAACAACATGATTCCGACCTAGTTCAAGATGATCAGGATGAAGAAGATCAAGAACAAATTCCTGAAGAACCAGTTCAACAGAATGTAGATCCCTTGATGCAACCTCTAGTACACCAATGTATGAGAGATCACCCAGAAGAACAGGTGATTGGTAATACTCAAGCTGGTGTTCGAATAAGACATTAACTAGATGCAATGATTGCATGTTTCCTATCTCAATCTGAACCTAAAGAGATAGAAGAAGCTTTGAAAGATCCATATTGGATATTAGCTATGCAAGAATAACTGAATGAGTTCGAAAGAATCAAGTATGAGAGTTGGTAGAAAAACCAGATCATGTAAACATTATTGGCACCAAATGGGTTTCCAGAAACAAACTTGAAGAAGATGGGAATATCATCAGAAACAAAGCCAGACTTGTAGCTAAAGGATATTCTCAAGTTGAAGGCATAGATTTTGATGAAACTTATGCACCAGTTGCAAGACTAGAAGTAATCAGACTATTTCTTGCCTTTGCAGCCCATAAAAAGTTGAAGGTATATCAAATGGACGTTAAAAGTGCATTTTTGAATGGAATATTTGATGAAGAAGTCTGCGTTCAACAACCCCCGGGGTTTGAAATTATGATCAAGCTGATAAAGTCTTTAGACTAAGAAAAGCTCTATATGGACTGAAGCAAGCACCAAGAGCTTGGTATGAAACCCTATCTCAGTTTATAGTATAATGGATTTATCAAAGGAACCATCGACAAGACTTTATTCAGGATGAAAGGTGAAGAAAGTACTCTCCTTGTTCAGATCTATGTTGATGATATTATCTTTGGATCTGAAAATGAGCAACTCTGTGAGAAATTTGCAAGTTTAATGAAGAGCAAATTCCAAATGAGTATGATGGGAGAACTGAATTATTTTCTTGGTTTACAAGTTAAACAGCTAGATAATGGGATTTTTATTCACCAAACTAAGTATACAAGAGAATTGATCAAGAAGTTTGGAATGGAGAAATCATCTGGCATTTAAACACCAATTGGGACTAACATCAGATTAGATAAAGACAAAGATGGCAAGGATGTGGATCAAACTCTCTACAGAAGAATGATTGGAAGTCTACTTTATCTCACAGCGAGTAGACCAGACATATCATTTGCTGTTGGTGTTTGTGCTAGATTTCAAACAAGACATAAAGAGAGCCATCTCACAGTTGTAAAAAGAACCTTGAAGTATTTGAAAGATACAGAAAGAGTTGGGATATGGTATTCAAGAGAAGGAGAATTCAAACTGATATCCTACTCAGACTCTGACTATGCAGGATGCAAAGTGGATAGAAAAAGTACTTCAGGCACATGTCAGTTATTAGGTAATAGACTTGTGTCGTGGTTCAGGATGAAGCAAAACTCAATCTCTACTTCAACAGCTGAAGCTGAGTACATTGCAGCTGGAAGTTGTTGTGCTCTAGTTTTATGGATCAGACAACAATTGAGAGATTATGGGATAGAAGAAGGAATAATTCCTATAATGTATGATAATAAAAGTGCTATCAGTTAGCATACATTTTTACCAAACCACTAGACAAAGAGAGGTTTGCTAAACTGAGAACTGAATTGGGGATTATCAAAGTCAGTTAAGTCAGTCCAAGCATAGAATTCGTCAAGGGGATTGATCTTTGTCATGCTGGGTGCGCTCACTTGACAAATCAGTCAATGACATCAACAATCTCAAACAGTCTAACTAAGTTAAAGATTTGATGGAGCTCAACTTTTGTAAAACTGAAATCAGTTTCAGTTTCACCCAGTCAAACAAAGTCAATAGAGGAATGGATAAAACCGACAACAGTTTCATCGCATTTAATTACCGCAATTTTTTTGTCAGAATTCGTACCATGTATACCCTCATTATATCAGATAGTACAGATCGGTTACACAAACCATGATGGATTTTAGAAAGATTGTACAAATCCATCAGAAGATCGTGGATCTCTTCAACTACCTACCTCTTTATATACTCCAAATTTTCACACTTTCTCTTTACCAAACAAAAATATCAAATCTTTTACCCTCTAAATCACCTAGAATATTTTTTTAATGTCCGCCTCAAAGAAAACTCAAGAAGAACGGTTAATCAGTGCACCTGATACTTTCACACTTCAAGAATTTGAAGAAATGTGTGGTAATACCCTTCTCCCCCATCATATATCTGAAAATATTAGAAGATTACCGGGTTTACAAAATCTTTTGGAAGCAAGATTGCGACAAGAAATGGACTTGGAAGGTCTACTGCAATTTTGGGAGAATATGAAGTTGCTGAAGAACTCTCTGCTCACTAGAGTTCATGGACAGAAGATTTTTGTCAATGAAGATATTATCAGACAGCTTTTTGGATTCAAAGATCCTCTGGTTAAATCTATTGACCTAGCCTGCTTACCACTTCAACGCAGTGCTTTTCTTAGACAAATTTCAGCTTCAAAGGAACTAGCAGCAGTCGATACACACATTCAGAACCTCAAAACTGAATTTGGTCTTCTCTACAGATGGATCAACAGACATGCCATCGGACAGCACAAAGGGTTAAGTAAGTTAACTGAAAATGGTATCTACCTAATTAATTTCATCTGGGATGGATTTGAGTTCAACGGGGCAAGATATATCTTCAATTAGATCAAGCAGCAACGCTTGGATGAAGTAGAAAGTGTCAGCAGAGCCCAAGCTGAAGGAAGACAAACTGTTGGAAGATTTCGACTGAAGAAATCACTTAGCTTAGTGATTCAATATTATTTGGAAAGAATCAGTAGTGGGAATAACACTGCACAAGCTACTACTACAAAAGCTGCAGCAGTTGCAAGTTCAACAAAAAGAACTTCCCAACCTGAAGCAAATAGGCAAACTGTGTCCCAGCAAATTGCTCAGCAAAAAGGAATTAAAATGAAAGCTGAGACACAAGGAGAAAAATCAGTTGTACGTTGTTTGTACCCAGGTACTTCAGGTCAGTTAGCATCAACTGAGGAGGAACAACCACTGACAACTGACAGCAGCAAGCTGAAAGCCTTAGTTCCTGGAATTGTTTCTCAACTTCAACAATAATATCTGAGAAACAAGTTTCCGTTATGCATATTGAGCAACAGAAACAGGAATCTCAGCAACCAAAGGAGTATCTCTTTGATGTTGAGAGGATCATTAAATTGATAAAAATGAAGCCCAAGACAGAAGATTCTCGAGAAGCTACTCTACTGAATGAAGAAAAACTATTGTTGGAGAAACTGGAAATACCAAGTCTCTACGCCTTATTTCCAATGGAAGTGTTTCTCAACAACTGCTATAACAGATTTTGAGAGATAGCCAAGAGAACTGAATCAACCACATCATCCATACCTAAGGAAATTTCAAAGAAGAAAAATGATGATAAGGATGATGATTCACGGAAAGAAGTTCAAAAGAGTAGAGTTTTGCAGTCAAGCACACAGCTTGAACAACCAGTGCAAACTGATACTAAGGAAGAAGAATCGCCAGTTGAAACTCAGACAACTGACAATAAAGAAGTAGGAGCAAGAAATGATGTTAATCAACAACTAATGTTAATTGGAGATGCCCATCAGTTTCGAATCCAAGAAACAGAAGAAGAAGAAGGCCCATCTGAGAAGCTTACAACATAAGGCTTGATGATTATTCTCAACCAGAAGGATTATTTATGTGGTCTTCTATCACATGTTTCCAGTTACCTGGATTACACGAAGAAAACTGATGTCTAAACTCACACTAAGTTGGACATTATGTGATAGAAACTATACTCAGAGATAACCTCACCTCCTAGAAAGAGATGTCAACAAATCCGAAGGCAACACATCAAATAATCAATGAGTTGTATGATGCCAAAAAGGGGGAAGTGGAGGAAGAAACGCTGAAGTTATGTGAAGAAAAAATAAAGCTTGAAACTGAGTTGACAGAACTGAAAAAGCAAAATCAGCTACAGAATCAAACATCAGACAAGTTGAATAACTAACTGATGAGCAGCTCATACTCAAATACAGTCAACCTGGTGACAGAAGAGCAACTCTCACTGAAGATATTTGGATGAAGTTTCTTGAAGACTACAGTCATGTCAAATCCAAGTACATATACAAGAGTTATGAAGAATCACTCAACTACTTTCTGCGTCATCTTTATAGGAAAGAAAAAATTGGCAAACTACAAGAAGATCAAAAGGATTGAAGAAAAACAGAAAATCAGAGAAAAAACTGAATAGATGAAAGCATATGTCAATTAGTTTGAAACTTATTACAAAGTTGAAAGTCATTTGCCAAAGTTAGCTATGTGGAGAAAATGGAAGCTAACATGCCAAGTGGACTACCTCAAGACCTCTGTATTGAAGACACAAAGATTGAAGGAGAATATCGCCTTCATGACAAAAGAAGGAAGTATGTCTTAGTTAAATAGAAAGCTTCTTAAGCTTTATCACAGTTTATATAAAATGTGTAACTTGATCAAGTTTTTGCAAAATCTTAATGAAATCCAGTTTCTAGTTTTACTTTGTTTTGTGTTGTTTTTATCTTTATGCTTCTCTTTTAAGGAGGGTTTTGGCATCATCAAAAAGGGGGAAATTGTTGGGAATAAAATTTAGTTTTGATGATGATTCATCTTATTCAAGAACATATTTGTTTACACCCCATTGATGAAGTGCTGAAACTAGGTGTTATAGTGAAAGGCTAAAAGATGTCTAGAACTGAATGTATAGGATTTATTAGAGTCTGTTATTTTATAGGTTACATCAGACAAGCATTGTAATTGTTAGAGAGTCGTAAGACTGAAAAGTGCAAATCAATTAGAAAACTAGAAATTTTCTAAATAACTGGAAGACATTTAGATAACTGGCAAGTCATTCAAAACTGACTCAGACTACACCAAGAACTGACGTTCACTCAGAACTGAAGAAGGTAAGTTCGCTGAGGGACACAGACTCAGTTGACTTATCTAGGAGATAGAAGAACTGAGGGTTCAAACTCAGTTATTGAATATTGAAGAACTGAGGGTTCAAACTCGGTTTATGAAGACTAAGTTGAGACTATAAAGTTAGACTTCGGGCAAGTTTGTGGTGACCTGAACTGACTTTATGGATCTTGTATGAAGACGTAAGAGTGATATGGACAATGAACTCTTAGAAGATATATGCTTAAGGTGTACTCTGGTTAAGTCAATTATAATCAGATGAAAAATAGAGTACTGATTTTTTAAGAAGAGTAAAATTTCAGTTAATGCTCTAAATCAGTCTAGAAACTGACAACTGACAAACTCAACAGGAAACTGATCAGGTTACTCAGTTTCATAGTCATTCATCCAAACGAACGTTGTAAAGGAAGCAATTCTATTCGATGAAATACTAACAAGTCAGAACGGTCACAAAATATAGCCGTTACAAGATAGACGTTGATACAATTCAAATTCAAGCGAAATGAACGTTGGACCTTACACTATAAATAGATGACATTGCACCCAGGATCAAATACCAAGATTTACCAAGAATTAACAAGATTACAAGCATTTTTGTGCATGAGTGTAGTTCATTCGATTTACCGTCTATATCTGCGCTAACAAGTGTTCAAGCTACACATAATTTATTTAGAATCTGACACTTTGAAGAACCACAAACTAGAATCAATTTATTGATTCTCAGCCCAACTTTGATTCTTAATCAAAGGTTCAAACTGTGAAGCAATCCGGTGAAGGATTTTCCAAGGACAATTCTATCAGTAGTCGGGTAGACTGTGTTTGTGGTGGTAGCTGGTGAAGAGGCATACGTAACCCTTTAAGTATCAGTGGTTCAAGCATTTGAAGAGCAGCAATCCCACATGTTCTTTGACTGTTTAGATAGTGAAGCTAGGATTAACCAAGGACTATTGTTTAGGACTTTTTGTAACTGCTCAACTCAAAAAGTTCTAGTGGAATTTTCCTCCTACACCACAGGGGAAGAGAGGGCTAACAGTATTACACCACCTGGAACCTCTATAAATCTTGTTTTATTTACTTTACGCACTTACATTCTTTTACAGCACTTATTTCTGTTCATACATCATACTGAAGAACTGATTGTTACACTGACTCACAGCTCACAAACTGACATTCATTAGAATTCAGTTTAACACACTCAGCTTTCACATAGAATAACAAGATCAAGAAAAAGTCTATAAATTATATCCTCTGCCGGTGGACTTAGTTTGTTATAAGTCAGTTTTGACTTAGACTCAGCTCAGGCAGATTAACTCCACGCAGGTTTTAACTGAACCTAAATCGCTTAAAATCTAGCTTTTGGTGACAATTTTGTTCACCCCCCTCTAAACTTGAGTCATCCTTTCCAAGGGACCAACAATTGGTATCGGAGCAAGGTTTTGTGTTCTGACTTAGAGCAAGTAACTAGTAATCAGTTATTCCGAAACCAACAATTAGTATCGAAGCAGTGTTTCTTTAACAGGTCTTTGTTAAAAACTCATTTGCTCTATTTCTCCTGTAGTTGTTCTTATTAGAAAGCTTAGTTTTCAGTCTTTATAAATGCTTTTGTGCAATATGGATTGATTTGATGAATACAAACGCCGCATGTAGACTTTTCTAGCAGCTACTCATGACGAGATGATGGACGTGCTCACTGATGGACCAATCCAAATCACCAACATGCTGATTGTTGGTGAAAATCAAGTTCGAGTTCCAAAGCCCAAGGCTGAATGGACCAGTAATGATCGCAAGCGAAACAATCTCAACAACGTTGATATGGACTATATCCTCAGAACTCTTGATAGCAACATGTACTTGAAGGTAAAAATTGCACAAATGCTAAGGAAATGTGGGACAAACTTCAGTTAGTTTGTGAAGATACTGACTCCATCAAGGAGAATAAGATCTCATTTGCAAAGAAGAAGTTTGAGAATTTCAAGATGAAATCCAGAGAGACCATTGACCAAATGGAGAGAAGATTCAGTGCAATCATGGATGAACTGGACTTACTCAAGATTGAATATGCAAAGAAAGTAATCGATCCAAGAATCTTGAAGGCCTTTCCCATGTGTTGGAAGATGAAGGTCACTGCTATGGAAGAATCTAGAAGACTTGACATAGAGGATTCCTTCAAAATCTTCTCAGATCTAAAAGCTTATGAATTCAGTGAAGATTTATCAAGCACAATTGCAATAATCAAAGCACTGGAAGAACCTAAAACCACAACACTCGCAGCAACATCAAATGATATTCAAGAAACATCCACAAATAATCTTCAACAGTTGGATGAAATGGAAGAACAAATGGCCCTTATGATGAGTCGAATCAGAAGGATGAAGAATGGTCATCCAGTAACTCAAAAGTATATGAAGAAGACTCCTAAGAAAATGTAAGATGATGAATATCTTTGTTTCAACAGTAAGAAGCCTGGTCACTACAATGCTGAATGTCCAGAACTGACCAAGAAGACTCAGGAACGAAGAACTGGCAGAAGAGCATTGTTAACTGGAGATGAGTCTGACTACGAAGCTGGTACAGAAAGGTTATCGGGTGACGGATTTGCCAAGGATAGTTGTATCAGCAATCGGGGAGACTGTGATTTTGGTGGTAGCTGGTGAAGAGGCATACGTAACCCTTCAAGGACCAGTGGTTCAAGCATTTGAAGAGCAGCAATCCAACTTGTTTTTTGACTGTTTAGATAGTGAAGCTTGGAATAGCCAAGGACTATTGTTTAGGACTTTTAGTAACAGCTCACCTCAAGAAGTTCTAGTGGAATTTCCCCCTACACCACAGGGAAAGAGAGGACTGATAGGATTACACCACCTGGAACCTCTATAACTCTTGTTTTATTTACTTTACGCACTTACATTCTTTTACAGCGTTTATTTCTGTCCAAATAGCATACTGAAGAACTGATTGTTACACTGACTCACAGCTAACAAACTGGCATTCATCAGAATCCAGTTTAACATACTCTGCTTTCATAAAGAATAACAAGATCAAGAAAAAGGCTATAAATTATATCTCCTGCCGGTTGACTCGGTTTGTTATATGTCAGTTTTGACTTAGAATCAGCTGAGTCAGCTTAACTCCACACAAGTTTTAACTGAACCTAAATCGCTTAAAATCTAGCTTTTGGTGATAAGTTTATTCACCCCCCCTCTAAACTTGTGTCAGCCTTTCCAAGGGACCAACAGTTTTTGCATAACTCAGTTGTCACAAACTTGCATCATGGACAACAATAAGTATGGAAGACAAATGCTTATATGTAGCATGGACTGTTTTGATGAATACAGAAGACGTATGCAAGCATTCCTTGCGGCTACAGATGATGAAATGATGGATGTACTCACTGATGGTCCAATTCAGATAACTTACATGGAAATAGTTGATGGTGGTGCTTAAGTTAGAGTTCCCAAACCCAAGAGTGAATGGAACAATGATGATAGAAAGAGGAACAATCTCAACAACGTTGCCATGGATATCATTCTCAGATCCTTGGATAGCTACATGTACCTAAAAGTCAAAAGACTGTACAACTTCCAAAGAGATGTGGGAGAAATTAAAACTGGTGTGTTAAGGAACTGACTCAATGAATGAGAACAAGATCTCTATAGGAAAACAAAAGTTTCATGATTTCAAGATGAAACCTGGAGAAACCATTGAACAAATGGAAACAAGATTCAGTGAAATCATGGATGAGCTAGCACTTCTCAAGATAGTCAACACCAAGAAGAAAATCAGTACCAGAATTTTGAAAGCTTTACCCTTATGCTAGAAAATGAAGGTTACAGCAATGCAAGTGTCAAGGAAGCTTGATGAAGAAGATACTTTCAAAATCTTCTCAGATTTGAAAGCCTATGTGAAGATATCACAGTAATCTCTACAGCAATCAAAGCACTTGAATATGCAAAGACTACAGCAGCTGATGACAACTTGGAAACATTTGCTAGAAATCTTCATCAATTGGATGATATTGATATGGAGGAACAAATGGCATTGATGATGAAAAGAATTAGGTGGATGAAAAATGGACATCAATTTACTTATAAATACATCAAGAAAATTCCAAAAAGAAAGAGAGATGATGAGTACTTGTGCTTCAACTGCAAAAAGCCTGGACATTACAAGGCTGAATGTCCAGAATTGACCAACAAAAGAACTCAGCAAAGAAGAACCACAAGAAGATAATTATTAGCTGGTGATGACTCGGAGTACGAAGCTGAAACTGAAAATGCACTCTCAGATGACACAACTATAATTGCTCACATGGAAAACTCAAATGATGTATGTGAATCTAATTCTATGTACACTTCAGCACAAAATTCCATACAAAATGCTTGTTCTTCAACAGACGGTTCTAATCCTAGAAATCCTGAATTAGAGGAAACTCTCGGTGAATTGATGAATCAGTTAGTAGCGATACAAGCTGGTTATGAGCCAATCAAAGCAGAAAAAAATCTCTTATTTTGGAAGTCCAAAGATTAAAAACTGAATTGAACATTTTGCGGCTGCTAAGAACTTATCAAACAAAGAATCAGCATCAACCTACTATTTCAATAGCATCAGCTGAATCAAGTTCTGCAACTGGATTCAAATTTGGAAAGCCTTATGGTGACAGAACTGGCTTAGGATTTGACACACAGCAAACTTCAAAGGAAAGAACAAGTAAAGCTGGTGAACTAAATGTCAAAACTGGCATTAAGTTTGTAGCTGAGCTAATTCCTCAAACTGAGAATCAAGCTGAACCAGTTAAGTCAGCTCAAAATAAGTCAACCCAGTTTCAACATCATTTTTCTACGAAGTCATCTGCACAAAATAACAAAGGTAAATCTAAAGGTAGATCAGCTGCACCTCAAAGAAACAAGGATGGTAGATCAAATGGCATATCTACAGAAGCTAACCGTGCTAAGAGCCAGAAAAGAACAAATCCAAGTAAATCCAAGAATGTCAATCATTCAAAGAATTAAAAACTCAGGGGGAAAAGGCAGGTTATTTCCTACTGATGAGGATTGGAACTTTTCTGAACCTATTGCTTAAACTGAAAAGAACAATCATTCACAATAGAGAACATACTACAAGTCTCAGACAAGGACTTAGTAAGTACTTATCCTAGATCTCAGCAGAATCCTTAGTACAGAAGTCAGTATAGACTTCGGTACAGAGCTGTTCATCACATACAATAGAATGATGGTTATTTCTCAGTTTTCAACAATAGAAAGCAATATGGAAGTCAGTTTAGACAAAAAAAATTTAGAGCATAGAAAAGACACAGTCTAGAAATAGATATTATGAGAATGTAGCTTATATATATGATAACAAGAGAAACAATTTTCAAAGAAGACCCTATGGAAATATCCCAAATGTTGTACTTACAATTGACCCTTATGGACCCAAACATAATTGGTTACCTAAAACTTATTTACTTGTCTTCCAAAAAATATGGTATTTTGACAGTGGTTTCTCTAGACAACTGACAAGGAGGAAAGACTTTTTGGTTGATTTTCAAGCTAAAGATGGACCCAAAGTCAATTTTAGTGGAAAAGACAAACTTGGATATACAAGAGGTTATGGAATCTTAATCAAGAATGGATTGAAGATAAAAAATGTAGATTATGTTGAAGGACTCAATTTCAATCAACTCAGCACGAGTCAATTCAAAGATATGGGATACATAGTTACCTTTGACAAAGAATTTTGAATTGTAATAAGTGAAAGTGCATATAAAGTAGTTCTTGCTGGGAAAAGAAAGGAAAATATGTATGTTGTGGACTGGTCAACAGCTGTCTCAGAAATCTGTTTACTTGTGCATACCAAATCAAAAATTAGCTAGCTATGGCACAAGAAACTGAGACAACTCAACTTTGATGACATCAATCTTCTAGTCAAAAAAGGATTAGTAATTGGACTGGCAGAAATCTCTTACATGAAGGAAATTTTATGTGATGCTTGTCAAAAAGGGAAACAATTAAAAACAAGCTTCAAAACCAAATCTCAGCATTCAACAATAAGAGTTTTAGAACTTCTACATATGGATTTTTTTGGACCAGTTACACCAATTAGTATCAGTGGAAAGAAGTATACATTGGTAGTGGTTGATGATTACTCAAGGTATATATGGGTAATTTTCTTGACAAAGAAGAGTGAGACTAAGCAATGACTCATAGAGCTGTTGAAGAAACTTCAAAGTTAGAAATTAGTTACAGTTGAAAAAATAAGATCTGACAAAGGAACTGAATTTCTCAACAATGCGATCATTAAATACTGTGGAGAAAATGGAGTGTTACACCAACTTGCAGCAACTGTAACACCTCAGCAAAATGGAGTAGCTGAAAGAAGAAACAGGACACTCAAAGAAGCAGGAAGAACATTGATACGTGAACTATGTTACCTGAAAGGTATTGGGGAGAAGCAGTAAACACAACTTGTTATTCTCAAAATAGAGCCCTAATGAACAAAAGGTTGGAGAAACCACCCTATGAGATATGGAATGTTTTGGTCCCTTGGAAAGGCTAACACAAGTTTAAAGGGTGGGGGGTGAATGAACTTGTCCCTAAAAACTGGATTTTTTATTTTTAGGGTTCAGTTAAAACTTGTGTGGAGTTAAGCTGACTAAGCTGAGTCTAAGTCAATCTGACTTATAAAAAACTGAGTCAACCTACAGCGGATATAATTCTAGCCTTTTTCTTGATCTTGTTATTCTATGTGAAAGCTGAGTGTGTAAAACAGAATTCTGTTGAATGTCAGTTTGTGAGCTGTATGTTTGTGTAACAATCTGTTATCAGTATGCTGTGTAAACAATAATAAATGTTGTAATAATAAATAACAGAATGTAAATGCGTAAAGTAAATGAATCAAGAGTTATAGAGGTTCCAGGTGGTGTAATCATGTCAGTCCTCTCTTCCCCTATGGTGTAGGAGGAAAATTCCACTAGAACTTCTTGAGGTGAGCTGTACAAAAAGTCCGAAACAATAGTCCTTGGCTAATCCTAGCTTCACTATCTAAACAATTAAAGAACATGTTGGATTGCTGCACTTCAAGTGCTTGAGCCACTAGTCCATGAATGGTTACATATGCCTCTTCACCAGCTACCAGCACAAACACAGTCTACCGACTGCTGATACAATTGTCCTTGGTTATTCCTTCACCGGATTACTTCACAATCTTGACCTTTGATTAAGAATCAAATTTGGGTTGAGAATTAATAAATTGATTCTTATTTGTGGTTCTTCAAAATGTCTGGTTCGAGATAAGTTCTGTATAGTTTGAACACTTGAAGAAATTCTTGATTGATATTGTTAGCGCAGAGATGATAGCAATTCGAATGAATGAGACTTTTGCACAAAAATGTTTGTAATCTTGTTAATTAGTTCATAGTTTTCGGTGTTTGATCCTTGGTGCAAAGTACTCTATTTATAGTATAAGGTTCAACGTTCATCTTGCTTGAATTCGAATTGTATCAACGTCTATCTTGTAACGGGTATATTTTGTGACCGTTTTGACTTGTCAGTATTTCATCCAATAGAATTGCTTCATTTACAACATTCGACTGTACTATCGGTTTGTTGGATGAATGACTTATAAAACGGGGTTGCCTTATCAATTTTATACTGAGTCTGTCAGTTGTCAGTTTCTTGACTTACTTGGAGCATTAACTGAGATTTTTCTTTTCTTCAAATATCAGTACTCCCGATTTTCATCTAATTATAATTGACTTAACCAGAGTACACCATAAGGAAATATCTTCTAAGAGTTCATTATCCTTAAGACTCTTAGGTCTTCATACAAGATCCATAAAGTCAGTTCAGGTCACCACAAACTTGCCTGAGTCTAACTTTACAGTCTCGATTTTCATAACTGAGTGTGATCCCTCCTAGATAAGCCAACTGAGTCTATTCCCTCAGAGAACTTACCTTCTCCAGTTCTGTCTTGGTGTAGTCTTATTCAGATTTAGTTTAGATGACTTGTCTTTCCAGTTTCTTAGATGATTTCCAGTTTTCAGTTTAACGACACGTCTATCTATTACAGTGCTTGTCTGATGTAACCTATACAAATATCACACTCTAATAAAACCTATACATTCAGTTCTAGACATCTTTTAGCTTTTCACTATAACAGCTAGTTTCAGCACTTCATCAATGGGGTTAAAATAATTACTGATTGAATACGATGAATAATCATCAAAACATAGATTTTATTTCCAACAATTTCCCCCTTTTTGATGATTCCAAAACCCTCCTTAAAAGAAAAGCTTAAACATAAATAACAATTAAAACAATGTAAAATTGGAAACTGGTTTTCATTAAGAATAAGCAAAAACTGGAATAGTTACACAGTTAATAGTAAACTGAAATAAGAGCTAAACTGTTTTCCATGCTCTTTGTGTATCTAAGGTATATTTCCTTTCTTTATCATGAAGCTGATAAGCTTTTTCTAGCACAGTGTCTTCCTTGGAGAATGTCTTGAGATAATCTACTTGACTGGAACGCTTCCATTTTTTGCACAAGACTAGCTTTGGTAAAGCTGCTTCATCTTTGTAATTGCTTTCAAATTCTGGAACATCAGCTTTCATTTGTTCAGTCTTGTCTCTAATTTGCAATTTTTCATCAATCTTCTTGATTTTCTTATAGTGTGCAATCATCTGATTGTGATACTGATCAGATAAGAAGTAAACAAGAGATTCTTCATAAGTCTTGTCTTTGTACTTAAGTTTGATATTGTTGTGATCATTGACAAACTTCATCCACAAATCCTTTGTAAGAGTAGCTCTCCTTTCACCAGGTTGACTGTATTTTTGAATTAGCTGCTCTTCAGTCAGTTCTTTTATATTTTTAACATAAGGATCTGCTGCTGACTTGCATTTCTTCAGTTCTTCTTCAAGCTTCTTCTTTTCATTTAGTAGTCTCAGCCTTTCTTCTTCAGCTCCCCCTTTTTGGCATCATATAACTGATTTACCAATTGATGATTCGCTTTTTGGTCGGCCGAGATACTCTTTTGTGAATCAAGAGCTTCTTTCAGCTGAGTTTCTAAGACATAAATGCACTAATTTAAATACCAATGTGCTTGAGCATGCGTTTCCCTGTCTTCCAAAGTTGTATCTTCAAGTTTCTCCTTGAGACTGAGAATTTCTGATGTTCAGCTTGAAGATGTTTTGTGAATAATATCCAACTTGGTGTGGACTGAGATGTCCGTCTTCTTTCGATAATCTAAGTATCCAGAAACGTTTGACAAAAGGCCATTGTAAGCATCCTTTTGGTTGAGCATAATCTTCAGATTTTGTTGTACTTTGCTCATTTCATCTTTTGTCAAAAATTCAGATGGGTCCGTTGCTGCTTCTTGTTGAATCTTAGGCTGAGTATCATCTTCAATTACCATGAGTTGCTGATTCTCATCCTTTCCATCTGTTTGCTGGTTCTCAGTTGGTTGGTTTCCAATTGGAAAATCTTATTGCTGATTAGCAGTTTGCGTAGAATGAACTTGAGGTTGAATTTCAGTTTACAAATCTGGAACCTTACCAGCTTCTTTCTTCGATTCATCATCTTTGTCATCATCCTTCTTCTTTTGTTTATATAAAGCTGATGGCGTGGCTGATTTCCTCGTTTAGCTATCTCAGTGAATCTTCTGAAATATTTTTTGAGAAACTCATTCATTGGAAATAGAGTGTATAAATCCTTTATTTCATGTTTTTCCAATAATGACTTTTCATCACTTGCTAGAGTAGCTTCTATACAATCTTCAGTTTTGAGTTTCATCTTCATCAGCCTGATGATTCTTTCACCTTCAAAATTGTAAGCTGGTTGCTGAGCTGGTTGCTGCTGAAATTGTTGTTGCTTCTTTTCGGCATGCATAACGGAAACATGTTTCTCTGAAATCGTCTGTTGTAAACGAGAAACAATTTCAGATACTATAACGTCCTGTCTAGTGATCCAGTTGTCAGTTGTTGTTCCTTCTCAGTTGGTGCCGACTGAGTTGAAGTGCATGGAAACAAACATTTGCCAACTGACTTAACTTATTTGAGTCAGCCTTTCGCTTGACTCCTTTGTGTCAGCTGTTTGCTGAGACACAGTTTTCTCCTTCACTTCAGGTTGAGATTTCTTGGAGGTTTCTTTCCTAGAATGAACTAGAGTAACGTCTCCTAGGGATGTATCCATTCTTCTTACACATCCACCAGTTCATTCTACTAAATTTATTTCCTTGATTATTTCCAAGTAATGTTGAATAACGCCACAGAGTGTTTTCTTCAATCGAAATCTACCAATAGGTGGTCTTCCTTCAGCTTGAGCTTTTCGAACACTTTCCAATTCAGCTAAGTGTTGCCCTTTTATCTGATTAAATATATAACCTGCCCAATTGAAGTCAAGTTCATCCCAGATTATGTTCATCAGATAAATGTTGTCTGCATATAAACTGGCAAATCCTTTGTATCTTCCAATAACATGCCTGCAGAGCCATTTGCTGAGGAGTCTAAATTCTGGTTTCAGATCGTTGAAATGAGTGCAGACAGTTGCTGTTTCCTTTCTGAAGGAAATTTGCATGAGAAAAACATCTCTTTTGAGTGGTAAACAACTCAAGTTTATTGATTTCACAAGTGGTTCTTTGAAATCAAATAGCATCCTGATGACTGCTTCATTGAGAATAATCCTTTCTCGCCAAACTTTTGTAATGAGATTGTCTTACCAGTTTCATGTATTCCCAGAACAATAAAATTCCTTCTACATCAAGATCTTCCTTGAACTTCACTTCCAGGATATCACTTAATCCTGGCTGATGCTTGATCTTCTCGCACATACGACTTGCTAACAGTGTATTGTTGCAAAGTTATTCATATTGTTCGAATGATAAAGTATCCAACTCAGTAATAAACCTTTCCTCTTTTGATTTATTTGAGGCTGCCATTACTAATTTTCTGAACAAGATGTGATTTTAGAAAGAAAAAAATTGGCTTTTGAGAGAGACAAAGTTTGAATTTTTCTTTGAGAGTAAGGTAAGGTATGAAAAAGAATTGGATATATATAAGGGGGGTGTGCTTACGGTTCATATATCTTGCACGATTTTGTAAAGATTTTGTACCACCTTTTAAAATTCCATGATGGTTTGTGTAACCGATGCATGTACTGTTCTGACAATAGTGGGGGTGTACATGCATCAGGCTCTGACATAAACGGCCCTAATTAAATACGGTATAACCGTTGTCATTTTTATCCTTTCAACCATTTGACTTTCTTTGATTGGGTAAACTGATGCTTGAGGTCAGTTAATGAAATATTCAGTTTCGTCAATTCTTCAATTTCAGTGAGTCAGTTTGAAATTGTTCATGTCAATGACTGATCTGTTAAGTGAGCGCACCCAGCATTACAAAGATCAATCCCCTTGACAAATCTCTTGGCTTAAACTGACTTAGCTGAATTTGATTATACCTAACTCAGTTCTCAGTTTAGCAAATCTCCCTTTCTCTAGAGGCTAGGTAAAATTGTCAGCCAACTGATCTTCAGTCGGGACATACAGAACTGTAATATCCTTCTTTTCCACATGATCCTTTATAAAGTGATGTCTCACATAAATGTGTTTCGTCCTTGAGTGCAAAACTGGGTTGTCAGTTATTGCAATTGTTCTTGTATTATCACACATTATAGGAATCATTCCCTCTTCTATTCCATAATCTCTCAGTTGTTGTCTGATCCATAAAACTTGAGCACAACAGCTTTCAGCTGCTACGTAGTCAGCTTTAGCTGTTGAAGTGGAAATAGAAGAGGGAAAGGCTAACACAAGTTTAGAGGGGGGTGAATAAAATTGTCCCTAAAAACTGGATTTTAGATTTTTAAGGTTCAGTTAAAACTTGTGTGGTGTTAAGCTGACTAAGTTGAGTCTAAGTCAAACTGACTTATACAAAACTGAGTCAACCTGCAGCAGATATAATTCTAGCCTTTTTATTGATCTTGTTATTCTAAGTGAAAGCTGAGCATGTAAAACTGAATTTTGGTGAATGTCAGTTTGTGAGCGGTGAGTTTGTGTAACTATCATTTCTCAGTATGCTGTGTAAACAATAATAAATGCTGTAATAAGAACTAACAGAATGTAAATGCGTAAAGTAAATGAAACAAGAGTTATAGAGGTTCCAAGTGGTGTAATCCTGTCAGTCATGTCTTCCCATGTGGTGTGGGAGGAAAATTCCACTAGAACTTCTTGAGGTGAGCAAAAAGTCCTAAACAATAGTCCTTGGCTAATCCTAGCTTCATTATCTAAAATATTAAAGAACATGTTGGATTGCTGCTCTTCAAGTGCTTGAGCCAATGGTCCTTGAAAGGTTATGTATGCCTCTACACCAGCTACAACCACAAACACAGTCTACCCGACTGCTGATACAACTGTCCTTGGCTAATCCTTCACCGGATTGCTTCACAGTCTTGACATTTGATTAAGAAGTTGGGTTGAGAATCAGTAAATTGATTCTTGTTTGTGGTTCTTAAAAGTGTCTGGTTCTAGATAAGTTCTGTATAGTTTGAACACTTGAAGAAATTCTTGATTGATCTTGTAAGCGCAGAGATGATAACAATTCGAATGAACGAGACTTTTGCAGAAAAATGCTTGTATTCTTGTTAATTCGTTCGTATTTTTCGGTGTTTGACCCTTAGTGCAAAGTCCTCTATTTATAGTGTAAGGTCCAACGTTCATCTTGCTTGAATTTGAAGTGTATCAACGTCTATCTTGTAACGGGTATATTTTGTAACCATTCTGACTTGTCATTATTTCATCCAATAGAATTGCTTCCTTTACAACGTTCGACTGTACTATCAGTTTGTTGGATGCCTGACTTATAAAACTGGGTTTCCTTATCAGTTTTATACCGAGTTTGCCAGTTGTCAAATTATTGACTTACTTGGAGCATTAACTGAGATTTTTCTTTTCTTCAAATATCAGTACTCCAGATTTTTATCTGATTATAATTGACTTAACTAGAGTACACCATAAGCAAATATCTTCTAGGAGTTAATTGTCCTTATGACTCTTAGGTCTTCATACAAGATCCATAAAGTCAGTTCAGGTCACCACAAACTTGCCTGAAGTCTAACTTTACAGTCGCGACTTTCATAACTGAGTCTGAGCCCTCAGTCCTTCAATCTTTTGTAACTGAGTCTATGTCCCTCAGTTCTTCTGTCTTCTAGATAAGCCAACTGAGTCTGTTCCCTCAGCAAACTTACATTCTTCAGTTCTGTCTTGGTGTAGTCTGAGTCAGTTTTAGTTTAGATGACTTGTCTTTCCAGTTTCTTATATGATTTCATGTTTTCAGTTTCATGACACTTCTATCTATTACAGTGCCTGTCTGATGTAACCTATACAAATATCAGAATCTAGTAAAACTTATACATTCAGTTCTAGACAACTTTTAGCTTTTCACTATAACAGCTAGTTTCAGCACTTCATCAATGGGGTTAAAATAATTACTGAGTCAATACGAAGAATAATCATCAAAACATAAATTTTATTTCCAACAGAATGGAAGGAAACCAAATGTCTCATACTTTCATGCTATTGGAAGCAAATGCTATATACAATAATGGAAAAGATTAGCTTAAGACTATTCAACCAAAAGCTGATGAAGGAATATTCTTAGGATATTCAAGTGTTAGTAAAACATTTAGAGTTTTAAACAAAAGGACAATCAAGCATGAAGAATCAATACATGTTGTTTTTGATGAACCAAACTTTACTGGTGATACAATTCAAGACAAACCAGAACCAGTTTCTCAACCTTAGTCACAAAAGTCTCAAGAATCAGTTTTCATTGATATGGAAAGGTTAAGATTATCAGAATATTTAGATCAAGTTCAGTCTCAGTAACCAACAATTAAACCTACAGTTGAACAACCAGTACGAAATGAAACTGATCCAGCACAAGATCAAGAAAATCAAGATCAGGCAGATCAGATCCCAGAAGCTGAATTTCATGAAGAACCAATTCAAGAAAATCAAGATCCTATATTGCAACCCCCAATTCATCAATGGATGAGAGATCATCCTGAGGAACATGTGATTGTTGATTTTCAACAAGGGGTTCTCATAAGAAATCAGTTAGATGCAATGATAGCATGCTTTATATCTCAAGCTAAACCAAAGGAGATAGAAAAAGCTTTGAAAGATCCAGAATGGATACTAGACATGCAAGAAGAAGTCAATGAATTTGAAAGAAATCAAGTATGGGAATTAGTTGAAATACCGAATCACGCAAATATAATTGGTACTAAATGGGTCTTCAGAAACAAAGTTGATGAAGATGGAAACATTGTTAGAAATAAAGCTCTACTTGTGGCCAAAGGTTATTCACAAGCAAAAGGAATAGACTTTGATGAAACTTATGCTCCCGTAGCAAGATTGGAGGCAATATGATCATTTTTTGCATTTGGAGCACACAAGAAGTTCAAAGTTTACGAAATGGATGTTAAAAGTGCCTTATTGAAAGGTGTACTTGAAGAATAAGTATATGTGAAACAACCACCTGGATTTGAAATCAAGGATAAAAAAGACAAAGTTTTCAGACTGAGAAAAGCACTATATGGACTAAAACAGGCACCCAGAGCCTGGTATTAACTCTATCACAGTTTCTAGTCGACAATGGCTTTATTAAAGGAACCATTGACAAGACCTTGCTTAGAATGAAGATAGGTGAAAGCACTCTCCTAGTTTAAATATATGTGGATGACATCATTTTTGGATTAGAGAATCAACAACTCTATGAGAAATTTGCAAGTTTATTGAAGAGCAAATTTCAGATGAGTATGATGGGTGAATTAAATTATTTTCTTGGATTACAAGTCAAGCAAATGGACTATGGAATCTTTATTCACCAAACGAAGTACATAAGAGAACTTATCAAGAAGTTTGTAATGGAAAACAGTGCAGGAATAGCAACACATATTGGAAGTAATGTAAGATTGGATGAAGACAAAGATGGAAAAGATGTGGATCAAACACTCTATAGATGAATGATTGAAAGTCTACTCTATCTCACAGCAAGTGGACCTGACTTATCTTTTGCAGTAGGTGTCTGTGCAAGATTCCCGACTAAACCTAAAGAGAGTCACATGATAGTTGTCAAATGAACCTTGAAGTATCTTAAAGACACACTTGGAGTAGGGATATTGTATTCAAGAGAAGAAGAATTCAAACTGATTTCTTACTCACACTCAGATTATGCTGGATGCAAAATCGACCGAAAAAGCACTTCAGACACATGTCAGTTACTTGGAAATAGACTTGTGTCATGGTTTAGAAAAAAGCAAAACTCAATTTTAACATCAACGGCTGAAGCTGAATACATTGCAGCTGGAAGCTGTTGTGCACAAGTTTTATGGATTCGACAACAATTGAGAGACTGTGGAATTGAAGAAGGGTCGATACCTATTTTGTGCGACAACACTAGTTTAATAGCAATAACAGAAAACCCAGTTCTACATTCAAGGACAAAACACATGGATGTAAGACATAACTTCATAAGAGATCATGTAGAAAAGAAGGACATTACTGTTCTTTATATACCAACTGAGGACCAGTTGGCTGATATCTTTACCAAACCTCTGGATCTGGAAAGGTTTTCTAAATTGAGAACTGAATTTGGAATTATCAAAGTAAATTAAGTCAGTTATGCAACTGATATTCGTCAAGGGGATTGATCTTTGTCATGTTGGGTGTGCTCACTTGACAGATCAGTCATTGACATCAACAATCTCAAACTGACTATGTAACTATACAGGAATAGAACTGACCTCTACAAAGGAGTGACTACTGAAACTTCAACTCAATTTCACCTAGTCAAGGGTATTCAAAGGTTAAAAGGATACATTCGTCAAAAGTCACATCGCATTTAATTACCACTGAATTTGTCAGAAAATGTTGCGTGTGTACCCATAAAAAGCCAAATAGTACATGCATCGAATATCGATATACTCAGTGGAATTTCAAACGGTACTACACGATTCATAAAAGATCGTGGGATCTGATATACCCAAATCGGAATGGGGCCCTGTTCATCTAGATAGGGCCTATTATCATAGCCTATTAACATATATATTAGGCCTCTATCTCCTCTATCCACTGTCTCAAGCTATATCCTACCCGCTAGTTACGAGCCGGGTCTTAGCCGCTAACAGTAAGATACCTGTCCGCTAGTCGTAAGCCGGACCCATCCTATCCGTGTGATTTCCACCCATAAGGTCAAACTGATTTCATGGCAAGGCAAATATGAGTCCGTTGGTCGCCATACTTATCGATCCAGCAGGCCAAATCCTGACAGCTGGCTAGGAAACTTGTATTACATGCATATTTATCTTTAATTATGTATTCTTAGTTGTCTTGTCGGTGAACAGTAAACTGACATAGTTTTAGCCTATAAATATGGGATTACAATGTAATAGAAAGGGGATCTAAGAACTAATATAAGCAGATACACTCTGCCAATTTGTCGACTCACTCGATTGTTCTTCATAAACACCTATCCGACACCTCTGTTCTTACTCACCGCCGTGCTCTCCCTGGAGAAATCACTCATACTAAGCCTCTTATCCTCAAGATAAACACTGTTACCGCAAATCTGGTGTTCAGCGCAACATCAGTTGGCTCCGTTACCGGGAATAAACAAATAATAAAGACGCTCAAGAAAAGCGTGGATTACAAGGTAAAAGCAGGTGGGTAGGTTGACGAGTTACCCGATATACTTTGGGCACTCTGCACCATAATCAAAACACCCACAGGAGAAACACCTTTTACTCTTACTTATGGATCAGAGGCCATGACTCCCGTCGAAATGGCTCTACCAAGCATTAGGGTCGTCATATACGCAGACAATTTATTAAACAGGCAGATCGACTTGGTTCTAGTGGAAGAAAAAAGACTAGAGACATATTATCGACTCACGAAATACAAGCAACTCGCTAAGCAGCCACACGACAAGCGAATCCGCGATCATTCATTTAAGGTCGGGACTTTGTTCTACGAAATAGAAAGGCCACTGGTATGGAGCCAGATAAAGGCAAGCTAACAGCAAATTGGGAAGGCCCTTATCAAGTCGCAAGAGAGATCAAAAAAGGAACTTATGTGCTCATAAATAATCAAGGTTATGAGCTCAATAGGCCGTGGCATGCGGACAACCTTAAAAGGTACTACATGTAATAAATCGGTTAGGGTTGTGGCTATCCTCTCATTTACGACGTGAGTGGTTAGTCTTTCTTACTTGCTTGTAATCTTCACTCATCTAGCGGGATGAGTCGAAATTAATAAATCCCGATTTTACATTTTCTCTTTTAAAAATGAATATTATTATGAGCAATACGTGGGTAGAGAATGAATGTTGTTCGAAAAAATTTCAACAAAACCCTCGGACAAACTTTAGACTTCGTTAAAAATGGGGGCAATATTTGGGAAAAATTAAAGCAATCACGAGCGAACAAAATCTTCAGGGCTCGACTTCGAATCTCATTTCAAACATGGGGCCACCCTCCAGAAATTTCAAGTTTGTTAGCGAGCAGGTTATTGGAGATCAGATTCAATGGGCGGACAGAAAAGTTAACATGTTTCGGACGAGCAATTATTTCAGATATGATTCAAGGAGGGCATATCTCGAAAATAAGTCCGCTCAAGATCGACTTGGAATCTTATCTAAAACAAGGGGGCTGGATGCTATTATGATTGGACTCAATTTAGACAATAAATTCGAGCAAAAAAGTAAACATACATCAACCGAATAGAAAACAAACTTCAGAATTGTTATTACAAAAACAAAGTGCATAAAGGAAAAAGAGTTTTTACAAAGCAAATACAAATTCAAAATAGTTTTTACAAAGCAGAGGCTACGAATCTAAGAATTCTCAGGCCGCATTTCTTCATTGTGAACATTCTCCTCTCGGAGGGAATGGTTCAGCATTTGATCAGCATTTGTCTCAGACTCAGTAGGCTCGATAGTCTCTCCACCAGGTTGCTCGACCTTTTCTCCAGCTTGCCCACCTTCTCCATCAGCTGCGGCTTTCACCTCGATAGCCAGACGCACACGCTCCATTAGGTTTACTTCCACCACAACGGGCACCTCCCAATCCGGATCATACATTGGGATATATCGTTGAAGCTCAACATCCGAAAAAGGTATTTGCGGATGGTAGTCCTTTAGATGATCGGAAAAGGGATGGGTGAGAATCCATTCTTGCAAAGTATCGAGATCAGGAGTGTCGCCACCGCGGGCTAAGATACACCTTGCGATGTGATAGAACCCTTGGTCATATCCCATCAGAAAGTTTTTTCCAGCAGCGGCCTCGCTTTCGGCCTCAATCTGGCCTTGGACACTTGAGCTCAGATCCGCCAGCTGTTTTCTCAAATCCTCACTCACTGTTTGCTCGGTTTTCCAATGAGTTTGAGCCTCTATAATTTTCTGCTTCATCTCCTTCATGGTTTGAGCGGCTGACCTATCCTGCTCCGTGAGTTCGGAGTTAACCTTCTCCAAATGTTTGGTTTTCTTATGGCCCTCAGCGAGATGCAATCTTAACTTCTCATTCTCAGCCTCAGCCGCGCTCAAACTACGACGAAGCCCAGCCCCCACTTCATTCGTGGCATCGAGAGCTTTCTTAGTATCGGCCAGCTCTTTTCCGACATCAGTGCTTGCAGATATGGTGCTTCTATAGTCATTGATGAACTGCGCCAAGCCGGTGCCAACCTAAAAGAAGAAAAGATCAGTGAGGTCAATATTGACTTGAGAAAAATATAACAGTAAGAAAAATAAAGCAAAAGGCAGGAGGATGTTTACCATGCTCACCGTGGCGCCATATAAACCCCAAAAATCCTCGATATTTTGGAGGAAGGGGCGACGAGGATCGGTCTGATCCGCCATTACAACTCTGTTCGCGATCCCGCGACCTATCTCCAGCTGGACGTCACTGGGGAGACCCCATCTAAAATGCCTCAGAGGGGGCACATCAGCGATTCCCCTTGAAATTGTCAGCGCCTTGGGCATGTCGAGAGGTTGTTGGTGCATGAACTCTCTGTCCAACCATGCGGCGGGACATCCTCCAGGTCCAACAGGGACTCCAGCAAAAGGCACCATCGTCCTTGTGCTCGCACAGAATGTCTCGCCGGCCACATATTTGCCTTTATCAGAGGGTTTGGCTTTTCAGCAGCCTCTTTCCTCTGGGATTCATCAGTTATGGATTTTTTGGGAGGAGGAACATCCTGCTCGCCGCTACTGTCTCCCGCTGGGTCAATCTCTTCGACAACGACTCTCTTTTTCTTATCGCCTGCCGGCAGTTTCGTCAGTGTGGTCTGTTTCAGGGTTCTGCTCACCGTGGCTTTATCCCCTGCTGGCGGTTGTGTTGATTTCACAACCTGAGATCCAGAGGCTCCGGCCGCCCCTGCCTTTAGGTCCACCATTGGAAGTGGGGTTTTGATCCCCTTTAGCTCAGTAGCTCATTTCACCTCGCCAGTGGTCTTTCTTCTGGTCAACTTGCTGCGTTGATCAAGCTCGTTCATGGTGCCAGTGGAATGCAATATTTATTAGCAACCCAAAAATATGAAAAGAAGCATGTTATAAGAAATATCAAAAAAGAATAGTAAAAATCCAACTCGGTGCTCGCATAGAGGGGTCGCTGCCACAGATAACGCATTGAGAAGGCATGCGCTTGCCATGATGGCACTCCCCCTACCAATCTGGGTCAGTCGGCAATGGGCCAACTACCACTAAGGGTTCGCCAACGCCGGCTCCAGAAAGTCCGGCTTGTCTAAGATAAGGCTGCCCAACATCTAACAACAACCTCCAATTGAATGCACGGGCTTGTACTTCACCTTTGCGGGTATATCCCAAGTCGTCTTTCAGTTCGGATATAAACTCGTCGTCATCAAATTGGGTTTTTATTTTTACCAAGTGGTCAGTCTTAACCAAATTTACCGGTAGCTTCTTAAATGGCCATCCTATCCGGGATTCTACCTTCATGCATCTCTTGTCCCAGTCCGCCACTTTGTCGGGAAGGTCGAATAAAAGACGGGGCCTACCGCTGCTCGACCGACTGTGTGGCTGGATCTGACCGGCACCACCTTTTCAAGAGAAACATTAAAAATATAAAAGCGCTGGCATCGACGGTTCGTGTCCGCTTAACCAACTGATTATGATGAAGGACATAACCACGCGGACTACACCCAGACTGAGGTCGCAAGGCATCACATACAGCTCCTCCATGAACTTAACAAAAAATGGGTCAAAGGGAGGTCTGAGTCCGGCCACGAAATGGTCGTAGTGCCACCACAAATAATCATGCTGGTCCCGACTGCAAGTCCACGACATATTGGTCGCGCCCATACTAATGAAGCGATAATCCGCTGAGATATCATACACGCCCAGCACCAAGGTATAATCTTCCCGATCTCGAAACTCCCTCCATCGAGTAATGAGATCGCTGTCTGCCCACTTTTGCTCTGCAAGCTCCCTTTCAACGGCAGCGGACCTCATCTTTGGCGGTCTCTTCTTCTTAGCGGGCTCGACAAAGGAAGCTTTCCTCTTAGACACTATGACTTTTTGAGACTTTTTCGGCCTCTCAGAAGCCTCAGCGGTTTCCACGGTTTTCTTGATCTTTGCATTACGGCTAGCGGCCCCGGGGGTGATAAATTTTTCCATCCTCCCGAGAAGGCCGATCAGTACCATCTGGTCATCACCTTCGACCTTGCCCCCAGTAGCGCCCTCACCGATTACTGTGACCTCTGGGTCGGATTCTACATCATTGGGTTCTTGGTTTCTATCAATCACTTCTTCGACGTCGCTCGAGCTAGCATCCTCCATGCCTGCCTCCTCTGAGCCATAGCCCGCAGCGGTCCTAGCCTCTTGATCTGATTCTGTATGCTCTGATGAAATTCTGGAAAAGAAAAAGGGCAAGGTGGATTAGTTAATCACACGGGTATGGAAATCGAGCCGAGGTGAGAGCAATCACACCCCGACACCTCGCCCTTCCATCTTCCTTAGCAAAATCAAGCCCAGAAAAACCCCCAACACAACCAAGAAAAATCCCTAAATTTACCCAGAAAAAACCCCAAACAAATGCAAACACAAATACTCAAGCATTGTCAAACAATCACAATCCGATCCTACACATACAAAGATATTTCTGGGAAAAAGAGGCAAAAAATCACAAGAGGGCATGGATGACTGGGCTCATGGCATTCATCATGGGAAAACAAAATAAATTGTTGAGGCAAAACAACAGCATTCAGATTTCTAGCAAGAAGAGTAGGTGAAATAAAGGCATAATCAAATCGAAAAACAATAAGGAGTTGCAAATTCGCACCTGATTGATGAGAGAAGAGGTGAAGTGTTGATCTTCGACTGAAATAACGCTTGCCGGAGCCTGCTTACTATCGCCGGAATTCTTTGATGCTATCGGCGGAAATACTTTCAGAAATAAGAAAGGGGAAAAGTGGAAGAGTTGAGGGGGATACCTCTATTTATAGAGGGAAATTTGAGAGGGAACGACGTTTGGGGATTTCGAAATTGAAATGTAATAATGGCTGGAACAGTTACCGATTCTCCTCCGCCAATCAGAGCAAAGGACGGTTCAGTTCAACCGATGTGTCAGTACACATGACTGACATGACGTTTTGTGAACCAATACATCCGTTTATCACCTCCAACCGTTCAAATCCCTTCTGGTGGCCATCAACATGTCCGAACGTACGACCTCATAGTAGCATTATCTACAAATACTTAACTAATGCCCGCTGTGGCATATTCAACAAACCACCTCTGATAGAATGTTATCACTTAATTAAGTCCAACAGAGCGTTGTCGGCAATTGAGCCTGTCCGCTACAATGCGCAGCATATAATCGGTAATTCGTTACGCGATACTAACATTGATTCAAGCCTGATAGAAGATTATCGGCGACCAAGCCTGTCCACTACAATGCACAGCATACAATTGGTGTTTTCCACCAACACTGGTTCAAGCCCGATAGAACGTTATCGGCATACCTCTGTCACGAGCGACAACACAAAGGTGCAGCTCCTAAAGTTCTTCTTCAAATACTACTCTCCGCCTCGGCGGACACGGTAGGCACAGAGTAGGGGGCCATAGATATACCCAAATCGGAATCGGGCCCTGTTCATCTAGATTGGGCCTATTATCATAGCCCATTAACATAGATATTGGGCCTCTATCTCCTCTATCTGCTGTCTCAAGCTTTATCCTACCCGCTAATTACGAGCCGGGTCCTAGCCGCTAACAGTAAGATGGAACCTATCCGCTAGTCGTAGGCCGGACCCATCCTATCCATGTGATTTCCACCTATAAGGTCAAACTGATTTCAAGGCAAGGCAAATATGAGAACATGCCTTTTCGTTACTTGGGAGCTCCACTTTTTCGGGGCCGTAATCGCATCCTCTACTACCAGGACATTATTGATAAGGTTCAACGGAAGCTTCATCATTGGGGGAACAGGCTTCTTTCTTTTGGCGGGAAACTCATTCTTCTCAGACATGTTTTGACGTCCATTCCTATATTTATACTTCATGTACTGGTGCCCCCCAAAGAAGTTATTCATCGTATCCATCGTATTTTTAATAAATTCTTGTGGGATAGTGGGCCGGATGGGAATCATATACACTGGAGATCGTGGGATAAACTGTGTACACCGACTGAGGAAGGTGGGCTAGGCGTTCGGAACCTCTTCGATGTTGTTGATACATTTGCGATCAAGCTGTGTGTTCGTTTGCGGCAGAAACATGGTATATGGGCTAAGGCCATCTTCAATACCAACATAGTTGATAAGTCTCCGCTGGATGTCCCTGAGCCCAGGGTCGCTACTCCGATGTTACGCAGAGTGTAGAAGATGAGAGACAAAGTTGAACAATTCATATCTTGGAAAGTAAACGCGGGGAACATTGACTTCTGGAGAGACAAGTGGACGGAGGTAAATCTGGGAGATTCTCCGAACGGTCTGTTTTGGAAGGTTAAGGATTTTTGGATGAATGATCAGTGGAATACCCATCTTCTGCATTCTTATTTACCCAGTCACATTGTGGAAGAGATCATTCTGATCCCCTTCTCACGAGAGAAGGAAGATGAGCTTATTTGGACCATTAGCCCTGATGGGAGGTTTAGCACACGGTCCGCGTGGAACATGGTTTGCACTACTCACCCCTCCAACCCTTTATTTAAGATTATTTGGAACAGCCTCCTCCCTCTCAAGATTTCATTCTCTTGTTGGAGGTTACTTCATAACATTCTACCCACTGACCCGAACATCCAGCGACGTGGTATAACTCTAGTTTCTAAATACTTTGCGTGTCATCATGGGGAGGACCTGCATCACACGTTTATTGATTGTCATTTTTCTAGGTCCGTTTGGATTTACTTTATGAATCACTTCGGGTTACGGTTTACTTCTACGTTAGGGATTGTGCCTATGCTGCACTTCTGGAAGAATTCAGCACCTAGTATCTCCAGCCTTCGCCTAATTGTACCGGTTATTGTTTGTTGGGGTATTTGGGCTGAGAGGAATAGATGCAGGCATGACGATGTCCATCCTTCTACTCATCGTACCATCATTCAAATTGAGTGGGCTATTAGGCAACTTGCTTTTCGGAAGGAGCTGGAACCCAAATTCTTGGGATCCGATAGAGGCACTCCTTTCTTCCAACCCTTCAAGCTCAAATCGACCCCTAAGCGGAAAGTGACTTACCTGAGATGGGCGCCCCCACGTTCTGGAAATATCAAACTGAATGTGGATGGGAGTGTCAGGAATGGAATTGCTTATGGTGGAGGTATCCTCAGAGACTCTGATGGAGGGTTCATAATGGCTTTTCATTCGTGTTTTGGGCAGGGGACGGTGGTGGATGCTGAGGTTAAAGCTCTATTGTTTGGTCTTCGCATGCGCACTTATGCACAGGCTGTGGATATCGAATCGGACTCTCTTTATGTATATCGTATGGTGTCTGGAGCTAGTGATGGGGGATGGCCCCTGTGCCTCTCAGTCACTCAGATTTGTGCCATCCTTAGACCGCTGCCATTTACCATTTCTCACGTCTATAGGGAGTGCAACAGGGTCGCTGACGCCCTAGCAGCGTTGGAAGGGGATGATCACATTTTTATTCGCCAGAGGGATGTCCCATCCCACATTTTGAATTTAATCCACGATGATTTGCATGGCCCAGCTCATATCATATACATCACTGATACCCCGGGAAGCACTCTTCACTTGTGAAGGGTGCAAACCAGGTCGTACTGTTCATTTCACCTACTTTTTCATTTTCACCAATTTGTACCCATATACTGCGTATCACACTTTGTGCAGATCGATGAAGGTCACTAAAGATTATAACCGTGCAGTTTGCCTGACGTTTTCTCATGGACATGGCGTGCATGATTGTGCCTACCTTTGGACGCACCCCTACCGCATTGCTAGGGGTGCAATCCAGGTGTCTTTGTTGCTTTTGTTGTCAAACGATGTGCTCATACTTTTCCTAGTATTTCATCTACCCCTTTATTTACTTGTTACAGATTCTGACATGGGTGTTGCTGCTCACTTTACGGACCGGTCATGTCGAAAATTTGCCGGGAAGGACCACAATTCTCTGCTGCTCATGCAAGTTCAGATGAGGGTGCGAAGCGACCCTCGACTTTATCTCCTTCGATCGTACACACAAGGCAGACGACAACGTTACAACATTTATTCCACTTTGGTTTCCACTGATGTAATTATTTATGGGGCAGGGATTTTATTGGGAGTGCATAGAGCGAGTACTCTTCCCTATGTGATGGATTTTCCCACTCTGGGTTTGCCACACATAGGGTTTAAGGAGGCCATGCTATGCACTCTATCACGTAAATTTGGGGCGGGCCGGGATATGGCAATGAACTATGTAGCTCTTTATTTGGTTTCTCAATAAAAATAAAGTTGCTTTGAAAAAAAATAAAAAATCCAGCTGGCCAAATCCTGACAGCTGGATATGACACTTGTATTGCATGCATATTTATCTTTAATTATCTATTCTTAATTGTCTTGTCGATGAACAATAAACTGAAATAGTTTTTGCCTATAAATATGGGATCACAATGTAATAGAAGGGGGATCTAAGAAGTAATATAAGCAGATACACTCTGCCAATTTGTCGACGCACTCGATTGTTCTTCATAAACACCTATCTGACACCCCTGTTCTTACTCACCGCCGTTCTCTCCCCAGAGAAATCACTCATACTATGCCTCTTATCCTCAAGATAAACACTGTTACCGCAAATCTGGTGTTCAGCACAACATCAGGATCAAATCCATAACCATCCACTCTCTCTATACATCACCGTAGACAAAATATATCTTCTCTAAACACTCAAAAGAAAATCAGCAATATGGCGTCAAAGGAAGTTCAAGAAGCCTGCTTGATAGCTAAAGGAGAAATCTTTACTTTAAATCAATTTGAAGATGAAAGTAACAACACCCTGTTTGCTAGACTACTTTGTGAAAAGATAAAAAATATACAAGGGCTAGTGAATCTATAGAGAGTAAACCAGCAGAAGTTTCATCTATGGATAGTCTCGAAAGGTAATTTGCCCTACTCAGCTGATGGATAAGAAAAACCATTACTGAAAAATGTCAAGGGTTAAAATGGTTATCAGCGGACGCAATTCATCTAATGATTATCATTTGGGATGAATTTGACTTCAATTGTGCACGTAATGTGTTCAATCAAATCAAGCAGCAACACATTGCTGAAATTGAAAGCATCAATAAAGCCATAGCTGATGGAAAACAAAAATTAGGAAGACTTCATTTGAAGAAAACACTTAGTTGGGTAATACAATATTACCTAGAAAGGTTCAGTCGAGGAAAAGAAGCTGAACAAAAAGGAGAGAAGACTGAAGGAAAGAAGACCGTTTCTCAGCAGATAGCTGAATAAAAAGGAGTTTGTAGGTCCCTTAGAAAGGCTAACACAAGTTTAGAGGGGGGAGGGGTGAATAAACTTGACACCTAAAACTGGATTAATTCAATTATGGTTCAGTTTTAACTTGTGTGGAGTTAAGCTGACGAAGCTGAGTTTTAAGTCAAACTGACTTATAACAAAACCGAGTCAACCGACAGCGGATAAGTTTTAGCCTTTATCTAAATCTTGTTATTCTATATGAAATAGTTGAGTATGCTGAACTGAATTCTGGTGAATGTCTGTTTGTGAACTATGTATGCTGATAACAATCAATTACAGTATGCCGGATAAACAAATATAAATGCTGTAATAGTAAATAACAAAATGTAAATGCGTAAAGTAAGTAGAGCAAGAATTATAGAGGTTCCAGGTGGAGTAATCCTGTCAGTCCTCTCTTCCCATGTGGTGTAGGAGGAAAATTCCACTAGAACTTCTTGAGGTGAGCTGTTACAAAAAGTCCTAAACAATAGTCCTTCACGAATCCTAGTTTCACTATCCTGCTTTCCAATTTCTTGATCACTGGTCCTTGAAGGGTTACGTATGCCTCTTCACAAGCTACCACCACAAACACTGTCTACCTGACTGCTGATACAACTGTCCTTGGAAAATCCTTCACCGGATTGCTTCACAGTCTTAACCTTTGATTGAGAATCAAAGTTGTGCTAAGAATCAATGAATTGATTCTTGTTTGTGGTTCTTCAAAGTGTCTGATTCAGAGTAAATTCTGTGTAGCTTGAACACATGAAGAAAACTAGATATGATCGATGTAGAACGCAGATAATGATGGCAATTTGAATGAACGAGACTTGTCCACGATAATGCTTGTAATCTTTTTAATTCTTGGTGTTTGATCCTTGGAGAAAATTCCTCTATTTATAGTGTGAGAATCAATGTTCATCTTGCTTGAATTCAAATTGTATCAACGTCTATCTTGTAACGGCTATATTTTGTGACCGTTCTGACTTGTAAGTATTTAATCCAATAGAATTACTTCTTTTACAACGTTCGACTGTACTATCAGTTTGTTGGATGATTGACTTATAAAACTGAGTATCCTGATCAGTTTTATGCCGAGTTTGCCAGATGTCAGTTTCTTAACTGACTTAGAGCATTAACTGAGATTTTACTCATCTTAAAAAATAAGTACTCTAATATTACATCTGATTATAATTAACTTAACCAGAGTACACCATAAGAATATATCTTCTAAAAGTTCATTGTCCTTATGACTCTTTGGTATTCATACAAGATCCATAAAATCACTTCAGGCCACCACAGACTTGCCTGAATTGTAACATTACAGTCTCGGCTTTCATAACTGAGTCTGAGCCCTCAGTTCTTCAATCTTCAATAACTGAGTTTGTGTCCCTCAGTTATTCTATGTTCTAGATAAGGCAACTGAGTATGTCCCTCAGCGAACTTACCTTTTTCAGTTCTGAAATGGTGTATCTCTTCAGTTTAATGATAAGTTCCAGTTTTCTAAATGATTTCAATTTTTCAGTTCTACGACACATCTATCTATTACAGTGCTTGTCTGATGTAACCTATACAAATATCAGACTCTAGTAAAACCTATACATTCAGTTCTAGACATCTTTTAGCCTTTCACTATAACAACTAGTTTCTGCATTTCATCAATGGGGTTAAGATAATAAATGATTAAATACGATGAATCATCATCAAAATATAAATTTTATGTCCAACATTTCACCTTTTTGATGATGCCAAAACCCTCCTTAAAAGAAAAGGTTAAAGATAAATACAATTCAAAACAGGTAAAACTGGAATATGGATTTCATTAAAATTTGCAAAACCTAGAATAGTTACACTGTAGTAAAAACTGAATAAGAGCTAAACTGTTTTATGTGCTCTTTTTAAACTAAGTCAAATTTCTTCACTTTATCATAAAGATGAAAAGCATTTTCAAACTTAGAGTCTTCCTTGGTAAATTTTTTGTTGTAGTCTACTTAACTAGAAAGTTTCCATTTTCTCCACAGAACTAACTTTGGTAAAGATGATTCATCATTATCGTAATTTTCAATTTCTGCCACATCAGCATTTATTTGTTTAGTTTTGTCTCTGATCTTCAACTTCTCTTCAATCTTCTTGATCTTCTTATAGTGTGCCATCCTCTGATTGTGATACTGATCAGATAAGAAGTAGCAAGAGATTCTTCATAAGTTTTGTCTTTGTACTTGAGCTTGACGTTGTTATGATCATTGACAAACTTCATCCATAGATCCTTTATAAGAGTAGCCCTCCTTTCTCCAGGTTGACTATATTTTGCAATTAGCTGCTCTTCAGATAATTCTTTTATCTTCCGATTATAAATATCTGCAGCTGACTTGTATTTCTTCAGTTCTTCTTTTACCTTCATCTTTTCATTAAGTAGTCTCCGCTTTTCTTCTTCTGAGCTTCCCCCTTTTTGGCATCATATAACAGATTTACCAATTGATGGGTTGCATTTTGGTCAGCTGAGATAGCCTTTTGAGAAGTAAGAACTTCTTTCAGTTGAGTTTCTAAACCATAGATTCTATTGTTTAAATGCCAATCTGCTTGAGCTTGCGTTTCTCTATCTTCCATGGTTGAGTTTTCAAGTTTCTCTTTAAGAGTGAGAATTTCTGAAGCTGATCTAGAAGATGGTTTTAGAATAATAGCTAATTGAGTGTGAACTGAGACGTCGGTCTTCTTCCGATAATCCAAGTACCAGAGATATTAGACAAAAGGCCATTGTATTCGTCCTTTTGGTTGAGCATAATCTTCAGATTTTCATGTACTTTGCTCAATTCTTCTTTTGTCATAATCTCAGATGGATCAAATTCTTCATCTTTTTTTGGACTTCATGCTGAGTCTCATTCTCAATGACCATTAATTTCTGATCATCAATCTTTCCAACTGCTTCCTGATTGTCAGTTGTTTGGTATCCAACAGGCAAATCAACTTGCTGATTAATAGCTTGCGTAGCATGAGGTTGAACATCTGTTTGCAAAACAGTAATCATGTCAGCTTGTTTCTTTGATTCCTCATCTTTGTCATCATCTTTCTTCTTTTGAATATCCAGAGCTGATGACGTGGCTGATGTTCTTCATTGAGCTAACTCAGTAAACCTTTTGAAGCAGTTATTGAGAAATTCTTCCATAAGAAAAAGAGTGTATAAATCTCTAACTTCAAGTATCTCCAACAATAACTTTTCTTCACTGAGTAGAGTTGCTTCACAACAATCTTCTGTCCTAAATTTCATCTTCATCATCCTGATGATTATTTCAGCTTCAAAGAACTGAGCTAATTGCTGAGCTGGTTACTGCTGAAACTGCTGTTGCTCCTTTTCAGCATGCATAACAGAAACTTGTTTCTCTAGGATCTGCTGTTGTAACTGTGAAACAATATCATTTTCTATATTGTCCCTTCTTTTGACTTCAGCTGTCAGTTTTTGTTCCCCCTCATTGGTGCTAACTGACTTGAAGTTCCTAGGAATAGACATTTTCCAACTGACTTAACCTTCTCTGTGTCAGCTTCTCATTAGACTCCTTTTTGTTCAGCTATCCGTTGAGACACAGTTTTCTTCTTGGCTTCAGGTTGGGAAGTCTTTTCTTTCCTAGAATGGACTATAGCTACATCGCCTGTGGATGTATCCATTCTTTTGACAGATGCATTACTAGTTTGTTCTATTGCATTCCCTTCCTTAAGCCTTTCCAGGTAATGTTGAATAACTCTACTGAGTGTCTTCTTCAGTCGAAGTCTCTCAACATTTTCTCTTCCTTCGGCTTGAGCTTTACGAACACTTTCCAATTCAGCTAAGTGTTTCTATTTTTTTTTTTTGACTCAGCACATAACTTGCCCAATTGAACTCAAGTTCATCCCAGATGATGTTCATTTGATGAATGCTGTCTTCAGATAAAGTGGCGATTCCTTTGAATCTACCAAAAACATGTTTGAAGAGCCATTTGTTGAGGACTCCAAACTCCGGTTTGAGGGTGTTGACATGTGAGCCAATAGCTGCTGGTTGCTTTGTCCAAGTCATTTACAGAAGAAAAGTGTTTCTTCTGAGTGGTAAACAATTCAAATCTATTGTTTTTACTAGTGGTTTCTTGAAGTCCAATAGCATCCTGATGACTGGTTCATTGACGATGATTCTTTCGCCTCGAACCTTTGTGATTACGGATTGTCTTACTAATCTCATATTTTCCAAAAACTGTAAAATCCCTTCTACATCACTTTCTTCTTTGAATGTGACTTTCATAATGTCTCTTAGTCCCGGTTGACGCATTATCTTCTCACAAATCAGGCTTGCCAACAGAGTATTGTTGCATAAAGCTTCATACTCTTCAAAAGATAGAGTATCTAATTCAGTAATCAGCCTTTCTTCTTGTGATTTGTGGAGGCTGCCATTACGAATTTATGAATTTAAAAATAATTTGAGAGGGATGAAATTTTTTGGTGTGAGAGAAAAAGTTTGGATTTTTCTTGTGTGTGAAAGGATATGCAAAAGAGGGTGGATATATAGGGGATTTGTACTGACGGTTTTGTGAGTGGGGAGACGATTTTGTGGGGATTTATACAACCCTTTCAAATTCCTGACGGTTTGTGTAATCGATGCATGTACTGTTCTGACAGTTACTGTGGGTGTACAAGCAACAGGTTCTGACAAATGGCAGGAATTAAATGCGATGTAACCGCTGTCGGTTCAACCAATTGAATCCTTGACTAGAAAAACTGATGCTTGACGTCAATGTTTGAATAACTTCAGTTCCGTCAATTCTTCAGTTTCAGTTGGTCAGTTTGAGATTGTTGATGTCAATGACTGATCTGTTAAGTAAGCGCACCCAGCATAACAAAGATCAATCCCCTTGATGAATCTCTGGGTTAAACTGACTTAGCTGACCTTGATTATACCCAACTCAGTTCTCAGTTTGGCAAATCTCTCCTTATCTAGAGGTTTGGTAAAAATGTCAGCCAACAGATTTTCAGTAAGGACATAGAGAAATCTAATATCCTTCTTTTCAGCATGATCTCTTATGAAGTGATGTCTCACATCAATGTGTTTCATCCTTGAGTGCAAAATTGGATTAACTACAAGAAAAATAGCTTTTCGCGGCATGCAAAATGGCCATTTGCGGCGCACATGGTATGCTGCATAGTTTAAAGCCGCTAATACTCAATGTCATTTGCGACATGCAGTGCATGTCGCTGATATAGGTTTTAGCAGCTTTAACTGTGCGCTACTAATGTTTATTTCCGGCACTCATTACACGCCATTGACACGTATTAACGGCTTCATTAGTAGGCTGCCAATGTGAGATTTGCAGCATCCCCGTACACGCTGCCAAAATGTATTGGCAACACCATATATGCAAGCCGCTTATGAATTTGCATCTCTTTTATAATATATATATATATATATATATATATATATATATATATATATATATATATATATATATATATTGGAAAGATATAAAATTAATTTTACAAAATATTTTTTCAAATAATATTACATAAAATATATATATATGTATATATATTTAAAAAGGCACCAAAATTAGAAAATAAGTACATAATGTTGTAGTCTTAAAAACACCATACTTAACTAGTATTATAATTTTAAAAAGATCCCACATTACATAGTAAGAAATTACACAATAACATAAATTTAAGAATATGTTTCGTACGATGAACATATTGAAAAAGTAGTGCTTACTAAACAAAAAAGTTCTAAGTAGCTATCAGTCATCAAGGATTATAAATGCAGACAACCATGCAACTGTACTACCCCTTGCGTGCTCTAAATGAGTCATTTCATCGTTGGACGAATCAGCGCCACATCTTCTACTATAACTTTGTCAACCCAAACTTTCCAAAAATATTCGCCAACAGCAATGTGATGCACCTTCGCTTTAGGATCTGTAGAAGCAATTACCCCTTCAGCAACAACCCCACCACTTGATGGTTGAAGTAATTTACACTTCATGTTTTCACGGATTGCTCGATTTGACTGTATATGAAAAATAATTACTTGAACTCATCTAAATATGTAACAAAGAACATTTTCCATAAAAAAAGGGTATTAAAAAGAAATGAGAAATCAGTTGATATGTTGACACACAAACTTGACAAAGCTTATTGACTATGTAATTCATAGCATCTTAGAAGTACTACAAAACAGTGGGATTGTACACTAAAAGTGCAATATCCGGATAAATTCAAGTTTTAAATCACATACAGCTTGCAACGTACAAAGAATTCCAACTAATCACAAACTTCACAATCAAAATACTAGTTCCAACTAATCACAAACCTACAATAAGAAATTATTTAGTTGAAAATTTAATAAGAGCTTCCTACAATAAATAAATAAATGGTGTACCTGAGGTGTAGCATCATTAACACCACCGCCATTGATTCCATTCTTGATACCTTGACAACACCAACACTACTAGCATTCTGGTTATGCAAACAAAATTATTTAAGGCATGCCCATTGAAAGTCCAACAAATTAGATGTATCTAGTAAGTGTTCTTCATTTTTTTGTTGGTTACTAACATGTTCTTGATGAGGTTGTTGATCTGATGCTTGGGCTAACATGGACTTCAGTTCATCAAACTTTTCTTTCAGACTACGGACCTCGTCTTGAAGTTGATTGACCACAATATTGTTGTGGATTTGTGCTCCTACTTTTGAAGGCGTTACACCAAAACCCATTCCCCGCACTATGCCTCGAGCTTCCTTGCGAAATACAAAGCTAAGCGCATCATTAGCAATTGTAGTTGTGGTTTGTGATTTAAGTGGGTATTGTTGTATTTCATTCTGCAAACAAAACAAAAACTAAGCGCGTCATTATTAAAACGTTGGCGATGTGTTAATTTCCGCTGCCAATATTGGTACAATTCGCAGCACACAATCTATACGCTACTACTATTTTTAAAACATTGACGACGTGCTTAATACACGCTGCCAATATTGGTACTTTTAGCAGCATACACAATATACGCAGCTACTATTTTTTAAACATTCACGACGCGTAACCGCACGCTGCCAATATTGGTAATTTTAGCAACCCACTACCACGCTGTTAAAAAACATATTAACGACATACACAATATGTATGCCGCCTTTAATACTTAATGTCGCTTATTAGCAGCGTGCATTTATGCGCATGTCGCAAAATGAAGTATTGGTGGCACGTTTTATATGTTTGCTTCTAGTCTTGCCACTGGTGCATATGTTTCATCAAAATCTATTCCTTTAGCTTGTGAATATCCTTTAGCTTCAAGTCTAGCTTTGTTTCTAACGATATTCCCATCTTCATCATGTTTGATTATGTAAACCCATTTGGTTCCAATGATGTTTACATGATCTGGTTTTTCTACAAGTTCCCATACTTGATTTCTTTCGAACTCATTCAGTTCTTCTTGCATAGCTAATACCTAATCTGGATCTTTCAGTGCTTCTTCAATCTCTTTAGGTTCAGTTTGAGATAGGAAACATGCAATCATTTCGTCCATTTGATGTCTAGTTCAAACACCAGCTTAAGAATCATCAATCACTTTGTCTTCTGGGTGATCTCTCATCCATTGATATACTTGAGGTTTCATCAAGGGATCTAAATTCTGTTGAACTGGTTCTTCAGGAGTTTGTTCTTCATTTTCTTCATTTTGATTAAATTGAACTGGGTCAGAATCATGTGTTTCAGTTGTAGGTTGTTCAGCCGTTGGAAACTGAGGCTGATCTTGATCTGATGATTCTGAAATCCTTAACCTTCCAATATCAACAAAAATTGATTCTGGTAAAACTCGTAACTGATGCTGAGAAACTGATTCTTTTCTGATTTTAGGTACTTCACCAGGAATGTTTGGTTCATCAAATACCACATGTATTGTTTGTTCATGCTTGAGTGTCCTCTTGTTTAGTACTCTGAATGCTTTGCTGACACTTGAGTATCCAAGAAATATTCCTTCATCAGCTTTAGGTTGGAAAACGTGAACCTGTTCTTTTCCATTGTTGTGTATGAAACAGTTACTTCCAAATGCATGAAAGTATAAACCATTTGACTTTCTGCCATTCCAAATTTCATAAGGTGTCTTCTCATGCCTTTTATTCGTGAGTGCTCTGTTCTGTGTGTAGCAAGCAGTGTTAACTGCTTCTGCCCAATATCTTTCAGGCAATTTTACTTCACAGATCATAGTCCTACCTGCTTCTTTGAGTGTTCTATTCCTCCTTTCAGCTACCCCGTTTTGTTGAGGTGTTGCTGTTGCTGCGAGTTGATGTAAAACACAAATTTCTTCACAATATTCGATAATCACTTTGTTGAGGAATTCAGTTCCTTTGTCTGGTCTTATCTTCACAACTGATACACTCTTCTAATTTTGAATTTTCTTGAGAAGTTCTGTAAGCCTTTGCTTGGTTTCACTCTTATTTGTCATGAAAATAACCCAGGGGTATCTTGAATAATCATGTACCACCTCCAGCGTATACTTCTTTCCACTGATACTAATTGGTATGACAGGTCCAAATAAATCCATGTGAAGCAGTTCTAGGATTCTTGTTGTTGAGTGCTGAGATTTTTTCTTGAAACTGGCTTTCACTTGTTTCCCTTGTTTACATACGTCGCATAAGCTATCCTTTTTGTAATGAATCTCAGTTAATCTAATAACTAACTGTTTCTTAACAAGAGTGTTGATGTCATCGAAATTGAGATGACTCAGTTTCTTGTGCCATAGCCAGCTAATTTCTGATTTGGTATGCACAACCAAACAAGTTTCTGCAACTGCTGTAGTCCAGTCTACAACATACATATTCTATTTTCTTCTTCCAGCAAGAACTACTTGAAATGCTGTTTCGGCGACGACAATGCAGAAATCTTTATCAAACGTGACTCTGTATCCTATGTCACAGAATTGACTAGTGCTGAGCAGATTGTAGTGAAATCCTTCTACATAACATACATTCTTGATTGTGAGTCCATTTCTGATCAAAGTACCATACCCTTTTGTGTGTCCAGGTTTATCTTTACTTAAAAAAATTGACTTGGTCCATCTTTGGCGATAAAATCGGTAACACAGTCCTTGCTCTTTGTCATGTGCCTAGAGCATCCACTGTCAAAGTACCAAATATCCTGCAAAATAAATTAAAATGCTTTAGGTACCCAATTATGTTTGGGCACATAATGGTCAGTTGTCAGTACAACTCTGGGTATATTTCTAAAGGGTCTTCTCTGGAAATTGTTGCACTTGTTTTCATATATGTAAGCCACATTTCCAAAATATCTTTTTCTGGATTGTGTCTCATTTATATGATTTCTCAGGTCTTCTGGTCCAAACTGATTTCCAAAATGTCTTCTATTATTGGAAGCTGAATAATAACCATAATTATTTTTGTACTAAGGTCTGGACTGACCCTTATAATGAGACTTTTGCTGAGGTTTGTAAAAAGTTCTCGGCTGAGTCTTGGACTGAAACTTGTGAAAAGTTTTTTGTCTAGAATGATAGTTCCTATCAGTTTTAATAGTAGGTTCAGGAAAATTCCAATCATCATCAGTGGGGTATAGTCTACCTTTCCCCCTTGATGTGTGAATCTTTGATTGATTGACATTCTTAGATTTACTTTGATTATGATTTTTCTGGTTCTTGACTTGATCAATTTTTGTAGATTTGGCAGCTGTCATGCCATTTCATTTTCCTTGAGGTACAGCTTAACTACCATTTGTCTTGCTTTTGTTGGTAGGTGCAGCTTTCATTGAGAAAACTGAGTTTTCTTGTATGAGACTGACGTTACTGGTTCAGCAATTTTCTTAGTCTGTGGAAGTTGCTCAACTACAAACTAACTACCAGTTTTTATACTAGGTTCATCATCTTTGCTAGTTCCTTCCTTAGAAGATTGATGTGTATCAAATCCTAAGCCAGTTCTATCTCCATAAGGCTTTCCGGATTTGAATCCAATAGCTGAACTTGATTGTTCAAAAGATTCAGTTGATGCTGCTGTGCAGTAGGCTAATACTGATTCTTTCATTTCTCAGTTCTAGTCAGTTTCATCATGTTTACTTCAGACGTCAATCTTTCAACTTCAAGAATTAGAGCTTCTTTCTCAGCTTTAATTGATTCATAACTGGATGGTTACAAGCTGATTCATCAACTCGTCAAGTGTTTCTTCGAATTCCAGATTTTTAGTATTAGAGTCAGCAGTCGAAGAACATGCAATTTTTATGGAAATCTGAGATGATGAGTATTTAGAGTTAGATTCACATACCTCATTTGGATTCTCCATATGAGCCATTAAAGTTGTGTTATCTGATAATCTTTCAGTGCCAGCTTCATAATCTGACTCGTCTCTAGCCAAAAGTGCTCTTCTGCCAGGTCTTCGTTGCCGAGTCTTCTTACCAGTCAGTTCTGGACATTCAACTTTGTAGTGTCCATGCTTCTTACAGTTAACGCAAAGATACTCATCATCCTTTCTTTTCTCTGGAGTCTTTTTAATGACTTCTGAGTGAGTGGATGTCCACTCTTCATTCTTTGAATTCTGTTCATCATTTGGGCCATATGTTCCTCCTTCTCATCCAATTGCTAAATGAGGTTTCTTGATTATCCTTTGAGGTTGTTGCTGCAAGAGCTGTCATTTTGGGTTCCTCCATGGCCTTGATTAGGGCTGTTGTCATGGTGAAATCTTCACTGAATTCATAAGCTTTAAGATCTGAGATGATTTTGAAGGAATCTTCTATATCAAGTCTTCATGATTCTTCCATTGTTGTAACCTTCATCTTCCAGCACATAGGTAAAGCCTTCAAGATTCGTGTGTTGATTTCTTTCCTTGTGTACTCAATCTTGAGTAGAGCTAGTTAATCCACGATAGCACTGAATCTTGTTTCTATCTGATCCATGCTCTCGCCTGACTTTATCTTGAAATTTTCAAACTTCTGTTTTGCAACTGAGATATAGTTTTCTTTGATGGAGTCAGTTCCTTCACAAATAAGTTGGAGTTTCTCCCACATTTCTTTTGCAGTAGTGCAATCTTTGACCTTCAGGTACATGTTGCTATCAAGAGTCTTGAGTATGAAATCCATGGCGACATTGTTCAAGTTCTTTCTCTTCCAATCATCACTGGTCCAATCAGCTTTAGGCTTGGGAACTCTAACTTGTTCACCGTTGACAGTTTGCATGTGCATGATCTGAATAGGTACATCAGTGAGTACATCAATCATCTCATCAAGATAAGCTGCTAGAAAAGCTTGTAAACGACGATTATATTCATCAAATCTGTCCATGTTGCACATCAGCATTTGTCTGGCATACTGATTGTTATCCATTGTGAAAATGAGTGAAATATTGATAATGCAAAGGTTAGAAGTTGAAAGACTGAGCTTTTTCAGGAGATCAACTAGAGGAGATAATTAGAGCAAGTGAGTTTTCAACAATAGTTTGTCAAAGAACACTGCTCTAATACCAATTGTTTGTCCCTTAGAAAGGCTAACACAAGTTTAAGGGGGGAGGGGGTGAATAAACTTGACACCAAAAACTGGATTAATTCAATTAAGGTTCAGTATTAAATTGTGTGGAGTTAAGCTGACTAAGCTGAGTTTTAAGTCAAACTGACTTCTAACAAAACTGAGTCAACCGGCAGCGGATAAGTTTTTGCCTTCATCTGGATCTTGTTATTCTATATGAAAGAGCTGAGTATGCTGAACTGAATTCTGGTGAATGTTAGTTTGTGCACTGTGTATGCTGATAACAATCAATAACAGTATGCTGGATAAACAAATATAAATGTTGTAATAGTAAATAACAAAATGAAAATGCGTAAAGTAATAGAGCAAGAATTATAGAGGTTCCAGGTGGTGTAATCCTATCAGTCCCCTCTTCTCCTGTGGCGTTGGAGGAAAATTCCACTAGAACTTCTTGAGGTGAGCTGTTACAATAAGTCCTAAACAATAGTCCTTCACTAATTCTAGTTTCACTATCTAAACAGTTGAAGAACAGGTTGGATGGCTGCTCTCCAATCACTTGATCACTGGTCCTTGAAGGGTTATGTATGCCTCTTCACCAGCTACCACGACAAACACAGTCTACCCGACTACTAATACAACAGTCCTTGGCAAATCCTTCACCGGATTGCTTCACAGTCTTAACCTTTGATTGAGAATCAAAGTTGGCGTAAGAATCAATGAATTGATTCTTGTTTGTGATTCTTCAAAGTGTCTGATTCTGAGTAAATTCAGTGTAGCTGGAACACTTGATGAAAACTAGATATAATCGATGTAGAACGCAGATAATGATGGCAATTTGAATGAACGAGACTTGAGCACGATAATGCTTGTAATCTTGTTAATTCTTGGTGTTTGATTCTTGGTGCAAAGTCCTCTATTTATAGTGTGAGAACCAACGTCTATCTTGTAACGGCTATATTTTGTGACCGTTCTGACTTGTCAGTATTTCAACCAATATAATTACTTCCTTTACAACGTTCGACTATACTTTCAGTTTGTTGGATATAAAACTGAGTATCCTGATCAATTTTATGTTGAGTTTGTCAGATGTCAGTTTCTTAGCTGACTTAGAGAATTAACTGAGATTTTACTCTTCTTAAAAATCAGTACTCTAATATTACATCTGATTATAATTAATTTAACCAGAGTACACCGTAAGAATATATCTTTTAAAATTTCATTGTCCTTATAACTCTTAGGTCTTCATACAAGATCAATAAAGATAGTTCAGGTCACCACAGACTTGCCTGAATTCTAAATTTACAATCTCGGCTTTCATAACTGAGTCTGAGCCCCCAGTTCTTCAATCTTCAATAAACGAGTCTGAGTCCCCCAGTTCTTCTATCTTCTAGATAAGCCAAATGAGTCTTTCCCTCAACGAACTTACCTTCTTCAATTCTGAAATGATGTATCTCTTTAGTTTAATGATAAGTTCCAGTTTTTTAAATGATTTCCAGTTTCCAGTTCTACGACACATCTATCTATTACAGTGATTGTCTGATGTGACCTACACTAATATCAGACTCTAGTAAAACCTATACACTCAGTTCTAGACATCTTTCAGCCTTTCATTATAACAGCTAGTTTCAGCACTTTATCACTAGGGTTAAGATAATAAATGATTAAATACGATAAATCATCATCAAAACAGAAATTTTATTTCCAACAGAGTTAAATAAAAAACCGACTCACGAGAAAAGAGAGCAGCAGAATGAAACTTGCTCCTATAAACTTCAGATAAGGAATTTGAAACGAGCAAGACAACCCCAACCGAGAGGGAACAAAAACTGAAGCTGACATCAGGAAATGATCAGTTAGCTGAGGTTTTTCTCACAAGAAATCAAGATTATCGGAGAAACATGTTTCTGCTATGGATATTGTAGAAGAGACTCAGCAATCTCAGCAACAAAAGAGTCACATGGACCCAAAAAGGATTGTCAAACACATGAGAATGAAATTAAATATTATGGAAACTCAGGAATCTTTTGAAGAAATCTTACCAACTGAAGAAAAGTGGTTTCTTTAAAATCTGGAAGTGGAAGATTAATATGCATTGTTTTCTATGGATGAATTTCTAACAAATTGATACAAATTACTTGAGGAAAAAGGTCAACAAAAGAAGAAGAAGTCAATCGAATCATCAGCACCCAAAGAAAATCCGAAGAAGGATGATGATGAAGACAAGGATGATGACTCAAAGAAACTAACAGATCAAGACTCAATTCTGCAACCTGAAAACAAAACTGAAACTCAAGGACAAAAGTTGCTCAGAAGAAGGCATTACCAGTTAAGTCATAGACAACTGACAATCAGAAGCAAGCGGAAGATGTTGGGAAAGAACTGATGCTTATTGACAATCAAACTCATACATAAATCAAAGAAGATGTAGGTCCAACTAAATTTTTGACACTTCAAGAACTCACAAAGTATTTACTGCTTGGGACAGCTTACTTACTCAAAAAGAAGATTACAACAATCTCTTGTAAAAAATCTTAGGATATCTAGACTACAGGAAAAAGACTGATGTTTCTGTGCATTCAAAGCTGGACACAATCAAGCGTACAACATCTAACTCATCACCAGAGATACTCCAGCTCAATGAACAACTAGAGATAGCAACTTTTGAAGACCGTGAAATTTGAGCTCAGTCTAAATGGAACTTTAATCAAAGGATTTATGGTCTAGAAACTCAGCTTTCAGCAATCCTCACTTGCCAAAAAGGCATTGCAGATGATCAGATTGAAACACATATGCTTATTAATCAGTTATATGATGCCAAAAAGGGGTAAGTAGAAGCAGAAAAGCTGAAACATGAAGAAGAGAAGCTGAAACTACAAGATGAACTAGCACAACTCAAGAATGACAAGGGAAAGTCAGCCTTAGTTTCAAATATCAAGGACTCAGTGGAACTTAGTGATAAAGAGCTCATTGTGAAATACAGCAAACCTGGAGACAAAAGAGCAGCTCTCACACAAGACTTATGGATATAATTTCACAAGGACTACATCAATGTGAACGCAAAATACAATTATAGAAATTTTGAAGAATCTCATGCATATTTCTTATCAGATACTTATCACTCTCAAAAAGTGATGAATCACAAGAAGATAAGAAGAATGGAAGAAAGTTTTGGAAACAAAGAGAAGAATGAACAGATGAAGATCGATATTAATGAATTTGAAGATTACTACAAGCACAATGAGGATATTCCCAAGTTATTCTTATGGAGAAAATGGAAGCAATCAAGTCAAGTCGACTATAACAGAAACTTAACCAAAGAAGACACAAATTTAGAAATTGAATATAAGCTATATGACAAAGAAAGGTTATATAAGAAAGTTACACACAAAAGCTTCATAGTTTTTATTTTAGCAGTCATTTGTGTAACTTGTTAATTCTAATGATATATCCAGTTTCATGTTTTACCTTGTTTTTATGTTTAAGCTTTTCATTTAAGGAGGGTTTTCGCATCATTGAAAAGGGGGAAATTTTTAAAAATACTATTTAAGTGTTGATGATGATTCATCTTTATTAATTTAATAGTTTATTGATGATGTGGTGAAACTAGATGTTATAGTGAAAAGCTAAAAGATGTCTAGAAATGATATGTATAAGATTTATTACAGTCTGATCTTTGTATAGGTTGAATCAGACAAACACTATAGTAGATAGAGAGTCGTAGAACTGAAAACTGGAAATCATATAAAAAACTGGAAGTGATACAAACTTGAAAATCATATAAACTAAAAAGTGTTACTCACAGCCAAAAACTGACATACTCTCATAACTGAAGAAGGTAAGTTCGATGAGGGACACAGACTCAGTTGGCTTATCTAGATGCAGAAGGCTAAGGGGACAAACTCAGTTAAGAAGGCTGAGGGACACATACTCAGTTAATAAAGACTGATGAATTGAGGGTTTAAACTAAGTTTAAGAAGACTTAAATCCGGGACAGTAAAGTTAGAATTCAGGTAAGTCTGTGATGGCTTGAACTGACTTTATGGATCTTGAATGAAGACTAAGATACATAAGGGCAATGATATCTTATATAAATTAAGAGTTATGGTATACTCTGATTAAGTCAATAAAAATCAGATGAAAAATAGAGTACTACGTTTTGAAGAAGTGTAAAAACTCTATTAATGCTCGAAATCAGTTAAAGACTAAAAACTAACCCACTCAGTTTATGAAGCTTAAAATTGACTTATCTCAGACACTAAGTTTTAAATCAAGGCATCCAAGAACTGAAAGGAAATCTGAACGTTACAAATCAAGCATTTTCATTGGATGATGGACTGACATGTCAAAATGGTCACTGACATCTGACATATAGCCATTTGATATAAAAAAGAATTCAAAAGTCAAACAAGATGAATGTTGGATTGCACACTATGAATAGTGAACTTTGCAACAAGGATCAAGCACCAAAAACAACACCAAAAATTTGGAATCATTCATTTGTGCATTCAAGTATATTGCTATCATAATCGTGCTCACCAAGAATAATCAAGAAATCTTCTAAATGTTCAAGATACAAAGAATTTATGAAGAAATTAACACTCTGAAGAACCACAAGCGAGAATCCTTTACTTGATTTTGAGCCCAAACATGATTTTAATCAAATGTTTAGACTTTGAAGCAATCCAGTCTAGGATTTGCCAATGACAGTTGTTGTTTTTGCAGTCGGGTAGACAGTAGTTGTGGTGGAGCTGGAGAATAGGCAATACTACACTCTAAGGACCAGTCCATGTAGTTGCACAGCATCAATTCTACCTGTTCTACAGATGCTTAGATAGTGAAGTTAGGGATTAGTCAAGGACTATCAGTTTAGGACTTTTCTTCGTAACCGATCTACCTAAAAGAGTTCTAGTGAAATTTTCCTCCAACATCATAGGGGAATAAAGGACTGACAGGATTACACCACCTGGAACCTCTATAATTTCTTGCCTTATTTATTTTATGAATTTACTTTCTGCTATTTAAATTTCAGTACTTGTGATTGATTTAATACAGTTTGATCAAGCTTACAGAACTTATTGATACTCACACACCACATAAACAGACATTCATCAGAATTCAGCTTAGCATAGCAAGCTTTTTCATAGATACAACAAGATCAGTTAAAAAGTTAAAACTTAATCCGCTGCCGGTTTACTCAGTTTAAGGATAAGTCATTTTGACTTATACTCAGCTCAGTTAGCTTAACTCCATACAAGTTTAAAACTAAACCTAATATGTTTTTAAGTCATGTTTTTGGTGACAAGTTTATTCACCCCCTAAACTTGTGTCAGCCTTTTCAAGGGACCAATAGATGTCTTACATCAATGTCTTCGGTTCTTGAGTGCAACACAAGATTTTCTGCTATGGCTATTGTTAGGAAAACTACGCGGGAACGCAGCGGAATTTAAAATTTATTTCCAATTAACCCAAGATCGACTTCGTTTAAGCAACAAGTATAAAGTAAGTAGACAAGAGAATACCTTGGTTGATCCAATTGGATGTTTGTCTATGGTTGTAGTTTCTGCACGAAGCCGTCCAAGTGTTCGGCCTCTACCGGTGATCCACATGAACAGCCCACCGGAATCCCATCATGGATTGCTACCAGAAAAACTTAGTTGCTAGACTGACCTTTTCTTTCTCTCAAAACTCTCTCTAAGAAGCTCTCATATTTTTCTAAAAAATTAGAACTCTTCTAATTGTGATGATCCAAAAGAGCTAGCCAATCCCTCTCTTATATAAAGTAAGTGGTGCCCCCTATGTCTCCTAATCTGATTGGGAGAAGCATCCTAGTATATTGGGGAGAAAGAAAACATTTTCCTAATAAAATATGGAATTTATCTTTGATTGATTTATCTTATTTAATTTATTATCTCATAATAAATATTTCCAAGATATTGTCAATATTTAATATTGACTATCTTTATCTTATTACCATAAATCAATTTATGCAAATCTATTAATATCAAATATTAATATATGGTAATACTATTAAATAAATTGTACAATCTAAGTGTATCTTAATGCACTAGTGTATGCGCCCCATGCAAATTCTTAATTAATATAATGATATGATTAATTAATTTGAAAAATATATGTGTATTAATATACACAAATAATTTCGATTTATACATCAACTATGTATATTTAACTAATCAACATAATTAATATCATATATTTTATTTATTCATAATAAATAAATACTACCATATTAATATACCACTATAACACATTATAGTCGAGATAAATTTCCTTTTTTTGGTTATCACTATAACCGTATTTTAATCCGGCTAGATGTTCTTATGTGTGTGACCTGATAGGCTTCCGAATATGTTGGCCGTAGGCACAAAGTGCATTACTAAAATTCCCTTTATACCTAACTATCCCGGAATAACGTCTAGCAACACAACGTGACCCCCAATCATCGGAAGAGTCAAATGCAAGGACTACTATCTTTCATGTGAAACAGGTTATCGTGTAAATATAATCCTATCGCTGTTACAATAACCATACGGTCGTACGGCGAGTGTCAAACATCAACGAGCATATCTCATAATCTGGATAATCCTACTCTCTTGAAGTAACATATTACTTCTGCTTTTCCAAGACTTTCGAGAATAAGACATTCCTTATAAGAAGGCCCATTCGGATATTTACTCCTAATCACAGGATACGCGATTTCCGGACGAGCAACATGAATCCTACGCATGCTTCAGTGTCACACCCAATCACTCCCGAATGATCATCCCGTGGGTAGGGGAAACCTTAATAGTGTCAAAGTATAACAATCCACACCGTGATGTCATGAAGACTCCGGTCTTAGGATAATTACACAACCACCATATAGTGCGACACGTAATAATGTAAGTGGTTCAGTCTAACGTACGCATTCTCTAATACACGTCCACATACAGTCCAAGTGTCTCAACACTTTGAAAGACGTGATCTATCCTTATCTTCAATAAGATAGAAAACATCTAATACATGCTAGTCTAATCGTACTATTATTGTCCAATTTAATAGCACATACGACTAGAGACATTTAAGTATCAAACCTTTCAACGTAAGTCGAGATCTCATAAACCATAATCACTATCATGGTTTCTCTCTCACAGTTTGACACCAGGGATGTTATTATATATACAATCACAAATTGGTTCATATAGATAAACGCAATGTATATTAACAGATGAGCCATTTATCATATGTATAAATTAACAGATGACCTGCTTCACATATTTGCACAAAAGTAGACAAGAAGTCATGCGGGTCTTCTGGAGCAGTACCATGGAATGAACGATTTTGGACCATCCCCACAACTCCATTCTTTAGATCAAAATGCATTCCTCCCATCTCCGGAGGCCGAATTGGTCTATGCCCTTCCAAGAAGTCTTGATCAAGATATGGCGCATAAGGGTCTTGCTGTACAGCAGCTACAGCCGCCTGGGGCTGTTGCTGTTGAACATTCTGATTTACCGGTGGATGTGCAACTGGTGCATGGGGCTGTTGTTGTTGCATCTGCTGGTTTATCCAGGCTTGCTGCAGTTGCTGGTTCTGCAACATTTGCATCAGAATTGTGTTTAATTGAGCGGGATCCATGCCAGGAGGATTTTGGTTGTTATTCCCTTGGTTCTCCGGTTCGTCATCGCTAGAACCGTGTTCGCTCTTGTTGTCAGGATTTGGGAAAAGTCTTCTCTTGACAATGTCCCGTTCAGGTTCAGGACAGTATAATAACGGTCCCTTTTTGCTCCTGGTTTGCATAAACCAGGGGAGCAAAACAGAAAAGTCAACACTGACAATAGGTCAGGTTGACGAAAGAGTTTTAACCTTGTAAGCAAAGGTTAAGAGAAGGAAAGAAACCTACCTACGAAAAACATAAAACAGGAAAAACACTAAGACAGTGAAAAAAAACGTGTTGAAATCTTCTAGGGCTAAAATGGAAGGGAAAACAACGATTTTGACCTCGAAAATGGGGTCCTGCGCGCCAAACGGACACTCGAGCCGAAAGTTATGGCCAAAATACTGCCGACTCAGAAAAACTACACTACGAAGAATCCGGTCCTGCCCGATTGGGTTTAGGACCCTATTTCAACAATCTCCCACTTGGCCTAAAGCCAATCACTCGTACACACAAGACCAAGTTGAAACACGAGAATATCATGCAATACTCGTAACCAACCCTAAGCATACACTGATCACTATCCGTGGGGACTCAGACTATCTTCATATCATGCTCCAAATGATTAAGCCAAAAGGACCCGCCTCAACATACACATGAATATCTTACGAGACCATGGTCCTTGCTTCAAGCAATGAATCCACCGCTCTATCAGCTATATAGTAAAGGTGGAAGAACCGCACTAGGTTTAGGAATGAACCTCTTAGATCCATTACTGCTCCGCTGTGCCTCTAAGGCACTATTGTGTTTTGGCCCAGTTGTAGAATCCACAGTGATTTCTAGCTAAAAACATTTCTAGATCTCTGTATCACATAATCAAAGTGCTGGCCACTACTTTCATAAGACTCAGGGTATACATCTGTATATCTGCGTTTATTCGATTCCAAGTTTCAAAAAACTAGGAACTCATCCTTAACACTTTAAGGATATTCTCGACATATACCTGAATCAATTTCATACTTGCTCATGACTCTTCATGTTGTATGAACATCTGGTTTAACTCACAACACTTAAGATGGACCCTATTGCAGAAGCAAATGGGACATTCCGTAAGTATCATCTCTCACCTTATCTTTTAGGACTGATGTCCTATCATAGATATATCCCGAGAATACTGGCCAGCAGTATCTCTTGCTATGATCTATGCTAAACTCTTTTAGCATCCCACCTATCAGGGTGAACTGTGATGATTAGGCAGTATGTATGACTGTGACATGGGATAACAACTCTCGAGAAGGATGTGTGTTCGATAAAACTAGTTTTAAATTTATTTTATCGGAACACCCCAAGTATAAGGTTCATAGTATAAGGTGTTACCGAGTCATCCTAAGGGAATCATATAATTATCGGATTACAGTATAGTTATTAAATCGATAATGTCACTAATTATTACCTAAAACTAAGGCTGACGTTAATTATAAAACAGAAACGAAGAACAATAACTAGAACAGCAGAAAACAGAGAAACTTAGAACTGGACGGGCGTCCATTTAGGGTGGACGGGCGTCTGATATCGTGCTGGAAACGGAAATATACATAAAACAGTAGATAAAAACTAAGACTTTTAAAATAACTAAACGTAGCAATAAAATTTGATAACGAACGAATTGATTTATCAAACAGTTAAAAGAACAGTAGAACAGCTAGAATCAACCACACAACAATCATACAACCATCTTTATGATCAGAATACGATTTTATTGGTTTGATCAATCTCAAAATCGATTAAATTACTTTAACTCAATTTCTAGGGTTTTGTTTTCTTTTCCAAGCAAAACAATTAAACATACAGCACAAGATCACTAATTTGTTCCCAAATCATATAACTCAATTAACAATAAATGATTCCTCAAATTATTATTAATTGTATCGATTGAAGAGGTTCTATTGTTGAATTATACTTCCATACAAATTCAAATTAACATAAGGTTTTATTGATATTCCTATCTAACAAAACACTTAACAATCAATCCAAATACCAATCGATAAATAAAATAAAATATTCGAATCATAAATAAGAATAACCTAACAATCCATGGTTGTGGTGATGTTGATGTGATATCCTCCCGTTGTTCTATTGCGAATTGCTTAGCCTTGCATCTTTGTGATGATCCAAGACATGGTTGAAAGGAAAAAACTCATAATCTCCTAGGGTTTGGTGCGGCTGCTCTCCTGTGTGAAATATGCGGCTGATCCTTCCCCTCTTAGGGTTTAGTCAACACGCCTATTTATAGAATTCTAAGTCGGCTAGGTCAAAAATGGCACTGGACACCCGTCTAGATATGGTGAACGCCCGTCCAGAGTGGAAAGCATATTCGAGTCGGGCCGAGCTGGGATTGGACACACGTCCTATACAAAATTGGACGCCAGTTCGCTAAAAATCATCAGACTCTGAATCACAATTTCTTCTCCCGGACGCCCGTCTAGGATGAACGCTAGTTCAGCAAAATCCTCAACATCCTTGAATCGAGATCTTCTCTTGATGGACGCTCGTTCATCTTCTTAGACGCCCGTCTGGTTGACGGGACAAGCAAACGCTCGTTCAGATGCTGGAACTTCCACCTTCTGAGCACGATTAAACACCTCAGATCAACTTTTTTCAGCCGTATTTAACACCTGCACGTCATTGAAAGCATACCAAAGTGTAACACAACTCAAATCAACATAAAACCATCATTTTAAGCACGTAATTGGCATGTTTTACACTTTTTATAACTTTAAGACCATTTCTTCCATTTGTTCATTTAATATGTAATTTTCTATAAAAATTACTAAAACACGGGGATTATTGTTATGAAATATTGCAATATAAATCATAAAATTCACCGAGAACAACTCCCCCACACTTAGCTTTTTGTTCGTCCCGAACAAAACAATCAAAACCGGCTCACTGTACATGTAATCCACATAGGCTCTCGACTCACGTAACAACAGATACGACAAATATAGCAAGTACTACCAACATATAGATAGATTCAGTGTGTGTGAAAAGCCCTTTTCAATCTCCACTATTCTTTCGCACAGAATCCGTTCAAATAATCCTAATGACTTTCCTAGGTATAGGCAGTAACCATTCCACAAAAAGTCTTCCCGTGTACTTATTAGGATAATCCCTACAACATATCATTCAGTTTATACTGGGGATAAGATAGACGATAACTTAGTCTTATATCAATTCATACCACTTCTTAGTGCAAGTTGATTACTAACCTTTCACATTTAAACGCACATCAAAATGAGCTATTGCCCTGTCATAGTTGAATAGGATATTTGAGATATACCCTACCTTACTTCAATCATAAGGCAGCTTCTTCTGACTGTCGTGAGCTTCTAGTCATCATAGTGGTATAGGACATTCGAGATATGCCCTACCGCACTCAAATCATCGACTAGCTTTCGACACACCCAATAATTCATATTTTTCAACTTTTCCATTTGACAATAAGTTACGTGTTACTTATCACATTCAAACCTCAGATATTCACAGTACACGGTTAGAAATTAGGTGTAATGTTCACTGTTACTATTAAGCACAAGCCTCTCTAGGATAAATCACTAGGATAGTGAATGGATAAAGTTCAAAATTTTTGCTTCAATATCAAAGGCTTACGTGAATATGAAATGAATACTATCTCAAACCAGTAAAAACATGCTATAATTATCTCTCAAAGTCACATAAAATCATTGTCAGGAACCTACAACTAGCAAGCCATTTGTTTCAATTACATGCTCAAGATTTACAATTATCCAAGTTTACTTTGAGAAATTTTAAAATTGTCGAGAAAATCACATTTACTCATTGTCAGAAATATAGCATGATAACATACCCAATTTAAACACCCCCCCACACTTAAATCACATGATGTCCTCAGAATGTGCAAATAAAAGAAAAGAATACTTAGCTGTTTTTAAAGTGGTTGTCGGGCTGTAGGTTGACAGTGGTCAGGCCGTAACATGAATGAACCGCTGCAGCTCGTAACACGAACAACACTAAAAGTGATAAATGGCAAAAACCGCTCAATAGTATCTGCAACACTCAACATAGCATATAATCTCGGGGTACAAGGGGTAAATGAGTAAACATGAATGCACACAGAGATGGGCAATAAAGCATTCACAAATAGGACAACCAACACACCAATCACCACGGTTTTATTCCTAATGCCCTAAAACTTAACTAAAAAGTAACTTAAAAGACTAGGTTGCCTCCTAGGAGCGCTTCTTTTATGTCATTAGCTTGACAGAGTCAGCAAAGTCAACCCGGATCGGGCCACTTCGGTTTGAGCAGGGCCACCTCTCCATCGGAATCAGAATGAAGGACAAGGGTGTGGCCGCAGCAACAACAAGTCAAGTGCGCGACTGAGTCCTGGAACTTAGCCATCCAGACAGCACTGACTTTCTTCTTCGTGTGGTTGCTTAATTGTGGCACTAGCTTACTGATAGGTGTAGGCGGCGTGGTAGAAGCATCTTTAGGGTTAAGGGCAATACTGTCATCATCCGAAGTAAAGAAGTCGGATGGGATCTCATCACAAATCAGCACATCAGTCATGTCAACCAACTTTTGAAAGTACAGGACGTCAGGTGCTTCATAAGGCTGTCCGAAATACATTTTCAATCTATGACCGTTCACTTTAAAAGGTTGACCGTTGTACCCTTTCAAGGAAATTGCTCCACCCGGATGAACTTCGACAATTTCAAAGGGTCCGGACCATCTGGACTTAAGCTTGCCAGCAAACAGATGTAATCTGGTGTTGTAAAGCAAAGCCATCTCTCCTACCTTGAAATCTCTATCTTTTATCTTTGCATCGTGGAGCGCCTTCGTTCTCTCCTTGCTCAGCTTGGCGTTCTCGTAGGCCCTGAGTCTGAATTCATTGAGCTCATGTAGTTGCAGCAATCTTTTCTCCCCACAGAGTTGGCTATCGAAGTTTAAGAATTTAATAGCCCAGTAGGCTTTGTGCTCCAGCTCGACTGGTAGATGGCATGGCTTGCCATAAACCATTTGGAAGGGTGACGTACCCATAGGGGTCTTGAACGCAGTGCAATAAGCCCAAAGTGTGTCGTCCAACTTCAGACTTCAGTTGGATCTATTTGAATTTACCGTTTTCTCCAAAATCCGCTTTAGACTTCTGTTGCTCACCTCGACTTGGCCACTGGTCTGGGGGTGGTATGGTGTACCAATTTTATGCTTGACACCATATCTTTCATGAATTTTATCCAGTGGTGCATTACAGAAATGCAAACCTTCATCACTGATAAGGGCTCTAGGATAGCCAAATCTAGTAAAGATATTCTTTTGCAAGAATTTCTTTACAACTTTGTGATCATTGGTTTGGGTGGCTATGGCCTCTACCCACTTGGAAACATAGTCCACACAGACCAGAATATATTTGTTAGAGCATGATGATGGGAACGGTCCCATAAAATCAATGCCCCAGACATCAAAAACTTCACATTCCAAGATAGGCCTCAAAGGCATCTCCATCCTATTACTGAGTCTCCCTACTCTTTTGCATCTATCATAGCCTTTGCAAAAGGCTTCAGCATCTTTAAACAAAGTAGGCCAGTAAAAACCAGCTTGAAGGATTTTAGTGACTGTCTTCGGTGCTCCGTAGTGTCCACCAGCGGGACCACTATGACATTGCTCCAAAATATCCAATTGTTCATGCTCCGGAACGCACCTTCTAAGCAACCCATCTTTACAGACTTTAAACAGATATGGATCCTCCTATACGAGATACTTTAAGTCGCTGAAAAATTTCTTCTTTTCCTGATACGTCATCTCTTCTAAATGCCTACTTGCTAAGTAGTTGACGTAATCAGCATACCACGGCCTCACAGTCTCTAGCTTCATTAATTGCTCAGTCGGAAAGTCAATGCCTATCTCCTAAGGGATTTCGTCACCCTCTTTCACTAGGCGAGATAAATGGTCAGCTACAACATTATCACTACCTTTCTTGTCCTTAATTTCAAGGTCAAATTCCTGTAGTATCAGAATCCATCTGAGTAACCATGGTTTAGCGTCTGCTTTTTCCACAAGGTAGTGCTGCGTGATCTGTCCAGACCACAACTTGAGACCCGAGAAGGTAACTTCTAAATTTATCCATTGCAAAAACGACAGCTAGGAACTCTTTCTCCGTAGTAGTGTAGTTACACTGAGCTGGGTTCAAAGTTCGGCTCGCATAGTAGACCGGCCTGAACTTTTTGTCAATCCTCTACCCTAGAACTGCGCCCACTGCGTAGTTAGAGGCATCGCACAGTAATTCAAAAGGCTTAGTCCAGTCAGGTGCGATTAAGATAGGGGCATTCATGAGCTTATCCTTTAGGCAATTAAAAGCTTTCTTACACCCATCATCAAACAAGAACTCCACTTCCTCTTTCAGCAGGTTGGATAACGGCTTCGCTATCGTCAAAAAATCTTTAATGAAACGCCGATAGAAGCCCACATGTCCCAGAAATCATTGTACCTCCTTCACTGTCTTCGTGTACGACATTCTCTCAATGGCTTCTACTTTAGCCTTATCCACCTGAATACCGTCACTGGACTCCTTGTGTCCCAAAACAATCCCTTCTTCGACTAGAAAATGGCACTTCTCCCAGTTAAGCACCAGATTTTTCTCAACACAACGTTGGAGCACCATATCTAGATTCTTTAAGATTCCATCAAAGCTGTCGCCGTAGACTGAGAAGTCATCCATGAAGACCTCCATGCACTGCTCCACAAGTCCATAAAAAATGGCTAACATGCACCGTTGAAAAGTCGCGGGTGCATTGCATAAGCCGAATGGCATTCTGCGAAAAGCAAAAGTGCCAGATGGACACGTAAACGTGGTCTTCTCCTGGTCATTAGGGTCAATGGCTATCTGGAAGTAGCCAGAATAGCCATCAAGGAAACTATAGTACTTGTGACCACTCAGTCTTTCGAGGAGCTGGTCGATGAAGGGTAAGGGGAAGTGATCTTTGGCAGTAACCTCATTAAGTCTACGATAATCTATGCAGACTCTATAGCCTGTCACGAGGCGTAAAGCTACTTCTTCTCCTTTTTCGTTTTTTCCACTGTGATTCCCCCTTCTTTGGCACAACTTGAGTGGGGCTGACCCACTCACTATCAGCTATGGCATAAATAATTCCCATGTCAAGCCATTTGATGATCTCCTTTTTGACAACCTCATGCATTTGTGGATTTAGCCTCCTTTGAGGTTGTCTGACCTTTTTCGCTCCTTCCTCCGTTCGAATCTTATGCATGCACAGGTCTGGGCTGATTCCTCTGATATCATCCACCTGCCATCCGAACGTGAGGATATGTTTCTCAAGCAATTCGATTAATTCTGCTTCTTGCTCCGGCTCGAGTTTAGACGAGATGATCAAGGGCAACTTATCACCGTCTTTAAGGAAGATGTATTTTAGGTGCTGCGGAAGTGGTTTCAACTCTAAGTCAGCAGGTGGTTGCTCGATACTAGATTTTAAAGGACCACCTTTTTCCTTGTGAGCTTGGACCGGTTGACTGAAAAACACCTCATCTTCCGGAGGTGTAACCCCAGAAAGGTATTGAATGACATCATCTAGAGGAATCTTCCTGTCAGCTTCCGTTTTTTCTTTCTTATGCTTAACCATCTTCTTAAGTTCTTCTTCTTCAAGCTCTTCTGCAAGCTACTCCCAATCATCAAACTCCCAGTTGGTAGTTTCTTTGCAGAGGTTAAAGTCTGCCTGGTTGAGCTCCTTCAAATCATTGCTGCTCATCCCTGGAATGTCCTAGATTTTTCGTTCACTCATAGGCTCAGTGTGCGCAAGTTGTTGAGTTATAACATCCAGGGCTCCTATCTCCGTGAGCTCTTCATCAGGGTCAGATTCATCTCCATAGATTGCTTCAATGAATGAAATCTCCTGGGTTGGAGTTTCCGCAGAACTTTTTCCTTGCTCAAGGGTAACGGAAGTGTCCTCTACTCTCAGAGTGATTTGGCCAGTTTGGAAGTCAATGGTGGAGGCAGAAGTGTTCAAGAAAGGCCGGCCCAGAATCAGGGGCATCTCCTTGTCAGACCGGTAATCCAGTATGACCCAGTCAGTTGGAAAAACTAAATGTTTAACATGGATAAGGACGTTGTTAACACAACCAGCTGCTAAAAGGCTAGATCGGTCTACCAACTGAAGAGAGACGGGACGCTCCTTTAGCCTTTTGTCCAACCCGAGACTCTTACAGACGTTCAATGGCATCACATTGACAGAGGCCCCTGAGTCGCATAAGACATTTTGGAACGTGTGGCCTTCAATCATGCAAGAGATTGAAGGTCGTCCGGGGTCACCTCGCTTGATTGCAACGCTCTGTGAAACCGTTGAACATTCTTCTCTTAGCACCTCTTCTGCCATTCCCTTTAGCTTCTTCTTACTTCCACAGGCATCCTTAAGATACATAAAGCATTTAGGCATCTCAATTAATACCTCAACAAGTGGCATAGTCACCATAGTATCTCTAAGCATCTTTCTCACTCCGTCATACTGTTTGTCAGAGTTCAAGATATTCTCTCTTTTCTTTGCTGGATAAGGAAGGGTTTTCGAATGATTGATTATAGTTTGACTTTTAATGGCTTCGTCCTCCTTATCCTTCCATCTGACAAACTTCTCGGTTTTCTTTTTAGTCAGGGGTTCAGCTACCTGACTTATCTTCTCAGCATCCTCATCTCTATCCCCTGAAGAATCATCATCATTCAGCTCTTCCTCACTGTTGCTTTCTTTGGCATTTGTCTCCTGCTTACTCCCTCCTGAACTCATGGCGTCAGGAGGGGCTACTCATTTCCTGATAACTTTTCGGGTCCAGCTTTCTTACCGCTTCTGAGGGCGACTGCATTCAGCTCCTCCTATTGTCGATAATCCCATTGCGGTGTGATGGCATTACAAGCACTAACATCTGCCTTAGGTTTTTTATCTGTATAACTAGGCAGTTTTCCTTGAGGTCTGCTCGCTTGTTGATCAGCCATCTGACCAATCTGTCTCTCCATCATTTTTTGACCGGTGGCTAGTGTTTTCACCATGTCTACTAGATCATCAAATTTCTTCTGAGAGACATAGGTGGGCTGTTGATTTTTTGTTAGAGGCCAGTTACCTTGGGGTCTTTGGTTATTGGATGCACCAGGTGGTGTATAATAACTATTTCGCGGGTTTCCCGAATAGTTACGGTTTTGAGTGTAGCTTGATTGACCAGAATTTTGATTGAAGCTTCTGAAAGGTTGATTCTGGTTCTCCATAGCATGCACTTCCTCATTCTTCATATTCCCGGCCTGCATGCCCGAGTAATTCACCTCTGCTGGCCCCTCTTGCTGCTTCATTTGTAGGTTGGCTAGTTGCTTGTTCATTATTTCCATTTGAGCCACTAGCATTTTTGTCTCTGAGTTACTTACAGCAGTTTCCTTTTTGCTTTCACTAACATGGGTCTTCTTTTGAGTAGCCCACATGTTATTCTTAGCTATTGTTTCTGCTACCCTGTACGCAGCATCATCTCCTCCTCCTAAAAACGATCCATGAGCTGTGGAATCTAGGTAATCTCTATTGGGTTGAGTAACACCCTAATAGAATAATTCTAGAAGTTCATATCGATTGTATCCATGGTTAGGGCATTTCCTCATTAACAAATTCAACCTCTCCCAGGCTTTTCCCACACTCTCTCCTTCTAATTGCTCGAAAGTAGCTATATCTCGTTTACGGTCCATTATCGTTCCAGGTGAAACGAATTTCAGAGCAAAGGCTCTTTTAACATCAGCCCAGTTAAAAAGAGAGTGATGGGGTAAGGATTTAAACCATCGATTTGCTTCACCCTTCAAAGAAAACGGGAAAAGTTTCAATTTAACAACTTCGGAAGGAACGCCAGGGTAGTGACCCGCTTCACATATTTGCACAAAAGTAGACAAGAAGTCATGCGGGTCTTCTGGAGCAGTACCATGGAATGAACTATTTTGGACCATCCCCACAACTCCATTCTTTAGATCAAAATGCATTCCTCCCATCTCCAGAGGCCGAATTGGTCTATGCCCTTCCAAGAAGTCTTGATCAAGATATGGTGCATAAGGGTCTTGCTGTACAGCAGCTACAGCCGCCTGGGCTGTTGCTGTTGAACATTCTGATTTACTGGTGGATGTGCAACTGGTGCATGGGGCTGTTGTTGTTGCATCTGCTGGTTTATCCAGGCTTGCTGTTGTTGCTGGTTCTGAAACATTTGCATCAGAATTGTGTTTAATTGAGCGGGATCCATGCCAGGAGGATTTTGGTTGTTATTCCCTTGGTTGTCCGGTTCGTCATCGCTAGAACCGTGTTCGCTCATGTTGTCAGGATTTGGGAAAAGTCTTCTCTTGACAATGTCCCATTCAGGTTCAGGACAGTATAATAACGGTCCCTTTTTGCTCCTGGTTTGCATAAACCAGGGGAGCAAAACAGAAAAGTCAACACTGAAAATAGGTCAGGTTGACGAAAGAGTTTTAACCTTGTAAGCAAAGGTTAAGAGAAGGAAAGAAACCTACCTACGAAAAACTTAAAACAGGAAAAACACTAAGACGGTGAAAAAAAACGTGTTGAAATCTTCTAGGGCGAAAATGGAAGGGAAAACAACAGATTTTGACCTCGAAAACGGGGTCCTGCGCGCCAAACGGACACTCAAGCCGAAAGTTATGGCCAAAATACTGCCGACTCAGAAAAACTACACTACGAAGAATCCGGTCCTGCCCGATTGGGTTTAGGACCCTATTTCAACTATCTCCCACTTGGCCTAAAGCCAATCACTCGTACACACAAGACCAGGTTGAAACATGAGAATATCATGCAATACTCATAACCAACCCTAAGCATAGACTGATCACTATCCGTGGGGACTCAGACTATCTTCATATCATGCTCCAAATGATTAAGCCAAAAGGACCCGCCTCAACATACACATGAATCTCTTACGAGACCCTGGTCCTTGCTTCAAGCAATGAATCCACCGCTCTATCAGCTATATAGTAAAGGTGGAAGAACCGCACTAGGTTTAGGAATGAACCTCTTAGATCCATATACTGCTCCGCTGTGCCTCTAAGGCACTATTGTGTTTTGGCCAGGTGTAGAATCCACAGTGATTTCTAGCTAAAAACATTTCTTGCTCTCTGTATCACTTAATCAAAGTGCTGGCCACTATTTTGATAAGACTCAGGGTATACATCTGTATATCTGCGTTTATTCGATTCCAAGTTTCAAAAAACTAGGAACTCATCCTTAACACTTTAAGGATATTCTCGACATATACCTGAATCAATTTCATACATGCTCATGACTCTTCATGTAGTATGAACATCTGGTTTAACTCACAACACTTATGATGGACCCTATTGCAGAAGCAAATGGGACCTTCCGTAAGTATCATCTCTCACCTTATCTTTTAGGACTGATGTCCTATCATAGATATATCCCGAGAATACTGGCCAGCAGTATCTCTTGCTATGATCTATGCTAAACTCTTTTAGCATCCCACCTATCAGGGTAAACTGTGATGATTAAGCAGTATGTATGACTGCGACATGGGATAACAACTCTCGAGAAGGATGTGTGTTCGATAAAACTAGTTTTAAATTTATTTTATCGGAACACCCCAAGTATAAGGTTCGTAGTATAAGGTGTTACCGAGTCGTCCTAAGGGAATCGTATAATTATCGGATTACAGTATAGTTATTAAATAGATTATGTCACTAATTATTACCTAAAACTAAGGCTGACGTTAATTATAAAACAGAAACGAAGAACAATAACTAAAACAGCAGAAAACAGAGAAACTTAGAACTGGACGGGCGTCCACTTAGGGTGGACAGGCGTCTGATATCGTGCTGGAAACGGAAATATGCAGAAAACAGTAGATAAAAACTAAGACTTTTAAAATTACTAAACGTAGCAATAAAAGTTGATAACGAACAAATTGATTTATCAAATAGTTAAAAGAACAGTAGAACAGCTAGAATCAACCACACAACAATCACACAACCATCTTTATGATTAGAATACGATTTTATTGGTTTGATCAATCTCGAAATCGATTAAATTCCTTTAACTCAATTTCTAGGGTTTTGTTTTCTTTTCCAAGCAAAACAATTAAGCATACAGCACAAGATCACTAATTTGTTACCAAATCATATAACTCAATTAACAATAAATGATTCCTCAAATTATTATTAATTGTATCGATTGAAGAGGTTCTATTGTTGAATTATACATCCATACAAATTCAAATTAACATATGGTTTTATTGATATTCCTATCTAACAAAACACTTAACAATCAATCCAAATACCAATCGATAAATAAAGTACAATATTCGAATCATAAATAAGAATAACCTAACAATCCATGGTTGTGGTGATGTTGATGTGAAATCCTCCCGTTGTTCTACTGCGAATTGCTTAGCCTTGCATCTTTGTGATGATCCCAGACATGGTTGAAAGGAAAAAACTCATAATCTCCTAGGGTTTGGTGCGGCTGCTCTCCTGTGTGAAATATGCGGCTGATCCTTCCCCTCTTAGGGTTTAGTCAACACGCCTATTTATAGAATTCTAAGTCGGCTAGGTCAAAAACGGCACTGGATGCCCATCTAGATATGGTGAACGCCCGTCCAGAGTGCAAAGCATATTCAAGTCGGGCCGAGCTGGGATTGGACGCACGTCCTATACAAAATTGGACGCCAGTTCGCTAAAAATCATCAGACTCTGAATCACAATTTCTTCTCCCGGACGCCCGTCTGGAATAGTGGACGCCCGTCTAGTATGGACGCTAGTTCAGCAAAATCCTCAACATCCTTGAATCAAGATCTTCTCTTGATGGACGCTCGTTCATCTTCTTAGACGCCCGTCTGGTTGACGGGACAAGCAAACGCTCGTTCAGATGCTGGAACTTCCACCTTCTGAGCACGATTAAACACCTCAGATCAACTTTTTTCAGCCGTATTTAACACCTTCACGTCATTGAAAGCATACCAAAGTGTAACACAACTCAAATCAACATAAAACCATCATTTTAAGAACGTAATTGGCATGTTTTACACTTTTTATAACTTTAAGACCATTTCTTCCATTTGTTCATTTAATACGTAATTTTCTATAAAAATTACTAATACACGGGGATTATTGTTATGAAATATTGCAATATAAATCATAAAATTCACCGAGAACAATGTGCAGCACCTTACTCAAAAATTGTAACACTCCCACTAACCCTTCTACACACTAGGCATATGTTTACCTCTTGATCAAATCGAACTCCTTTGATTTTTAAAGCAAAGAACTTATACAAAGGAACTTGTTTGAGTCCATAAATGGATCTTATAAGCTCACTCATTACGTTATCGTCCATGAACATCAAGCCATTGGTCCAACATTTTTCAAAGGTTTACACCCTGTAGCCTACATCTTATCAACTTAGCCTTATGGTAACCGTATTACCATCCATGTAAGTCTTTCATAAAGACATGCTTCACCTTTTAGGGACATTCCCTTCTTGTAAGACAGACTAGGTTCATAACCCGTTCGTCGCTCATGGAATCTAATTCAGACACTACGGCTTCAAGCCATGTCTCTTAATCTAATCTTTCAAGCATTCATGCATAAGGAATGAGATCTTCCTTCTTCCAGATGAACATACCAGTAGCTCTTTCAGGAGTGTGGTCATCTGTACACTCATAGAATACTTGTGTGTACTGAGCAGTTTCCTGCACCTCATCACTACGTGGCGCCTGGTTATTGTCCAATGGTTGAATATCTCTTTGAGGTTCTCAAACACTTTTGAGATCTCAATTTACTCCCAATGTTTCTTTTGGAAGAAACACCTCCTCTAGAAGACGGCTTGTTTGGAGACAAACACCTTTTTCTCCACGAGCAAATATATAATATCTAGCGTGCTTACTAAGATATACCCCAAAGTTAAGAATGTCATACTAAGCTCCAAGCCTTTCAGACATCGCCTGCTTGCTAGAAGCATGATAACCCTAAATCACCAGTTAAGATGGATTTGATGTCATTGTCTTCCATATCTGATATGGAATTTATTCAACCTTTATTCTTTGGAACTCGGTTAAGTATGTGTATTATATAAGGGCACTATCCCGAAGCAGGTAAGGGATACTTCATATGTCTTACATCACACCTTTATCATATAAAGTGTTGTTTCCATTTTAGGAACACAATCTAACTGCGTATCCCAAAGATGGCATCCTTAAGGGGAGAATCTGATTCTATTTCCGACAACTTTTGAAAACACCGTTTAGGTATTAATTGCTTCAATCCAATTGAAGATTCTCTTAAGTATCTCATCAATCTCATATTCGTACTAGCTCAAACTTTTCGGGATCTCTGAACTTTGCACTTCACTGAGTACACATGGCAATTTCTAAAATAGTCAAAGAGAGTAATAAACAATAATATCATTCATGCAATTAATTTTCATAAGCCAACAAACATCAGTATGTATAGGCTTTAGCCAATTTTCTAGAATTTACAACCCTATTCATAAAAGGGTATTTCAGTCATCTTTTGATGAGACACGTATTAACCACATGATTCATAATCACATGGTTCATACTTCATCAGAATGACATTTGATCACACATTTCTGTTCCAGAGAATCTGCATCTAGAACAACCACAAATATCAAGGATAACAACCATTCAAACATTTGGTTGAGATTTATCACCTGTATCAACTGTATAATGACATCAATCAAGTATGTTGGATTCAATGACCGTTCAAATTTATCGGAATAATATTTATTCCTTACAATTGAATATGTCTAATAAATCCAAACAACTGAAATTGTGTTCTTCAAAAGAACCGGAACACAATAACATTTATTTAGTTCCTTTATAAATTGTGTTCTTCATAAGAACCGGTACCTGATTCAGAATACCATAAAGAAAATGTTGCAATGTTTGCTTCAACTTCCATGTCTTAGTGTATTCCGTATTTAATCTTTCTAATTCAATCATACTCGTAAGATATCATATATCTAAGAGTTGACTTGAACTTAAATGGATTTATCTCAACAGACTTGCCTAGAATAGAGACTTCGATATGATCTCTTATTTTAAGCACATGCCCTAACATTCCTTTTTAATCCCTTAAACACTTGTAAATATTTCTTAGTTTAGTCTTCATAAGACTTAAGAAGAAGCACAAGAGCTATGTCTTCAATTTCCTTTCATAAAGAAAATCCAATGTTTATTAGATACTTTATTTAGCCTTTTGAATCATATTCAAAACTTGATCTATTTAATTAACCTTCCAGCAATGATTAAGAAATAAGTCGATACTTAAATCTTAAAATTTTGAAAAAAACCTTTCCGAAATTCGATGTGGTCATTCTTATTGAACTTTTGAATTAATTGTCATCGTATGACAGAATGATCAAATGGGATCGTATCCTATATATGATTAATTCATTGAAGCTTATTTAAAATGATTTAATCATATCATGAGCTTCAATTTTTTTCATTAATAATTAAAGTCTTAGAGCACTCCATCAATTATGTAGTCTCCTTGTCTCTAACTACTATAACGGAGTTGCTCGTGGCATTGCTTATTTTAAAAGGAATAAAATTACTTAACCAAACTTGAGAACGTTTCTCAAAAGGTAACAATCATAATTTGGTTTTACTAATTGAGAAATAAAAATAAATAAAAGTTTGCTAAAAACTACAACATAAAAATAAAGATAAAAGAGTGTTGTTGTTTGTATATGCAAAATAAAATAATGGTCTTTTGATTTATGATTTTGCTCCCACTAGTCAACTATTCCCAATTTACTTTCAAGAATTTTTAAAAATTCTTTAGTTGTTGAGATCCAATCTAGATACCTCTATTCCCGACGGTGGTCGAGCATCCAGGATAAACTCGAAAGGTAGGTAACTCTTTACCAATCATATCTCTATGTAATTCTCAGTGGTTGAATAGTAAACACTTTGACAATGCACATCACTATGTGTCAGTCAACCCCTTGTCTCTAAAATTAGACGGTCCTGATGGTGGCCAATCACCGCAAAATTTTAGTTAAGTCATAACCCAGTATTCATGAGATCTCATACGATCATATCTCAATAACGACGATATACCCGAGATAGGTCAACTCCCGATGGGGGTCGATCAGTTGGATCCACACACGGGCTCTTCACCGTCGTTATAATATTGGGAGACGAAATTCCTACTTAATATTTTTTGTGGGAGTATTTTACAAATTAATTCACTTAATTAATTTACATACGGTCTAATCAAATATATCTAGCTTTATAGACATACATCCTACACATTCATCTAGATCGTGCCTAGTCATGCATCTATCGTATCGAATAAAATAAATACAAGCACAAAATAAATAAATGCATAAAGTAACCGGTATGATAATGAACTTTTCCTATATGCAGTTTTGAATACAAACTGATGAATCCACGGGTCACAATCTAAGGGTAGCTGCAAACGCCAATAGGATCTCTAATGCGTCATCTCTAATGGGATCTTTATTCATCTTACTTTGGTCTCCGTCTTTTGATACATTCTTGTTACATAAAATCTATCTAATAAAATTATACACTTGCTGCACACGGGGGGGAGGGGGGCTAATGGGAATGGGATAAATCAAGAAAGTAAACTAGGTCACGTTCTTCTCATAAGCCTAGGACAATTTTGAAAAGCCAACAGAAAATATGTCACACAACTATCCTATTGGTCGAGTCCATGATCAATCGGGGTCCATATAATCATATTTTGTCTAACATATCTAATCCATACAATAAAATCTTATGAAAAAGATAAATATTTGATATACCCGAACTGGATTGGGGTCCTATTCATCTAGATTGGGCCTATTTTCATAGCCCAATAACCGATCTTGGGCCTCCATCCCCTTAGTCCGCCATTCATAAGCCGGATCCTACCCGCCGTTCATAAGCCGGATCTTGTCCGCTATCTGTAAGCAGGATCCTGTCCGCTGGCCGTAAGCCGGACCCCTCCACTCCTGTGATCTCTACCAATACAGCTAGGCTTACTTCAAGACAATGCAAATATGAGTCCGACCTACAAACGAGTCCGCTGTCCGTCATACTTATCCGGACAGCTGGCCGGTCAACCTGTATTACTTGTATGATTAACTCTGATTATATCCTTTTAATTGTCTTGTCGGAAACAGTAAACCGACTTAGTATAACCAACTTGGTCTTAGCCTATATATATGGGATCACAATATTAAAGAAAGCATCCAAGAACTAATTTACATAGAGCTACTCTGTCAATTTGTCGACTCACTCGTGTTTTCTCTCATAAGCATACGTCCGGCAACCTTGTTCTTGATATCCGCCACCTTCTCTCGGGAGAAATCACACATATATAGCCATATATCTTCGATATAAACCTGTTACGCAAATCTGGTTTTCACAGCAATATCCATTTCCGGGAAAATCACTATCATTTATCCTTTTGAAGAGTTTGCTCCACCGTTAAGTCGGTCTCACGGTGTCGCCGATGAGGTCACACAGCCTTCTTCGATTCTCCGATCAGCCAAAGCTTTGATCTCTTACGGTAATCCAGCCCAGAAGTCATCGTTTTCATCATCTCAAGAACAAACTCAGAGTAAGGAGCACCGCCGATTTCTGTCTAAACAGCCTCAACTTGAAGAACGTCTTCATAAACTCACACACGAGTCCCTCTTAATACCCAGGTTGGTGTATGTACTATTGGTCAATTTCAGATCTTCAAGAAATACAAGAAGTGTTTGGTTGTTAAAGTAACCTGGGGAAAAAGTATCGGTTTGAGAGTTTGGAGGATATTATACCAACAAATATCAAGCAAAAATCTGTAAAATATGTTAGTCAACATGACTGGCGGGAAAAAACATGATACCTGCTACACCGACTAAGGCGGGTAACCAGGGCCCTTCACAAGGAGTGAACACGCCCCGTGGAGAAGCAAGCAGGAGAGTTCTATCTGCTGGGGCTGATGCCGGATAGGATATCACACCCGATATGTGTGCTTACATAAGGGAAAGGACTCAAGTCCGTGAGATACATGACGCGGAGATTAGAAAAAGCCGTGGGAACAATATTGCTGGGTCCTCTCATCCCAATGACGAGCGTGAAGCAGTCTCAGCAGGTGGAACACCCTTACAACAAAGCCCCTATACGATAGCTCTACAAGCACATATGGAATAAATAGAGGAAATTCGTGTGGGTAACATGCTACTCATCGCGGAGGGTCGACCTCCTCAACCTATCCGCAAGTTCATCTCCCCCATACCAGCACCGATGGAGGTACAACCCACTCTGAACCCGCAGAAAATAGTTCTCAACCAAAGGTGGGAAGGAAATCAGCTTTAGTCCGGGGGGACGGACAGAAAAAACCAGCAAGCCCGTCAGTACGATAGACAGATTCAAATGATCATGAAACTCCTCCTAGCAACAACCAAATTAAAAGCCGTAACGGCTTCATACACAAACACGTGGTGAAGCCAGCTGTCCTGCGTGGGAATGTGCTTCCTATAGCTTTCACCCAAAGTGAGCTAGTGACTTCAATGAATGTGGAGGACATATGTCTTTGTGAGTTGGTGGTAATGAATCGAGCATGTGTCCACAGGGTCATGATCGACACGGGAGCATGTAGAGACATCTTATAGTGCAATTGCTTCAAAGTTCTGGGGTTCAGCGACTCCAATTGGAGGCCGCATAATGGCACTCTTCAGTGTTTCACCAACTATAGAATACAGGTCAACGGGGCCATCGACTTAGATGTACAGATGGGAGATTATGCGCGTTTTCGGACTGAAAAGGTTACATTTCTAATGGTCGATCTCCAATCCAATTACAACATGATAATCGGAACGCCAGCATTAAAACAATTTCAAATGGTCACTTCTATCCCGAATCAACGGGCAAAGTTTTTCGTCGGGAAAAGGGTCGGAACGTCGATCAGCGAACCCACAACCGTCCTCACCTATATACATGAAATGAGGACAGGAAACAAGAAAGCCCGGATAGAACAACCTTATGTTTTGGAGAACATCAATATGATCATGGCGGTAGGAAAGCCCCTACCTATCAAAGTGGAATGTGAAACTTTGCAAGTCAGGGATGAGCATGATTTCACAGCCAAGGATGAGTTGGTAGAGGTGATTGTCAACAATGAGTATCCCAAACAAAATATCAAAATCGGACATGCAATGTTGCAAAGAAAACCTATATGCACTTTCCAGGGTGGTTACGGACATGCGAGGAGTCGAGGCCAACGTCGCCCTCCATCATGTCAATGTCGATTCTACTTTCAAACCCAAAGAGTAGTGGGCTCGACAATTCACAACGGAGAAAGAGGCCGCGGTGACGGTAGAGGTCAGAAAGATTCCTCAAGCGGGGATCATAAAGGAGCTAGCCTACCCCACTTGGCTAGCAAACATAGTTATGACAAAGAAATATAATGGCAAGTGGAGGATGTGTGCTTACTTTACGGACATCAACAAGGCTTTTCCGAAAGATCCTTATCAACTTCCTCGAATCGATCAGTTAGTTGATTGCATCTCTGGGTTTTAGGTTCTCAGTTTCCTGGACGCATATTCGGCGTATCATCAGGTGCGGATGGCTGAGTCTGATAAAGAAAAAATAGCCTTCAGAGCTACTGGGGGATTATACTATTATGAGATAATGACATTCAGGCTAAAAAATACGGGTTCAACTTATCAGCGGATGGTCAACAATGTTTTCAGTTCGCAGATTGGTAAATATATGAAGGCATATATAGATGATATGGTTGTCAAGTCTGCTGGTGACGGTCATGATGCTGACCTTCAAAAAACTTTCCGTAATGTCCACAAGCACTCAACGAAACTCAATCCGGCCAAATGTACATTTGGTGTCCATGCAGGCAAGTTTCTGGGGTTCATTGTTAGTCGTAGAGGCATCGAGCCTAACACCAAAAAAATTCAACCTCTGCTCGACATGCAGGAGCCCACAACCATGAAGGAAGTTCAGAGGCTCAATGGCAGAATCATTGCATTGGGTCGATTTATCTCAAAATCTGTGGAAAAATGTCACCTCTTCTTTAAAATACTCAAGGGTGACAAGACCTTTTCATGGAATGTGGAATGATCATAGGCTTTTCAGGCTTTGAAGGAGTATATGGGGAAGGCACCTCTTTTGGTTTGCCCTGTAGAAGCAGATGTTTTGTTTTTGTACCTGGAGGCCTCAGATCGGGCTATTGCCGCCGTTCTAGTCAAGGAGGCCGGAACCCTTCAAAATCCCATTTATTATGTAAGAAAGGATCTCAATCCGGTGGAGAGTCGATATTTTAATGTTTAAAAATTATCATACTCGCTTGTTATCACTTCCCGCAAACTCAAGGGCTACTTTACTTCACACACTATTATTGTCTTAACGGATAGTCCAATACGCCAAATACTACATAGGCCCGACCTTTCAGGTCGCTTGCTTCGATGGGCTATCGAAATTACTGAGTTCGACATTCGGTATCAACCCTGAAAAGCTATCAAAGCTCAAGCATTGCTAGATTTCATTGTTGAGACAAGTTTTAGTTTGACTCAACCAAGTCCGCCTATACCACTTGAGCTCACTGCGGATCCAAGCAAACCCGATCAGTGCTGGCAGTTATATGTTGACGGGGCATCAAGTCGAAATGGATGCGGGGCCGGGGTTATTCTAATGGAACAATGGAAAATAGAGGAAATCCAAAATTCTTTAAGGTTTGAGTTCCCGGGAATGAATAATCAAGCCAAGTATGAAGCGGTTATAGCTGGACTTAAACTGGAAAAGAATTAAGGGTGGAGAAGTTTGAAGTCTACTACGATTCTCAGCTCATCCTGAACCAAATCTCAGGGGACTATGGAACGCGTTGCGGCATCCTTGAAAAATACCTTGAGCTTGTTAAACGATTGAGATCTGACTTCCACTATTGTGAATTTATCGAAGTTCGAAGAGAAGATAATGAGTGGGCGGACTCTCTTTCAAAACTGTCTCTTGAGGAAGAAATTGCGGATCCGTCCATCATGGTGGAATATCTTGCTGTACCCACCATCAAAATAATAGAAATCATGGATATCGATGCACCAATGCTGACTCCATGATGGATTGACGAAATCCAAACTTACATAGAATAGGGCAATTTTCCCCGCTGAGACGGATAAATCTCGCACCCTCAGAAAAAGAGCAGCCATGTACGTCATTCATGATGGAACACTTTACAGGAGGTCCACCACTAAACCTTTATTAAGGTGTGTCCGAGAGGAGGAAAGGAAGAAAATACTTATGGAGCTTCACCAAAGAGTGTGTGGGGGCCATCCTGCTAGTCGCTCCTTAGACCAGAAGGTTAGCACGGCGGGGTATTATTGGCCGACAATCCTTAAGGATTCGGAGAAGCTAGTCAGAGAATGTACAGAGTGCCAGAAACATGCGGATATCCCAAGGCTACCATCGGTTGAACAGAGCATTGTGGTCGCACCATGGCCTTTCGATATGTGGGGTCTCGACCTCATTGGACCCTTCCCATCGGGAAGGGGTGGATGCAAAGTTATCATAGTGGTGTTGATTATTTCACAAAATGGATCGAGGTCTAGCCTATGGTTAATATAGGTGAAAAGGATGTGGTTTATTTTCTACACGACCAAATATGGTCTCGTTTTGGCATCCCGCGAGCAATAGTGTCAGATGACGGACTGCAGTTTAGAAAGGAATTTTCAAGTTTTTGCGTGGAATTCAAGGTCAAGCACTGGCAATCATCTGTAGCTTATCCCAGGGCAATGGCTAAGCTGAGGCCGGCAATAAATAGATAATCAAGATGCTAAAAAAGAGAGTAAGTGAGAAAGCAAAAGCAGGCGGTTGTGTGGACGAGCTGCCCACCATACTATGGGCACTCCGTCCCACAATCAAAACACCCACTGGAGAAACACCGTTTGCCCTAACCTACGGATCAGAGGCCATGACTCCTATTGAAATGGCGCTCCCAAGTATCAGGGTCACCCTACATGACTCAACAGACAATCTTCTTAACAGGCAGATCGACCAAGACCTAGCAGAGGAAAATAGCTTGGAAACGTATAATCGGATTGTAAATTACAAGCAGACCGCTATGCGGCAGCACGATAAACGAATCCGTGACCATTCCTTCAAAGTCGGCGACTTCGTTCTTCAAAACAGAAAAGCCATTGGTATGAAACCCGATAAGGGCAAGCGTTTGGTGAACTGGGAGGGCCCTTACCAGATCGCAAGACAAATCCAGAAAGGGACTTATGTCCTCAAGAACCAACAGGCTTTCCAACTCAACAGGCCATGGCATGCGGACAACCTCAAAAGGTACAATATGTATTAATCGGTTAGGGTTATGGCTATCCTCTCATTTACAACGTGAGCGTTTAGGCTTTCTAATTGTAACTTTCACTCACCTAGCGGTGTGAGGCGAACTTATTAAAGTCCGGTGTTACATTTTACTTGTAACGAACGTGTTATCATATCCATCAAGTATATCCACTCTGCATATGTGTGATTTTCGACCAAATTTTCAAAAAAGACCTCGGAGTCATCTCTGACTTTGTTCAAAATGAGGGCCATATTTGGGAAAAATTTAAACAAACACGATCGGACAAGGTTCTCTAGGAAAATTTTGGACGCTACAATCCCATAGTTATTTCTGAGAGGTCAGGTCATCTTTCAAGCATCAAATAGGCCATTTTGCTTCTGTGGGGTCCAAATCTCATCCCAAACAAGGGCGCCGTACCCCGGGGAAATTTCTAGTATGTGAGCAAGCAGTTCTTTGGTATGAGATTCAAGGGAGCAGTTCTTTGGGATGAGACTCTGGAATAATTGCATTCATCGAAGTAGTTGTTTTAGATAAGTCCTTTATGTTCGACTTCAACTCTTATCTCAACCATGAGGGGCCGGAGGATACTACTACGATCTTGGACTCGATATACGCAATAAATTCGAGACAAATACAGACACAACATTGAGCAGAAAAGAAACTTCATACATTTAGAAAGTTAAAGAAATGTAATTAAAAATAAGAGGGAAATGTGAACTGAAGAAAAACTTAAACTAAGAGTCATCTGGCCGCAAGCTTTCATCACCAACGTTTTCTGCTCGAAGAGAAGAATGCATCATACTGTCAGCATTTGCATCGGACTCCGTTTGCTCGGCCTGCTCTTGATTCTGAGTCTCTTCTTAGTTTTCTTGGGTAGCCTGAAGTAGTATCTCCTGAAGGTTTACGGCTTCAACCGGGGGCGCCTCCCAACCGTCAACATAGGTCTCCCGTTCGATCTGTGAGAAAGGGATCTATAGGTGGAAACCCCTGAAATGGTCAGCAAAGGGAGGGGTAAGGATCCAATCCGCAAAGTTTCAATGTCCGGAGTATCACCGGCGCGAGCCCATACACACCTTGCGATATGATAAAATCCTTGATCATACCCCATCAGGAAATTATCACCCAAAGCGGATTTTCTTGCAGCATCTATCCGGATTTCATCTCCGGAATCGGTATCAGCGAGTAGCTTATTCAGAGCAGCATTTGCCTGCTGCTCGGCCTCCCACCGGTCTTGGGCCTGATCAATCCGCGCTTGCAGATTCTTCATAGTTTGGGCGGCCTCTTTATCTTTGTGAGCCAGCTCACGATTAAGCTTTTCAAGACGCTCGAAGTTCGCCTGAGCTTCAAGCTACATCTTCTTTGTTTCAGCAAGCTGGTTCTTCAGATTGTCACTCTCAGCCAACTACTTATTTAGCTCGACGTTTTCAGCTTCGGCAGCACTGAGCCGTACCCACAGATCCTCCCTGACACCTCTGGTAGCATTCAAAGACATGGTAGCATCTGTGCTTGGAGCTATCGTGCTTCTATAGTCGTTTATGAATTGAATTAGACCAGTGCCAACCTGAAAAGAAAATTCTAAGCTAGCGGACTGAAAAAACAAAAAGCAAAAATAAATCAAATAGGGAATGAGTGTTTACCATGCTCACCATGGTGCCATACAAACCCCACATGTCCTCAATTTTTTGGAGAAAGGTACAACGAGGGTCAGTCTGATCCACCAGCACAATCCGGTTAGCGATACAGCGACAAATCTCCAACTGAACTTTTTTAGGGAGGCTCCACCTTAAATGTCTCAGCGGGGCCACATCAGGGATCCCTTTATAGATCGTCATCGCCCTAGTCATATCAATAGGTTGCTGGCGCATAAACTCCCTATCTTTTTAGACTGCGGGGTGGCCCTCAGGCCCAATGGGCAATTCATCAAAAGACACCATTGCAGTTGTTCCAGCCGAGGATTGCTTGTCGGCCAGAGATTTTCCTTTGTCAGAAGGTTTGGCTTTATCAGCGATGTCCTTCCCCTAAACATCTTCGATTCTAGATTTCTTGGGTGGTGGACCATCCTGCTCGCCATCCCCACCCCCAACGGGGTCAAGCTCCTCGACAATATCTATGTTCTTCTTATCGCTGACCGGCGGCATGGTCAGAAAGGTGTGCTTAAAGGTCTTGCCCGCCGTGAATTTGCCTGCCACTTGTTTCACTGGTGGCTGGGTCGACTTCCCGGCCTTAGACACAGAATCTCCTGGTGCATCTTTTCGTATAGCGACCATAAAGAGAGTAGTCTTCACTCCATTCAGCTCAATGGCTCTCTTCTCCACGCCTTCAGTCTTTCTGACGCCTAGCAAGATATGTAGTTTCAAAGCATCCATAGTACCTGCAAGATATATTGTTTGTCAGAAGAAGTCAAAGTAATAAGAGCAAAAATGGATGAGCAGTGAATCAAAGTAAAAATCATACTCAGGGTCCGGAACGAAGGGTTGCCGAAGCAGACTCTACATTGGGAAGGCATACATTTGCCGAAGTGACATTCCTCATACAAGTCGGGATCAGTAGGCAACGGGTCAACCACCACCAAGGGATCCCCGACACCTGCTCCCGAAAGTCCTGCCCTTCTAAGATAGGGTTCAACAACATCATAAAGAAGCCTCCAGTAAAAGGCCTAGGCCTGCTCTTGACATTTTTGGGTCAACCCGAGCAACTATAAACCCATCATTGGCCTCATGAGTTTTAATGGCTTTCAGATGGTCGGTCTTAAGTGTGTTCGCATGAAGCTTTGCAAACGGCCATCTTGTTCGGGACTCCACCTTCATGCATCTCTTATCCCAGTCCATCACTTTATCGGGGAGTTCGAATAATATCTGAGGTCTACCACTGCTCGACCTACTCCGGTGTTTAATCTTCCCGGCATCACCTTTTCTATTAAAGCCATAAAAATAGAGCAGCGCCACCATCGACGGTTCGTGTCCCCAAAGACAACTTATTACAATAAATGACATCACCACCCGTACTACCCCGAGGCTGAGGTCGTATGGCATTACCTTTAACACCTCCATGAACGTAATGAAGAACGGGTCAAAGGTGGCCTAAGTCCTGAAACTCGGTGGTCGTAATGCAACCACAGATAATCATCATCATCTTGACCACAAGTCCACGACACATTCAGTGCACCCATGCTGGCGAACCGGTAATCCTCCAGAATATCATAGGCGGTCAGCACCAAGGTATAAACTTTTACTGTCTCGAAACTCCTTCCAGCGAGCTATAAGATTGGTGGCGGCCTATTTTTTTCTTGGGCTCATCCGATACAACCGTTCTCTTGGATAGTCAGGTTTTCATATACGTAGAGGGCTTCGTTGACACTTTGGTCCTCTTCGTTCCCACGGCTTCCTTGAACTCAGCCTCTCGAGCAGCTGCCATCTGAAGTACAACTTTGTGACAGACATTAAGGAGTTCACTGAGTTTCCGCTAATAATCATTATCGACCTCACCCTCAGCTGCTCCCTCACCAAATATTTCGACATCCTCTTCATTCTCCTCAGCGCCTAAGTCAGATTCAACCTCGATGGCCTCCTCTCCTTCCCCTGCCATTTCTTCCTCGTCGCTCGTATCGACCTCCTCCATACTGACCTCCTCAGAGCCATAACCGGCAGCGGCCTGGGTTTCTTCATCTGATTGTGTATGCTCTGAAGACATTCTGGAAAATAAACAGGGTGAGGTGGATTTGTCTAAATTCCCCAAACATGGAAGTTGGGCCTAAGTGAGAGTTATCACACCCCGACACCTTGCCCCTCCAACTTCCTGAAACAAACAACCCAGAAAATGCCCTCAAGTAACCCAGAAAAACCCCAAGCAAAATCAATTAAGACATGGAAACAATCTGGACAGCTATCTACCAGTGGGTTTCTAGAAAAAGGGGTGCAATCATACCGAAGAATAAAGGATTGAATTTACGGTTCAATCCTCAGTAGAACCCTAAATTCTAAGTATGATTCCTACCACATTATGGTTTTCTATCCATGGAAAAGACAAAATCGATGCAAATAAGCAGTAAAAGCATACAAATTCATACCTGATTTATGAAATGGGGATGAAAGGTGGAGCTTGTAGCCTGAAATTGCTTGCTTGCCGGAACCTATTTGATCTTGCCGGAATTATGTTGCTACCTTGCCGGAAATATTTTTAGAAAGGGAAAAGTAAAAGAGTGAGGGAGGAACCCTCTATTTATAAATGAAAAATAGAGTGAGACGTCGTTTGGAATTCAAAATTCAAATGCAATTATTGTCTAGAACATTTACCGAAACCTCTCAGCCAATCAGGTTAGGCGGCAGTTCATGTCAAGCGTCACATTATTAACAACATCTGAGGCGACATTTCGTGAACTGGTACGACCCTTGCTGGCTCAACTACTCTGGCCCCAACTGGCGGCTTCAACTCTACATGGCCTTCAGCCTCAGATTCCTCTGTCGAACGGCCACCACACAACGTGGCATACGGCCATCTAAACCTATCCGTTTCATAGCACGGCATCTAAGCTCGATAAAGACCTATCGGCAACTAAGCCTGTCCGCTACAATACACACCAAACAATCGGAAATTTGCTACGTGATACTAACACAGATTCAAGCCCGATAGTCAATATCAGCATCTAAGCCTGTCCGCTACAATGCGCAGCATATGTCATTAATTTGCAATGCAAGGTCAACACTGATTTAAGACCGATAGCTATTATCGGCATCTCTATCACCAACTACAACGTCGGCAAAACTTCTGCTTTTTGGGGCCCTGTTCACAGAGTAGGGGCCATTGATATACCCGAAGTGGATTGGGGCCTTGTTCAACTAGATTGGGCCTATTTTCATAGTGCAATAACCGATCTTGGGCCTCTATCCCCTTAGTCCGCCATTTATAAGCCGGATCCTACCCGCCGTTCGTAAGCCGGATCATGTCCGCTATCTGTAAGCCGGATCCTATCTGCTGGCCGTAAGCTGGTCCCATCCACTCCGTGTGATCTCTACCCATATAGCTAGGGTTACTTCAAGACAACGCAAAAATGAGTCCGACCTACAAATGAGTCCGCTATCCGCCATACTTATCCAGACAGCAGGCCGGTCCACCTGTATTACTTGTATGATTATCTCTAATTATATCCTTTTAATTGTCTTGTCGTAAACAGTAAAGCGACTTAATCCAACCAACTTAGTCTTAGCCTATGTATGTGGGATCACAATGTAATAGAAAGCATCCATGAACTAATATACATAGAACTACTATGTCAATTTGTCGACTCACTCGTGTTTTCTCTCATAAGCATACGTCCGGCAGCCTTGTTCTTGATATCCGCCACCTTCTCACCAGAGAAATCACACATATAGAGTCATATATCCTCGATATAAACCTGTTACCGCAAATCTGGTATTCATAGCAATATTATCAATATTAAAATTAACAACTTGCGTCTTAATTAATCGATTAACATTTAATCAATTAAATAATTTTTATCCAATCAATTAACTAATTAACATTTAATTAGTTAAATGATTTTAATCGAAATAAAAATAACTATTAACTTTTTTTTTTGAGAAGTGATGCCTTTGGTTTCTAAAAGCAAAAGGCACCCACCTGGGCCCTTTCCAATATCAAAATTTTGAAACGGGCCTAAGCCTAGGCCTTTTCCAAAATCAAATATTTTAAAAAGGGCCTAGGCCTATTCCAAACAAAATTTGAAAAAGCCAGTTGCACTATAGTGCAATGTGGGATCTCAATGACCCAAACTGTTTGAATCATTCTTTAGCCAAATGACATTAACTAAACAAAAAGATGTTCTATGTACCATAAAGAATCACAAAAACACAAAACAAAAATTCGGAGTTCCACCAAAAAGAAGCACCAGCCGACGCCGACCGCCCTGAAGGGAAGCCACCGCTGCCGGCGCAATTTCTGGTGGGGTTGCTGCCCCCGATCGGCCTGCTTATTGCTAAAGTTCGAAGCTCGCTCTGATACCACTGTTAGGAAATCTACGCGGGAACGCAGCGGAATTTAAAATTTATTTCCTATTAACCCACGATCGATTTCGTTTATGCAACAAGCATAAAAGAAGTAGACAAGAGAATACCTTTGTTGATCCAATTGGATCGATTCTTTGTCTACGGTTGTAGTTTCTGCACGAAGCCGCCCATGTGTTCGGCCTCTACCGGTGATCCACACGAACAGCCTGCCGGAATCCCATCATGGATTGCTACCAGAAAAACTCGGTTGCCAGAACGACCTTTTGTCTCTCTAAAAACTCTCTCTAGGAAGCTCTCAAAATTTTCTAGTAAATTAGAACTCTTTTAATTGTGATGATCCAAAAGAGCTAGCCAATCCCTCTCTTATATAGAGTAAGTGGTGCCCCCTATGTCTTCTAATCAGATTGGGAGAAGCTCCTAATAGATTGCGGAGAACGAAAACATATTCCTAGTAAAATATGGAAAGTATCGTTGATTGATTTATCTCATTTAATTTAATATCTCACATTAAATATTTCCAAGTAATTGTCAATATCTAATATTGAGTATCTTTATCTTATTATCATAAATCAATTTATGCAAATCTATTAATAAATAATATTAATATATGGTAATACTATTAATTAAAATACACAATCCATGTGTATCTTAATGCACTAGTGTCTGCGGCCCATGTAGCCAAAAATTGGCTTCCGGAAAATTCTAAATTAAAATAATGCTATGATTAATAATTTACAAAGTATATGTGTATCAATATAAACAAATAATTTTGATTTATACATCAACTATGTATATTTAATTAATCAACATAATTAATATCATGTATTTTATTTATTCATAATAAATAAATACTACCATATTAATTTATCACTATAACACTTTATAGTCGAGATAAACTTCCCTTATTTGGTTATCACAATAACCGCATTTTTATCCGGAACGATGTTCTTATGTGTGTGACCTGGTAGGCTTCCAAATATGTTGGCCGTAGGCACTAAGTGCATTTACTAAAATACCCTTAATACCTAACGATCACGGAATAGCGTCTAGCAACACACACCGTAACGGCCGATCACTAGAAGAGTCAAATGCAATGATTACTACCTTTCGTGTGAAATAGTTACTTTGTAAATATAATCCTATCACTGTTACAATATCCATACGGTCATACGTCGAGTGTCAAACATCAACGACCGTATCTCATAATCTGGATAATCCTACTCTCTCGCAGTAACATATTACTTCCGCTTTGCAAAGACTTTCGAGAATAAGACATTCCTTATAAGATGGCCCCTTCAGATATTTACTCCTAATCACAAGATACGCGATTTCTGGACGAGCAACATGAATCCTATGCATATTTTAGTATCACACCCAATCACTACCGCATGATCGTCCCGTGGCTTGGGAAAACCTTAATAGTGTAAAAGTATGACAATCCACACCATGATGTCATGAAGACTCCGGTCTCAGGATAATTACACAACCGCCACGTAGTGCGACACTTAATAAAGTAAGTTGGTCAGTCTAACGTACGCATTCTCTAATACACGTGCATGTACAGTCCATGTGTCTCAACACTTTGATTGATGAGATCTATCCTTATCTTCAATAAGATAGAAGACATCTAATACGTGCTAGTCAAATCGTACTATTAATGTCCTATTTAATAGCACATACGACTGGAGACATTTAAGTATCAAACCTTTTAAAGTGAGTCAAGAACTCATCAACCATAATCACAATCATGGTTTCTCTCTCACAGTTTGACACTAGGGACGTTATTATATATATAATCACAAATTGGTTCATATAGATAAACACCATATATAATAACAGAAAAGCTATTTATCATATGTATAAACATGAAGAAATAGTAGAAATGATCCGACCCGGTTGGATCCGGTCTAACCCGATTGGGTTTAGGACACTATTTCAACAGTAATTGCACTTGTATTGTCAAACATTTTTTAAATTTCTTTTTCTTCCATCCTATAATCCCTTAACTGTTGGATTAGCCACAAAATTTGTGCACGAAAACTTCCAGCAGCTATGTATTTTGCCTCAGCAGTGAAAGTTGGAATGGGATTCTGCTTCTTGCTAAACAAGGAAACAAGTCTATTACCCATCAGCTGACATGTTCCCGTGGTGCTATTTCTATCTATCTTGAATCCAGGATAATCAGAATCTGAGTAGGACACAACTTTGAAGCTTCGATCTATTGAGTACCATATCCTTACTCCCAAAGTCTCTTTCAGATACTTGAGTATCTTTCTGACAGTAGCTAAGTGACTTTCTTTAGGTTTTGACTGAAATCTTGCACAAACACCAACTGGAAATGATATTTCAGGTCTGTTGGTTGTTAGATACAGCAGGCTGCCTATCAATCTTCTATATAAAGTCGGATCAACATCTTTACCTTCTTTATCTTGTACCTATTGGAGTTGTAATTTTGGTGCTATTTTTCATACCAAACTTCTTCATCAGCTCCTTGGTGTATTTGGTTTGATGAATGAAGATTCCATCTTTCATTTGCTTGACTTGTAATCCTAGAAAATAGATCATTTCACGCATCATACTCATTTGGAACTTGCTTTTCATGAGATTAGCAAACTTTTCACATGCCATCTCATTTTTAGAACAAAAAATAATGTCATCTACATATATATGCACCAGCAGGGTGTTGTTTACTTCATTAATTCTGGAAAGAGTTTTGTCTATGGTTCTTTTTGTGAATCCATTGTTCACCAAGAACTGATATAGTGTCTCATACCAAGATCTTGGTTCTTTCTTTAATCCATAAAGTGCCTTGTTGAGTCTATACACTTTATCTTCTTGATCTCTAACTTCAAATCCTGGAGGCTTCTGTACATAAACCTCATCTTCCAGAATGCCATTCAGAAATGCACTTTTGACATCCATTTGATAAACCTTGATGTTTTTGTGTGCATCATATGCCAAAAAAAGTTTGACTACTTCTATTCTTGCAACTGGGGCATATGTCTCATCAAAATGTATTCCTTTAGCTTGTGAATAGCCCTTTGAAATAAATATGACCTTAATTCTAACAATGGTACCGGATTCATCCAACTTATTTCTATAAACCCACTTAGTACCAATGATATTTGCATGATCAGAACATTCCACTAATGTCCATACTTGATTCCTTTCAAATTCATTCAGTTCTTCTTGCATGGCAATTATCCAATCATGATCATCAATTACCTCTTCAATCACTTTAGGATCCAACTCAGATAGAAAACAAGTGAACATTGCTTCTAGTTGATTTCTTGTTCTCACACCCTGCTATATGTTTCCAATTATCTGTTCAACGGGATGATCTCTTAACCAATGCAAATAAGGTTCATTATCAGACACTTGTTCTACTGGGGAATCTTCTGTAGGTTGAGTATGAGGATCAGCCGGTCTATCAGCAAGTCATGTAGTTGTATATCAGTAGGGTGATTAGTAGGGGCTGTAGTCTGTGTAATTTCACATTCCAAATTAGATACTTTGATGTCACTTAACTTCATCTAAATGTCCACGTACACAGGTTCAGTAACTTCCAGATTTACCGCAGGTTCTAGAACTTCATTGTCTTGAACCTCAGAGAAATTTGGTTCATCAAACACAACATGAATGGGTTCTTCATGTTTGAGTGTCATTCAGTTTAGCACCCTGAAAGCTTTGCTAATTGAAGAGTATCCCATAAATATGCTATCGTCAGATTTTGGTTGAACAGTCTTCAGTTGCTCCTTATGATTCAGGATATAACATTAGCTTCCAAATGAATGAAAGTACGATATATTTGGCTTTGTTACTTTCCGAACATCATAAGGTGTCTTATCAAGATTTTTGTTGATAGAAGTTCTATTTTGGGTAAAACAAAATGTATTGATAGCTTCAGCCCAATACCTTTCTTGCAGTTTTGCTTTACTGATCATTGTTCTGCCTGATTCCTTCAATGTCCTATTTCTTCTTTCAACAACCCCATTCTACTGAGGGATTCCAGTTGCTGCTAGTTGATGCAATATTCCATTTTGTCAGTAATATTCTATAATGACTTTGTTTAAGAACTCAGTACCTTGTATTGATCTGATCTTCACTACAGTAACACTTTTCTCATTTTGCAACCTCTTTAGAAGTTCAGGTAACTTTTGAAAAGTCTCACCATGCTTGTTCATGAGGATTACCCAAGTTCATAGTTATAAAACACGGTCCGGTCGTTGAACCGGAAAGGCACAGGGTCACTGGTTGAACCGTTGGGTCACCGGTTCAACCGCAAAGATTTATATAGTAGTAAATAATATATAATATCATGAGAAATATATATTTTGATAATTTATATTCAAGTAAATAAGGATATGAAACTATATATCACCTTATAAGTTACAATTTATAGACTTTAATTATAATTATTTGCACCATATCGGAGAAATTTGAGTATTTTTGCTGCTTAAAACCGGTTCGATACCCATTTCATACATTTTTTCATTAAATTTACTTGACCTACTTGTTCAACCAGTGCCCACCAGGTCATCGGTCAACGGTTGAACTACCGGGTTTGAGCGGTTCACATTCTTAAACGGGTTGATGCTTGAACCGGCCCGGTTTCTTGACCGGGTCACCGGGTGGGTCAAACGATTGAACCGCCGGGCCGGGCCGGGTTTGATAACTATGCCCAAGTGTATCTTGAATAACCATCCACAAATACCAAAGTATACTTCTTTCCACTTATACTTATTGTTGTAACAGGTCCAAAAATATCCATGTGCATCGGTTCCAAAACTCTGTTAGTAGACTGCTTAGTCTTAGACTTCAAACATGCCTTTATCTGTTTCCCTTGTTGACAAGCATCACAAATGCGATCCTTCTAGAATGTGATTTCAGGTAACCCAATTACAGACTTTTTTTTGACTAACAAGTTGATATCATCAAAATTCAAATGATTGAGTTTCTTGTGCCATAGCAAATTCAGTTCAGACTATGTCGTACAATGAGACAGGTTTCTGGAACAACAGTTGTTCAGACTACAATGTACATATTTTGTTGTCTTCTTCCAGCTAGAACCACTTGATGGGCATTTCACTTAGGACAATGCAACGATCTTTGTCAAAGGTGACTCTGTAACCCATATCACAAAACTCACTTGTACTCAGTAGGTTGTAGTCTAGTCCTTCAACATATGCAACATTCTTGATTGTAAGACTATTTTTCACCAATGTGCTAGATCCTCTAGTATATCCAGGTGTGTCCTTATTCCTAATGTTGAATTTTGGTCCATCCTTGGCAATATAATCCACCAAACAATGCTTGCTTCTTGTCATATGTCCAGAACATCCACTGTCAAAGTACCAGACACCGTACAAAGCAAATTTAATGTGTTTTAGGTACCCAACCTGTTTCGGTCCACGGTGGTCAGTATTAAGTATTGTTAGGTGTGATGCCCGAAAGACAATTTTGTAATTGTTTTATTTAATAAATGAAATGATATTATTATTCATATTTATTATTCTCATATTCACCGATGTGACAATAGTATTAACACTACAGAAAACCCTAAAGTATATAGTTTATGTAATCACTTAACTTAGTGTATGGGATATACACGGGAGGATTGAGTTAGTGAAGATGTACTTAAAATACAATTAGCCCGTAGTGAAGTTAATCGAGAGTATCGGGTATCTCCTTTAAGGTGCTATTAATGCACCCAAAACAAAATAGGTGTGATTGTCTTATCCGGACTTTCGGTTAAGAGAACCTAGTGGGGCATTTATATATAATAGATAACCGATTTGATTAGAGTTCACGATATAATTCCGTAATCGAGAAGTCTTATCGAATCAATCGATTATCATATTTATGGATATATCTTAATCCTGAGGTGATCACAGTTAACTGCTTGAATCAGTATGAGGTTTGACTTGACGGTTAAGGATTACACTGAGTCTGTGATCTGAATTACCCCATCTTGGCATTGTACTGGATTGAGTGAGTAGTCTGTGTTATCACAGATACGGAATCCATTCCTTCCATTTATGGAAGTAGATAGACAGTTCCCTTATTTGTTGATCCTAGAAACTGATCGATCATACGAGTTCAAATTACACTGATTAGCTACCAGTGAGTTGTATGAATTAATTGATCACTAGGGGGTTAATGGTAAATAAGGATAAGAGGTTCTAAAAAGGGTTAACGGTAACTTCCTGATTTAGAATGAACAGTCTATGGAAAATTAATCCATATGTAATGATTATATCAATGGACGCTTATTATCATTCTCGTGAGGAGATAAATATAATCTTATAATCAGAGAAGTGTAGTCACGGGATTATGGTGGCATATTCCTGTGATTGATTTATCGAATATAATTATTCTGTTCGTAAGATAATTATTTATTTGATTTATCGGAGCCGCTGATTATTAGTCCATGGTCCCCGACGTGCCTCCAAATATAGCATAGCTATTCTCGGACGTCGAATCCTGATAATATTATATTAGTTCTTGTTAGAATTTAATTGAAACGATATGTGAATTAATTGTTTAGTGGACTATTAAATTAGTTGGGCTAAATAATTAAATATGTTGGCAAAATTAGTTTTATGGCCGAAAATAATATTGTCAATAATCATTTTTTCGGCCAAGGCATGTTTTATGGAACAAGAAATTGTTTTCTTGTGTATTAATAAGACATGTACAAAAAATATTTATTGGATAAATATTTATGGTAAGAAATAAAGATAAAGATTATTTCTAGATTTGTTCTAGAATATTATGGGATTATCTTTTATTTATTGGATTTATTTATTTGCAAAATAAAATCCTTGGAGGACAAGGATTACTCTCCTATATAAAGAGAGTTCTCCCAAGCCTAAACACAACACAATTTTCGACTTCATCTATTAGAGAGAGAAGGAAAAATTCGGCCAAGGGGAGCAGGGGAAAATCTTGGAGGTTTTCCGGGTAGCATATCGGAAGGATTCGAGACGAGAATTTTCTTCCACCGGGAGTTGCTTGGATCACACGTACGGAAGATCGTGGTGCTCTTTACACAATCTTTTAATCTTTCTATTGCGGTTCTTCTACTTGGATTTTGAGATCCAAGAGGTATGTTCTACAACCCCCTTGTAGAGTAGATCTAGTTATTTTATTACCTGTAATTTATTGATCTAGATCCTTAAATCGCTTCCGTTGCGGATGATATTACTAACAGAGGTATCAGTCGCCTGGTGATCTATATTTATACGTATAAAATATTAGATCTAGGAGTGGTAATCATGTAGATTTTTTGTCCCAATTTTTTTTAGGGGCCGATGCATAAGTTATTTTTTTTATGTTGCGATTGTTGTGGTTTGAAGAGATTGATTGGGGTTGGTACTGTTTACTCGTTAGATCTATTGTAGCTCTTTTTTGTTTAGTAACAATTGAGCATAGGAATTGTATTTTTTTTTTGTCAATTTTCAAAAATTCCATGTAAAAGTAGAATCTTTTATTGTAATTTTGTAAATCCGGGCTCGAAAAGATGAAGATCTTGCTGGAAAATTGAAGATCAAGACGAAACCCAAGGTATGAACGAGGAGAAACGGTTCAAATTTTTTTTAAAACTGCTACAGGACTTTCTGCGACACTAAAAAACGTCGCTATAAGTCCTGTTTAATAAAACTAGCTTGCGGCTAGGGGTTTTTTTTTATGCGGCTGTATGAAACCTTTCTTTTGACCTAATTTTTTTTTATAACATACTGCCGTTTGGCAGATAATTAAAATATAAAAAAAAACACATTATTTTGGAAAATAATTTAAAACAGCCGCATGTAACAATAAAAAAAAATTATATATTTGATTAATTTAAATAAATTGGGTTTATTTAATTATGAAAAAGGCCTTTCTCCTCTCGGGTGTTCGTGGTTCGTGATCCGGAAGTTTCAAGTTCAAGGTTCGAAGATCAAAGACTTGAAGACAACAAGATTGTAATTTATTTTTTTCCTAGGATAGATTAGATACGGGGGTACCAACGATACATCTCGGTGTTTAAATTTTCCGCAATTTCTTTTTTATGTGTTTGATCATAAAATAAATATAAAATCGGAATTGCCATGACATTCATCATATCATAAATCCACTCCATGCATACATGTAGAATTTTAATTTTGGTAATTAAAATAAGCATGTATACAAACTTGCGTAATTAGTTGAAATTTAATTAATACGTGGTAATTAATTAATTTAGTAACTAATTAAAGATCCGAGGACGGGTTATGAAATCGTTAAGCCATTCGGTGTGTGTTCTCGGTGAACCGCCGTAAAAGTCCAAACGAGATCACGTTTTCGATTCGTAGTGTCTATGAGATTGAATGATTGAAAAAAGAACAATAAATCTTGGATAAAAACGGTTCGCCTATAGGTTGGGTGGTCAACTGAGCTGGGCTCGACGGACTTAACCCTCATAGTGTGATGTATGCATGGCGGTCCGGTAAGACTAAGCTACACCGGCGAGCGGAGGGGTGATTCCTTCTTATCTCAATGGGGCTCTCTTGACCCGACTTCGTCCGACTGTCATATATGTTCCAACGAATAGGACGGGTAGGCTTGCCTACGTTACCGACACCATTCGGAATCCTTGATTTGATGTGCTTTTATGTTAACATCAAAAAGACATGGTGAGTTAACCCACCACCACTTCCAAAATATTGAGTGGGAGCGGGGGAGGCGACAGCCAACCCCACGGCCTCTACTATAGATACAAGTAAGTGAGAGAAGGGTGACGCCTCGCGGCGCTTTTATTTCGTCCCCCTACGAATGGTGTTCACCCCTATCAACATTCATGGCTTGGTCTCCGAAAGGATAGGATTTCCGGGTACACGTCGGGTCACTGACCTATCCTACGACGGCACACTCAGGGCGTACCTAAGAGATCCGATATAGTAGGTCACACTCATCAAGGGTATTCTTGATGATATCTAGGCTAAAAAAGGAAGGTAGTCAATGAATAAAAGGATGTTCGATTCTCGTGGGATGTTCGATTCTCACAAGTTATTCATTGAAGAGATTGTCTTGATTTAACCGTCATCTCTTTGACCTACCCTACGGCGGCAATCAGATGCGAGGTTAAAACCTTGGAATGGTAGAGTAGACTTAATTTTAGTTTACAATTCCTAAGAAAAACTTATATAATAGTGTTAAACTTGAATTAATCTATGTCATTTTATTTACAGCATTATATCCCTTACTAAATTGCTTAAAATTTATAATTGACTAGTATTGACTTCTTTAAAAACTGTAAAGTAACTAGGACGTTGAACTAGTTAATCGATAATGCAATTAATTTTCGAAAGATATATTTTCTCTTAAGCTTTTTAAAAACCAGAGTGACATATAGGTATGTCACTAGTGTCATTCTTGTCAAACGGAAGACAAACATAGTTTGATCAAAGGTGATTTCGGACTTTGAAATTCTTCTAGTGAATTTTGAGTGTGTAGTGATTACACGAGTAATTTTCTAATTGAAAATTTGGAAAATCATGAAGTGTTACTAGTTGAACAAAATTTGGAATCGATGGACTAGTGGGAGCTTTATGACTTGTTTTCTAGAACATTTGAAAAGTGTAACTGACTACACACATAACCGTTCTAATTAAAAATCCGGAAAGTCCTGAAATGTTGCTAGTTATTTGGAATCGATTAACTAGTGGGAGTTCTATTATTTTTTGTTTTTCTTGAAACATTGGAACTATGTACGAAAGATTTTCTAAATCGAAAAAATTTGAAAATCATAAAGCATTGCTCGTTAGACGGTATTTGGAACCGATAAACTGGCGGGAGCTTTAATGTTATGATTTGTTGTTTTCTCTGGTATATTAAAAAATTCCGAGAAGTCCCGACGAGTAACACTTGAAATAAGACATCCCATGGTTCAAGGGTAGTGTCTACTCAAACGAACCGCTGGTTCAAGACTATTTCCATTCACGGAAAGTCAAGAATGGGAGAATATGTCTAAAAGTGTTAGTCATCTAAACTGAGAAAACTTTAAGGCTGAACCAAAAATTAATTAACTGAAAATCATAGGATAAGGACACTGATTTTGGATCACCAACCTATGAATCCTTGGCGATTTTCTTGAGCTAAGTTCTTTGGAAGAACAAGGTAGCAGTGCATTTAACGATTAAAGGAGTAAACAACGGGCAGTTAATTATAGATAGAATAGTGGGAGTGATATAAGGAAATGAATCTCAGATTCAATCCTTGGATATCGCGGAAAATTTATTTTTGGATTAAGATTCGTTGGAACGAATGGATTTACCTTCTATTCGATAATTTGTTTGTAGTATAGAAAGTGAATATACCATTTGTAGTACGAATCCAAGACTCGGACTTTTGTTTGATAAAGTCAAAACCACTTAGAACTGCTGAAATATGTATATAAAACACATCTTAAGAACTATTAAAAGCAATTAGTTTCTATATTTAGATAAACGCTTCTTCATATTCTATAGTTAGTGCATAGTCCCTAGAAGACAAGACCTGAAGACTGGCTCAGGGTAATTCCTTTCTCCCAGTCTGGTTATATTGTCTCAAAGGTTCAATGACTAAGTTTCCTTTCAATCGGGAAAGGATAATGGTTATAAAGAAGTAACATAGCTTGTTCATGATGACCTTCGGGGTCTGATGAAAGATACAAGCTAGTAGGAGCTTCCGAGTAGTGACTTATTGTCTGATCACTATTCAAACACTCCGGAAAGTTTATCCAAAATATTTTGAGGTTTCTCTATTTTCAATAGAGATAGAGTATTCTATACTCGGAATAGGCCATTCATAGTCCTCGAGCCTGATGCTCAGCCTGCCTCATTGTGACATGTTATCACTAAGTGAGAAACCGTTAAATTGCCTTATATAGTTTTAGATGTGCTACAATACACTGCTTAACTCAATAAAGTTATTGGAAGCAAAATAACGGTTTATATTGAAATGTAAGACCGAGAAGTCTACCTAGAATATGCTTTGGAATTTACGGATAAGGTGTGGATTCGGTTCACCCCACTTCCATAAATATAAGCATTTAGCACACGGTGCTTGAAGGTAAGACTGGGAATTTCGTGCATACGTTTGGTCGATGACCATTCGTGATATATCTTTTAACCTATTGAGTATAAAGGTTAGATTCTTGAAATCGGGAAAGGACAGTTATACTGTTGCATCCTTTTTGATAGAGTCCATAAACAGCAAAACCTTGAACCTTGAAGTACGTTTACTCAAGGTAGTTACTAACTGATTAAAATCAGACCACATCCAACATCGGCAGTTGGTGGTAACACTAAATACTACTAAACTAGATCAGAATTTCGATCCACCCAGTAAGTATTGGGAGTATGGTTTATCCATTACCCATTACGGGTTCTGCGGACTTTGTAGTCTGAGGATCTATTGATGACCTATGGCTCTTTTGTGAGCAGTATAGGATTCTGATAATAGAGGTTGGTTTAATAGCCATAACCCTATGAATGGAGTTCGTTACTCCAGTTCTGTTCATGCTCTTGTAGAACCACCTGAGTGTCTCAGACCCAGTGGGAGTAATTGGATCTACACGGAAAAGAGTAGAATGAATAGGAAATTTTATCTTTCAGAGAAAAACTTGAGTGGTCTAGGGGTGATTCCCAAAGAAGTAGAGAATATATACATATATTAGTGTTTGTGAAGGATAACACTGCACCAGTTGGAATCAACATGGGTGTGTTATCTGAAGTCAGAATCTGACAATGCCACAATTCTCTGCAACAGAGATTTGGACCACATCCTAAAGAGTTTGACTAGATTGAATTCATTAGAATCAGTCACTGGTTTCTTATCCATCTTATTGGTTAAGATGATGCATCTGTGTATGCAACATTCAACGAGGAAGTTCTACCCTATGCCTCAGGAATGACTCTCTAAATCTTTGGATCAAGAGAAATGGGATAGATTCTCTTTCTAGTAAGAGATGGTCATGTTATTGAACGTCAACTTTGATCGAATCTTAGATTCGGCGGTTAACAAAGCAAGTTTAGTATGTCCTTTAGTATTTTGACAGAACGAGAAATAATATGCGGACATATTCATGTGTGAACTTGGATATGTGTGATACACTGATTTTGATTTTAAGTCAGATTGAGGATGATCGTTAAGTCGATCTTGGGATCACTCTTGTGTTGAAGCTATTGACTGGAGGAATCCAGCAATGCCAACTCGACTTTAACTAGTTGGGTGATTAGCGGCTTTTGTAGTAGCTAGAGAGGCGATATAGCTTAAGGATTTCCTTTTCATATCTGGGAGTGATTCTAGATTTGGAAGCCGATACCACATCATTGTGCAAACGATGAAGGGGTAGCTTATAAGGTTTTTCGAAATCACTAGTGGTCAAAAGCATATTGGGAAAGTACCACATGATTAGATGGACCGGTAACGTTTCGATTCTACGGATCGTCTCGAGCCGACAACCTGACTAATCATTAAGACCCATGATATTTAGATGTAGGTACCCCCCGAGTCACTGACCTATCCTACGATGGAACACTCGGAGTGTACTTGGTCATCTACAATGGTTATGATATGCTTAATGGGTACTAGAATACGGGATGGGTCTCCATTGCTTTAGAGCAAGTGGGAGTGATAGTTTGTTGTATTTTAAATAATAGGGTGTGCTCTAAAGCAATTAATCACATGCTTTCGTGCAAGTGGGAGATTGTTAGGTGTGATGCCCGAAAGACAATTTTGTAATTGTTTTATTTAATAAATGAAACGATAATATTATTCATATTTATTATTCTCATATTCACCGATGTGACAATAATACTTACACTACAGAAAACCCAAAAGTATATCGTTTATGTAATCACTTAACTCAGTGTATGGGATATACACGGGAGGATTGAGTTAGTGAAGATGTACTTAAAATACAATTAGCCCGCAGTGAAGTTAATCGAGAGTATCAGGTCTCTCCTTTAACGTGCTATTAATGCGCCCAAAACACAATAGGTGTGATTGTCTTATCCGGACTTTCGGTTAAGAGAACCGAGTGCGGCATTTATATATGATAGATATATCATATAGGGCTGGACCGATTTGATTAGAGGTCACGATATAATTCCGTAATCGAGAAGTCTTATTGAATCAATCGATGATCATATTTATGGATATATCTTAATTCTGAGGTGATCACAGTCAACTGCTTGAATCAGTATGAGGTTTGACTTGCCGGTTAAGGATTACATTGAGTCTGTGATCTGAATTACCCCATCTTGGCATTGTACTGGATTGAGTGAGTAGTCTGTGTTATCACAAATACGGAATCCATTCCTTCAATTTATGGAAGTAGATAGACAGTTCCCTTATTTGTTGATCCTAGAAACTGATCGATCGTTCGAGTTCATATTACACTGATTAGCTACCAGTGAGTTGTATGAATTAATTGATCACTAGGGGCTTAATGGTAAATAAGGATAAGAGGTTCTAAAAATGGTTTACGGTAACTTCCCGATTAAGAATGAACAGTTTATGGAGGATTAATCCATATGTAATGATTATATCAATGGACGCTTATTATCATTCTCGTGAGGAGATAAATATAATCTTATAATCGGAGGAGTGCAGTCACGGGATTATGGTGACATATTCCTGTGATTGATTTATCGAATATAATTATTCTGTTTGTAAGATAATTATTTATTTGATTTATTGGAGCCGCTGATTATTAGTCCATGGTCCCCGACGTGCCTCCAAATATAGCATACCTATTCTCGGACGTCGAATCCTTATAATATTAATTTAGTTCTTGTTAGAATTTAATTGAAACGATATGTGAATTAATTGTTTAGTGGACTATTAAATTAGTTGGGCTAAATAATTAAATATGTGAAAAAGACATTTTTCATAATCTTGGCAAAATTAGTGTTATGGCCGAAAATAATATTGACTAGGTCAATAATCATTTTTTCGGCCATGGCATGTTTTATGGAACAGGAAATTGTCTTCTTGTGTATTAATAAGACATGTGCACAAAATATTTTTTGGATAAATATTTATGGTAAGAAATAAAGATAAAGATTATTTCTAGATTTGTTCTAGAATATTATGGGATTATCTTTTATTTATTGGATTTATTTATTTGCAAAATAAAATCCTTGGAGGACAAGGATTACTCTCTTATATAAAGAGAGTTCTCCCAAGCCTAAACACAACACAATTTTCGACTTCATCTCTTAGAGAGAGAAGGAAAAATTCGGCCAAGGGGAGCAAGGGAAAATCTAGGAGGTTTTCCGGGTAGCATATCAGAAGGATTCGATACGAGAATTTCCTTCCACCAGGAGTTGCTTGGATCACACGTACGGAAGATCGTGATGCTCTTCACACAATCTTTTAATCTTTCTATTGCGGTTTTTCTACTTGGATTTTGAGATCCAAGAGGTATGTTCTACAACCCCCTTATAGAGTAGATCTAGTTATTTTATTACGTGTAATTTATAGATCTAGATCCTTAAATCGCTTCCGTTGCGGATGATATTACTAACAAGTACAACCCTTGGCATGTTTCCATAAGGTCTCCTATGGATGGTGTTGCACGTTTGTTCATATATGTATGCCACATTCCCATAGTATTTTTTGTTGGACTGTGTTGCATTCATATATGATTTATGGCCTTTTGGTGCTTATTGTTGTGCACAGTGAACTCTGCTGTTAGTCACAGCAAAGTAACCATAAGATTGTTGTCTGTTAGAAATGGTATTGTATTGTGGTCTCTGCTGAGGTCTTTGCTGAAACCTTGGTTGATGTCTCGGATGAGTCTTAGACTGAGTCCACTGCTGAAGTCTAGCCTTAGAATTATAATTAAACTGTTTGTTTCTAGTAGTAGGGGCATGATATCCCAATCTTCATCAACATGGAACAATATGCCTTTCCCTCCTTGAGAAAAGTATCCCTTGAATGATTAACATTCTTAGGTTTTGCATTATTATTATTGGGATATTTCTGGTTTTTAGCTAATCTAGGATTAGCTCTTTATGGTCCAGTACATCTTGTAGCAGATCTACTATCACCAGGTCTGAATGGAGTAGCATACCTACCTTTGGATCTACCCATGTTGCTAGGTGCAGTAGTCTTTTTAGAACCATTCTTTTGCTTCTTTGAAGCATTCTCAGCAGGTTTAGCTGTCTCCGCACCCTTCTGGGGTGTAGGATCTTATGCAGCTACAAAATTAGGATCAATTATGGCACTTGGTTCAGCAACCTTAAGTGCCATAAGTGCAGTGTCATTTGATTCGTTTCCAAAAAGGGTTTTTTCACTTTCAACTTCATAACCAGATTCATCACCAGCAATCAATGCATTTCTAGTAGGTCTCCTCGCTAACCTCTTTGTCTCAGCAGGTCAGGACATTCAGGTCTGAAATGTCCTGGATTTTTGTAATTAAAGCACAGATAGTTAGGATCCTTCTTTTGTTTTAGTTCTGGAAAATAAGGCTTGAAGTGTCCAGGCTTCTTGTAGTTGAAGCACAAATAGTCCGGATCCTTGTTTTGTTCCTCATTTTCATTGGATGTTTTCTTGACACAGTTCTTTGAAGATGCTCTCCCACTTTTCATCATTCGGAGTTTTTTGTCTTCGATATTATTTGTTGCTGCATGTCATCAAGTTCATCATCCTGAGCACTTGATGATTCTTCTCTGTGTGCAGTAGCCAGTGCTGTAGTTTTTTGTACTTCTTTTAGCACTTGCAATAAGATCTTCACTGAACTCATAAACTTTCAAATAAGAGAATATCTTGAAGGTATCTTCTTCTTGAAGTTTTCTGGATTCCTCCATTGCAGTGACTTTCATCTTCCAGATTTTTCTTGAAGGTAGAGCCTTCAAAACTCTTGTGTTGATGTCTTCTTTTGTGTAAACCACACTCATCAGGGTGAGTTCATCTAGAATACCATTGAATATTGATTCCATTTTCTCAAGGGTTTCAATAGATTTCATTGTGAATTCTTGAAACTTCTGTGTGGCCAAAATCGCTTTGTTCTTTTTGATAGCATGAGAACCTTCACATATTAGTTGCAGTTTCTCCCACAATTCCTTGGTGGTCTTGCAGTAATTCACCTTCATGTACATATTGCTATCCAATAAGGTTCTGTAAATGATGTCAATAGCAATCATGTTCAGATTAGCCCTCTGTCTATCCTCAAGACCCCAATCTTTCTTAGGTTTAGGAATTCTGGTGTTGAATCTATTGATAGTTACCACATGAGTGATTTGCAAAGGTCCATCAGTCGGTACAACCATCATTTCATCATGTGTAGAAGCTAGATAAGCCTGCATACGACCTTTTTATTCATCAAAATGGTCCATGATGCACATCAACATCTGTCTAGCATACTGATTTCTATCCATGAAGCAACGTTTGAAAAACCAAAACTAGAAAAAGTTCTCAAAGTTTTTTCACAAGAACAACAAGTGATAATCACTTTAGAATAGAAGCTCTGCTCCGATACAAATTGTTGGTCCGTTAAAAAGGATTTGGTTAAGTTGAGAGGGGGGTGAATAAACTTAACACTTAAAAACATTTTGGAGTTTGAATAGATCAGTTGACTACTAGTCTGATGACTATGCAATCTGCTGAGTCTGGTACAACGAAATAATCCATAAGCCTTTTACTTGTTAACATTATGATACTAAGTATTAGATACTCAGTCGTGAAATATGTATTACTTTAGCAGATAGATGTTGTTGTTATGCTGTAAATAAAACCACAGGAAGTAAATGCAGTAAATAAAGTAAAGCAAGATTTATAGTGGTTCCATGTGGTGTAATCCTATCAGTCCACTATTCACCTGTGATGTTGGAGGAAATTCATTAGAATCTTTTGAGGTTGCAGTTACTAAAGTCCTTAAATTGTTTGTCGTTGACCAATAGCTATAGCTTCACAAACTGAACACTAAGAATAGGTAGAATTGCTGCTCCTAAGTATTCCATTTGTCCATTAAGGGTAGGATTGCCTCTTCACCAGCTCCACCACAAAACAACAGTCATTCAAACCTCAACAGTGCTTCTTTGTCTTCAGGTTTCTTTGAAAAAGAAAGGTTTGAATCAAGAAAGTGATATAGCTTTGACAAGCTTTTGATCAAGATAGAAGGATCTGCATCTTAAGGTCTTCAAGTATGTATACTAGATGATACTTAAATGTAGGAACACTTGAAGAATTTCTGGATCAAGATTATGTTCAGTTCAGCAGGTTGTAATGCTCTTGATTGCTAATAAGTTCGGTAGTAATTCTGGTTCCCGGGCTCTTCTATTTATAAGTGAAAATCCAACGTATGAATTTGAAATTTGAATCAGACCGTTATTGGATTTTCTGACTATTCCCTGAAATTCCATCTGCTGTACATTCTGACGCTGTCAATGTCCTTCTGATAGTTAGTCTGTCATTCAATGTTTTTTTTCTATGAAATTGGCTCTGAATTCCTTGTAACTTCTTTTAATCTTCACCATTGATTGACTGAATAATCCAATGCTTGTAATCAATCCTTACCCATTTAAACTTCCAGAATAGTATTTGGATCGGATCAAATTATTTTAAGTATACTTAGGTGATAGTTGGTTCATAAGTCTACTGAGATATACCTTGGGTCAGGTGATATCTAATCTGCCGTGTTCATGGACGAACACATCAGTTGACTGCTTTTAATCCAAATTTAAATTCTGAAGTTAGAGAACACAATTTTAACTATAACTATGTCCCATTCATCACATGTTCTTTTGGAAACCTAGACCTTCTATATAAGGTATATGTGATTAGTTTAGGCCGTCACAGACTTACCTAAATTCTCATCCCATATCCTTGCCTTTTAAATCATCATTACTAAGTTTGAACCCTTAGCCTTCATTCTTTAATACTGAGTTCGAACCATCTGTCTTCAGACTTCAATAGGTCCTAGACACTCTACTGAAAACCTAATCTAGATTGGTCTGCGGACCAAGTCAGCTGGCCCTTTTACAGTGCTTGTTTGACCAAACCTATAAAAAGATCAAACTCTAATAAACCTATACATTCATTCTAGACATCTTTTTGCCTTTGCTATATAACAACTAGATTTACACTCATCATTAAAACTAATCTATTTCTAACAAGAATCTACAGTTTGAAATAATGGATTTGAACAAAAGTTTAAATGGACAGAATCTACCCATCATTAAGGAGGATTTTGAGTTTCCGAATACAGAAACCTAAATAAATTGCTTAAGCACGTGTAAAGGGAAAATGAGTAGTGACATAGCAGTAATAGCAGCAACAAAAGAAATGTGTGGTTAGCGAATTCAACACCGATGGCGGGTTTAGATTCCAAGCAAAACTCATTTCTGGTGAAAACAAGAGAAAAAATTAGATTTTCCAACTCCAGAGTTGCCTATCAACACAACTTTGAGCATATAATCATACTCCTCGTCAGGTCCCCTCGCCATTTCTTCTATTCTCTTCTCTTCTCTTTTTTTCTTTTCCCAACCGGATCGCTTCATTCTCTCTTTGTCTCTCTCTTCATACTATTTGCCCACTCTCAATTCTTCCAACTGTAAAGTAGAGTGAGGGAGTGTGAATAGCGTCTAATGTTGTGGAGAGGGAAAAATGGGTGTGTTGAAGATGGAGGTTCCCTAGCTATTTTGTGGAGGAGGCGGCGTTTTACGGAATTAAAAGTTGGGAAAATTGATAAGCGTGTCTTTTACCCGCTATTTTTAGAAAATAAAATAAAATGAGGGAGCTGATAAGACGTTCGCAAAGCCCTTGTAGCAAATTTTTTTGTTTTTTTTAATAATTCATTCTACTGTAGCAAAATGCAGGAATGTTGCAACTGACCTATTACATACCTGATGAGCCATTTGTTATTAAATGCCCTAAAATTAATGTCTTAATAGGCATATTTTGTAGTAGTGATATATACAGAATACCCGTTATATGAATATAGTTAATATGGAAGTTTAGTATAGCAGGTAATGTAACATCCCGATGTTTCAGAAAGAGTAATATAGTAATTGGGTTTAATCACTACGACCTAATTATTATTTGTTCTTTTATTTAATTAAAAGATTATGGGATATTATTTTAAGGAAAATAATAATTATTTGTCTTATAAATAATTCTCTAATTCACCTGTTATGACACACCATGCAAATTCTGAAAAATAAAATAAAGAAGAGGACGTCGACAATGAAGAGAGCAACACAGAAGAAAGCAAAAAAAAAAAAGGGAGAACGTAATTTTCAACCGTTTGGCCAATCCATTCTTCTGTTCAAGATGCCGCAGGAGAGAAAAGTGATCAGCGCGAGGAGACGCAACTTTGGAAAATAAAATATCCTTATTCCGTAAGTTTTCAGTTTAGCTCTAGTTTTTTGTATTCGTAGAGTTCGATTCTTCAAAAAAATGTATCTTGTAATCCGTAGCTCTGTTTTTATACCATGAGTTGTCGAAACGATCGTCTTGGAGCTTATATTATTCTAAAAATAGTTTCACTGCAGTTAATCCAGGTAATTTGTAGTTTTATACACTTTTTCAGTTTCGGTTTTTGCCAAGAAAATAGGATTTTAGGGTTTCTTGTTGATCAAATAGGTTTTGGGGTTGAGGATCAACAGTTGTTGCAGTTGCTTAGCGTTTTGCTTTCGGTTTTGCTGGAAATTAAGGTAAGAGGCTCTTCCTAATGAATAATTATGGTTTTACAATGTTTAGGTTGAGTGTTAGTTGTAGCAAGAAATCATGTTTTATGTTGTAGTTAAAATGTTTCATGCTACGTGATGGTTAGTTATGTTTAAATCAGGTTTTTACTGCTGTTTCTTTGTGATAGCTAATGTAAAACATGTTTGATTTGGGTTAGAAATCGTTAAGTTGCAGAAAATCATGTTTAGGGCTTTTCAAGTGCAATGCGCTCACATTCAGCCCAGTCTTGGGTAAATGTTTTTTTAAGCAACGAGTCCAGTTTAAATGTTATTTCTTGATCTAATAATACTAAATGAAAATGAACAAGACTCAATTGAGTTTCTGATGCATTTGGTTCCGTCACCGGGCGTACTTTTAAAGGGAGTTGATGTCCGGGATTGTCGGAAAGGTATGAAAGGGCTTGTGCTTTGATGAATTAGTATTCATCAATGTCTGTGTAATTTCTATGCCTCGTTTATGTCTAGTGGTCTAGGAAGAGAGTAGTATGTGTGAGGGAGATTATTTGAAAACACTTAGGCGGCTAGTTAACTATTTAATAAATACGTACTTGCTTAGTAAAAGGTTAAACATCATGAGAGCTTGGATAAGCACAGTACGATGTTGGCAATGTGAGGTTTGTCCAGATAAAGTGGTGATGATCATTGCCGGATTCTAGACTCGCCAGATAAAGTAGTGATCATTCCGCCGGACAAACTCACAAACGAGATAGCCATTCACCGGTCAGCTCTCTAGGGTTGGCCAGACAAAGTGGAATGACTGTCTCGGGACCGCTAGAGATATATCTCTATAGGGTTGTGTTCGTTGAAAACGTGTTTTAAATTTATATTATCGGAACACCCCAAGTATAAGGTACGTAGTATAAGGTGTTGCCGAGTCGTCCTAAGGGAATCGTACAGTTGTCAGATTAAGATATAACTCCTAAGTCAGTTATGTCACGAATCTAAGAACTAAAACAGAAAACAGAAATAAAAACAAGCAGAAAATAAGAAAACAGCAAGATGGACGAGCGTCTGCTATTGCGGACGAGCGTCTGACTATGAACAGCAACAGAAAAGTGCAGAAAACTAGGGTTTGTAAAACTAGAACTTAAAACTAACGTTGAAGCAAACGATTTTTGTATCAAATTATAAAGGGGAGACAGTAGAACACCTAGAATCTATCACTCAACAATCAAACAACCAGTTTATGATTCGAACACAGTTTTATTGGTATGATCAATCACGAAACCGACTAAATTCCTTTAGATCAATTTCTAGGGTTTGTTTACTTTTCCAAGAAAAAACAAATAACATTCATCACAAGATCAACAATTCGTTCCCAAATTGTAATACCCAACTAACGATATATGATTCCTCAAAATAACATTAATCGTATCGATTGAATTAAACCTATTGTTGAATTATATTTCCATAAAAATTCAAACAACATAGAAGTTCATTGACATTCCTATCTAATGAAACTCGCAACGATTAAATCAGGATTCAAACGATAAATAAAACAAAGTATTCAAAATCATAACTAAAGATAAACTAACGAATCATGGTTGTGATGACGTTGATGTGATATCCTCCGGTTGTTCCACTGCTATGCGTTTAGCCAACAATCATGTTGTTAGACATAATCATTGGAATGGAGAGATACATCTTTGACTCTCCTCTTTGAATAACGCGGCTGCTAGGGTTTGTTATGAGTGAGTAATGCGTATGGGATGTCCCCTAGGGTTTAATACACGCTGCTATTTATAGGATTTTAGGTCGGCTAGGGTTTAGTCGGCACTGGACGCCCGTCTAAGGTCATGGACGCTCGTTCAGCTTACGTCTGGAGACTCTGTATGTAAAATATGACTCTGGACGCTTCATGGACGCCAGTTCACTCCTGGACGCTCGTCTGGATCAGTGGACGCCCGTCCAATATGTTGAGGATCGGATTTCTTCATAGTTATCCATTCTTCTTCAAGCCAATTCCATATTTATCTCTTATAATTCGAATTGAGCCTCATTTATCCTCTTTATGCACTCGAAATTAAGCATCTACATAATAGATAAAACATGGAAAACATGTAGTCATCCCCAAATAATAATAATTCAATAAATTTAACACATAAAAACGCCCAAATTACACTTTTGACACTTCTAAACCCATTATTCAAATTCACGCCTTAAACATATAATTTTCTCTAAAAATTACTAAAATACGAAAGATATTGTTCTCTAATAATGCGATAAAAACCATAAATTTCACCGAGAACAACTCCCCCACACTTGAACTTTTGTTCGTCCCGGACAAAACAATCAAAACTATAGCTCAACTTTCGTGCACTCCACATAGATCTCTAACTCACGTAACAAAAGATACAACAACTATAGCAAATGATACCAACACAGAGATAGATTCGGTGTATGTGTGACAAGCCCTTCTCAAATTTAACAAGCCTTTCAAAAGAATATCCTCTCAAAAATTTCAATGACTATCCTAGGTACAGACAGTAACAGCTTCACTCAAAGCCTTCCCACGCACTCAGTAGGATAATCCCTACAGCATATCATGCGGTTCTACTGGGTATAAGATCCATGATAACAAAGACTTAACCTTATTCTTATTCATCATTTTTCAAAATTTTAAAATTAACGCAAATCGGAGTAAGCTTTTACCCATCATAGTAGAATAGGACATTTCGAGATAATCCCCTACCTACTCAAATCATAAGGTAGCTATAAACTGACTGTCGTGAGCTTTTGGTCATCATAGTGGAATAGGACATACGAGGTATACCCTACCGCACTCAAATCATAAACCAACTTCCGACAAACGTATTTATTAATAATTGCTCACTCACTTTATTCATTCACTTTTCAAAGTCATAAGTTACATCTCACCTATCACATTCAAACTTTATGATATTCACAGCACGCGGTCTAACTAAGGTGTCACTATACTGGCCTTCCTAAGATAAATCATTAAAAATAATGAAAGGATATAGTTCAAAAGTCATGCTTCAAAATCAAAGGCTTTCGTGAGTGAAAAACGAAACTATCTCCATAAAAGTAAAACATGCTATAATTATCTCACTAAGTCACATACTATCATCGTTAGAAAACTACAACTAGCAAGCATCTAGTTCCAATTATATGCTCGAGACTCACAAAAAAATTTTAAATTTCGCAGAAATTCAACATTCACTCATATTTCAAAGGATATAGCATAAAACATACCCAAACACCCCCCCACACTTAAATCACATTATGTCCTCAGAATGTGCAAATATAAAAGAAAAGAAAACTTAGTTGGTTTCAACAGTGGTTGTCAGATGAAAGTTGGCAGAGCTCAGGCTGAAGCATGAATGCACCGCTACAACTTGAATGGACAACACTGGACATAAAAGCTTGCGAACCTACTCAAAAATATCTGCAACACTCGACATACCATATAATCTCGGGGTATAAGGGGTATATGAATAAACATAAACGAAACATTCACCAACTCGTAGGAACACAACATCTTACTCAAACAACCAAGGTACTACTCCTACAACTGAAACAGAAATAGCTTACTTAAAGAGAAAAGAAACAAAGCTAGGTTGCCTCCTAGAAGCGCTCTTTTTATGTCATTAGCTTGACATACTCTTCAAAGTCAACCCGGGTCGGGCCACTTTGACTTAAATGCGACCACCTCATCATCAGAATCAGAGTGAAGGACCGAGGTTTTACCACAACCTCCACAAGTGAAATGCCCTACCAAGTTTTTTAACTTGGCTCTCCAGACAGCACTGACTTTCGTCTTTGTCTCAACTTTTCCTACATGTGGCACCAGCGGAATGATAGGTTCAGGAATCGTGGGAGAAGCTTCTTTAAGGGTAAGAATGTCATCATTCGAAGCAAAGAATTCGGATGGAATCTCGTCACAATTCAGCACATCAGGCACGTCAACCAACTTTTGAAAGTATATGACCTCGGGTACTTCATAAGGTTGGCCAAAATACTTTTTCAATCTGTGACCGTTCACTTTAAAAGGTTGACCGTTGTACCCTTTCAAGGAAATCGCTCCTCCCGGATGAACTTCGACAATTTCAAAGGGTCCGGACCATCTGGACTTAAGCTTGCCAGCAAACAGATGTAATCTGGTGTTGTAAAGTAAAGCCATCTCTCCTACCTTGAAATCTCTGTCCTTTATTTTAGCATCATGGAGTGCTTCGTTCTTTCCTTGCTCAGCTTGGCATTCTCGTAGGCCCCGAGTCCGAATTCATCGAGCTCATGCAGTTGCAGTAATCTTTTCTCGCCACAGAGCTGGCTATCGAAGTTTAAGTATTTAATAGCCCAGTAAGCTTTGTGCTCCAGCTCGACGGGTAGATGGCATGCCTTGCCATAAACCATTTGAAAAGGCGACGTACCCATAGGGGTCTTGAACGCAGTACGATAAGCCCAGAGTGCGTCGTCCAACTTCAGACTCCAATTGGATCTATTAGAATTCACCGTTTTCTCCAAAATCCGCTTTAGACTTCTGTTGCTTACCTCGACTTGGCCACTGGTTTGGGGGTGGTATGGTGTACCAATCTTATGCTTGACACCATATCTTTCAAGAATTTTATCCAGCGGTGCATTACAAAAATGCGATCCTTCATTACTGATAAGGGCTCTAGGACAGCCAAATCTAGTAAAGATATTCTTTTGCAAGAATTTCTTTACAACTTTGTGATCATTGGTTTGGGTGGCTATAGCCTCTACCCACTTGGAAACATAGTCAACGCAGACTAGGATATATTTATTACCGCACGATGATGGGAAAGGTCCCATGAAATCGATGCCCCACACGTCGAAGACTTCATATTCCAAGATAGGCCTCAAAGGCATCTCCATCCTATTACTGAGCCTCCCTACTCTTTGACATCTGTCACAGCCTTTGCAAAAGGTTTCAGCGTCTTTGAACAGAGTCGGCCAGTAAAATCCAGCTTGAAGGATTTTCGCAACAGTCTTTGGTGCTCCGTAGTGTCCACCAGCAGGACCACTATGACATTGCTCTAAGATATCCAGTTGTTCATGTTCCGGAACACACCTTCTAAGCAACCCGTCTTTGCAGACTTTAAACAAATGTGGATCCTCCCATACGAGATACTTCAAGTCACTGAAAAACTTCTTCTTTTCCTGATACGTCATTTCTTCTAAATGCCCAGTCGCTAAGTAATTGACGTAATCAGCATACCACGGCCTCACATTCTCTAGTCTCATTAATTGCTCAGTCGGAAAGTCAATGCCTATTTCCTTAGTGTCTTCATCACCCTCGTGCACTAGGCGAGATAAGTGATCAGCTACAACATTTTCGCTACCCTTCTTATCCTTAATTTCAAGGTCGAATTCCTGTAGAATCAGAATCCATCTCAAGAACCTTGGTTTAGCATCTGTTTTTTCCATAAGGTAGCGTAACGCTGCATGATCTGTCCAAACCACAACTCGAGACCCAAGAAGGTAACTTCGAAACTTATCCATAGCGAAAACGACTGCTAGGAATTCTTTCTCTGTAGTAGTGTAGTTACACTGAGCTGGGTTCAAAGTTCGGCTCGCATAGTAGATTGGTCTGAACTTTTTGTCAATTCTTTGCCCTAGAACTGCGCCTATAGCGTAGTTAGAGGCATCGCACATGAGTTCGAAAGGTTTAGTCCAGTCAGGCGCGATCAAAATGGGGGCACTGGTTAACTTATCCTTTAAGCATTTGAAAGCTTCCTTACACGCATCATCAAAAACGAACTCTACTTCCTCTTTCAGCAGGTTGGATAGCGGCTTTGCTATAGTCGAAAAATCTTTAATAAAACGCCGATAGAAGCCTACATGTCCCAGGAATCCTCGTACCTCCTTAACTGTCTTTGGATATGACATTTTCTCAATGGCCTCTACTTTAGCCCTATCCACCTGAATACCTTCACTGGACAACTTGTGTCCCAAAACAATCCCTTCGTCAACTAGAAAATGGCATTTCTCCCAGTTAAGCACCAAATTTTTCTCAACACATCACTGGAGTACCATATCTAGATTCTTTAAGATCTCATCAAAACTGTCGCCATAGATCGAGAAGTCATCCATGAAGACCTCCATGCATTGTTCCACTAGTCCATCAAAAATGGCTAACATGCACCGTTGAAAAGTCGCGGGTGCATTGCATAGGCCGAATGGCATTCTGCGGAAGGCAAAAGTACCAGATGGACACGTAAACGTGGTCTTTTCTTGGTCATTAGGATCGATGGCTATCTGGAAGTACCGAATATCCATCGAGAAAACAATAATATTTGTGACCACTCGGTCTTTCAATTAGCTGGTCAATGAAGGGTAAGGGGAAATGATCTTTTGCAGTGACTTCGTTCAATCTGCGATAATCAATGCAGAACCTATAACCGTTCACAAGGCGTAAAGCAATTTCCTCCCCTTTTTCATTTTTTTCTACGGTAATACCCCCCTTCTTTGGCACAACTTGAGTAGGGCTAACCCACTCACTGTCGGCGATGGCATAAATAATCCCCATATCAAGCCATTTGATGATCTCCTTTTTGACAACCTCCTGCATATGCGGATTCAGCCTTCTTTGCGGTTGTCTGACCTTTTTCGCTCCTTCCTCCGTTCGGATCTTATGCATGCATACATCTGGGCTGATCCCTCTGATATCGCCCACCTGCCATCCGAACGCGAGGATATGTTTCTCCAGCACTTTGATCAATTTTGCCTCTTGCTCAGGCTCGAGCTTAGATGAGATGATTAGGGGCAACTTATCACCGTCTTTAAGAAAGATGTATTTTAGATGCTGCGGCAGTGGTTTCAACTCTAAGTCAGCAGGTGGTTGGTCGATACTCGATTTTAACGGACCACCTTTTTCTATTTGAGTTTGGACCGGTTGACTGAAAAACACTTCATCTTCCTGGGGTGTAATCCCAGAAAGGTATTGAATCACGTCATCAAAAGGAATCTCCCTGTCCGCTTCCGTTTTTTCTTTGCGATGGGCAATCATCTTCTTAAGCTCTTCTTCTTCAAGTTCATCTGCAAGTTGCTCCCAATCATCCAACTCCCAATGGGTAGCTTCTTTCCAGAATTCGATTTCATCCCAGCTTCCCATTAAAATTTCCTCTTCTTCAAGGTTAAAGTCTGCCCGATTGAGCTCCTTCAGATCACTACTGCTCATTCCTGGAATGTCCCAAATTTTCTGTTCACTTATAGGCTCAGTATGCGCAAGTTGTTGAGACAGCTCTACAATGACTACAGCTCTTGAACAGTTGTTTTCCTCTTCTTCGTGATTTATGACATCCAGGGCTTCTGTCTCTGCGAGCTCTTCATCAGGGTCAGATTCATCCCCATAAATTGCCTCAATGAATGAAATTCCCTGAATTGGGGATTCTTCAGAACTTTTACCTTGCTCGATGGAAATGGAAGTGTCTCCTATTCTCAAGGTAATTTGGCCAGTATGGAAGTCAATGGTGGCGGCAGCGGTGTCCAAGAAAGGCCGGCCTAGGATCGGGGGCATTTCCTTGTCGATTGGTAGTCCAATATAACCCAGTCGGTTGGAAACACCAATTGTTTAACATGGGTAAGGACATTGTTAACGCAACCGGCTGCTAAACGGCTAGATTTGTCCACCAACTGAAGAGAGACGGGGCGCTCCCTTAGCCTTTTGTCCAGCCCGAGACTATTGCAGATGTTCAAAGGCATCACATTAACAGAGGCACCAGAGTCGCATAAGACATTGTGGAACGTGCGGCCTTCGATCATGCAAGAGATCGAAGGTCGTCCGGGGTCACCACGTTTTATTGCAATGCTCTGAGAAATTGCCGAGCATTCTTCGTTTAGCACTTCATCTGCCATTCCTTTCAGCTTCTTCTTACTTCCACAGGCGTCCTTAAGAAACTTGGAGCATTTAGGCATCTCAGTTAACACTTCGGCAAGAGGCATAGTCACCATGGTTTCTCTAAGCAGCTTCCTCACTCCATCGTAAGTTTTATCCGAGTTCAAAGTATTCTCATTTTTCTTTGCTGGATAAGGAAGGGTTTTCGGATGATTGATTGGAATTTGATTTTTAATGGCTTCATCCTCCTTATCCTTCCATCGACAAACTTTTCAACTTTCTTTTTAGTCGGGGGTTCGGCCATCCGACTACTCTTTTCAACATCCTCATCACTTTCCCCCGAAGAATCATTATCATTCAGCTCTCGCTCACTATCGCTTTCTTCGGTATTTGTCTGCTGCTTATCCCCTCCTGAACTCATGGCGTCAGGAGGGGCTACTCGTTTCCCGACAGCTTCTCGGGTCCAACTTTCTTTCCGCTTCTAAGTGTAACTGCATTCAACTCCTCCTCTTGTCCATAATTCCACTGCGGTGTGATGGCATTACAGGCACTTACTTCTGCCTTAGGATTTTTATCTGTGTAACTCGGCAGTCTTCCTTGGGGCCTGCTTGCTTGTTGATCAGCCATCTGGCCAATCTGTCTCTCTATCGCCTTTTGACCGGTGGCTAGTGCTTGCACCATATCTACTAGCTCATCGAATTTCTTTTGAGAGATAGAGGTGGGCTGTGGATTTTGCGTTTGAGCCCAATTGCCTTGGGGCTTTTGATTGTTGGAGTTGAAGGACTGGTTGGAATTGGATGCGCCAGGTGGCGTATAATAACTGTTTCGCGGATTTCCAGAAAAGTTACGGTTTGGATTATAGCTTGATTGACCAGAATTTTGATTGTAATTACGAAAAGTTTGATTCTGGTTGCCTATCGCATTTACTTCATCTCCGTTCTCATTGCTCGCCTGCGTTCCCAGAAGACTCATATCCGCTGATCCCTTCTGTTGCTGCATTTGTAAATTAGCCATCTGTTGGTTTATCATTTCCACTTGAGCAACCAACTTCTGTGTCACAGGATCGCTTGCAACAGATTTCCTCTTATCTTCCTCAACATGGGTCTTCCTAGAGGTTGACCACATGTTGTTCTTGGCAATTGTTTCAGCTACCCTATAGGCAGCATCATCTCCTCCGCCCAGAAAAGATCCATGAGCTGTGGAATCTAAATAATCTCTATTGGGTTGAGTAACACCCTGATAGAATAACTCTAGGAGCTCATGTCGAGTGTATCCATGGTTAGGGCATTTCCTCATTAACAAATTCAACCTTTCCCATGCCTTTCCTACGCTTTCTCTTTCTAATTGCTCAAAATTAGCTATATCACGTTTAAGGCCCATTATCGTTCCAGGTGAAACGAATTTCAGAGCGAAGGCTCTTTTAACATTGGCCCAGGTATGGAGAGAGTGATGGGGTAAGGATTTGAACCATCTGTTTGCTTCACCTTTTAAAGCAAACGGGAAAAGTTTCAGCTTAACAATCTCAGAATCAACACCCGGATAATGGCCGGCTTCGCAAATTTGAACAAAAGTGGACAAGAAGTCATGAGGATCTTCTTGAGCAGTGCCATGAAAGGAGCTATTTTGGACCAGTCCAACCACTCCATTCTTCAGATCGAAATGTACTTGCCCCATATCTGGAGGTCGAATAGGTCTATGCCCCTCCAGGAAGTCTTGGTTAAGATAAGGGGCATAGGGGTCTTGATTTAGCTGGGCTTGCTGGGCTTGATGGAGTTGTTGCAATTGGTTTTGTAGCCCCGCTTGCTGATTCTGTTGTTGTTGTAACAACTGTATTTGTTGAAGGAGCTGATTCAACTGAGCTTGAGGGTCTGGATTTTGATTTGGGAGGGCTGGATTAGGAGGAACTGGATTCGGATTTTGAACTGGGTCACCATGATGTCTAGATCAGGAAAAAGCCTCCTTCTTAGGATGGACCGTTCCGGTTCTGGATCAAAAAGGAGAGGTCCTTCTTGCTTCTGGTTTGCATAAACCAGGAGGACAACCAGAGAGGTCAACACTGACTAAAAGTCAGGTTGACAGAAGAGTTAACCTTGGAATTCAAGCTAAGAGAAGAAAGGAGAAGAACAAGAAAGATAGACGGACGGGCGTTCAGAATCGTGAACGAGCGTCTGTCTAGGGAAGTTCCCGGACGGGCGTCTGGTTCAATAGACGCTCGTCTGGTATACTAAAAGCAGTTCAGAGGCGTTTTTACTAAACAAACGGGCGTTTGGATGACCAGACGCTCGTTTGACCAGTAAACAGATAAAAGGAAATTTTTCAGAATGGACGAGCGTCTGTATGATTGGACGTTCGTTCAAAAGCTGAAAAAACGAGGATCAGAGCAGAAAAACAACAGAGAACAGAGGATAAACAAACTGAGACTAAGGAAAACAAAACTAATCCAAAACCTAAGAAAGTTACTAACTAGAGAAACTATACCTACGAAAAATTTAAAAAACAAGAAAAACACTAAGACGGTAAAAAAAACGTGTTGAAATCTTCTAGGGCCAAAAAGGAGGGGAAAACAGTGGATTTTGACCTCGAAAACGCACTGAACGGCCTACGGCGGTTCACCACGTCGTCGGCGTCGGAACGAGCTTTCGAATTGGGGTCCTGCGTTCCAAACGGACACTCGAGCCGAAAGTTATGGTCAAAATACTACCGCGTGCCCTAACGACCCCTTTTTGACACAGAAAATTGTCCTAAATAGAATCCGACAACCGTTACCGATTCCCCGGCAACGGCGCCAAAAACTTGTTCGTTGAAAACGTGTTTTAAATTTATATTATCGGAACACCCCAAGTATAAGGTACGTAGTATAAGGTGTTGCCGAGTCGTCCTAAGGGAATCGTACAGTTGTCGATTAAGATATAACTCCTAAGTCGGTTATGTCACGAATCTAAGAACTAAAACAGAAAACAGAAATAAAAACAAGCGGAAAATAAGAAAACAGCAAGATGGACGAGCGTCTGCTATTGCGGACGAGCGTCTGACTATGAACAGCAACAGAAAAGTGCAGAAAACTAGGGTTTGTAAAACTAGAACTTAAAACTAACGTTGAAGCAAACGATTTTTGTATCAAATTATAAAGGGGAGACAGTAGAACACCTAGAATCTATCACTCAACAATCAAACAACCAGTTTATGATTCGAATACAGTTTTATTGGTATGATCAATCACGAAACCGACTAAATTCCTTTAGATCAATTTCTAGGGTTTGTTTACTTTTCCAAGAAAAACAAATAACATTCATCACAAGATCAACAATTCGTTCCCAAATTGTAATACCCAACTAACGATATATGATTCCTCAAAATAACATTAATCGTATCGATTGAATTAAACCTATTGTTGAATTATATTTCCATAAAAATTCAAACAACATAGAAGTTCATTGACATTCCTATCTAAAGAAACTCGCAACGATTAAATCAGGATTCAAACGATAAATAAAACAAAGTATTCAAAATCATAACTAAAGATAAACTAACGAATCATGGTTGTGATGACGTTGATGTGATATCCTCCGGTTGTTCCACTGCTATGCGTTTAGCCAACAATCATGTTGTTAGACATAATCATTGGAATGGAGAGATACATCTTTGACTCTCCTCTTTGAATAACGCGGCTGCTAGGGTTTGTTATGAGTGAATAATGCGTATGGGATGTCCCCTAGGGTTTAATACACGCTGCTATTTATAGGATTTTAGGTCGGCTAGGGTTTAGTCGGCACTGGACGCCCGTCTAAGGTCATGGACGCTCGTTCATTTATTTGGACGGAGATTCAGACGCTCGTTCAGCTTACGTCTGGAGACTCTGTATGTAAAATACGACTCTGGACACTTCATGGACGCCAGTTCACTCCTGGACGCTCGTCTGGATCAGAGGACGCCCGTCAATATGCTGAGGATCGGATTTCTTCATAGTTATCCATTCTTCTTCAAGCCAATTCCATATTTATCTCTTATAATTCGAATTGAGCCTCATTTATCCTCTTTATGCACTCGAAATTAAGCATCTACATAATAGATAAAACATGGAAAACATGTAGTCATCCCCAAATAATAATAATTCAATAAATTTAACACATAAAAACGCCCAAATTACACTTTTGACACTTCTAAACCCATTATTCAAATTCACGCCTTAAACATATAATTTTCTCTAAAAATTACTAAAATACGAAAGATATTGTTCTCTAATAATGCGATAAAAACCATAAATTTCACCGAGAACAGGTTGCGTCTTTTGTCTTAGTGCATATCTCACTAAGTGTAGTGCCCTCGCGAACATGTTGTAACAAAGATAAGTTAAGTTAAAAACATTTAGTCATGACATGTTGATGGACATGAAGTAAACCCTAAATTGAGTCGGTCTCATAATGGTAATTTAATAATCATAATAATAACCTTTTGTTGTATAACTTAGTTAATCATTAGCTTCTCAATTTTACTATGTACTTTGTACTTACCTCCTTTGCATTTTCTTTTGTATGCATTGTGGGGTGAGAAGACGAACAGGTTGCCCAAGTGTAGAGGACGACTTTTGAAGACATTGAAGTCTTGGCGAAACTTTTAGTTTATTTCTTGTAAAGGTTGTACTAGACTAGTTATATTTCTTTCCTTAGACTTGTTGTACTATACAATTAAGACCTCGTAATGTATAAGTCTTTCGGTTTTTCGTCGTTGTAATTTAACTATCCATCTTTAGTATGCTTACTTTCTATTCATAGTAGTATTTTGTTTTTACCCGAGTCTTTTTAGATTATGTTTGCTTTATTTTGATACGACGACGTAGAGGCTTGCGTATAATATTTGATTTATTAATGCTATACGCGCCGAACGTTTCTCTTCCGGATAAGGGCTCGGTATCCGGGAGCGGGGCATTACAGTTGGTATCAGAGAGAAGCATCCTTTCTATCCTAGGCTTCTTTTCCTATAAGATAAGATTCCTTAAACCGTGATTAAGTTCCACTAGGACCAAGTGAAGAGTCTTCTTTGACGAAGGTTAAGTTGAGTTCTCTGTTCACATCTTTTATGTGATCACCTCAGGTTTTGTTCCTCCTAGTATCCTTACTAGAAACTTTTTCTTCCTTTGAAGTTTCCAAACCATAGCTTGTCACATTGGATTAAGTGGAACCCCTTTAGGTAAAGTTTTGTGATAGGAGTCTTATGCCTACACCTTAAATTCGAGGCCCTCTTGGTTGAATTCCTTTTTCCATACATTCCCTATTGAAATCTCTTCACCTTCTCAACACGAATGTCTAAGTTTACTTTTATCTTGGCCTAACTTTGTAGAGAATGCTATTTGATTCAACTCTACAAATCCTCCACTTTCCCTTTTCACACCTGCTTCGTCTGAGTTTATCAACATTCTTAGACCTTTGCTTTGCTTGAGATGGTTCTACACGACCTCAATGTGCAATTCTATTCTTTCCAAGTACCCCTCATTTGTTTCAACTCATTGTGTTAAAGGTCTCCTACTTTGGCACATAGTTTCCATCATCCTCGTGTTTGGCTTTCTCCAACATGAGTGAATATTTTTGTTTTCGTGTTTTCCCTTTGCCATAATACTGTTTTCCCCTACTCCGAAAATTCTGAAAATTTTCAGCAAAGTAGATTATTGTCTTATCTACAACTTATCTTTTTACATCAACTCGATAATCGTTATGGATTGTTCAGAAAATTCATGTTTATGCCGGACACTCTGTCCAGAAAATCTGCAACAGCACATTCACTTCCTCTTCTGTTTTGAACTGGTTAAACACCCTCAAATGCCCGGAATTTTTGATATGTTGCAGGAAAAAATTTTATCTACAACTTTTCTTTTGTAATTAAGTTCAGGTTCTTTTTCGTTTGATCTCGATTTGCAATTCAACTTAGTGTGTATTAATCTGGAAATTCTGACAGCTTGTGCAATTGTCAGAAATAACTGTTTTTGACCAACTTTATCTCATTCAAAAATTCCAATATTTTTTTATCACCTGGGAAACTCCAGCATCTAAATCCTTTCTCTTTGAATCGTGCTCAAATTCCTCTTCGTTTGTTTTGTACAAATTGATAATGTCAGATCCGGAGTAAATATCATACACAGCAACCTAAAAGGAATTCTCACCTCTTTGACTTAGGGTTTGGGCTAAGAGGATAGTAAGTTATGATGGTCATGTTTTAGGAGTTCCTCGAAGTCTGATCTCCTTCTGAGTTAAATCTTTTAGTAGGATGCTTGTAAAGCTAACGTTATAGTTTCTTTTGCAGTTGTAGACAAGAACCCTGATACTATCCTCCAGCATGCCATGTTTGATGTTCAGACCCTTCTCGTGCCCTTTTGTAATTATACTTTTATTGGTAATTTGTTTCTCATGTAATCCCTCACGTGAGATTTTTAAACTCAACAAATCCTCTCAGCTTGTTGTCATGAATTTACCTTAGAAACATATCGCCTTAAGCCCTTCTTTACAACAAATTCATGCTTTCTTACTTTTCAAATCAAGAAACAAATTCTCTTCAATGTTCTAAATTGTTGCACTCCCATCACTCATTTCAAATTCAAGTTTGGCTAAGCCTTCTGATGTTAGAACATTCTTTTACTTGTGTTTATTCTCAGCTTCCCTTCTAAGGGTAGTGTCAATGTTGGTACTATTTCACCTAATGCAGCCTGTCCTTTTAAGGTATGCATATCTTCTTTTGCTGGTCAAATTTTTAAGCCTACCATGACATTCTTTTTCAGTTACTTATCTTTAACCTTCTAGCAATTTATGCTAAACCAGTTTCAAGCAGAAGGTAGATCTTTTCAAGATACCTTCTGAACCTCTCTAGCCAACCAACATTTGAACTCCAAAACTTCTATTGAATTTCATTCAAGATTAATGTACCTTCTACCCTTCAGTTTTAACTCACTTTCAGGCCATTTAGAGCCATGAACCGCCACATACACCTTTTTGACCCCCATCTTCTGTTTTGGCATTTCTATTACCATTTTGATACACCGGTTGAACGCCTTTTGTTTTAACTTTTCCCATTACCTCATGAGGAATAACCTCAAGCATTTATTCCTTGGCAGTGTACTATTCCTCTCGTGTAGTGCAACCTTGAACCTTTTTATTTGAATCGTCAATGATCGTTAAACTTCCTTTGAAGGTTTCAAATAATTCTTTGAAATCAAACCTTATCCGAAAATTCATAAGTGTCGTTTCCTCTTCACTTAAAATCTTGTTTGACGCTTAATTTTTCAAAATTTTGATATTCCCTTACAATTCCTTGAGGGAAATTTCTAATTCTTTTAAATCTCGAAATAACCTCTCTTTGACTATTGCAAACATGGGCACTTCTTGACAAGTGTTTGTTTTATTCTGAGACCTTTTGGTGGGCTCGTTTTATCTCCATGGCTCCTTTATGTTTAGATTCTTACTCTTGTTTGATTTCTAAATTCTTTTTCTTAGTCCTTCTGGTGCTCGACGATGCACCTTTACTTGTTTTTCTATTGTGTGATGTTTCCTTTAACGTCTCCACTTTATAAATATGAAAGCTTATTACCATTCTTTCAAGTTGCCTCTGAAGTCTCTGTAGACCACCGTATCTTGCAGAATTTCACTATCTCGAAAGAAATTCATCTGCAAGATAATCATTTTTATTTATTCTTTGATGGCTGCCGTTTGTATTATGATACAATGCCACATTCTTCATACTGGAACCACCTTCAATTTTCCCCAACACGGAATCATCTTGTTTTGCTTATAACCTAAGCAACCTTTCTTATTTCAAATGCGTTGTACCCTTCCTTGGCTTACTTGGTTGACATACCACCCTGGTGCTCAACTTGTCACTTTTCAACTTCATGTATTTTCCAATCTAGTCCTAATTGGCATAAGGATTAAATCAGACCGTCAGAGGGAGATAGTTAGGCAAATGCATGATCCCTTTTCCCTAAGAAGTATAAGAAACCCTACAACCAGAATCCTTGCAGTTCTTCAGCAAACTTGTGGTGCCATGATGGAGGTTGAGATCGAAAGAAGTCAACTGTGCCAGAAGTGTGGTTTCGGCTGGGAAGATTTAGCTTTCCGGGTATAGGTCAGCAGGATCAAACAAGGATTGTTGAACCGATGATTACAAGATTCAAGGCAGTTGGTGAGTTAATGAAGAAAACCACGGGATGGAAATTGCAGTTCATCTCAGAGCGACTAAAATGTACAAGAGTTGGAACAATACTACCGATGATCTTCTAGGAAGATAGAGATAGAAGCGTGTCTACAACGATGGTTACCACGTCAATGTCTAGATGTCAACACTTGAAACGCTGCATGGAGAAAAAATTGGAGGAACGCAAGAGCGGCAGCAGAGTACGAGACCAAAGTTGATACATCAAGGTGACATGAAGATGGAGGCGGATCGTTGCAACCTCGAGATGGCTCAAGACAAGAAAAAGAGTTGGGAAGATGGAAGAGGAAGAAAACGGTAAGAGTTAGAAGACGAAACGCCTTGCAAAGTTCAGAATTCAAGTACGACCAGTTACATTCGAGTTTCGAGGACGAAACTCCTCTTAAGGGGGAAGGAATGTAACATCCCGACATTTCAGAAAGGGTAAAATAGTAATTGGGTTTAATGAATACGACCTAATTATTATTTGTTCTTTTATTTAATTGATTATGGGATATTATTTTAAGGAAAATAATAATTATTTGTCGTATAAATAATTCTCTAATTCCCTTCTTATCACACACCACGCAAATTCTGTAAAAAAAAAATAAAGAATAGGACGGTGGCAATGAAGAGAGCACCGCAGAAGAAAGCAAAAAAAAAAAAAAAGAGAGAACGTAATCTTCAACCGTGTGGCCAATCCGTTCATCTGTTCAAGATGCCATAAGAGAGAAAAGTGATCAGTGCGAGGAGACGCAACTTTGGAAAATAAAATATCCATATTCCGTAAGTTTTCAGTTTAGCCCTAGTTTTTGGTATTCGTAGAGTTCGATTCTTCAAAAATTTGTATCTTGTAATCCGTAGCTCTGTTTTTCAGCCATGAGTAGTCGAAACGATCGTCCGGGAGGATATATTCTAAAAATAGTTTCAGTGCATTTAATCCAGGTAATCCGCAGTTTTATACACTTTTTCAGTTTCGGTTTTTGCCAAGAAAATAGGATTTTAGGGTTTCTTGTTGATCAAATAGGTTTTGGGGTTGAGGATCAGCTGTTGTTGCGATTGCTTAGCGTTTTGCTTTCGGTTTTTCTGGAAATTAAGCTAAGAGGCTCTTCCTAATGAATAATTATGGTTTTACAATGTTTAGGTTGAGTGTTAGTTGTAGCAAGGAATCATGTTTTATGTTGTAATTAAAATGTTGGATGCTACGTGATGGTTAGTTATGTTTAAATCAGGTTTTTAATGTTGTTTCTTTGTGATAGCAAATGTTAAACATGTTTCATTTGGGTTAGAAATCGTTAAGTTGCAGAAAATCATGTTTAGGGCTTTTCAGGTGCAATGCGCACGCATTCAATCCAGTTTTGGGGTAAATGTTGTTTTAAGCTATGAGTCCAGTTTAAATGTTATTTCTTGATCTAATAATACTAAATGAAAATGAACAAGACTCAATTGACTTTCTGATGCGTTTGGTTCCGGCACCGGACGTACTTTTAAAGGGATTTGATGTCCGGGACCGTCGGAAAGGCATGAAAGGGCTTGTGCTTTGATGAATTAGTATTCATCAATGTTTGTGTAATTTCTATGCCTCATTTATGTCTAGTGGTCTAGGAAGAGAGTAGTATGTGTAAGGGAGATTATTTGAAAACACTTAGGCGGCTAGTTAACTATTTAATAAATACGTACTTGCTTAGTAAAAGGTTAAACATCATGAGAGCTTGGGTAGGCACAGTACGATATCGGCAATATGAGGTTTGGCCATATAAAGTGGTGATGATCATTTCCGGATTCTAGACTCGCCAGATAAAGTAGTGATCATTCCGCCGGACAAACTCACGAACGAGATAGCCATTCACCGGTCAGCTCTCTAGGGTTGGCCAGACAAAGTGGAATGACTGTCTCGGGACCGCTAGAGATTTATCTCTATAGGGTTGCGTCTTTTGTCTTAGTGCATATCTCACTAAGTGTAGTGTCCTCACAAACATGCTGTAACAAAGATAAGTTAAGTTAGAAACGTTTAGTCATGACATGTTGATGGACATGAAGTGAACCCTAGATTTAGTCGGTCTCATAATGGTAATTTAATAATCATAATAATAACCTTTTGCTGTATAACTTAGTTATTCAATAGCTTCTCACTATACTAAGTTCTTTGTACTTACCTCCTTTGCATTTTCTTTTGTATGCATTGTGGGGTGAGAAGACGAACAGGTTGCCCAAGTGTAGATGACGACTTTTGAAGACATTGAAGTCTTGGCGAAACTTTTAGTTTATTTATTTGTAAAGGTTGTACTAGACTAGTTATATTTTTTTCCTTAGACTTGTTGTACTATACTTTTAAGACCTCGTAATGTATAAGTCTTTGGTTTTTTCGTCATTGTAATTTAACTATCCATCTTTATTATGCTTACTTTCTATTCATAGTAGCATTTTGTTTTTACCCGAGTCTTTTTAGCTTCCATTTCCTTTATTTTGATACGACGACGTAGAGGCTTGCGTATAAGATTTATTTAATGCAATACGCGCCGAACGTTTCTCTTCCGGATAAGGGCTTGGTATCTGTTGGACTTATTTCCGAGTTTTAGTGATGAGTGCCAGACTAGCTGTTATAGTGCAAAGGCAAAACGATGTCTAGATCAAATGTATAGGTTTATTAGAGTTTGATCTTTGTATAGGTTTGATCAAACAAGCACTGTAAAGGTCAGCTGATTTATATCAGCAGACTGGTCTATATTAGTAGGGTAGATAGGTCAGTAGACTAGTCAGGAACCTGCTGAAGACTGAAGGCTGAGGGCTCAAACTCAGTTAATGAAGGCTAAGGGATCAAACTTAGTAATTAAAGTCAAGGATATGGAATCAGAATTTAGGCAAGTCTGTGATGACCTAAACTGGTTACATATACCTTGTGTATAAGGTCTAAGTTCCTTAAGTTGGATGGTGATTGGAACTTAGTTATTTGCAAAAAGGTGTAATCTAACTTCACAAATAAAAGTTAGATAAAAGAAGTCTGCTGCATTGTGTTTTAAACACAACAAATTATAGTTCAGCAGACTGATAGGTATTTCAGCAGACTGATGAACCTGCTGATATATATACCTCGATTAATTCAAGATTACATTGGAAGATTACATGGATAAGGACAGCCAACAACCTCTGATTTATCAAGCAAATCAATTGTTGAGATTAAAAGAACGTTGGGATGATTCAGGATTTTATCCAATGGTTACAAGTCAAAGGATGGACAGACTGTACACTGCCAAAAAGGATTCTGACACTGTCAGTCCTATGAATAGTGACAGAAAGCAAGTCAAATAGGACAAAACATGGAACGGCTATATTTGAATTTCAAATACAAGTCACAAGGACTCCTACCTATAAATAGAGGACTTCCAACTCAGAAAAAGATGATGAAAATTAAGGAAATACAAGAGATAATTCTGAGCTGCATTTTATCAAGAAAAGCACCCTGATGAACTCACTGAGCGTAAGGCTACTGATCCAGATAAAATCTTCATGTGTATTCTGTATTCAAGCTACATCAAGTTTACACACTTGAAGACTGCAAGCTGCTGATTATATCATCCTAATCAAGCTGCTGCAACTGAATCATTTACTTGATTCATTCTTTATTTTACAAAGAACCTGCTGATGACAGTGAAGCACTTTTGTGTGAAATAATGTTGTTTGTGGTGGAGCTGGTGACAAGGCAATCCTATCCTTCAAGGACCAGTGGAAGACTTTGGAGCAGCAATCCTACCTGTTCCAAGTGTTCAATTTGTGAAGCCATAGTTATTGGTGAAGGACAAGCAACCTTAGGAACCTTTGTAATAGCTACATCAAAGATCTCTAATGAATTACCTCCAACATCACAGGAGAAGAGTGGACTGACAGGATTACACCACCTGTAACCACTCTAAAATTTGCATTTAGTTTACTATACACATCAACCTACTGAATCTAACAATTGAACTCACACACATACACTACTGAGTATCTAATACTTAGTATCATATTTAACAACAAGTAATAAGGCTTAATTTTTTATATAATTCCGCTGCACAAATTCATTAAACTCAACTGTCAGTAGACTACTGTGTATCAGCAGGCTACTGAGGTGTCAGTAGACTACTGAGGTATCAGCAGGTTGCTGAAGTTGCTAAGTTTGTTAACTCCAAAAGTTTTAAGTGTTAAGTTTATTCACCCCCCCTAAACTTAACCAAAGCCTTTTCAAGGGGCCAACAGTATCCGGGAGCGGGGCGTTACAGGTAATGCGATACTAATTATTAATATTATTTCTTGATTCTTCTTCTCTTTCCTCATTTCGCTTGTCTACTGTTTTATGTTTTCCCCATGTATCCAAAAATCTGTTGTTCATGTCTGAATTATTCGTTAGGACAACTCTACAACTATAGAATTCTTGTCTAAATCATTTTTGGTAAATGAACAAAATATAGGCAAATTCCTCCACCATGTCAGGCTAAAGAGGGTGTTTATTCCTAGTCCTCCAGCCCTTTATTTTCTTTTTATGCCAATAAAACGTGCTCTACGACCTCGAATTGTCGTTGTGGTCATCCAGCCTTTCTTATTATTCAACATTTGGTTAAGAATAATTTTAACGAGTGTAGTCATCAATGAATGAAACATAATATCTAGACCATCCTTTCACACATTAGAATGAACAAGATCAAATGGAGCAAGATAAAAGAAAGAACTTTTATTAAACGGTAAGGCATAAAATTTAGCCAGTCTACACCCACTACAATCAGAAATATAATGAGTTATCAAATTGCCTAACACTCCAGTGGAACCCAAAAAGGTAAACGATATGCAGAGACATGACCTAAATGAGAATGCCACAAATAAAATTCAAATGGCGAAGATTTCAATTGAAACAAAAAAAGATCCACACTAGTTGCTGCAACATCTGGTACTTTTAGGTGGTCCAAAACATAGAGTCCATCCTGCCTACGGCCGGTCCCAGTCAGCCTCTGTGATTGAGGATCCTGCACACAACACATGAGGAAGAAAATGAGAGTAAATAACGTGCTTCACACAACTGACTAATAGACATAAGACTAAGTTTAAGATTGGGAAGGGGAGCAGTGTATCGTGCCATGCCTTCTACCACTTGTGAGATTGTTTGGATATGATGGTTACTTGCTGATATGAGTGTGTTTCTACATCATCCAACTCCATTGTATTGCGATAATTAGAGTTCAATTAACATTGCACATAATTCGGTCTTCCATGAGCGGACAAAACATATTGAGATTGATTTTCACAAGACTCGTCATCATCTTCAGCTTGGCAATATCACATTGCCCTTTCTTCCTTCCTTTGTGCAAATTGTTGACTTGTTTACCAAGGCGCACTCGGCTTCGCGGTTTTGTTTTATTTTTTGCAAACTCTCAATGCTTCTCGCCATAGCGACGTGAGTTTGAGGGGGGTGGGTGTTAGAATATACGTATTTAAATAAAGGATAGAATAGTCTTTTATTTAAATATATGTAGTCTTTTAGTTTGATCCGGAATCATTGGGTTTTAGTTTAGCGTTGTCAAAGATGAAAAAGGCTCTTATACCATGTTGAAAAAAATATGCTTTGATGAAAAGTGCCCTTATACCAGGTTTATATAAGCTAAGACAAAATCCTAAAAACAGATAAAAGACTATTCTACCCTTTATTTAAATACGTATATTCTACACCTCTCCCACAGTTCCTCTCTCTATTATGATTTGGAGCTCGTATGTCTCTTGCAATGTCTATTTTTTAGGATATTTTCCTTTTGTTTTCTTCCTTTGTTGAATTGATGAAATTGACAACGCAAGACAAAATAATATTCAGAATTCTCATTAATCAAAGAAGTAAACAACTTGAGTTACAATGGAGTTGATGATGGAGTGTGTTAGATCGATAATGCGCAAAAGAGCGCTCTAGAGGGGAGAATAGAGTGTTGATTGCTTTTAAACTCTTTTTTCGATTGCAACACAAGTTCTAGAAATGAAGTGCGGAAGATAATTTGGTTTACTGATTGCTTGTGTTATAAAACATATGTGATCAAATGAATGATTATTAAAGTGTGATGAAACTAAGTAATGCACGATTGCAAGGAACAAGTATCAATTAAGAAAAGATGCATGTTGGCTCAAGTTAATCAAAACCAATTCAGCATTATTGCAAGTTAAATTAAATTGATCAAAACAGAATATTTGAAAAATAGCTAGCCGTATTAAACAATTTGCAGGTTCAAGAAGACTAGCTGAAAATATTAAGAAGGACTTATAGTAACGTTTTAAAAGCGTTGTTTGTGACGCGCCGTTCTGGATACCGAGTACTTATCCATAAAGAATGCCCGGCATGTATACACTAACTTTTTAAATCGTCAAAAGTAAAATATACATAAGCCTCGTAACAATTAATCAAAGTAAAAGTGGAATAAATTAAATCTAAAAGATTACTCGGAAAAGAAAGTCAATCGACAATCAAAAGGATGACCAAGTCCCAAAATCTACGTCTAAGAAAACTGAACAGACCAAACAACGAAATAAATGTTGTCTAAATTATTCTATCCCAAATGAAATAGAAAAAGGTGCTATCGTCTATCTCTCAAAATAGAATAGTAAAAAGCATAAAATATATGTCAATCATCTTGAGCATAAACCTCAGCTCCGTCATTACAGTCGTCGTATCCGTACTCATCGTCATCCTGACAACCACCTTCTCGGGGTGGGGACAAATAAAAGAGAAGAGTTAAGTACTTACGTACTTAGTAAAGGGTAGAAGAAACGGTTACGTACAATATATATATAAAATATATCACACAGAACAATTCAATTCTACAAACTCCACCTCATAAGTTGCATTGAGATCACACTCACCCTCTACTAGATCACATAGCACATCCTCACATATGTAAGTTTGTTACACTAATACCAAAGGACACTGTGAATAGTGAGAATGCACTGAGATCTATTAAGCACCTCTCAAGTGGGCAGGGACATAGGTCTCCTTGTGGGAGTTACACGTTGGCCTTTGACACATAGCTTCAAGGGGGCTGTAAGAATCCCATTCTTCGATTTAGAAATGTGCCTTACCAGTGATATTGACAATTTAGCTTTTAGACAACCATATATGTATTTACTAGTTAATTCTAACCACCTGATTCATTCACGTATAAGGCTTCCTATGGACTTCCAGTACTAGACAACTAGTTACACTACCTAGCGCATTGTAAAAGAATTATTGACTACTAAGCCAGTGTCCCATAAGGCCTAAACAACGCCTTCTGGTGCTCCCACCTTTTCCCGCAGAGGGTCACAGTTGTGATGCTGATTCAAGGCTACCAGAAGGTGATTTTAGACAATGTAAAATAAAATGGAATGCCCTCAAAGGCACACAAACCAGTCAAACATTCAAAATCATGAGAAAAAAGGAAAACTGGGTGCAGTGTCCTTGCACCGGCCTCCCAGAAACCAAACATAACATTCTGCCATTGTGGTGCACTTGCACCATCCAATAGTGAGCTTGCAACGGTCGAACATAACCAAAATCCAAGTCCAAAAAATCCAGAAAAAATTCCAGCTGGTAAATCGAGCCCCCCTGCCGATTTACCGAGGGTCTATTTTCTGTTTCAGCTTCTTCTATAGACTCTGTATATTTAGCATGGCCCCAAATAGAGTAGAACCGCACGTCGTCCAAGCGTTCAACAGGTTCTTTATGGAGATGCCAACCATCTTACCAATAGGGTTGAGCAATTTGATTCGTTTGAGATTTACGAGTCGTTCTGAGGACACTGGAACGGCCGGTCTGTTAGCCCGAGCGCGACATCGATTTAGATGATTGTGGCTCGATTCGGCCCGGAGCGATGCAAGGGTAGGATATATTGGATATGGCGAAGCATCGGCCCGGTTCAATGCTACGATGGTGCGAGAGTCTTATGTGTATCTGTCGTATAACCCTGGTGCTACATTTGCAATGGTTCGGGGAATAAAAGTTGATTTTACGATCGAGAGGATCAATACGTACTACGAGGTACACAATCCACCAGTGGGACTAGACGAGTATACAACCTCTACAGATGTAGATGATTTAGAGAGGATGTAGATGACTGCTGACTACTTTGGGGTGCAATGGAAGCGCAACCCTATGGGATCCCCCACCATCTTCCTGGAGAATGACCTATCCTGGGATAGGAAGATGGTCAACAGATTTGTATGTTCTCGACTTCTGCCGACTAAGTACACGACGTCTGTCACTCCAAAAAGGGCAGATATGATGTTTACCTAGATCAGGGATCTCCAATCAATATTGGCATGTTGATGCACAAACGAATTCATGAGATCGCCAAGGACTACGAGCGAGAGCAGTTGACTTACGGGCCTATGATAGACATGTTCGCTACGGAGGACGAGGTTCCTATTCTGGTTAGTGACAATTGGGAAGAGCCGGAACAAAAGATAAGCTTGCAGTCAGTTTTGAGAGTTCCAAGATGGGTCGGAGCAAGAGCTGAGAGAGAGCGTACCCCGGTTCTCGGAGGACTTCGATTTCAGAGAGCTTTATTGGAGGAGCACTCAAGAGAGATTGCGATTCTGCATCGCAAAATAGATAGGATTATAGATTTCCTAGAAGTGAAGGATGCAGGTTCTTAGATCTAAACGAATTAGATCTACGCGCAGCGGATGGATCACGATTTATATATCAAAACACATAATTAAAGGACTTAAACTACTACAAGGGGGTTAAGATCATGTTACCAATATAGGGAAGAGAAGCCTTGATCTTCCGATGTGTTCTCCAAACGGCGGTTGGTGGACACCCTTCTTTATAAACGAACCTCCTTGATATGCAACACCAAGAAAAACTCCAAGTTTTTCTTCCTCTAAAACCCTAGACAAGAGAAACAAATTTTTTTCTCTCTTTTTAATGAGTGGGGCGAAATTTTCAATATGAATTTCCCTTGGAATAACTCTCATTTTATAGGAGAGTAAATCCTTGGCCTCCAAGTATTAATTAATTAATTAATTAATTAATTAATCAAAATAAAAAGATATTTTCATTAATGACTAATTGTGACATGTATTGACCAATAGGAAATCAAATAACAAGTCATCCAACCAATCACATAACAAGAATATCTTTTATTTTCCATAACACAAGAAAATTAGTTCTTGTGCTAAAAGAGAAGACCTTAGGCGCCACTTTTAGGGTTTATTAGCCCACACAAAATGCCTTTTATGTGTATTATTTAGCCCAACTAAATAATATCCATGCATATCAATTAATTAGCCTAGCCAATTAATTATCACTGAGGCCCAAATAACAAGATTATTAGTCCGAATTACAGAAGCCACATCGGGGACCATGGACCTATAACCAGTAGCTCAAATAATTAATATTCATCAAACAGAATATAAGTTATTAATTCCGGGATTACGCCACCATAAACCCGAAACTGAACTCTACCGATTATAGATGTATACTTATACTCAACCCATAGAGTAAATAAGCGTCCATTGATATAATCACTACATACGGATTAACCCTCCATAGACTGTCCATTCTGAGTGGGAAGTCTCCGTGAACCCGACTCAGAATATCTTATCCTTATTTACCATTAGCCCCCTAATGATCAATTAGTACACATATCTGACTAGTAGCTAATTAGTCAAATGTGAACTCCCGGGATCGATCACTTTCTTAGGGCTAACAAACAAGGGGACTGTCTCTCTACTTCCCGCAGGAAGGAATGGATTCCATGTCTGTGAAAATCGGAACTACTCACTCATCTGGAGATAGTGCCAATGAGAAGTGGCTTGGAACACATATTAAAGTGAACCGTAACTAACACATCAAACACTACCCCGGGACAAGCAGCATCCTGTGATCACCTCAGGATTAAGGTTGATCCATATATGATCATCTAATGATTTAATAAGATTCCTCGATTACGGAATTATACCGAGAAATACAGATTAAATCGGTCCAGTCCTATATGAATGCCATCATATATAAATGCCCCTCGTAGGTACCCTCTACCGACAGTCCGGATAAGACTATCACAACCTAAGGTGTTCTGGGCGCATTATTGGTGTTTTAATCAAGAGACCCTAAACTCTGATTAAGTTCACCACGGACTAACAGTTTAAGTATATCACCACTAACTCAATCCTCACGTGCATGCCATACACTGAGTTAAGCGGTTACATACTGATATACTTAGGATTTGCAGCAGTGTATTATTTACAAGCACAAAGCAAGTAATAAGGTGAGATAAATTCTGTCATAAAAACAATTACACAAATTGTCTTTCGGGCACTACACCTAACAATCTCCCACTTGAACGAAATGACAAGTAATGATTGTTTTTAGAGCACACCCTTTCTCATCTTATTCACAACACTCTCCCACTTGCTCTAAAAGCAGATGAGACATATCCATCAATGCCGTACCCTCCAAGCACTCGACTTGGTACACTGATTAGCTAGGTTGTCGACTCGAGACGATCTTTAGGATTGAAACGTAGCCGGTCCTTCCAATCAGGCGGTACTCTCTCTCAACATGCTTTTGAACTCTAGTGACTGAGAAAATCCTTCTAAGCTATCTCTTCACTGTTTTCACGATGAAGCGATATCGGCTTATCAGACCTGGAATTACTTCCAGACCATAAAGGAAATTCTAAACACTATGAGTAAACACTGAGCCCGAGATCAACTTAATGATCATCCTTAATCTGACTACAAGTCAGAATCAGTGTAGTCAACCATATTCAAGTTTGCACCTGAATATACAAGCATATGATTCCTCGTTCTCTAAAGATACTTGACGACGTACTAAACCGCTTTTCAATGCTCGAATCCGAGATTTAATTGCAAATGACTCGTGTTAAGCTGACTTGCCCTTATCCCAGAGAGACTCTATCCCATTTTCTCTTTATCCGAAGATTTGGAGAATCATTCCTGAGAGGTAAGGTAGGACTACTCTCGTTGAATGTTGCATACGTATATGCATGATCATCTTAACCAATAAGACGGATGGGATAGCCAATGACTCATTCTTATGAATTTGACCGAATCAAATTCTTAGAATATAGTCCAATTCTCTCATCCACAGAATCTTGGCGTGTCAGTTTCCGACTTCAGAAAGCACACCCATGTTGTTTCCAACCGTTTTAGTGTTATCATTTATGAACACTAATACTACTACTACATTTCCAATATTCATATCCAGTCTACGAAAAACTTATCAATATTTTGGTCAAGTCCACATATTTTAAAACATGTGACTTTTAAATGACCGAGAGGTTCTCTTAAATCCACAAAGGATATAAACCATGGCAGGCCTCCTACCAAAGGTTCTTTCTGAATGAATTAAGATATCGTTAGTCTCGCAAAAAAGGTATTAGGGAATCACCCCTATCTTCTGCTTTGTAACGAATCCGTTATTCATTCTTAGCTAAAACCCTTCTGTTCTGAATGAATTCAGATTCCGTTGTTCGGCAAGAAAGTCTCAGGGAATCACCCCTATTTTCTGCTTTCTAACGAAATCTAGCAAGACTGAGTGGTGAGAGAGTTCAAGGTCTGGTTAACTCTCTACTTGTCAGGGAATCACCCCTATACCACTCAACTTTGCGCTGAAAGTTTAAACTTTCCTATTCATTCGTCTCTTTTCTATGTAGATCCAATTGCTCCCACTGGGCCTTAGACACTCAGGTGGTTCTACAATAGACTGAACAAAACTGGAGTACAAAAACTCCATTTACAGGGTTAAGGCTGTCAAACCAACCTCTATGATCAGAATCCTATACAGCCCACTAAGAGCCATAGGTTATCAATCACCCCAGCAGACCGTAAAGTCCACAAAACTACAATGGGTCAATGGTAAACCATACTCCCACTGCGTGGTGGATTGACATCCTGATCTAGTAGTATTTATCAGTGTAATAACCAACAACCGATGTTGGACGTGGTCTGATTAAATCAGATAGTAACTACCTTTGGGTAACCGTACTCCAAGGTTTAAGGTTGTTACTTATAGATTCTATCAGAAGGCTTGTGACAGTTCAACCGTCACTTTCTGATCTCAAGAATACTATAATCAACCTTCACTCGTCTTATTAAGATATTTCACGAACAGTCACAATCTGAACGTATGCGCAAAATCTCCAGTCCTACCTTCAAGCATTAAATGTTGAATGCCTACATTTATGGAAGTGGTATGAACCAAATTCACTCATTATCCATAAATTCACTGGCATCTTCTAGGTAGACTTCTCGGTTTACATAATAATGTTAACCGTTATTTTGCAACCAATTATCTTAATCCAATTTAACAGTGTATTGTAGCACATTAATAACTATATCAGGCAAGTCTATGGTTTCTTCCTCAGTGAGAAACATTCCACTAGGAGGCAGGCCGAGCAATAGTCCCAAGACTATACGATAGCCTATTTCTGAGCATGGAATACTCTATTCTCTGTTAAAATCAGAGACACCTCCTCGTATTCTTTCGATAAACCAACAAGTGTTTTGAGTAGTTATCAGACAGAATGTCACCACTCAAAATCTCCCACTAGCTTGTATCTCTCACTAGACCCCGAAGGTCATGATGAACAAGCTATGTTACCCCTTCAAATTTATTACCCTCTCCCGATTGAAAGGAAACTTAGTCATTGTTCCTTTGAGATAGTGTTCTTAGACTGGGAGATAGGAATCACCCTTAGCCAGTCGTCAGGTCTTATCTCTAGGATATATGCACTAATTAATAGATATTGAAGGGTTGTTTATCTTAATACGGAAACCTTTTAATAGTTTTAGACGTGTTACACATACCTATTCAGCTTTTCTTAGTGGTTCTGTCTTTATCAAACAAAAGTCCGAGTCACAGATTCGTACTACAAATGTCATCTTCACTTTGTTTAAGGCAACTGTAGTATCGAGATGAAAGTGAATCCATTTGTTTCAACGAATCTGTAAACAGAAAAATAAATTTTTCTGTGATATTCAAGGATAGAATCCGAAATTCATTTCCTTATATCACTCCCACTATTATAGTTGAAATTACTGCCCGTTGTTACTCTATTAATCGTTAATGCACAGCTTCCTTGTTCTTCCAAAGAACTAAGCTACCGAGTCAAGTTACTCGGTTAAGAAAGTCGCTAAGGATTCATTGGTTAGTGATCCGAAATCACTTTCCTTATCCTATACTTTCTTTAATTAATGTTTCGGTTTAGCCTCAAACTTAGTTAAGATGATTAACACTTATAGACATTCTTTCCCATTCTCAACTTTCCTTAAAAGGAAATAGTCTTGAACTAGCAGTTCAATTGAGTAGACACTACTCGTGAACTTTGGGATGTCTAATAAAAGTGTTACCCAGTGGGACTAATTTTCTAATAAATTAGAAAAACATAAGATAAAAGCTCCCACTAGTTTATCGGTTCCAAATACCGTCTAACTAGCGACACTTAAATTTATGATTCTCCAATTTTTCTATTAGAAAATTTCTCGTGTAGACACTACACAATTAAAATTCACTAGAAGAATTTTGTCGTCCCAATCATCTTTCAAACTAACTACGGTTGTCTCTCGTTCTGCACGAGTGACAGCAGTGACATGCCTATTTACATCACTTAAGTTTTGAAGGCTTCAAGAGAAATATCTCTTCCAAAAAATTAATCGCATGTGAGATTAATAAATACAACGTTCTAGTTACTTACCACTTTTTAACGAAGTCATTCCAAGTCAATTTTACACTAGCAGTCTAGCACCTTAGAGAGATATATATAACAGTTGTAAATAAAATTGACAGAAAATAAATCCAAATCATACACTACTAAAATTTTAGGAACATAAACTAAGTACTTATAGTCTATCCTACCGTTCCAAGGATTTAATCTAATGCCTCAGTGCCGCCTTAGGGTAGGTCAAAAAGGTTTCGATTAATATTGAAGATCAGATTGAGAATCGAACATCTCATTTGTGATCGTCAATCACCTTTCCTTTTTCAGGCAAGGTACTACCAAAAATACCCTTTATGAGTGTGACCTACTGTCTCAGATTTTTAGGTAGACCCCGAGTGTGCCGCCTTAGGGTCGGTCAGTGACCCGACGAGTACCCAAAATCCTATCCTTTCGGAGACCAAGCCTTGAATTTTGATAGCGGTGAAGGCCTTCCTTAGGGAGGCCGGTCCCAGGCCGGCACGAGGCGTCACCATTCTCTCACGTTGCTTGTGTCAACAGTAGAGGCCGTGGGGTCGGATGTCGCCTCTCCCGCTCCCACTCAATATTTTGAAAAAGTGGTGGGTTTACTGATCACGTTTTTGGACTTGATGTTACATTAAGGAACAATAAATCATAGGCCCGAATGTTGTCGGTTATGTGGGATAGCCCACCCGAAGTATTCGTTAGAACATATGTGGCTGTTGGACGGGTCAAGGCTAGGAGAGGTCCGTTGAGCCGTAGTGGCTCTTCGGATGGCTCAGTATTGCCAGACCCCCGTGCAAACGCCACACGTGGAGGGTGAAGTCGATTGAGCCGTAGCTACTGTTGACCACCCAACCGTGGTTAAACCACTTTCGAACCTGTTTGCCCGTGATTATCCAATCCTTAAACATCAAAATTTCACGTAGACACTACGGAACAAAAACGTAATCTCGTCTTAAGTAAGGTGGAATTCACCGAGAATCCAACACCTTAACCACGAGGTTTCGGGATTTTACTCCTTATGCTTTCGCAGAGTGGGATTCACCGAGAATCCATCACCCAACCTCGACGATTGAAAAAACCCGTGTTCCTCGGTTTTTACCCTAATTAGTTTTTATGGAAAATTAGGGATAAGGACACAATCTGGAATATTTTTAAGTAACAGGACAACTACATATTTTTTATAGGGAGAAGGACAACTGCATAATTTTTATAGCGAGAAGGACAAACAGTGAATCCCGAAAATCAGTGAATCTTCCTAGTGAATCCCAAAATCAGTGAATTTCGACAGTGAATTTTGACAGTGAATCCCGAAAATCAGTAAATCTCGACAATGAATTTTGAAAATTAGTGAATTTCGACAGTGAATTTCGGCAGTGAATTTAAACAGTGAATTTCGAACACAAGTGAATTTCGACAGTGAATAAATAGTTTTGTCCTTTATGCAAAAGTTTCAAAAAACTGTCCTTCTACTCAATTGATGAAATATTTTTGTCCTTCTCCCTCATTCCCCCTAGTTTCTAATTAATATCAAACAATTAATTAAAACTAATCGTGTGTTTTATACATGCCTAACTAATTCCTCGAATTAATTTCTACATGTATGCATATGGAGTGGAATTCATGATATGATGCATGTTATGGCAATTTTCCGATTCTACTCATACAATCTATACATGTATACTAGTGCGGAAAATAAACACCGAGATGGACCGTTGGCACCCCCGTAACTAATCTATTCGAAAATAAATTAAAACCCTAATCTGCAGCTGTTAAGAATCTTCAACGATCGGCATATCAAACGAACTTGGATCGGGATGAAACGTTCCAGATCTGATCTTCATTCTTCGGACTTCAAGATGGACGGTCGGATCGGAGCTTTGACTTGTCAATCTTCCTCAGTGAGCCGCCCAACTTGCTGCTGAAACAGACTCTCACAGCAACGCATCATATACTTCCCGAGATCGATCGGGGATGAAGATGAATCCCGATCGTCCTGAAAATTTTATCACACGTCCAAAACTCCATGATTATCGATCTGACCGGTCGGATTTTAATTGCAACGGTCCAATTGTTCTCAGAAAATCGAAGAAGTCACAGTTAGGGTTTATGTGAATCCTGCGTTTTTCTGTTACAGCAGCCACTTCGCAGCAACGAATGGAAACACAAACGGACTCTGATCGACACCAAAATTTGTGGGATTGTTCATCAACTTCCAATCTTGATTCTGACCGGAGGGATCTTCATTTTAACGGCTCAAACAACGGAAAAAACGAAAAGACTAAACAGCTAATGTACAGATCTATTTTCTGGAAATTAAAATTGAAATAATACATAAATTACATAATTTCCTATACTCATATGAACGAATTTTCATCGTTTATATGAGTTTACAATAGATCTAACGGGTAAACAGTGCCAACCCCCAATCCATCTCTTCAACCATAGCAATTAATCATTATCAATGCATAAAACAATAAATAAAATTTACCTACATGCAATTCCACTCCTTTAAATCGTTTAATTTTGATTATGACTATATAAATCGTGGAACCTGGCTCCGATACCACATGAAGGATGCAGGTTCTTAGATCTAAACGAATTAGATCTACGCGCAGCGGATGGATCACGATTTATATATCAAAACACATAATTAAAGGACTTAAACTACTACAAGGGGGTTAAGATCATGTTACCAATATAGGGAAGAGAAGCCTTGATCTTCCGATGTGTTCTCCAAACGGCGGTTGGTGGACACCCTTCTTGATAAACGAACCTCCTTGATATGCAACACCAAGAAAAACTCCAAGTTTTTCTTCCTCTAAAACCCTAGACAAGAGAAACAAATTTTTTTTTCTCTTTTTAATGAGTGGGGCGAAATTTTCAATATGAATTTCCCTTGGAATAACTCTCCTTTTATAGGAGAGTAAATCCTTGGCCTCCAAGTATTAATTAATTAAATAATTAATTAATTAATCAAAATAAAAAGATATTTTCATTAATGACTAATTGTGACATGTATTGACCAATAGGAAATCAAATAACAAGTCATCCAACCAATCACATAACAAGAATATCTTTTATTTTCCATAACACAAGAAAATTAATTCTTGTGCTAAAAGAGAAGACCTTAGGCGCCACTTTTAGGGTTTATTAGCCCACACAAAATGCCTTTTATGTGTATTATTTAGCCCAACTAAATAATATCCATGCATATCAATTAATTAGCCTAGCCAATTAATTATCACTGAGGCCCAAATAACAAGATTATTAGTCCGAATTACAGAAGCCAGATCGGGGACCATGGGCCTATAACCAGTAGCTCCAATAATTAATATTCATCAAACAGAATATAAGTTATTAATTCCGGGATTACGCCCCCATAAACCTGAAACTGAACTCTACCGATTATAGATGTATACTTATACTCAACCCATAGAGTAAATAAGCGTCCATTGATATAATCACTACATACGGATTAACCCTCCATAGACTGTCCATTCTGAGTGGGAAGTCTCCGTGAACCCGACTCAGAATATCTTATCCTTATTTACCATTAACCCCCTAATGATCAATTAGTACACATATCTGACTAGTAGCTAATTAGTCAAATGTGAACTCCCGGGATCGATCACTTTCTTAGGGCTAACAAACAAGGGGACTGTCTCTCTACTTCCCGCAGGAAGGAATGGATTCCATGTCTGTGAAAATCGAACTACTCACTCATCCGGAGATAGTGCCAATGAGAAGTGGCTTGGAACACATATTAAAGTGAACCGTAACTAACACATCAAACACTACCCCGGGACAAGCAGCATCCTGTGATCACCTCGGGATTAAGGTTGATCCATATATGATCATCTAATGATTTAATAAGATTCCTCGATTACGGAATTATACCGAGAAATACAGATTAAATCGGTCCAGTCCTATATGAATGCCATCATATATAAATGCCCCACGTAGGTACCCTCTACCGACAGTCCGGATAAGACTATCACACCCTAAGGTGTTCTAGGCGCATTATTGGTGTTTTAATCAAGAGACCCTAAACTCTGATTAAGTTCACCACGGACTAACAGTTTAAGTATATCACCACTAACTCAATCCTCACATGCATGCCATACACTGAGTTAAGCGGTTACATACTGATATACTTAGGGTTTGCAGCAGTGTATTATTTACAAGCACAAAGCAAGTAATAAGGTGAGATAAATTATGTCATAAAAATAATTACACAAATTGTCTTTCGGGCACTACACCTAACAAGAAGTTCCTCATGACACCACCTAGGACTGCCTCACGTCACGGTGCATCTTCTTCCGCCGCTGCTGCCTCGAGTTCTGGACCACCTCCCGGTTTTGAGCCTAGAGATGACTGAGAGGGTTATTCTGACGAGGATTAGTATATCTTTCTTTTCATTGTTGTTATTTTCCATTTTCTTATTTTTATATTTCTTTCCTATCTAGTACATGTACCGGAATTTTATTAATATAATGATTTTTCCGGCTTAATTTGTTTGGAGTTCTTTATTTTCTCTTTTACTGCCGTGACAATGTTATACAGTTTCTTGTCACCCCCATTCTTCTTGGTTTGTTTGAGATACTTAGCACAGATTATTCAAAGACTACTTAAGCCCAACGCATTGTACGACGATGCAATTCTTATTTGGCTCCTCCCTTAACGAAGCTAAGTTCCTTTTCATTTTAACTTTTTCATCTTACACATTGGGGACAATGTTTCGATTAAGTGGGGGGTACGGGACGTCACTAAGTCTTTTAGCATCATATTCTGTGAATTGCATGATTATATTGATTCTGTTTGATGCGTGATTCACCACTTAGAATTTGATTCATTTTGATTGAATTTAAAAATATATATGATATCTTTGATATTTTTGAGTTAATTGACTTCATCTTTGTTTCATGATGTACAAGTAAAAGTAAGTGCCCAGTTCTAAAGCAGTAGCGTATTAAGCGCATATTCTGTTATGAGCCCGTATAACTCACTTTCCATGGTATGTAGTCGATAGCATATTGCTTTGACTAAAGTTGACCCTGGCTTTATCCTGAAGTATGTTTCACCAATGCTTATAAAGGCAAAGGAATTTCGGATTTGGTAGTTTATCTAGAGTGAGATCATGAGGATAGATAATTTATGAGAGTCCACCCGCCAAGAAAGAGAAGTGCATTGAATTATATTCATCTATAATTTCTTAGGAAAAAATTGTGTCGATGGAGTGTAAAATGTTACAGTATACAAGTTGATGGGAATGCTGAGTGCATTCTGCTGATAAATCGAAGACATCAGTAGCCTACTGACAGCATGAAGACCAGCAGCATTCTGACAGTACAAAGACTCAGTTGCCTGTTGATCAGTTTGATAGAGTGTATAATATAGAAAATGGTTATCTAGTTGTAATCTGTTATAACCATTTGTAACTAACTTCTAACTGATTCATGAGGTGTATGTTGTTATAAATACCCCATGATCAACCAAATTGTAAACACATTGTAACTTTTACATGATCAATAATAATTCCGCAATTTATTTTGTTTGTTTGTAATTCTAAAAAATTCATCATGGTATCGGAGCAGAGATTTGAGAATTTCTAAAAGCTTTCCTGTGTTTTTTTTTTTGAAGAAACTTGAGAGTGTTCTTCATTTCTTCTAGGTTTTCAGTTTCTTGATAGTAAACTATCATCCTTTTCTCTTTTTTTATCAGTTCTTGATCATTTTTTCTAATATCATCGTTGATTTGAGAATCAGTTCTGAAATTCTTGAAATCCATGGCAGCTATGAAACAAGAAATAAGTCCCTCCAGTCCATTCTATGTTCATCCTAATGAGAATCCTTCTTTGGTTCTTGTTCAGCCATTGATGAATGGCAATAACAATAATCCCAGGAAAATGTCTAGGAGATGGTGTTGATCACCAAGAATAAAATAGGCTTCGTAGACGGCACAATTAAAAGGCCAGAAGCAGATTCAGCAGACTTTCATGCTTAGAGGCAATGTGATACAATGGTGAGATCATAGATCTTGAAATCTGTTGAGAACACCATTGCACAAAGTTTGATGTACTTCAAGAATGCACAAGCAGTATGGACGAATCTTGCAGCAAGGTTTTCAAATGTTGATGCATTACGACTTTCAGATCTTCTTGAAGGAATGCATCTACTGAAACAAAGCACAGATTCTGTCAATCAATACTTAACAAAATTGATGATTCTTTGGGATGAAATCAAGACCATCAGGCCTATAACAATATGTTCTTATGATCCTCAATGTCACTGCAACGCAATCACCAATCTGATGGATCATAAGGAAGATGAACATGTCATGAAATTCCTTAAAGGTTTAATGGATGAATTTGAACCAGTGGTCTCACAAGCAATATTGATGGTGCCTTTTCCAGAAATTCATGATGCCTTTGCAATGGCAATCAAGTTTGATAGACAGAAGTCATATATGGCTAACAAGGCCAAGAATCAAGATTCCATGTCCTATTGTCACAAAATAATGGATAGGGATAAAATCAGACTATCAGCAGACCTAACTCTGCTGCAAATCCCAGCCCCAAAAATCTCAAAAAGGTGCAATGTAGCTTTTGTGGATTCAATGGTCATACCGAGGAGACCTGTTAGAAGAAGCATGGTTTTCCCCCTGGTTTTAAATCAAAAAGGGCAAATATGGTAGAAGATGAGCAATTAGCAGAAGAAGATCAGGCACCAAGCAGGTCTGCTGGCCCAGGGTTTCCCAATCGTACTGCTCAAGAACTTGACAAGTTGATGGCTCTGCTGAGTGACCCTCCAAGACATGCAGGATTTGCTATTGGCCAGTCTGCTAACATTGTTACACATTACTCACCTGGCTCAGGAACATGTGACCTAAATTTAGTAAGATCAATACAATGGATCTTGGACTCTTGTGCCACAGATCATATTGTAGGATCATTAGATGTATTAAGTAATCCTAAACCTTCATATGGTATAAAAATGGGATTACCTAATGGAAATAATGTATCTGTCACACACATAGGCCAAGTGAGGATCAACACTCAACAGGTCTTACATGATGTGTTTCGTATTCTTGGTTTTAAGTATAACCTTTTATCTTTACCTTCTTTTATTAATCATACAAATGGTGCAGCTGTTTTTTCTGCTAACAAGTTTGTTTTGCAGGACAAGAACAAGATGTTGAGTATTTTGTGGTATTATATCATATGTTGATTAATTTTCAAAAAAGAATCGCATTGATTTAAAGCTTTTATTTAATATATTGTGTGATTTTGTCTCATGTTGTATATCTGTAATTATCACTAATAATGTAGCTCAAGTGTTTTGCAGGTATTCAATTCGATAAATTAATTGCAAACACTTAAATATTCTGTGAAGACATTTAAATACGACTATATATATTATATATGATGGCATTGAATGCAACATATATAATATAGTAAATCATATTGTTAATGTAACACACAATATTTTGTGTATGGTATTTAATTTTTCTCTGGGATCCGTTTAATGACTGAGGCCCAGTATGTTTTTCGTCATAATAATTTCTCGGCCCCTTTTATTTATTTTTATTATTTCAACCATAGACCTTTTTATCTTAAATTCCAAAAAATCCTACCCTAAATCATTTCCTTCGTTCAAGCCATTTCTTCTCTTGCTAGAAGCCTCCACCCATTAACTCCTTCTCTGACCTTCCATTTTCAGAGTAAGTGCTTTTCGGATTCTCTGCAATCTTGTTCCCTTCCTCGTGCAAATTTCTCCTATGGAAAGGAAGTTTCAGAAGCGTGTTCGTTGCAACCGAATCAAATTTCTGAAGGCAATCATTTATTACTGTGGATTCGCAACTCTCTATGAAAGGCATGGCGTTTCCTGTGCACAAAATCAAACCTCTACACTCGAATCGCTGAATATCAGGGAAGTAAAAGTCTTAGCCTTGTGTTGATATCATTTTCAATTATTATTCTGATTTAGAACTGACTCTGCCTGATTCTTTGCCCGTTGTACGCCGTTTTGGCAGCTTCTTTTCAAAGGCGTGTCCAAAATCGAGCAATCAATGTTTAAAGATCACAGCTTTGGTAATCCTGTGGCTCGGAAATCCTCTAGAGCATGATTTCGAAAATATTCTGATAGTTCATCTGTATGGCATGTGTCTGTTAAATCTGTGCTTGGACTTTATTATATACCAATTTTGTTTTGACTCTATACTGTTGATATCTGCTGGGTAATTTCTCTGCACCTGATTTTTGTTCTAATATAATTGTAGTAAACATAAGCCTTTGGTTTGTTTGATAGTCTGTTTGAATTTGGTGCAGTTCATATTTTGACAAAATAGTAATTGAACCTTTGGTGACAATTTTCTTATAAACATCACTAAATTAAGTTGCTATTAAAATCAGCGTGCAACTTGTTTGGCCTAATCTGTTTGACATTATCTTATTGAATCTGATTGATTAATTTAAAAATAACTTGCAGTTTGGTTATTTGATAATTGGTCGATCACACATTTTACAATAACATTTGATCATTAAGGTTTTATATCCACAAGCGAATAGTAATTTAAGTATCTTCCGCGCTTAGATTATTAGTACTTGTGTTATAATTTAAAAAGAGTTTTAAATTCACCGACACTCTATTCACCCACCCCCCCCCCCCCCCTCTAGAGTGTGTTTGCGCTATATCGATCCAACAATTGGTATCGGAGCTTGGTCACCTAGTGATCAATTTCGGTTAATTTTAGTGATCTCGTGTTATATCTGTGCTTAACTGTTTTATTATTAATATCATCATTTTCGTGTTTTTTCCTTGATCTTGGCTTAAGATTGTTCTGCAGATTTAATATTCAAAACAGATCAAGCGTTCTACTTCAAGTGTTTGCACTCACCTACATTCACACACGTCTTTAATAAATTGCATTCTTGCATTTTGTTTTGCATTATAAAAATAAGAAATAAAAATCTTTCATTATAATCATATTGCATGGCTTCATTAAATAACTCATCGAACCTGAGGGGTGGCTTATCTTTGATAAGACCACCGTACTTTGACGGTTCTGGATTTATTCAATGGAAGCGTTCGATGATGACTCACGTCCAACAAATGGATTACCAACTCTGGGTAATCATTAATAAAGGACCGTTTGTTCCGACGAAGTCTATCACCGAAGGAGGTGTTACCTCAAATGTTGAAAAGAGTGAAGACGAATTTGACGCCGAGGACTTCAAAAGATTGTCCTTAAATGCCAAAGCCGTCGCCATTCTAATCAACTCTTTGAGTCCATCCGAAAACCGAGCTGTTACCGTATGTGAGACTGCCAAAGAAATTTGGGAGGCTCTAATTAAAAGACATAAGGGTACCAGTAAGGTTAAAAAGTCACGCATAAGTCAACTCATGTATGCATATGACACTTTTAAGGCTAATCCGTATGAATCTATCACTTCTATGGATAATAGACTCACGGATATAATCAACTCACTAAGTGCACTTGGTAAGGTCATCTCTATTGAGGATCAGAACGATAAGATACTTCATTCCCTCCCTCATGAATGGGAAGCTAAGGCTACGGCCATAGAGGAAGCGAAGGATCTCTCGGTCCTTTCTAAAGATGAACTTATAGGAACACTCTTGGTATATGAGCAACGTATGAGTGCACAAAAAGTCAAACCCTTTGTGACCAGTGTTCCAGCCTTGAAAGCTAAAGAATCATCCTTTGAAGATGAATCAGATCGTGAAGACGAGGCCTTGATGGTTCGAAAGTTCAAGAAATTTTTGAAGCTTCAAATGAGAAGTGGCAGTTGGAAAGACAATGCCGATTGCTTCAATTGTGGAGAAAAAGGGCACATTGCTGAAGAATGCCCCAACCGAAAAGAGAATAATAATGCCAAAAGCTCCTCAAAAGATAAAAAGATGAAAAATGGCAAAGCCATGGCTACATGGTCAGATAGCTCGGAGTCTGATTGCGATACAACTCCACAAAAATCTGAATATGCAAAAGTATGCTTCATGGGTCACTCTCAACCCACATTTGATAATGAGAGTGAGGTATCACTGTCTTAAGTAAGAAACAACACAACAATGAAATCGTTTCACTAATCAACACTCTAAGTCAAATAAAACTTAAGCACCAAGACTTACAAATTGAAAATGATTCATTGAGAAAAGAAGTTACTTCGGTCAAACAAGTCAATACAAGACTTGAAGAGCGTTGTTCTAAGCTCGAAATGCAATTTTAAAAAATTAATGAGTCTCAGGGTAAAGAAGTTGATAGTTCTTAAGTGGATCCTAGAACATCAACTGAACCATCCACCTCAAAGTCTGTCTTGGAGCCAAGGCCTATTGTCTTAGAGCGTGCTACACCCGCACCATCTAAAGCACCCACACCACAAAAGAACGTTTCATTTACACGTTCACACACTTCACAGCGTTCTTTTTCTTCACGAAACCACGCATATATGTATGATCGTAGAGGTTCAAGGAGTTATGCTCTACAGAAACATTATCATCATACTAACTATGCTACAACCAGTTTAATACACCTGCATATCATGACCCCCGCATACACCAAGCACCCGACTACACATTTAGACAATCCCAAGTTGATCCTTACCTAGCCAATCTTCTGTTTTGGCAAGATCAGATTCTGAGAATGCATCAGAACACATACAATCAAATCCCACGTCACTGTGACCAGTCAACTCGGTTCACTTGGACTAAGAAGACTGGACATAAACCAAGGGTAAGAAAAGTATGGGTTCGAAAAGATTCTCTTAAGCCTTTGGTGACAATTTTCTTATAAACATCACTAAATTAAGTTGCTATTAAAATCAGCGTGCAACTTGTTTGGCCTAATCTGTTTGACATTATCTTATTGAATATGTTTGATTAATTTAAAAATAACTTGCAGTTTGGTTATTTGATAACTGGTCGATCACACATTTTACAATCACATTTGATCATCAAGGTTTTAAATCCACAAGCGATTAGTAATTTAAGTATCTTCTGCGCTTAGATTATTAGTTCACCGACACTCTATTCACCCCGAAAAAGATTTTTAAATTCACGAAAAAGATTTTTAAATTCACCGACACTCTATTCACCCCCCCTAGAGTGTGTTTGCGCTATATCGATCCAACACAAGAACATGATTGGTTCAGCTGAGTTAAGAGAGGACTTTATGTCATGGATCAGCCAATAAGACATTCGGTTACCAATGTTGTAGAGAATCACACCTTATCTGATAGATTAGATGATGCACTTTTATGGCACTACAGACTTGGACACATGCCTGATAAGAGACTGCAAGTCATCAGTTCACTGTCTGCTGATGTCCAATTTTGTAATCATGATCTTTGTTGTGTCTGTCCTACGGAAAAATTGAAGAAAAATCAGTTTCCTTTAAGTTCCACAACTGTAAACACTATTTTTGATCTTGTTCACATGGATATTTGGGGCCCTTTAAGACAGCATACTGTGAATGGACAGCAATATTTTCTTACTGTTGTAGATTATTTTTCTAAGTTTACTTGGGTTTTTCTTATGAGGCATAAATCTGAAGCTTTTGACCTAGTTAAATCTTTTGTCAAATATGCTTCTACTCAGTTTCATAAAATTATTAAAGTGGTTAGATCTAACATTGGTGCAGAATTTCAACTTACGGAATTTTATGCTCAGTAGGTTATCATACATCAGACATTCTATGTCAGTACCCCTGAGCAAAATAGTATTGTTGAAAGAAAACATCAGCATCTACTGAATATTGCAAGAGGTTTGAGGTTCCAGAGTATTATACCAATTGAATAATAGGGATTTTGTCTTTTACATTCTGTAAAATTGATCAATGCCACGCCTACACCACTGTTGAAAGAAAGATCTCCACATGAAATTCTTTACATCACCAAACCAGACTATTCTGTGTTTAAAGTTTTTGGTTGCTTAGTTTTTTTCAGGCACACTTCAGCAGTGTAGGACCAAATTTGAGTCAAGATGCCGGACTTGTGTCTATCTTGGGAATTCAACCACCTCAAAGGGTGCTATTCTCTTAGATATTACCAACATAGACATCTTTGTTTCTAGAAATACTCAATTCCATGAAACTTCCTTTCCTCTTTTTCAATAGGTCTTAGGAAAGCCCAGATATCTTGATGACATGCATGTTCCTTTTGCCAGTGATGGACAGTTTTGATGACCTGCTGAATGAGTCAGCAGACCAACCAGCAAAGGGATCAGCAGCTGCTGATCAATCGAATTAAAGGCATGCACGAGTACATCAGGAACCTGAACCCACACAACTAAGAAGTTCCACAAGAACACGGAAATAACCCACCTTTTATCAAGAGTGTTCTCATAATGTTGAGCAGACCCCACATCTGCTGAGTGAAGTAATGTGTCTGGATAATCTCTCCGTAGACAATGCCAGATTAATTAATGCTATTGATGTTGTTAAAGAGCCTAAGACCTACAATAAAGCTATCAAGCATGATGAATGAAAGGAGGCAATGAATAAAGAAATTGAAGCTTTACAAAAGGCTCACACATAGGAGATAGTTGATCCGCCCCCAGTCAAGAAACCCATAGGGAGCAAATGGGTATACATAATCAAATATAATCCTGATGGATCAGTAGAGAGATACAAAGAATGATTAGTTGCCAAAGGCTATACTCAGACATATGAGATTGATTATCAAGAAACCTTTTCCCATGTTGTCAAGATCACAACAGTCATAACCTTTCTTGCAGCAGCAGCAACCAACAACTGGCATTTACATAAAATGGATGTCAATACAGCCTTTCAACATGGAGATCTACACAAAGAAGTATACATGCAGTTACCACCAGGCTGTGCAGCAACTAAACCAAACCAAGTTTGCAAACTTACCAAATCACTATATGGCCTCAAACAAGCCAGCAAACAATGGGATTGCAATTTGACTGAATCAGTGGAGTCTCAAGGATTCATTCAATCAAAACATGACCACAATATATTCACAAAAGGGTCAGGACAGTCATTTATTGCCTTACTAGTATATGTAGATGACATCATACTTGCCAGTCCTAGTGAAGAGTTGATTCATCAAGTTAAGAATGCTTTACATCAGCAGTTCACCATCAAAGATCTTGGAAAATTGAGATATTTTCTAGGCATTGAGGCATGATGTCCCAAAGGTATATCCATTTCACAAAAAATGTACACACTTAACCTTCTAGGAGAATATGAGTTTTTGGAACCAAACTTGCTAAGACACATATGGAGTCCAAGAAGACTTTGCAACATGGTGATTCACCACTTTTAGTATATAACACTGCATACAGATCCTATTGGTAAATTGATTTACCTCACTTTTACCAGACCAGATATTGCCTTTGTAGTACAACAACTAAGTCAGTTTCTAGACACTTCCACTGAAAATCATATGAAGGCAGCTTATAGACTACTAAGGTACTTGAAGACCAATCTTAGCCAAGGAATCTTCTTTCCAGCAGACAATAATCTTGTACTTAAAGGTTTTACAGATAGTGATTGGGCTGGTTGTCTTGAAACCAGAGGATCAGTATAAGGTTATATGATGTTCCTAGGAGATGCTCCAATCTCCTGGAAGGCAAAGAAACAAAAAAAAATTGCTAGAAGCTCCTTTGAGGCTGAGTACAGGGCCATGGCAAATGCAGTTTGTGAAATCCAATGGCTTATCTATATACTATAGGACTTACAAATTCCAGTTCAGTTATCTGCTGTGTTATTTTTTGACAATGCTAGAGCAATGCACATTGCTCACAATCTTGTCTTCCATGAAAGAACCAAACACATTGAAATTGACTGTCATGTTGTGAGAGACAAAGTCAAATCAGGACTCATCAAACTTCTTCCAGTCAACACCAAAGAACAAATAGCTGACATTCTCACCAAAGCCTCAGATGCACCTATTTTCTCTTATCTACTAGATAAATTAGGAGTTTCAAAGATCTTTCAGACATCATGTAGCTGATAGGAATGCTGAGTGCAAGTTGTTCATGCACCACTCACAGCTTGAGGGGGTGTTACAATATAAAAGCTGATGGGAATGCTGAGTGCACTCTACTGATAAATTCAAGACATCAGCAGCCTACTGACAGCATGAAGACCAGTAGCATGCTGACAGTACGAAGACTCAAGTGCCCGCTGATCAGTTTGATAGAGTGTATAATATAGTAAATGGTTATCAAGTTGTAATATGCTATAACCGTTTGTAACTTACTTCTAACAGATTCATGAGGTGTGTGTTGTTATAAATACCCCATGATTAGCCACATTGTAACTTTTACATGATCAATAATAATTCCGCATTTTAATTTTTTTGTTCGTAATTCTACAAACTTCATCTTAAAACGCACAACTTTTGCATGGACCGACAAACGCGAGCCTTAGAGTAATACATACTTGATTCTCGATCTTCACCTTGCCAGCTATTTTGATAATAAATAACATGTTCGAGACTAGTTTTATCGATTACGGGTTGACGTAATGTGAGATTGTCTGCATTACTAAGCGGTTATAAAAGTTATTGCACACACACATTTGCTCATGATGTTAATAGTGTTTAATGTGTTACTGATGGATATGAGTGGCATATTCTTGATCATGACTTTGTGAAGTATAGTTGTTTTTAATTAACTTTTATATTGATCAGGATGTTGTTTTCTTTTGCACCTTTTTGCTCGGGACGATCAAAAGGTATGTGGGGGGGTAGTTGATAACGCCCTAAATAGTACAATAAATTATACCTATTTTCACCCCAAATTCTACTCAAGAGATGATGGATAGGCTCGTTATTATGTGGAATATGTGTTAAATTCTATGTGTGTATTCCCAGGATCGTAATTCTGCATCTGTGTTATTTTCCTGAAGATTTGGAACTGTTTATCTCGTTTTGTATGTTTTATAGGATGTACCAAATCTGGAGCATAGGAGAACAGATCCGCATCAAAAGGAGAATGTAGGCCGAGTAATTGATGTCCAAGAAGTCTGCTAAAGAAATAGTGGAAAAGTCAGCCTGGTTTACCGAGGGCTAGGGCCGGTAAAAAAAGGGCCTTGAGGAACACAAAATTGATTATGCCGTATCTACTTGGTCAGTTAGGGTTTCTATGAGTCATAAGTCGGCTATTGTATCTATATAAAGCCGCATTAGCAGATTATTGCATAAGCACTCAATTATATTCCATTATATATTATATACATTATACAATTTGATGAAATAAAGTTATTCCAGGCTTTTGAGGAGTTATTTCTGGTTTTCTCCCATTCTCCACCATCTCTAGCTTGAATAGATCGAGCTAGATCTCCATTGTTGAATGTATAAAGCTTTGAACGTTCCTTTTTGTCTTCAAAATGGTAGATCTATTCGTATTTATGTGTTTTAGTTAATCCGCATGCTTAGCGACCCCATGATTTACTTAGATTAATCGTAATTGAGCAATGTACATCCGGAATTAAGAAAAGCTGACCCCGGTAAATCGGTGGTCTATACCGATTTACCGAGGCAATATTTAGGAAGCTTAATCTGGAGGATTCTCTACAGCTATATTGATCGATAGGTTTAATTAACAGTAGGTTGCCAATTTACTTAATGTAATCAAAAAACTAGCATGAAATACGAATAGTGAAGTGTAAGTTTGGACAAAGTCTTGATGGACCCTAGGAATGTGCTGATCAGTGTCGACAGCTGTCTAGGCGGGTTAGCGGTATGAGTTAGCACTCGATATCAGCAATTCTAGTTCTTTATGCGTATGGGCTATTACGGACCAATTAAGGAGGGTAGCTTGCGTATAGATGTCTACTATCGTGGTCGCAGTAGATAGGGTTATGTGTTTCATCCGTAGCTTAAAATTAAATTAAAAGCTCACTCGATCAATTTGAGGAAATTATATGGGGAAGTAAACATAAATATTAACTAATTTCAGCTAGTAGATTGGTGAGAAGAAGGGGAGAAATACCATGTTTCTTTTATGTTTATTGTGGGTCAAAGACCATCTATGTCGCTTCTTAACTAGGTTAGAATCGTTTATAATTAAAATTGCATTGTCTATGTGGGATCGACTTTGACTCGCATTTACTATACTATGGTGTACCTAGTATTATTGCTAGAAATATCGACGTTAGTGACTTACAGCGATCACTTTGTCCAACCAAAACTCATATTTACTAAGCTTCCCGTACATTCTGTTTTCTCGAAGCATCTACAGTGCCATCCTCAAATGGTCCTCGTGCTCATACTCATCCCTTGAGTAGATCAAAGTATCATCAATGAACACTATCACAAACTTGTTTAGATACAACATAAAAATCCTTTGCACAAGGTCTACAAATGTTGAGGGTGCATTCGTGAGACCAAATGGCATGACTATGAACTTGTAGTGCCTATACCTAGTGTTGAACACCATCTTTAGAATATCCTTCTCATTAACCTTTAGCTGGTGGTAACCTGACCTCAAGTCTATCTTAGAAAAGACTTTCTTCCCCTGAAGTTTATTAAACAAATCATCTATCCTCGGGAGTGGATACTTATTCTTGATGGTCAACTTATTCAACTCTCTGTAGTCTATGCACATCCTCATACTACCATCCTTCTTCTTGACGAACAAAACTGGAGCTCCCTTAGGTGATGTACTAGGCCTGATTATCTTCTTCTCTAACATATCTGCCAACTACTCCTTCAACACCACTAACTCGGCTGGGGCTATCCTGTACGGTACCTTAGCTACTAGTTTTGCTCCAGGAACTAAGTCTACAGTGAAGTCAATCACCCTGTCCGGCATATCTCCCGGTAACTCTTTGGTAATCACATCTAGATATTCCTTTACTATTGGAATATCTTTCAGTTCTGGGATCTACTAAGCCTTCTATATCGCAAAGAACAACAACGCATCACATCCTTCTTCTACAGCCTTATCTGCTCTAAGGACCTAAATGATGGGATAACGGCATACCTTAGAATACTTAACATTACCTTGATAGGTCATAGGGGTCTTCCAATATGCTTTAATGTTCACTTTCTTGTCTTTGCAATCTATGTGCACATGGTTATCTAACAACCGGTCTATACCCAAGATTATATCAAATCCTGAAAAGTCCAAAACTACCAAGTCTAACTCACATTTGTATTTATTGACTTGAATCTTACAACGGGGAATCATCTTGTCAACTTTAGAAGTTTTTCCTAAAGGTTTCATTATTGAAAGGGGTTATTTTAACTTCACAAAAGGCATCCTATGTTGCTCGGCTACTTTTACTGACACAAATGTGCTTGATGCGCCGGTGTCAAATAAAGCCGACACAGGTAAACCTCCTACTAGTATTGTACCTAGCAAGTATGTAAACAAGTATTTCAAACAACAAGGGTATATCTCAAGATAGTAAAAGAAACTCAAAAAAAATAACTTAAGGTACTGGCCACGACTCTGTCCTCAGTGTCATAAACAGCTGCATCGATCGAAAACACTTTGCACAAACCACTTGCTTTACCCTTCCCCGCCTGAGGTCTAGGCGTTTTCAGTGCTAAACTCTGATTGTCCCTTCTCTACGGACAACCCTTGGCCAAGTGTGTGGTGTTGCCACGAAGGAAACAAGCTCCCGTTCACAGACAGCACTCTCCTGAATGCAACCTATTACACTTAGGACATTTGGGCTGTGGTGCCATGCCCGAAACTGGTGCAGCTCTCCTAGGTCTTTGGGACAGTCCTTGTCTTTGTCCCTGACAAGTGTTGAAGGGTCACTTCTCTAATTTCTCTAACAATTTCCCCTTGTGCTCGTCAATTTCCAAACACATGTTCAACATTTTCTTCATTTTCTTCGGCCTGTTTCCCACTAGATGGTCCATGATACCCTTAGATAAACCTTGTATGAACCGCAACACTCTGTCTTGTTCAGTGGCCATGGTTGTAGGCACGTATTTTGTAATTTCATGAAATCGCCTCTGGTACTCCACGATAGTCAAACCCTTCAAATGAAGGTTGTAAAACTCTCTCACCTTTGCCGACTTCTGTGCTGTTGGGAAGAACTCATCCACGAACTCTGCCTTTGAACTGACGCCAATGCTTTTAGAGAACCTGTCGTCGCCTTTGAAGAAAACGGACGGTTGTGGGGTGTAACTTAGGCTTGGATAAAACATGGGGTGTGGCATGTGGGACGACGGGTGTGTGGACATGATAGTAGATGCATTTAGGGATGTGGAAGGGGGAGGTGGTAAGATACGGTGATCTCCCCTAAAGTTTTTCTCGATATGTCTTCACCATCACTAGCCTCCAATGATTCTATGCCTAATTGATTCAACCCCTGACTCGTCTCCAGTTCTCCTGTAACAACAACACCCTAACTTGTCTGCCCGTAACAGTAACAGCCTAACTTGTCTGCCCTTTAGTCGATGTACTAGTGCTCCTCGTAACCTTCTTACCCATCTGCCAAAAAAAGGATCAGCTAAGATGCTATAGAAACTTATAAAAATTCATCTTAAACTACGAACTTAGACTTAAGATAGGAACTTTCGCCCTGATACCAACTGTGATGCCCCGTTCCGGATACCGAGTACTTATCCGGAAAGAATGCCCAGCATATTAACTTTATAAATCGTCAAAAGTAAAATATACATAAGCCTCGTAACAATTAATCAAAGTAAAAGCGGAATAAATTAAATCTAAAAGATTACTCGGAAAATAAAGTCAATCGACAATCAAAAGAATCACCAAGTCCAAAAATCTATGTAACGCCCCGAATTTTTATGACATACGAGATGGCTATAGTCGTCAATAATAGTAATAATAATAATAGTTTTTCTTAATAATATATACATACATATATCTTACATTTGTATCATTCTAAAATATTATAGTGTCGTGTGTGCAAATTTTAGGAGGATATTTTCTTCAAATTTCCTTTAGTCTAAGCCTCTAAGATAGTAATTATTACTATGATATAATAATATACATTGATTGGGATGAGTGAATGATAGGAGTTGCAAACGGAAAAGTCTAATTACTTGTCCATTAATTCGTTTGTTCAGTTTACCCAGCTCCATTAATTAAGTTCTGAGCATTAGGAAGTACACTATATAAATCACCTTAATTCTCCTACCGCATATTATATCATTACTCTTGAAAAAAAAGTTGCATAGTCTAAATGAATGGTATTCACATCTATTTATTTTTCTTCCCGGCCAATTACACCAGCTTCCTTGGCCTACTTGCAACTTTGTTGTCATCAATGAGATCCTCCGGAAAATAGTAATCAATCATCAAGCCGGATTCTGGATCATTAGCCTTGTGATAAAAAATTTCCATCATGTCTCGTTGTCATGAGTTGAAACCCGAAAGCTGCTTCCATCACCATTCTTTACTGAAGAAGAGAAAAAAATTAGTTCGTCATACCGTCAATTTCCCCATATCACATTTTTTTTTCAGCAACCAATATGTTATAACAACCACTGCAAACGAAATCTTGGAGCATTATGTTACTAAGTTGCTGTTTATCGTAACTACCCGGTAGCACCGCCATGGGGCTGAATGGAAAATTTGGATAAGTGATGTATTATGCGGGAGAATTATGGAGTTGGGGTGAAATTGGCTGAAACGGAAACTAGTATGTAAGCCAGTAAGGTACAACTGAAGAAGTCATTTGTGGATGTTTCGTAAGTGGCGTTTTAAGTTGATTATTTCATGAGCAAAGTAGAACAAAACAAAAAAAATATATATATTTAAGGATATGAATGAAAGAAAATATTGATTCTGGAGCTATGATAGTCGAGGCCGCTTGAGTTAAAAATCCACTTTCAAAGACCGATAAGTAGTATCAGGTGAGTCTTTTATTTTGATATAAAGCCAAAGTGTTATTTTTTTTTCTTAAGTATTTTCAAGTATTTTATTAATACAAACTGTTGATTTAAACTCGGAAGTCATTTTTCGAATGATTTCTTTAAAATTAACAATTAACCGTTTTGAGCTAGTGCACACTTTTATAACAATAAATAAACTGATACTTGGAATTGACGGATAATAGTTGCTCGCTCGCTCGCTCGTGACACGAAAGTGTCAAAGCTCTGGTGGCTAGGGAGATTAGAGTTACCACTCTAGGAGAACGGCTAATCACCGGTCTCGGGGCCTCTTGACTCGAAATCTTACCGACAGTAGCTAGAGTGCTCACTCGTAAGAGTGGCGACGGTACCTTTTCCTCGAAGATTCATGTTACAACCGGGAAAGAAAGGGCTGACGGTTGGTGCGTGGGTCCTAGGGCATGGATAGGGTTGGCTGGAACCGTATAGGAGGTTTGCACGGCGAAGGTTGATTCCTTTTCCCGACAATCGGCCGGAGTTGTCAGGCATGGCTAGTTCTCGTGGAGTGCGGTTGAAATCAATATGGTAAAACGGTGTTAGGGCAGTACTTGACTCATCGGCTCGGCCAAAGCTGGTGCATGTAAAATAAACTCGACATGTTTTTTTTTCCCTTAATGCTCGTGCACTATAAAACTATTAAAAATTACTTATTATTATTTTTTTGCTCCGTCTTTTATATTTATTTTTCAAGAATTATTTACTAACTCGTTTTGCAAGATTAATAAAGGTTTCCACTGCAAATTTTTATAAAGTTGTTTATATATATATATATATATATATATATATATATATATATATATATATATATATATATATATATATATATATATATAGTATAACACTTGCACACGTGGCTCATACCAGTCCTTTGCTGACGCCTCGTTTTCCTTGTTTCTCTGTTTTTTTTTTTCTTTCTATAATTATAAAAACAGGTTATAGGTTAATGATCGAGGGGAATGAATATTATCAGAGATGTTATTGATCGAAATCCGAGGAAATCAAAATTAATGTTTTTGTTGGTACTTCATTTAATTTTGAGAGCTGTTGTAATTTTATGGGTTGCAATATTGTAATGGAAATATTTTATTGAATTGATGTTAAATTGACAAGTGGATTTATTATGTTAAATTGTGGATTAGGTTGATTATCTTGGGATTTTTAGTCTAGTTATTGAAGTCGCGGCGAGAGCTTCGCAACCCCTCCTAAAATGACCCCAGTGGACCTAGGGGTCGGGAGTAGGTAACAGGTGGTATCAGAGCAAGGTTAAGTTTCTCGGGAGTTCTACAAGGAGATATAAGTTTAGACAAGTAAGATTTAATGATCTAGCCTAGTTAAGAAGATGAATCGACAATTCAAAAGGTTAGGAAATAAATTTCTAGAATTCACTTAGTGATTTGATTATTAAGAATTAGGTTTGATCACGTGGTGTTTGGATAAAAAAAATGGAACCAAATTTATAGAATTTTTATTGTGAAATGTTTAATAGAATTAAAGCTAAAAGACAATAAGGAATGAATTTCATAGTGCATATGTTGTGATATTCAGACTTTGTCTATATTAAGTTTTAATATTTTGATCCAGGATTGGGACGCAAGTGTTTCACTCACGTATACATGATTTTGAAAAGGACCAACTTTTAAATTCCGTATAATTATAGTATATATTATGAAATGCATCAAAACCATTCTTTGTCTGCATTTATTTTATATAATTAAATTTATTTCAAATGTGGTTTTCGTGTGATGGAAAAAAAAAATTAGCTGGTTTAAATAAAATTTTTGAATAGGTGATTAAGAGGTTAATAGGATGTCTTGGAAAGTACGGTAACTCATTTACTCACTATTTCTTGGATTTATATTGAAATTACTACATTTTAAAATTTTTTCTAATGAATTACTATGTTACTGTTAAACTTTTGAAGTATAGGAGGAGAGTATATTCTATAGGACCAATTTCAATATTGTCACTTATTTTGACATATTGTATTCAAAGGTAAGGATTTTATTTTTTTAACGCAATTTGATTATATTATTCAACTCAAAACCGTTTTCAATTTCGAGAGGAAATACACATTATCTTAGTTATTTCAAACCCGTTTTCCAAATTTATTTACGAAGAAATATAATTGACTTATGCGAATCTATAGTCATGTTAAACATTTTGATTTTTTTTTCTTCTTTCTAAACGAATCTTCAATTAATTTATTTTATTGAAATGTCAAATGATAACCGATGTAGATGTGTGAAACACTAGTCTTTTTTCTTAGAGATCTTATGGGGAATTTTGGGTTACATTATTTAAAGGTCGTGGTTGTGATTCGGGGTTATCTTTCATCACTACAAGAAAAAACACCTATAGAGACACACCTATAAATACATTTTTGAAAAAATGTCTCTAAAAACATGATACAGAGTCACTAGTACAAAAAATGTATCTATAGCAATTAAGGTGAAAATGTGTGAGACCATGTGGAGACATTTTACTATGTCTTAATTTTGTTATACATGTGGAGACATTTAAAAATGTTTTCTATGTAGTGTAGTTTTCTGTAACCCTATGGAGACACTTTAAAATGTCTTAATTTTATATCAGTGGAGACACTTTAAAATGTCTTGTATATGAATACTGCTCAGTCGAGTCATGTTGAAGCACGAAACATATTGCAAATACTTATAATTAATTTTATTGCAATATACACAATATATGTTGAACTTAATTAAGTGTTTGAGCCAATGCAATTAGTCTGCACCTGTCCAATACATATTTGGGCCATCCTTTACACCAGCCCAAACACATATTCTAAACCTACTTTGAATAAACCCTATTTTGCCCGATGCTTTTTCAATATTATTCTTGTAAGAGGCGATCTGAGGCAAAGAGGCGATCTGAGGCGATCTGAGGTGAATAAACCCTAACCTACTTTGAAGAAACACAATACGCTGCTTCCCTAACCCAATCTTCGAGAACGAAGAGGCGGAGATAAGAAGGAGCGATCAACGGCAATCTAATCGGCGATCAACGAAATCGCTCATCGTAAGTTAAGTTTTCTGATTGCCATGTGTTATGTATTGATTTCTTCATGAAATTTAAGGAAACACATCTACGTGTCCTGAAATTGATAGAGAGTAGAGACGATTACGAATAACATGCATGTGTATTCGGAGATTTGTTTGTTGGCGTTCTAGGAAATATATATGCATGTGTATTCGGACTATTCTGTTTTAGATTTGTTTTCCTTGACATATCACTGGATGCTTCTTTGGTGTTGCGAGTGATTAGATGCTGCATTTCCTGAACTTCTGATTCTCGTAAACCTGTGTTGCGATTGATATCTGGATATAGAAAGCTTTGGAGGGGATTTTGATTTCTTCTGTGCTTTTGTCGTGAAGTACTTTATTTGAAATATTTAAATAATGATTCGAGGGGATAGAATGCATGATTAACCATTTTGACGAGTTGCTCTGAATCTGAAAGATGTTGAATGTTTTCTTAAAAGTAGAAACACAAGCATCTTTGATATGATCAGGTAGACGACGATGTCTGCAGGTGTATGGTTGTTTTACTTGTCAAAATCTGGTGGGGAGTGCTCCCATTATTGACCGTTTTATGCATTACCATAAGCTATTGTTTAGATAGTAATATATTTTTGCAATATTATTGCTGGTTCTAAGCTACATAGAGTGAATATACGAAGATGAAGTGTAGTTATACATATTTTGGCATGGGATAATAATATGAATTGGTATACCTGATGAGGTCTGGTCATGAAAGAATCCAAGTCCAATCCAAAGTCATAGAACATGGGTTTCAGTGTATTAGTCCGTTCAAAAGGGTTATTTTTACCCGATGAGTGCCCCTTTATGTTTCTGTTCAAGTTTGCAATATGTTCTTATGAAGTTGAATAATATGCAGGAATGTCTCATAAACAAATGAAAAGGCTCAAAAAAAAATTTCAGCTTAGGGATGATCAAGGTATGTTACCATCTGGCTTTGCATCACTTGCTGGTTGAGATTAGAACATCCACATTGGTGGATGTAGATTTTCATATGTTGTGTTTGATTCTAGTTGTAATTGGTTCATGTTGAATCTAAGGTTCATTCCTTCAATTGATTAAGCAACATAACCACAAAAGCTACTGAAAATTGTTTGATAATCTGCAAGTTTTTTCATTTGTTAATGCTTTGACTCTGAGTTTTGAGTCTCATTGATGTGCTATAACCGTAATAGTTGGCTTTGATTCTGAGTTTTGTGTCTCATTGAACTTTGAACTTGCTGGTTATTATTATTTGACATTATTTTAAACAATTTCTGCCAATACCCATACCTGCTCATAAATTATTTTAAACCATTTGTTTTACTTCTCATTTTCCAATTGAATGATGTTTTGATTGAGACCATTGACTGAAGTTTGTATAGCAATCCCTGTTTCTGTTTTCAGATTTGGTTAATGCAGGAATGGCTCATACACAAGTGAAAAGGCTAAAAAAAAATCAGCTTAGGGATGATCAAGGTATGTTACCATCTGGCTTTGCATCACTTGTTGATATGGATGATTACCATGGTCTATGAGGTCTGGGGTTGATTCTTACCAGCTTGATACATCTTTTTCTTGATACGTCTTTTTCTTGAGTTTCATTTGATGGTAATAGCAGAGCATTTGTAGTTTTTCTTTTCCGTCTTTTTTGGTGTCCAATATTGATGATGATGCTAATAAAATGACAGTTTTAACTCATTTTCTGTCTGATATAATGTATTTGTATATGCATATCACGTTCGTATTGGCCCGATATAATTTTAAATGCAGGAATGGGTACTACACAAAAGAAAAGGCTGAAAAAAATATTCCAGCTTAGGGATGAGGATGAGGAAGGAAACGATCAACATCGATCTGTTGTAGGTAATGGACCAGCATTAGTTGATTCATATGTTTGCTTAATTTCTATACACCTATCACTGAAGCTTGCTTAATTTCCTTGTCAATAACTTTCTGTCAAGTTTGAATTAATTCTTTAGAATAAATGCAGGAATAACTACCATGCAAAAGAAAAGGCTGAAAACAACATTCCAAGTTAGGGATGAGGATGAGGATGAGGATGAGGAAGGAAACGAGCAGCATCAATTTTCACAGCCAACTATTGTTTCTACAAGTAGAAGATATGCTCCACGGGAGGAAGGTATGGTCTTTCTAATAATAACACCTTATGTTTAATAATAGTCTTATTTGTTCCAAGTATTGTTCTGAGATTCTACACTTTATTTATTTAGGTAGAAGAACAAATGGCATTGAAGATGAGGAAGAACTTACACAAATTGAACAAATTGGTAATCTTCTTTCCAATTTAGTTTAGTTTATTTCATAAAGTTCTTTGTTATTCCATGTTTAATTCTTCAAACCACAAAGAAAGACATTCATTTTTTTATTAATTTATTTTGCATGCTGCTAGGAGGGAAAAATATGTTGTCCCCCTCATTTAATAAAAAAGTTCGAGGTCCCACATTGATGGTAAAGATGTGGGGCCTACCTCGAGGACATCCGAAAGTGAAGATATTAACAAATGCGTTAAGTCAACCTATAGGACCTACAAAGACCACGTTTGTTGAATTCATTGGGTGTGTTGCTAGGAATGGCCAATTTGGTAATTAATTTACTTCTGTTCGGTCTAAGCTTTATAGAAGTGACGGTAATTTACATGTGCATATTAGACTTGTGTTCGGTTACGATCTGTTATAGAAACCATGCAATTTTTATTGGTTATAAGTTTCTTCTACTCTGTTATCGACTTTAGTGTTTCTGTGCTAATTTCAAATATTGTGACCTACAATAATAACTCATGTTATGCTAAGTGACCTGCAATAATAACTCTGTTTTCAGCCCCAGAAAAGTTTCAATAATAACTTTGGTTGCACTGTTTTGCATCTGCATCTACCTTGATCTTATTTTGGATCTTATTTATTCTGTCCGGACTTGTTCATTCTGGTTGCACTGTTTTTGCTTATCAATGTTCAGATCTTGTTTTCTGAATACATAACATGAGTGTTTAATGATTGAAAATGAAGCAAATGAAAGTTGTGATTTCAAATATTGCAGGACAATGAAGAGTATAAGCTTGAAACTATGTTGATTGATGCCTCGGCTGATCCTATAAGTTCATTCTCATCTTTAGTTTGAGTTTAACACTTGCCTTATTTTAAACTTATAGTGGAAATGAGATGATTTACTTGTCATTTTATTATTGAAGCTGATGGTATCCATATTTGGACTTTTGCTTTGGCATCTGTATGACTTTTGGTTTATTTTTATGTAATAACTGAATGACTGTTGTGGCGTTTTCCAACGTGTATAATAAATGCCTGTGGAGACGTTTTTCAATGTGTCCAATAAATGCCTGTGGAGGCTTTTCTTAACGTATCGATTGTGTAGCTTTAGAGTCACTTTGTGAGTGTATTTATTTTGATAATGTTGAGGCGTTTTAGATTGCATCGTTAAGAACTTAATGAGGCGCTTCTTAAGGTATCAAAAGCATCTAATGAGGCGTTTCTTAAAGTATCAAAAAAACATCTAAAGAGACGCTTCTTAAAGTATCAAAAAGTAGTTTCAGCTATAGAGACAGGAGAACTAGTGGCGCTTGAAAACGTCACTTCCAGACTCAAGCGCCTCCATAAGTTACTTTTAAAGGCGTTTTTCAGTGTCACTAAATCCTATTTTTCTTGTAGTGTCATGACAACGAGACATGATGGAAATTTTTTATCACAAGGCTAATGATCCAGAATCTGGCTTGATGATTGATTACTATTTTCCGGAGGATCTCATTGATGACAACAAAGTTGCTAGTAGGCCAAGGAAGCTGGTGTAATTGATGTAGTAGGCCAAGGATCTCTTGTAGTGTGAGTTGAAACCCGAAACCTGCTTCCATCACCATTCTTTACTGAAGAAGAGAAAAAAATTAGTTCGTCATACCGTCAATTTCCCCATATCACGTTTTTTTTTTCAGCAACCAATATGTTATAACCACCACTGCAAACGAAATCTTGGAGCATTATGTTACTAAGTTGCTGTTTATCGTAACTACCCGGTAGCACCGCCATGGGGCTGAATGGAAAATTTGGATAAGTGATGTATTATGCGGGAGAATTATGGAGTTGGGGTGAAATTGGCTGAAACGGAAACTAGTATGTAAGCCAGTAAGGTACAACTGAAGAAGTCATTTGTGGATGTTTCGTAAGTGGCGTTTTAAGTTGATTATTTTATGAGCAAAGTACAACAAAACAAAAAAATATATATATATTTAAGGATATGAACAAAAGAAAATATTGATTCTGGAGCTATGATAATCGAGGCCGCATGAGTTAAAAATCCACTTTCAAAGACCGATAAGTAGTATCAGGTGAGTCTTTTATTTTGATATAAAGCCAAAGTATGATTTTTTTTCTTAAGTATTTTCAAGTATTTTATTAATACAAACTGTTGATTTAAACTCGGAAGTCATTTTCGAATGATTTCTTTAAAATTAACAATTAACCGTTTTGGGCTAGTGCAAAGTTTTATAACAATAAATAAACTGATACTTGGAATAGACGGAAAATACTTGCTCGCTCGCTCGCACGTGACACGAAAGTGTCAAAGCTCTGGTGGCTAGGGAGATTAGAGTTACTGCTCTAGGAGAACGGCTAGTCACCGGTCTCGGTGCCTCTTGACTCGAAATCTTACCGACAGTAGCTAGAGTGCTCACTTGTAAGAGTGGGAACGGTACCTTTTCCCCGAAGATTCATGCTATAACCGGAAAGCAAGGGCTGAGGGTTGGTGCGTGGGTCCAAGGGCATGGATAGGGTTGGCTGGAACCGTGTAGGAGGTTTGCACGGTGAAGGTTGATTCCTTTTCCCTGACAATCGGCCGGAGTTGTCAGGCATGGCTAGTTCTCGTGGAGTGCGGTTGAAATCCATATGGTAAAACAGTGTTAGGGCGGTACTTGACTCATCGGCTCGGCCAAAGCTGGTGCATGTAAAATAAACTCGACATGTTTTTTTTTCCCTTAATGCTCGTGCACTATAAAACTATTAAAAATGACTTATTATTATTATTTTGCTCCGTCTTTTATATTTATTTTTCAAGAATTATTTACTAACTTGTTTTGCAAGATTAATAAAGGTTTCCACTGCAAATTTTTATAAAAGTTGTTTATATATATATATATATATATATATATATATATATATATATATATATATAGTATAACACTTGCACACGTGGCTCATACCAGTCCTTTGCTGACGCCTCGTTTTCCTTGTTTCTCTGTTTTGTTTTTTTTTCTTTCTATAATTATAAATACAGGTTATAGGTTAATGATCGAGGGGAATGAATATTATCAGAGATGTTATTGATCGAGATCCAAGGAAATCGAAATTAATGTTTTTGTTGGTACTTCATTTAATTTTGAGAGCTATTGTAATTTTATGGGTAGCAATATTGTAATGGAAATATTTTAGGGGGAATGAGGAGAAGGACAAAAATATTTCATCAATTAAGGAGAAGGACAATCTTTTGAAACTTTTGCATAAAGGACAAAACTATTTATCCACTATCGAAATTCACTTGTGTTTGAAATTCACTGTTTAAATTCACTGCCGAAATTCACTGTTGAAATTCACTAATTTTCAAAATTCATTGTCGGGATTCACTGATTTTCGAGATTCACTGTCAAAATTCACTGTCGAAATTCACTGATTTCGGAATTCACTAGGGAGATTCACTGATTTTCGGGATTCACTGTTTGTCCTTCTCGCTATAAAAATTATGCAGTTGTCCTTCTCCCTATAAAAAATATGTAGTTGTCCTGTTGCTTAATAATATTTCAGATTGTGTCCTTATCCCTAATTTTCCAAATATTTTATTGAATTGATGTAAAATTGACTAGTGGATTTATTATGTTAAATTGTGGATTAGGTTGATTATCTTGGGATTTTTAGTCTAATTATTGAAGTCGCGGCGAGAGCTTCGCAACCCCTCCTAAAATGACCCCAGTGGACCTAGGGGTCGGGAGTAGGGTATTACAATCTACGTCTAAGAAAACTGAACAGATCAAACAACGAAATAAATGTTGTTTTACTTATTACATCCCAAATGAAATAGAGAAAGGTGCTATCATCTATCTCTGAAAACAAAACAGTAAAAAGCATACAAAATTGTCCATCATCTTGAGCTTAAACCTCAGCTCCGTCAATACAGTCGTTGTATCCGTACTCATCGTCATCCTGACAACCACCTTCTCCGGGTGGGGAAAAATAGAAAAGAAGGGGTAAGTACTTACGTACTTAGTAAAGGATAGAAGAAACGGTTACATAGAATATATATAAAATATATCACACAGAACAATTCAATTCTGCAAACTCTACCACATAGGTTCCATTGAGATCACACTCACCCTCTACTATATCACATAGCACATCCTGACACATGTAAGTTTGTTACACCAATACCAAAGGACACTGTGCATGGTGAGAATGCACTGAGACATATTAAGCACATCTCAAGGGGGTATGGTCTTAGGTCTCCATGTAGGAGTTACACGTTGGCCCTTGACATATAGCTTCAAGCGGGCTGTAAGAATCCCATGCTTGATTTAGATTTGTGCATTACCAGTGATATTGACGTTTTAGCTTTCAGACAACCACATATGTACTTACGAGTTAAGTTCTAACCACCTAATTCATTCCGTAGAAGGCTTTCTAAGGACTTCTAGTCCTAGACAACTAGTTACTCTACCTAGCACATTGTAAAAGAATCATTGACTACTAAGTCAATGTCGAACAAGGCCTCAACAACGCCTTCTGGTGCTCCAACCTTCTCCCCGAGGGTCTCAGTTTTGGTGCTGAGCCAAGGCTACCAGAAGTCGATAATAGACATTGTAAAATAACATGAAATCCCTTCTGTGTGCTTGCACCGGTCGAACAGAACCAAAATCGAAGTCTCTGGGCTGTTAGTGCGCTTGCACTGGCGGCCAGGACTTCGGATTTAGCCCATTTTGACCCCGTAACATACTCCAATCGAATTCAACCTTATTCCAACCTCAAAACCGGCAAGTATTTCATCTTAACAACAGCAATAAACCCGTTTAAGAACACCCATTTACCTTGATCTTACGAAAAAGAAATTGAAAGAAAAATCCAATATAACGCCTTGAATTCTCAACTTCAAAGGCATCTATGAATATCCTATGATATATAATTACGAGTTACGATTAGCCAACTATCCAAACACTGAAATGGTAGGTTCAAACCTCATGAACTCATGAATTCTAAACTAGGGTTAGAATCGAAAGCTTACCGTTTATCAAACTATTTGCATAGAAATGATCCTCTTCTCGTGGTGATCAAAATCTTCTACTATCGTCTGCACAAAAGCTCAATCGATCAACCTCGATTATGGAAGATTACGTTCCTCCTTTTTCTTTCGCAAAAGCCTCGGCCTCTTCTCAGTTATTCAGAAAAGCTTAATGTGTTGTGAAAAATGAGAAATTATGGTATTATTTTCCTTAAATACCCATACTTAAATCCTTTAATTATATATAATTAATTTCATTAATTATATCTCTTTCAAAATAAAATTCCAGTTTTACTTTTATACCCTTCTTTTATTTTTAGTGTTTTACATTGTTAAATGTATGTTTTAAACGATGTAACTGTTTTATGTGATGGGAATAGATTGAGCAGTTACATACAATGAATACCGTTGAATGGTGCTACACATTTCTAGAATAGAAGCTTCTAGTTGTATGTAAGAGTCTAGAAAAAATATTGCTGCACACTACTAGAATGGAAGCTACTAGATACATGTAGGTTCTACTAGTGATTATAAAAAATTAGGAAATATCTAGAAAACTCCATAAGGTGCTTGAGCCATCATATGGAGATTATATACATAGCACTACACCATGTACTTGAATCAAGCAATCAATACAATCGAATTCCTTTCTCCAATCTACCCAACCTATAAATCATTTCCCATCTTACCGAGGGCAATCCTAGCCATCTCCATTATACTTACTACAAAAATTCAAACAAGTGTTATCAGATCTCGGTTTCGATACAACAAAAATTAGGCAAAATCCACATCATGGAAGACTACACACTCCGCTCATCCATTCTGGTTCCAATTTCTAGGAGTGAAAATTTTGACTACAGGTTCATTAAAATGAGAACCTACATTTGTGCTCAAGATTTATGGGATATCGTAAGTAAGGGATTTATCATCCCCAACGACATCTCAAATTTCTCTACCGCACTAAAGAAAGAGCTCAAGGAGAATCTACAAAAAGATGCCCAAGCATTATTAGCTCTTCAGTTAAGCCTGACTGAAGAATTATTTTTGAGAATCATGTGTGCCAAGACGGCTAAAGAAGTGATGGATAAGTTGCAGGAAGAGTTTCATGGGAATGAAAAGGTACGAGTCTCAAAACTTCATTCATTGAGGAGAAATTTCAAGAATTCAAAAATGAAAGAGTCAGAGAATGCTAAAGACTACTACACTAGTATATTAATTAGGCGAATGGAGAATACGTCCCAGAGAAGAAAATTGTGGAAAATATAATAATTACATGTACGTAAAATTCTAATCCAATCATTACAGCTATTGAGCAGTCAAAAGATTTTGAAAAATTGACTGCTTAAAAATTGATGGGATCATTGAAAGCTTATGAACATTGATTGGAAAGGCTTCATGAAGGCACAAGTGAAAATGCTTTTCTATCCAAGTTCAAAACACCGTCACGGAAATCTAAACAAAATGATCAAAGAACAAATGAAGGTTCTAAAAACATAAAGCCTCAAAACAAAACATTTTCTCCTTGTAGTATATGCAAGTGGAAGATCCATTTAGAAAAGGATTGTTGGTCTAAAGGAAAAACCACAATGCAAAAATTGCAAGAAATTTAGTCATGTTGAGAAGGTATGACGATTAAAAAGGAATCATCAAGCAAACTTTTCTGAAGAAAAGGATGACAAAGACAATCTTTTTTATGCCTGTCAAGTAGCAACAGATGAAGTTGAAGGGAAAAGTATTAATATGGCACCACTTCTACGAACCAACGAAGAAGACCGCCATCAACTAGAACGACCAGCTCCGCTATCATTGAAGAAACATCATAAGATGAAGTTTCTTCTCCAGAGACACCACCATGGAAAACAAAATCCTTGACTGAGATTTTTGAGAGATGCAATGTCACCATGATAGAACCAGGAAGTTATGAAGAAGCTTCCAAAGAAGAAATTTGGAGAAATGCAATAGAATAAGAAATTAAGAAGATAAACAAGAATGAAACGTGGGAGCTAGTAAGTCCATCTCCAAACAAAGAGGTCATCGGTGTTAAGTGGGTCTATAAAACAAAGCTTAATCCCGATGGCTCCATTCAAAAACACAATGCAAGACTCATAGCCAAAGGCTACTCTCAAAAGTTTGGAGTGGATTACTGCTAGGTGTAGTGCCCGAAAGACAATTATCTAATTGTTTTAGGACAGAATTAATGATTCAACTCATTATATGCACGTATGCTTATAATTAAGACACTACTGAAAACCCTAAGTACCACGTTTATGTAATCACATAACTCAGTGTATGGCTATACACAAGAGGATTGAGTTAGTGAGATGTACTTAAAATTAACTTAGTCCGTAGCGTTGATTAATCTGAGTACGGGTTTCATGATTAATATGCTAATAATGCGCCCAGAACACTTTACGGTGTGACAGTCTTATCCGGACTGTCAGTAATAGGGTACCTAGTGGGGCATTTATATATGATGATAATCATATAGGGCTGGACCGAGTTGATTTGAGTTCTCGATATAATTCCATAATCGAGAAGTCTTATCGAATCAGAAGATGATCATATATGGATTAATCTCAATCCTGAGGTGATCACAGAAGATTGCTTAGACTAGGGTAGAGTTTGACGTGTTAGTAAGGATCACTTCGTAGTATGTGGTCCAACACTTCTCGTTGGCTCTATTCTAGGATGAGTGAGTAGTATGTGCTATCACTGATATGGAATCCATTCCTTCCCTCGGGAAGTAGACAGACAGTTCCCTTATTTGTTAATCCTAGAAACTGATCGATGAGCTCAGTTCATATTATATTATTTATGAACTAATTGGTCACTAGGGGGATAATGGTAAATAATGATAAGATTTTTTGAGAAGGTCTACGGAGATATCCCGATCGAAACGAACAGTCTATAGAGGATTTATCTATATGTAATGATTATATCAGTGGACACCTTACAACTCATAGTAGAGTATAAGTTATCTATATTCGGCAGAGTTCAGTTTCGGGTTTATGGTGGTGTAATCCCGGAATTAATAGATTGAATATTATTGTTCGGTCTGACAGATAATATTATTTAATTTATTGTAGCTGCTGAATATGGGTCCATGGTCCCCGACGTGGCCCCTAATATAGCATATACGATTTCTCGTCGTTTCACCTCAATTGTAATTAAATAGTGCGATTGGACTATTTAATTGATATGTGGATAAATTGTTTAGTTGGATTAGATAATTAAATACACGGAAAAGAAATTTTTCGTGGACTTGGCCCAATGTGTCGAAAAATACGTGTGGACCTTTTATTTAATTAAGGGTGGCGCATTTTATTATTAATTAACTATTAAGGAATTAGTTTTCTTGGATAATTATTTAGTGTGTGATTTATCTTTTATTTGTTAATTGATAATTCATGGAATATTAGATAATGATATTATTTATCCTAATTTGTTTGGGATAATTATTTTATTTATCTTTTATTTGGTATAAGGATTAATCTAATAATTATCACTTAATTATTAAATCCTTGGAGGACAAGGATTACTCTCTTATATAAAGAGAGTTCTCCCAAGCCTCAATGAAACACATAACATGCGACTTAGATGAGTGTTTGAAGCTTAGAATTTTCGGCTTCAACACTAGGGTTTTGAGTTGGGATAATCCTCAGGATTATTCCGGTAGCATATCGAGGAGGTCCGGCGGCTTGAAACACCATCCACTTGGTGGTGCTTAAAGATACACGTTGGAAGACTTTGGCTTCTCAACTAGGATCTCAACTATCTTGGATTGAATATTGTTCTAGATATTTATTCACAATAAACAGGTAAGCAATCTAAACCACCTCGTAGTTTAGATCTATTTTATACATGTATTTTGGTTGACTAGATCTAGATCTTGTACTTTCCGCTGCGTAATCGGGTGGATCTTTGATCCATCCGGCGATATTACAGTTTGACTTATTTTAAGTTTTAGTGATGAGTGTCAGACTAGCTGTTATAGAGCAAAGGAAAAAAGATGTCTAGATAAAATGTATAGGCTTATTAGAGTTTGATCTTGTATAGGTTTGATCAAACAAGCACTGTAAAAGGTCAGCTGACTTACATCAGCAGACCTGTCTACATCAGTAGGGTACATAGGTCAGTAGACTAGTTTAGGAACCTGCTGAAGACTTAAGGCTGAGGGCTCAAACTCAGTTATTGAAGGCTATATGGAATCAGAATTTAGGGAAGTCTGTGATGACCTAAACTGATTACATATACCTTGTGTATAAGGTCTAAGTTCCACAAGTTAAGTGGTGATTGGAACTTAGTTATATTCAAAATGGTGTAATCTAACTTCACAATAAAAATTTAGATATAAGAGAAGTTAACTGAAGTGTTTTTATAAACACAACAACCTTGGAGCAGCTGACTGATACATATTTCAGCAGACTTACATTCACAGGAACCTGTTGATGTATATCTCGGATTATTCAAAGGTTACATTGGAAGATTACAAAGAAAGGGACAACTAACAACCTCTGATTTTATCAAACAAATCAATGGTAAAGATTAAAGGGACGTTGGGAAGAAACAGAGGATTATCCAATGGATACAAGTCAAAGGGTGGACAGACTGTAAACTGTCAAAAAGCATTCTGACAGTGTCAGTACTATGAACAGTGAAAGAAAGCAAGTCAAATAAGACAAATCTGAAACAGCTATGTTTGAATTTCAAACATAAGTCACAAGGATTCCTACCTATAAATAGAGGACTCCAAACTCAGATACATGTGATGAACATTGAGGAAAATTAAGGATCTATCTTGAGCCATCAGATTTAAATCGATCAAACACCCTGCTGACCCTACTGAGCATAAATCTACTGATCCAGTAAAATTCTTCAAGTGTAATCTGCTTTCAAGCTACATCAAGTTTACACACTTGAAGATCTCAAGCTGCTGATCATATCATCCTTATCAAGCTGTTGAAAGCTGTATCACTTACTTGATTCAAACTTTCTTTTATAAGAAATCTACTAAAGACAGAGAAGCATCATTGGGTGTCAAGGATTGTTGTTTGTGGTGGAGCTGGTGAAGAGGCAATCCTACCCTTCAAGGACCAGTGGAAGACTTTGGAGCAACAATCCTACCTGTTCCAAGTGTTTAGTTTGTGAAGCCATAGTTATTGGTGAAGGACAAGCAACTTAGGGATTTTTGTAACTGCTACCTCAAGAATCTCTAGTGAATTACCTCCAACATCACATGAGAAGAGTGGACTACATGATTACACCACCTGGAACCACTATAAAAATTGCCTACTTACTTTATGCATTTATATTCTGCATTTAGTACATTTAACACATCAACCTACTGAACTAGCAACTGAATCACACACATACACTACTGAGTATCTAATACTTGGTATCATCTTTTAACAACAAGTAATGAGGCTTAACTTGAATAAATTCCACTGCAACAAATTCAGTAATATCAATAGTCAGTAGACTACTGAGCATCAGCAGACTGCTGAAGTTGCTGAGTTTGTTAACTCTAAAAGTTTTAAGTGTTAAGTTTATTCACCCCCCCCCCCTCTAAACTTAACCAAAGCCTTTTCAAGGGACCAACAATTGGTATCGAGCAATGCTTATGTTCTGATGTAATCCTACTTGTTGTGCTTGTGAAAATACATTCAAAACTTTTTCAAGTTTCTGATTTTCAAAGCTTTGCATCATGGATAACAACCAGTATGCTAGAAAAATGTTGATGTGTTCTTTAGATCATTTTGATGAGTATAAACGTCGTATGCAGGCTTATTTACCTGCAACACATGATGAGATGATGGATGTACTTATAGATGTACCACTGTAGATTACCAAGTCAGTAACAGTGGAGAATGAGACAAAGTACATTCCAAAGCCAAAAATAGAATGGAATGCTGAAGATAGAAAAAGAGCAAACCTCAACAATATTGCTATTGATATCATTTACAGAACCTTGGATAGCAATATGTACATGAAGGTGAAAGATTGCAAGACTGCAAAAGAACTTTAGGACAAGTTACAGTTAATCTGTGAAGGAACTGATGCAATCAAGAAGAACAAGATCATTGTGGCAAAGAAGAAGTTCGAGGAAATAAAATAAAACCAAATGAAACCATTGAACAAATGGAGTCAAGATTCAATGCAATCATGGATGAACACACTCTACTGAATGTGAAGTACTCACAGGAAGAAATCAATTCAAAAATCTTGGAAGCATTACCTGCAAAAGAAGTTTGGGAGATGAAGGTGACTGCCATAGAAGAAATGAGGAGTTTGCATGAAGAAGACACCGTCAAATTATTTTCAGACCTCAAGGCATATGAATTCAGTAAGAAACTTGTACCTAAGACTGAAAAAGAAGAACCAAAGACCACTGCATTGGCTGCTACACATCCAGAAGAAACATCAGCAGCTCAAGATGATCTACTGGATGAGATGCAAGAGCAAATTTCCCTACTGAGCAAGAAAATCAGAATGATGAAAATTAGAAAGGGTTCTCCAAGGAATTTCACAAAGAAATTCAGTGAAAAGAAAAAGGAAGAATCAAAGAAAGATAATGATTACTTGTGCTATCATTGCAAGAAACCATGACACTTCAAACCTGACTGTCCTGAATTAAAATAGAAAAAGGAACCTGATTATCTTTGCTTCAATTGCAAGAAGCCTTGACATTTTAGACCTGATTGTCCAGACCTACAGAAGAGCAAAAGCCAACAAAGAAGATCAGGCAAGAAAGCTATGGTTGCTGAACATGAATCAGGATATAAAGTAGAATCAGAAAAGGGAAATGAATGAAATGATACTGCACTTGTTCCTGGTATGGAAGATTATGCTTTAATGGTAAATATGGATGAAACAGAGGAGGTATACAATTCTGTATCTATTAACACTCCTACTGGAAGTAATTGTGAATCAACTTATGGTTCAAATCCTAAAAATTCTGGCAATGAAGAAACTTTGGATGCCATCCTTAATCAACTGAGGATAATACAATCTGGCTATGAGATTGTGAAGGCTGAAAAAGAAGATCTTCAAAAGGAAGTTGAAAGGTTAAATGCTGAATTAAGAATTCTCAAGGGTAAGGAAAAAGAAGTTGGACAGAATCAACATAAGCTTACTGAACATTCAGTAGCTGTTGAATCTGCTGAACAAACTTGTTCCTCCACTACATTCAAATCTGGAAAGCATTATGGTGATAGAACAGGGCTTGGATTTGGAACTCAACAATCTAATAAGAGGGGATCCAGTAAGGTCACTGAACCTACCACCAGAATTGGTCCTAAGTTTGTGCCTGCACATGATCCAACTCCGAAAAAGGTTGCTGAGGCAGTAAATCCTACTGAGAAAGCTTCAAGGAAGCAAAATCAGAATTCAAAAAGGTCAACAGCACCTAACAAAAAGAACAAATCTAACGGTAGGGCTGTTGTACCTTCTAGACCTTCTAATAGTAGACCGGCTACCAAGTCTGCTGGACCACAAAAGAATAAAAATCAGAAATATTCAAAGGATAAGAATCCTAAGCCGAAAAAGGTCAATCATTCTAGGGATACTTATCTCAGGGGGAAAGGTAGATTGTTCCCTACTGATGAGGATTGGAATATTCCTACACCTACTGCTAGAAACAACAGGTATAACCATGTTGCTAGAGTAAAACCTAAGCAATGGAATCAGTAGAGGACTCAGCAGTGGACTTATACAAGACCTCAGTAGGGACCTCAGCAGACTCTATAGTATAGGGCTGTTCCTAACAGACAGCAAACTAATGGTTATGCTAGTGTTTCTAACAAAAGAAATCACTTTAAACAGCATTATATTCCAAAATGCCAGAAAGCATATGTGAATCCTACACAACCAATTGTTAGACCTTATGGATGTGTAGAATAAATGTATGAGCCAAAGTATGATACCTTTCAAAGAAGACCTTATGGAAATTTGTCAAGGGTCATGCTTGCCACTGACCACTATGGACCCAAATAGTTTTGGTTACCTAAAATGCATTAACTTTGTTTTGTAGGGTGTCTGGTACTTTGACAGTGGATGTTCCAGACATATGACAATGAATAAGCACTGTCTATCAAACTTTGTGGCAAAGGATGGTCCAAGAGTGAATTTTGGCAACAAGAACACACCAGGATACACAAGAGGATATGGCACACTTGTGAGAAATGGATTAACAATCAGGAATGTTGCATATGTGGAAGGACTGGACTACAATCTATTGAGCACTGGACAATTTTGTGACATGGGTTACAAGGTCACTTTTGACAAGGGCACCTGTATTGTCATCAGTGAAAGAGGTGATCAAGTTGTGTTGGCTGGAAGAAGGCAACAAAACATGTATGTTGTGGATGGGTCTACTGCTATTCCAGAAACCTACCTGATTGTGCATACCAAGTCATAAGTTAATTGGTTATGGCATAAGAAGTTGAATCATCTAAACATTGATGATATCAATCAGTTGGTGAAGAAGAAAATGGTGATTGGTTTACCTGAGATCACATTCAAAAAGGATGCTATATGTGATGCCTGTCAACATGGTAAACAAACAAAATCAAGCTTCAAATCAAAGACAAAGTAGTCAACAAAAAGAGTTTTGGAGCTGATGCACATGGATCTTTTTGGACCAGTAACACGAACAAGTGTAATAGGAAAGAAGTACACTTTAGTGGTTGTGGATGATTATTCAAGATACACTTGGGTAGTATTCATGAACAAGAAAAGTGAAACACTTCAAAAGATGCCTGAACTTTTGAAGAGATTGCAAAATTAGAAAAGTGTAACAGTAGTGAAGATCAGATCAGATAAGGGTACTGAATTTCTCAATAAATTTATAAGAGAATATTGTGAATTGAATGGTGTACTACATCAACTTGCTGCAACTGGTACACCTCAGGAAAATGGGGTTGCTGAGAGAAGAAACAGAACTTTAAAAGAAGCAGGAAGAAATATGATTTGTGAAGCATTATTGCCTGAAAGATATTAGGCTGAAGCGGTTAATATAGCATGCTATACACAAAATAGAACCTCAGTGAACAAGAAGCTGCTGAAGACACCTTATGAGATTTGGAATGGAAGAAAACCTAATATATCTTATTCCCATCCATTTGGAAGCCAATGTTTTATTTTAAATCATAAGGAGCAATTGAAGACCTTCCAACCAAAATCGATGAAGGACTCTTCTTGGGATACTCTTCTGTCAGCAAGGCATTCAGGGTACTGAATAAAAGGACACCGAAACATGAAGAAACAATAGATGTTGTGTTTGATGAACCTAAGTTCACTGGAATGGAAGATGAAGGTTCAGAACCTTCTGAGAATCAACAAGCCACTGATCCAGAATGTGTTGATGTTTTGGAAATATATAATGACTTAAAGGTTTCTGACTCTGCCCCTGCTGGTAACACTACTGATGCAACAACTGAAGCAGTTCAAGGATCTGCGGAGCCCCCTGTTGAAGAAACAACATACCCTACTGGAGATGATGTTCCTGAGAATCAATCTAACCAAAATCCATAATGGTTAAGGGATCACCCCACTGAACAAGTTATTGGCCACATACAACAAGGTGTGGGGACTAGAAGACAATTAGAAGCTATGTTTACATGTTTTCTATGTCAAATGGAACCTAAAGTTGTTGAAGAAGCAATTTCAAATCCAGATTGGATAATTGCTATGCAAGAAGAATTGAATGAATTTGAAAGAAATCAAGTTTGGACACTAGTGGAACAAAATGGGTATATAGAAACAATTTGGAAGAATCTGGTACCATTGTAAGGAATAAGGCCAGACTAGTAGCAAAAGGCTATTCTCAAGCAGAAGGAATAGATTTTGATGAAACATATTCCCATGTTGCAAGATTGGAAGCTATCAGGTTATTCATGGCATATGCTGCATATAAGAACTTCAAGGTATATCAGATGGATGTCAAAAGTGCATCTTTGAATGGCATTCCAGAAGAGGAGTTCTATGTTCAGCAACCTCCTGGTTTTGAAGTTAAAGATCAAGAAGATAAAGTGTATAGACTCAATAAATCACTTTATGGTTTGAAACAAGCACCAAGAGCATGGTATGAGACCCTATCTCAATTCTTGGTGGACAATGGTTTTACCAAAGGTACCATTGACAAGACTCTTTTCAGAGTCAGTGAAGGAGACAACAACCTGCTTGTACAGATTTATGTTGATGACATAATATTTGGTTCTGAAAATGAAGTGCTTTGTGAGAAGTTTTCAAATCTGATGAAAAGTAAATTCCAAATGAGCATGATGGGAGAAATGAACTACTTTTTGGGTTTACAAGTCAAACAAATGAAAGATGGAATCTTCATTCATCACCAAGTACACCAAAGAGCTGCTGAAGAAGTTTGGTATGGAAAACAACACCAAAGTATCAACTCCTATGAGTACTAACATTAGATTGGATGAAGACAAAGAAGGCAAAGATGTTGATCAGACCTTATACAGAATGATGATAGGCAGTCTGATGTACCTCACTGCCAGCAGACCGGATATATCCTTTGTTGTAGGTGTTTGTGCAAGGTTTCAATCAAAACCTAAGGAAAGTCATTTAGCTGCAGTTAAAAGAGTTCTCAAATATCTAAAAGAGACTATGGATGTAGGAATTTGGTATTCAAAAGATGGAACCTTCAAGGTTATATCCTACTCAGATTCTGATTATACTGGATGCAAAATTGATAGAAAAAGCACCACAGGAACCTGTCAGTTAATGTGAAATAGACTGGTTTCCTGGTTTAGCAAGAAACAGAATTCAATATCAACTTCCACTAATGAAGCTGAATATATTGCTGCTGGAAGCTGTTGTGCACAAATACTATGGTTAAGACAACATTTAAGGTATTATGGGATTGAAGAAAGAGAAATTCCTATAATGTGTGACAACACAAGTGCAATTGCAATAACAGAAAATCATGTTTTGCACTCAAAAACCAAGCATATTGATGTGAGACATCATTTTATAAGAGATCATGTTGAAAAGAATGATGTGGTTGTTCTGTATATCCCTACTGAAGATCAACTTATTGATATTTTCACTAAACCATTGGATAGTGAAAGATTTGCTAAGTTAAGGATATAACTTGGAATTACAAAAGTTGACTGATACACTTATGATCAGCAATGTACTGGAATTCAACAAGGGGATTAGTCTTTGCTATGTTGGGTGAGCTCACATAGCAGATTAGTCATTGGTATCAACAATTCCATGTACTTATGTTTTGACAATTGAGCAAATGAAGTTGCCAAGGGGATTGGGCTTTGTCATGTTGGGTGAGCTCACTTGACAGATCAGTCATTGGTATTAAACTTCATCTTGTATTATCAGTTGGACAAAACAAGAAAAAATGAAGATCAGAAGAGTAACCTTATCAGCTGGCTGCTCAGACATTATGTCAGCAGACTGCTGAACCAAATCTACTGATAACAATGCTGCTGAAGGATACGTTACAGTCAAACTTTACTAAAGTCAAAAAGAAAAATAGCGGGATATTTATCTTATCTTTATAACTGCGGTTACACGATCGAGCGGTTACAGATCTTTATGGATGAGTTATGGGCCACGTGTCAAGATCTCATTTACTCATATTTAATCGTGGTTAATGCTGGAGTACACGATCTGACAGTTTCCAACCACTACTCTCTGCCTTATATACAGACATATACACAGAGGATACATACAACTCTCGAATTGCGATTTCTCTGCAAACATCTTGTGTAAACACAGATTTGAAAGTTTTCTTCTTCATCTATAATGGCAAACAAGGATGATGTTCATATTGGCACCAGTCAAAATGTAAGAGGTTATGTTGATGACTGTCACTCTACTGAACTAGCCATTAAGATAGGACGAAGAATCAGACGAAATGCTGGTTTGGAGAATGTTATCAATAGAATACTGGAGAGAATTTCATAGGTCAATGTATTGGAATTCTAGAGGAATATTGTTATACATGAAGGTAGAGAGGCCTTCACTACAACGGTTAATTGTAGAGAGATTGAAATCACTTCAGACCTGCTGAGAGAGGTTTTTCATTTTGGGCCTGGAAATAATGCTCCTACAAATCCAGAAGCAATGAATCTTCCAAGGATGAAGTTTGGGGATGAAATAAAACAAATGAGAAGATATCTTCATCTCTAAGCATTAATGTGAAGCATATTGGATATGAGTATAACCTGCTGAGCAAATTAATTGCCAAAACCATTTTGGGATTCATTAGGAGTCTAGATACACTGTCTGGACCTAAAATAGACCTGCTGATCATCATCTGTTGAAGTATGAAGTTTTATTGGGCTGGATTCTTTATACACTACATGAAGAAGGTGTTTACTGAAGATAGAGATGGTATAAGGAAGTCCAAAACCAATCCCCTAGGTCTACTAATTCAGACCTTGTTGAATCATTTTCAGATACGTGATATTTCATCTGAAAAGATTAACAAATCCAGATACAAGCCAGAAGTTGCTACTCCTATTCCTGGTTTGGAAGATGATGATATGGATGATGAAGCCACTGAGAGTGATGATAGAAGAGATGATGATGCTGGTGGTGAGCAGGTTAAACAAGCTGCTAAGTCTGTAGCACCTAAAAAGGTTGTTGAGAAGAGAAAGGCTACTGATACAAGAAAGATCACAGAGATGCTAAAGCCTAGAAAGACAAGGAAGCAAACAGCAGAGACTGCTAATTCAACTGAGGGTCCAGTTGAAGTGGAAATTATTGATATTGCTGAAATTACAAGGAAGAGGAAAGCTGTTGAAGCTAAATCAAAGAAACTTTCCAAAAGAATGAAAGAAATTGCCAAGAAAAAGAAACATGGCAAAGAAAAATAGTTAAGGATTCTGGAGGCTCAGAGTGAAGAAGAGGAAGAAGAGGCTATTGAAGCTGAGCCTCTAACAACTATCAAGCCTACTGAAATAGTAGAGGTTGTTGTTGAGCAACCTACTGGAGAATCACATCAGACTGCTGAACCTGAGCCTGATGAATAGGTTGTTGAATCATCCCCTGTAAAGGCTGTTGAGCCTACTGAAGCTGCACAGGTTGTTGTTGAGCAACTTGTTCAAGAACCACATCAGACTACTGAGTCTGCACCTGCTGTGGAAGTTGAAACTTTGGTACAAGACCCTACAAGTTTTGCAAGAAGTCAAGAGGAAGAACAAGTTGTTGCTGACCCTACTGATGAGCATGTAAGTCAGGGGGAACAAAGTGTGGAACATATGGAGGTAGTAGGAACAAAATACAATCTGAGCAACCTACTGACCTAGAGGCATCTGTGGAAGAAACTCTAACTATGCTTGTTGGGACCTTTGGAGGTCAACAGAGTGGACACACAGCTCCTAGAAAGCCAACCATGCCATTTGAAAGGAAGTAGAAAAAGAAGAAAGAACGATATGTTGATCCTAAACTCCTACTGGTTGCAAACTACTTTCAATGGAAGTTTAGGTTCTATAAAAGACAAAAGCCAGCTGCAGAACCAAGGACAGACTTTGAGGAATGGGCTTTTGAGAAGTTAGGAGTGGAAAGTTTGTTTGATCTTGTTGATACCTCTTTCTTTGGAAGCAAGACTGATGGATCTCTTTGATCAGCAAAAGAAGGAAGAGGGTATCAAGTTCAGAGACCCTAGAGATGAATCAGACAGTGATGAATCTTCATCATCTGATCTGGTGATGACCATCCCTCTGGTCCAGGAGGAGTCAGTGGGACTGCATTATTAAATGAACCAAGTATACAGCAGTCCACTGATACTGGTAGGTCTGGTGAAGGCCAGCAGACTGGTCAAATGGATGAGGATCTGGAAGATCTCACCATGGATGATCTGGAGGAACAAATCAATGAGGGAATACATATTGGTGCAAAAAGGGTGGTTGGTGAGATAGATATTGTCTTCGTTGAAGAATATGCTGCACTTACTGTTGATCAGCAGAATGACGATTTGGAAGAAGAAAGGGTTACTGATCATAGTGAGCCTGATGTCAGTTCTGAGGGTTCTGCTCAATATCAAACATTGATTGATACTTAGGACACTCTATCCAATACTGCCAATTTTCTACGAAGGATTGCTGATGTTAGGGAATTTCAAAAAGATAATATGGCTGAATTTCTTGCAATTCTTGTACATAGAGTACTGATCACTGAGGAACAAAAAGTGGTAGCACAGAGATTGGATATGGTGATGGGATTTGAAGGATCACCATTGATTGTTGAGGAGGTACAGGCTGCTGAGGATCAGACATCACCTGGACAAAGGTTGGAACTTGTGGTAGAGGTTGCTGAGGATCAGAGAGCACCTGGACACAGGTTGGAACCAGAAATGGGTTTGGAGGAAACCCCTGATGTTGTTCAAGAACAGGCTGCTGTAGTAGAGCCTGCTGGAGGAAAAATCACTATGGATAAAGGTAGTTAGCAGACTATTGTTGTTGATGAGGATGAACAGCTGCTGGGCTATGATTACAGTGATGAAGAATTTTAAGTGCCTGAGGAAGAACGTATAGATGCTGAACCTCAACAGGCATTTGTACCTATTTTTGATGAACCTGCCCAAGATCCAATTCTAGAGGAATTCCAAGGACCTAACCCTGCTGGAAGGGATATGAGCTGGGCCATGACAGAGGGCACATTACAATGTTGAAGAGCCTGCTGATGAAGCTGCTGGACATATGGCTGTTGGGGTACGAGCACAGATTGTGGATGAGTTGATGGCTGTCAGGAGTAACATTACAAGATTAAGAACTCAACTTGACAGGCAAGAGAAGGGGTATGAAGACTTGATGAACTTAGTGGAGAATGGAGGAAGAACTACTGAAACTGTTGCTTCCAATATTACTTCCACTCAGTATGCTCTTGCTGACCTTGCTTTGGATGTAAAGGGGATCAGACAAGGAAACACACTGAAGGACAAGTTTCTGAAAGACCAATTTGAATCTATTCACCAGAAACTTGACAAGCTTGCTGAGGCACCTAATCCTGCTGTGGCTGAGCCTACTGGAACACTTCAATCTGCTGGATTGGATCCTAAGTTTACTGAGAGGATCAATCTACTGGACCAGACTATGCAAGAAAGGATTACTGCAGTTGACACAAGAACTAAAATTATGGAGGGTCAACTGAACAATCTAGTAATTACACAGGAAAGTGTTCATGGCCTGCTGTCCCATTTTGTTGATGATGTCAATAAGAGGGAAGAGAGCCAAACAGCAGTAGCAAAAGAGGTTTCTAGGAATTTTTCTAGGAAGAGATGGGAAGCTGACACCAATGCTTTTAGAGAACCTGCACCTGGCAGACTTGCACTTACTGATGATCTTCTCAGAGAATATAAGAAGCTTTACAACAACAAGAGAAGACCTTACCATGACAAGGATTTCCATGAGGGACTAAATTCTTTTCTGGGACTTAAGTTTTTGGGAAGCAAGGGTTAAAGCTTTAAGATCTGCACATAGAGGTAGAAGAGGTGGTAGAGGTGGATGAAGTCTTCCTACCACATCAGCAAAGGAATCACAGAAGGAATTCAAAGAAGTATACATGCGTTTAGGCTTTAGAGTACATCATATCAACCTTACTCTACCTAAGGCATGGAAATGGTGGAAATAAGTGAATCCTCACATTGATTTCTCTCTTATTGAAAATGAATGGATGAGATAAATGGTTAGAGAGATAAGAGCATATTCTGAGCTGCAAGAGAAGGAAAGAGAAGAAAGAGAAAGAAGACAATATATCAGCATACCTACACATGCATTTTATTTTTGCAGAATCTAGCTTGTGATACTTTTGAACAAATGGTTATAATGAGAAATGAATATATTTGCTCTATTTTTGTTTTTAATCTTTTTGCTTTGCTGTAAGGAGGGTATTGGCATCATCACCAAAAAGGGGGAAATTGTTGGACTTATTTTAAGTTTTAGTGATGAGTGCCAGACTAGCTATTATAGAGCAAAGTCAAAAAGATGTCTAGATCAAATGTATAGGCTTATTAGAGTTTGATCTTGTATAGGTTTGATCAAACTAGCACGGTAAAAGGTCAGCTGACTTACGTCAGCAGACCCGTCTAGATCAGTAGGGTACATAGGTCGGTAGACTAGTTTAGGAACCTGCTGAAGACTGAAGGTTGAGAGATAAAACTTAGTTATTGAACACTAAGGGATCAAACTTAGTATTTAAAGTCAATGATATGGAATCATAATTTAGGGAAGTCTGTGATGACCTAAACTGATTACATATACCTTGTGTACTAGGTCTAAGTTCCACAAGTTTAGTGGTGATTGGAACTTAGTTATATTCAAAATGGTGTAATCTAACTTCACAATAAAAATTTAGGTATAAGATAAGTCAACTGAAGTGTTTTTATAAACACATCAACCTTGGAGCAGCTGACTGATACACATTTCAGCAGACTTACATTCACAGGAACCTACTGATGTATATCTCAGATTATTCAAATGTTACATTGGATGATTACAAAGAAAGGGACAACTAACAACCTCTGATTTTATCAAACAAATCAGTTGTTAAGATTAAAGGGACGTTGGGAAGAAACAGAGGATTATCCAATGGATAGAAGTCAAAGGGTGGACAGACTGTAAACTGTCAAAAAGCATTCTGACAGTGTCAGTACTATGAACATTGACAGAAACAAGTCAAATAGGACAAATCTGAAACGGCTATGTTTTAATTTCAAACATAAGTCACAAGGATTCCTACCTATAAATAGAGGACTCCAAACTCAGATACAAGTGATGAACATTGAGGAAAATTAAGGATCTATCATGAGCCATCAGATTTAAATCGATCAAACACCCTGCTGACCCTACTGTGCATAAAGCTACTGATCCAGTAAAATTGTTCAAGTGTAATATGCTTTCAAGCTACATCAAGTTTACACACTTGAAGACCTCAAGCTGCTAATCATATCATCCTGATCAAGCTGCTGAAAGCTGAATCACTTACTTGATTCAAACTTTCTTTTATAAGAAATCTATTGAAGACAGAGAAGCATCTTTGGGTGTCAAGGACTGTTGTTTGTGGTGGAGCTAGTGAAGAGGCAATCCTACCCTTCAAGGACTAGTGGAAGACTTTGGAGCAGCAATCCTACCTGTTCCAAGTGTTCAGTTTGTGAAGCCATAGTTATTGGTGAAGGACAAGCAACTTAGTGATTTTTGTAACTGCTACCTCAAGAATCTCTAGTGAAATACCTCCAACATCACAGGAGAAGAGTGGATTATAGGATTGGAACCACTATAAAAATTTCCTACTTACTTTCTGCATTTAGTACATTTAACACATCAACCTACTGAACTAGAAACTGAATCACACACATACACTACTTAGTATCTAATACATGGTATCATATTTTAACAACAAGTAATAAGGCTTAACTTGAATAAATTCCGCTGCAAAAAATTCAGTAATATCAATAATCAGCAGACTACTGAGCTATCAGCAGGCTGCTGAAGTTGCTGAGTTTGTTAACACCAAAAGTTTTAAGTGTTAAGTTTATTCACCCCCACTCTAAACTTAACCAAAGCCTTTTCAAAGCACCAACAATTACATCCTCCAATTACAACAAGACATTTGCTCCTGTTGCTTGATTAGATATGATACGTGCATTAATTGCCCTCTCTGCACAAAAAGGATGGAAAATCCATCACCTGATTGTTATAGTATAGAGGCTGAAGGAAATGCTGAGTGCAACCTACCGACAATACACAGTAGCCACAGCAACCTGCTGAGAGTACACAACAGCCTGCTGACAGTGAAGACATAGCAGCCTGCTAAGTATAATGTAGTGTATTGTAGAATAAGTTTGTTGTAGCCGTTTGTAACTTCTAACTGATCAATGAGGTGTATGAAGCTATAAATACCCTATGATCAGCTGCATTGTAAACCTAACTTGTGACTTTCCGTTCATCAATGATAATTCTGAATTTTACTGTCAGTTTATAATTCTATAAACTTCGTCAGGGTATCAGAGCAGAAATTTGAGAATTTATGTATGCTTTACTACGTTTTCTCTCCAATATTTGAAGAATTTTGAGAGTATTCTTCATATTTTTTTTGAGATTTCAGTTTCTTGAGAGTAAACTGTCATTATTTTCCTGAGTTTTTTGATCATTTCTTGATCGGTTTCTCTGTAATATCACTTTCATTGTTGATTTGTGATCAATTCTTGAGTTCTTGATAGTCATGGCAGCTAGGAAACAAGAAATAAGTTCTTTCAGTCCATTTTATGTTCATACTAATGAGAATCCATCTTTAGTTATTGTCCGCCATTGATGAATGGTAAGAACTATAATCCATAGAAAATGTCTATGGAGATGGTGTTAATCACCAAGAAAAAAATTGGCTTTATAGACGGCACAATCAAAAGGCCATAAGAAGATTCAGTAGATTTCCATGAATGGAGACAATGTGATACAATGGTGATATCATTGATCTTGAATTATGCAGAGAACACCATTGCCTAGAGTTTGAAGTACTTCAAGAGTGAAAATGCATTTTGGAACAATCTTGCAGCTAGATTTTATAATGTTGATGCCTTAAGACTTTTAGATCTTCTTGAAGAGATGCATCTGATGAAGTAAGACAGTTATTCTATCAATCAATATTTCACAAAATTGATGATTCTGGGAAGAAATTAAGACTATTAAGCATGTATTAGTTTGTTCTAGTGATCCTCAATGTCACTGCAATGCAATTAGCACACTAATGAATCATATGGAGGCTGAAAATGTCAGAAATTTCTAAAAGGTTTAATGGATAAGTTTGAGCCATTGGTTTCATAGGCAATGCTGATGGTGCCGTTTCCGGAAATCCATGATGGTTTAGAAATGGCCATTAAGATTGAAAGACAAAAGATGCATGTAGCTAACAGGGCCAAGAATCAAGATTCTATGGTTCTATTGTCTCAGAAAAATGGATAGGGGCAAAATCAGATTGTCAGCAGACCTAACTCTAGATCTGCTGCAAATCCTAGACCTAAAAATCCCAAAAAGATGCAATGTAGTATTTGTGGATTTAATGGCCATACTGAGGAAACTTGTTACAAGAAACACGGCTATCCTCCTGGTTTCAAGTCAAAAAGGGCTAATTTGGTAGATGAAGAATAGTCAACAGAAGAAGATTAGGCCCAAAACAGGTCTGCTAGACCGGGGTTTCCAAATCTTAGTGCATAGTAAATTGACAAGTTGATGGCTCTGCTGAGTTCTGATCCTCCTAGACATGCAGGGTATGAGATTTGCCAGCCTGCTGAGATTGTGACGCACTACTCACCTGCTACAGGGACATGTGATATAAATTTAGTAGAATCTATACAATCGATGTTGGACTCTGGTGCCACATATCACATTGTAGGATCATTAGATCTGTTATGAAATCCCAAACCTTCATCAGGTATAAAAATGAGATTGTTTAATGGAAATAATGTTTGTGTCACAAATATAGGACAAGTAAGGGTAAAGCCTCAGCGGGTCCTACATGATGTGTTTTGCATTCCTGGTTTTAAATGTAATCTTTTTTCAGGTGTGCTAACACAAGGTGTTGAAAGGAAACATCAACATCTACTGAATGTTGCCAGGGGACTTGATAACGCCCTAAATGGTACCAATAATAACGCCTTTATTCACCCCAAATTCTGCTCAAGACAGGATACATAGGCTCGTTATTATATTGGAATATGTGTTAAATGCTATGTGTATGTTTCTAGGATCGTAATTCTACAGCTATGTTATTTTCCCGAAGATTTGGTACTGTTTTGTCTCGTTTTGTATGTTTTGTAGGATGTGCCGAATATGGAGCATTGAAGAATGGATCTGGACCAAAAGCAGCATGTTGGGCCATGTGATAGAAGTCCAAGAAGGGATCTACTGACGAAAAAGAGGAAAAGTTGGCCTGGTTTACCGAGGGCTAGGGCGGTAAACCGAGGACACGAAATTGATTCTGCCCCCTCTACTAGGTCGGTAAGGTTTTCTATGAGTCATAAGTCGGTCACTATATCTATATAAGGCCGCTTTAACAGATTATTGGATAAGTTTTCATAAGTTCTAAGTTACAAATAATATATTAAATCTTTTATATACAATTCGATGAAATAAAGTTTTTCCAAGTGTTTGAGGAGTTATTTATGGTTTTCTCCCTTTCTCCATAATCTCTAGCTCGAGTAGATCGAGCTAGATCTCCATTGTTGAAGGTATGAAGCTTTGAACGTTCCTTTTTGTCTTCAATATGGTAGTTATGTTCGTATTTATGTGTTTTAGTTAATCTTCATGTTTAAAGGCCCCATGATTTACTTAGATTAATCTTAATTAAGCAATGTAGATCAAGGGATAGGAAAATCTTACCCCGGTAAACCGGCGGTCTATACCGGTTTACCGAGGCAATATTTAGAAAACCTAAAACTCGGATTCACTACAGCTACGTGGATCGACAAGTTTAATTAATAGTAGGTTAGTTCTGGCCAATCTGCTTATTGTAATCATAAAACTAGCTTAAAATATGAATAGTGAACTGTTTGTTTGGACATAGTCTTGAATGGACCCTAGGAACGTGCTAATCAATGTACACAACTGTCTAGGCAGGTTAGCAGTATGAGTTAGCGCTCGATATTGGCAATTCTAGTTCTTTATGCGTATAGGCTATTACGGACCAATTAAGGAGGGTAGCTTGCTTATAGATTGTCTACTACCATTGTCAGAGTAGATAGGGTTAGGACCCGTAGCTGAATAATTAAATCAAAATCTCGCTCGATTAATTTAAGGAAATTATATGGGGAAGTAAACGTAATGATTAACTAATCCAAGTTAGTAGATCGGTGAGAAGAGGGGGAGAAATACCAAGTTTCTTTTATGTTCATGTTGGTCAATGACCACCTATATGTTTTTCTTGATTAGGTTAGAATCGTTTATAGTTAAAGTTGCATTGTCTCTGTGGGATTGACCTTGACTCTCATTTACTACAGTATGATGTACCAAGTATTCTTGCTAGGAATATCGACGTTAGTGACTTACACAGGATCAAGATTTTTGGTGCCGTTTCCGGGGACAATGGCCAATTTTAAAGATAAACATTTTGATTCTGATTAAGAAGTCGTTCTTATTTTATTTTATTTTCTTTAGAGTATTGAGTCGTTCTAGATCAAAACTGCACCTGTTAATTTGCCATAATAAGAAATTTTAGGTCCGGTTTACCGAGACCCAAAAAAATCAATTTCTAACAGCCTTTGTTATTTCAGTGTTATTCTCAATTGATTTTAGTTATTAGGTCCGCAACAGTTGGGATCATAACCAACTGAAGCGGAAGTTGCTAACCTTTTCTTTGTTTTATTTAGTCTATTTGACAGGTTGATCATGACACTTCAGAGATTCGATCAAACCAGAGCTGAAGAAGAGCAACAAGTCAAGCAATATGCCTCTTACAATATTGAACGTCACACCAATTTTCATGTATCCTAGATCCGCAATCAGAGAGCAATACAAAGCGGATAAGAAGTGGGCAGAAAAAGAGAAAGAAACAATCAAGCAGGAGCCTGAAGAGAACTTGAAAGGAGTTTATCACGTATCGTCCATGTGAGTTCCCTATCAAGCTAATTGAAATATATTCTTCGGATTATGATTCTGATGATCCTAAAGAGGATCCCGACATGATGTTCTCTGAGCCTGAGGATTACCCAGACTTAGACACCGTGGTGAAGTTAGGAGACCCTGGCACATTCCAACTGTCAATCTCTATCAATGGTATATCAGTAGGATTAGGTCTCTGTGACTCTGGCTCGAGTTGCAACATTCTACCTTTTTCCCTCTACCAAAAGATTAAGCTTCCGATCATTACGAATCAAACTCGAACCATGACCTTTGTTAAGGACTGGAGATATGTCTGCCGGTCTGCTTAGGAAATGCATGATTTAGGCAGGAGGGTTCACTTTTCGAATTGATTTCATGGTTATAGACATACCAGAGAACCCAAGTGCCCCAGTTTTGTTAGGAAGACCTTTCTTACAGACAAGCAGATCAGTCATGGATTTTGATAGTGGGGAGATCACTTTGAGGTTGAATAATGATGCAGTATCTTTCAAAATCTTAGAGCCCCTAGATAATAGGCCGGAAAGTTGCAAGATGACGCATGATTCATGAAAGGTGGAAATTATGGAGATAGAGAAGGAAGGGAATAAGCATCGAGTGGTTGTAATAGAAACTGTTGAGCATGAATGCATGAGATTAATGCTTAGAGAGAAAGAGAAGAGAAGCACCACAACAAGACGCTCACGGAAGCTAGTCCTTCCGTATTGCGTAGTGAATGATTTGAGCCTAAAGTAGGAAATGTGGAATCCTTGGGCATCACGGTCAAATCTCGACGCCGAGACAGACCTAGTACGCAAGCTAAGAGAGAGAGGCATGCTAGGAAGAGAGCTCAAAAAGGTTCTGTGAAGATAGAAGCCTCTGAAGCAAAAGTTTGGCGAGTTAAAGCTCCAACACCTGAATGATGGAAGATCTGAAGAAAGTCGAGCTAGAGAATATAAATTCAAAAATATTCCCATGAACCCTTAGGTAGATTAAGAATGAATAAAAGTAGCCAGATGAATGGATGAGCTTTTTTTCATCCTTCTGCACCCTTATGCTTGAAACCGATTGTTGTTGGGAAAGAATTTTTTACTCGTTGTGGATTCTAGTGAAGTAGGTTAGGATTGAGCCTGAAACAGCAACAAAAGGAGTAACAGACTAGTCAATTTGAGGTCAGAATTGAGCAGAGAGGTTGAGTAAAGAGTGCAATAAAGGAGTACTGAGGAATCTGGGGAAAAGAAGCCCCGGTAAACAGAGGGTTACCTTTGGTTTACCGAGTCAAGATTTTCAGTCTTTTCAATGTAAGATTAAAATGCAAAATTCTTAGAGACACGTGGAGGATACACGTTGTATCAGATACTACCAGTCAGCAGAAACCGTCCCATTTTTCCCTATTTTCAAACCTTTCATCCTTTCTTACTCTCAACCAGAACTCCAGCTCAATCCCATCAATCACTCCCTCAAATCCTTCACCCTAATTACTCCTATACCCACTATCCCACCAAATCCTTCCACCCTCCGTCTTTTTTTCCTATTTGAACCACCTCTTCTACCACCATTATCATCATTCGCATATACTATCTTCTCATTCAATCACCAAATTTCTTCCATTTCTTCTTCCTTCACAAATTTCGGCCATCATCACCACCACATCTCCACAAAAACCAAACCTATTTTCTTCCATTTCAACAACCAAAAGACCAACCATACCATTTTCTCTATCACTGTTGCTGATTTGCAGTATTTATGCAAGGTGAAGTACTGCAGTTCTTCTTCTTTCTTCAAAAGAGCACTGTCCAAGAAAGAAAAAAAAATCAGGCCTGTAAATTGAGCCCAACTGCAAGTTTACCGAGGGTAGTTTTTCTAGAATCAGCATCATCTTCAGTCCTGTTATCATCCAGAATGGGTCCTAAGCGTAGCCGATCTGTCCTTCGTCCCAGTGGTTATCACGGAAATGCTAACCCTTTGATGGACGGGGTTGAGCAATTTCATTCATTAGAAATCTACGAGTCGTTCTGAGGGTGTTGGAACCAAAGACCAGTTGCTCAAGAACGGGGCACAGAGTTGGACGATTGCGGTTCGATCTTGCCTTGAGCCTTACAAGAACAAGACATTTTGGATATGGCTGAGCCACCGACATGGTTCAAAACCACGGTGGTAAGAGAATTTTTTGCTTATCTTTCGCATAACCCCGGAGTCACAAATGTGATGGTCCGTGGGGTTAAGATTGATTTTTTTTATTGAGCGGATCAATGCTCATTATGGGGTTCGCAATCCACCGGTGGGCCCAGACGAGTACATATCATCGAGCAATATTGAAGATATAGAGAGGATGGTTATGATAGCTGTTCGATAAAAATAGTTTTAAATTTATTTTATCGGAACACCCCAAGTATAAGGTTCGCAGTATAGGGTGTTACCGAGTCGTCCTAAGGGAATCGAATGTTTATCGGATTAAGGGCAGTTATTCTATCAAATATGTCACTAATTATTACCTAAAACTAAGGCTGACGTTAATTATAAAACAGAAACTAAGAACAATGACTAAAATAGCATAAAACAGAAAAACGCAATACTGAACGGGCGTTCACTATGGGTGGACGCGCGTCTGATTATCGTGCTGGGAACGGAAATATGCAGAAAAATAACAGGTAAAAACTAGAATCTTTTGAATAACTAAATGTAGCGAATAACGATCAAATTGATTTATCAAATAATTAAAAGAACAGTAAAACAACCAGAATCAACCACACAACAATCACACAACCCTTTTATGATTCGAAAACGACTTTATTGGTTTGATCAACCTCGAAATCGATTAAATTCCTTTAACTCAATTCTAGGGTTTTGTTTTCTTTTCCAAGCAAAACAATTAAACATACAGCACAAGATCATTAATTTGTTCCCAAATCATATAACCCAATTAACAATAAATGATTCCTTAGATTACTATTAATTGTATCGATTGAAATGGCTCTATTGAAGAATTATATTTCCATACAAATTCAAATTAACATATGGTTTCATTGATATTCCTATCTAACAAAACACTCCACAAACAATCCAAATATCAACCGATAAATAAAACAATATTCGAATCATAAATAAAAATAACCTAACAATCCATGGTTGTGGTGATGTTGATGTGATATCCTCCCGTTGTTCTACTGCGAATTGCTTAGCCTTGCATCCTCATCTGACTCCAAAATCGGATGGAAAGGAAGGAACTCATTGTGGTGCGGCTGCTCTCTTGTATTAGGTCTCAGCCGCTGTGTTTTTTTCGATGATGTGATCCCCCTTAGGGTTTAGAACAAGCACTGTATTTATAGGATTTTAAGGTGGCTAGGGTAAAAATCGGTGGTGGACGCCCGTCCAAAACACCTGGACGCCCGACCAGTATGCAAAACTTGTTTGAGTCGGGCCGAGCTGGGCCTGGACGCACGTCCTTCTTTAATTTGGACAAAATCAGACGCCAGTTCAGCAAAATTCTCAGCATCCTGAATCAAAATTCTTCCAGTGGACGCCAGTCTACTATTCCGGACGCCCGTCCAGGGGACGGGACATCAAACGCTCGTTCAGCTTTCTGGACACCAGTTCAATACTTCAGACGTTCGTCCAGCATGCCTTCAAATTCGACCTTTCATCTTTATCTCTTTATTCTTCAACTCCCACTCTTCAGAGCACGATTACACACTTTAAATCATCTTTTTCCAGCCGCATTCAACACCTGCAAGTCATTGAAAGCATACCAAAGTGTAACACGACTCAAACCAACATAAAATCATCATTTTAAGCACGTAATTGGCACGTTTTACACTTTCTATGACTTTAAGATCATTTCTTCAATCTATTCATTTAATACGTAATTTTCTATAAAAATTACTAAAACACGGGGATTATTGTTATGAAATATTGCGATATAAATCATAAAATTCACTGAGAACAACTCCCCCACACTTAGCTTTTTGTTCGTCCCGAACAAAACAATCAATACTAGCTCACTTTCATACAATCCACATAGATCCCTAACTCACGTAACAAAAGATACAACAACTATAGCAAGTAATACCAACATAGAGATAGATTCGGTGTGTGTGTCAAGCCCTTTTCAATCTCCACAATCCTCTCAAACAAATATCCTCTCAAATAATTTTAATGATTATCCTAGGTATAGGCAGTAATTGTTCCACACAAAGTCTTCCCGCACTTAGTAGGATAATCCCTACAGCATATCATTCGGTTTATACTGGGTATAAGTTCAACGATAACAAAGTTTTTAAGTTTTTTTTTCACTTTCTTTCCTTTTCTTCTTTTTTTTCTTTTGACGCACATCAGAAGGAGCTCTTACCCGTCATAGTAGAATAGGATGTTTCGATATAACACCCTACCTTACTCAAATCATAGGGTAGCTTTTCCTGACTGTCGTGAGCTTTTGGTCATCATAGTGGAATAGGACATTTCGAGATAATGCCCTACCGCACTCCAATCATCGACCACCTTTCGACACACCCATTTATTTATTATTAACTCGACTTTTTCAAAAAACATTAGTTACGTTTCACTTATCACATTCAAACCTTCAGATATTCACAGTGCACGTTCTGAACTTAGGTGTTACTTCACTGTTTCTATTAAGAACAAATCTCTCTAAGAAAAATCACTAAAATAATGAAAGGATACAGTTCAAAATTTTTTGCTTCAATATCAAAGGCTTACGTGAATATGAAATGAATACTATCTCATATTAGTAAAGGCATGCTATAATTATCTATCAAAGGCATATAAAATCATTGTCAGGGAACTTCAACTAGCAAGCCATTCATTTCAATTACATGCTCAAGATTTACAAATATCCAAGTGTAAATTTAAAATTTCACTATTTATCAAAGATCACAAATATTTACTCATACTGTCGAAATAAAGCATGAATTGCACCCCCCCACACTTAAATCACATTATGTCCTCAGAATGTGCAAATAAAAGAATAGAATACTTAGCTGGTTCCAAAGATGGTTGTCGGCCAGTAGATTGGCAGTGGTCAGGCCGGAGCATGAATAAACCGCTGCACTCGTATCAGGAACAGACAACATTGAAAGTAAAAACTTGCAAACCTGCTCAAACGTATCTGCAACACTCGACATAACAGATAATCTCGGGGTATACTTCTTTTATGTCATTAGCTTGACACAGATTTCAAAGTCAACCCGGATCGGGCCACTTTGGTTTGAGGCTATCCACTTCTCTGTCAGACTCAGAATGACTAGAACGGAAATGGTTTTCGCCACAACAAGAAGTCAAGTGCGCGAGTAAATCATGAAATTTCTCTCTCCAGACAACACTGACTCTTTTCTTCTTGTTCTTGTTTCTCAGATGCGACTGAGGTATGCTAACAGGCTCAGGAGCATTGACAGAAGGATCTGCAAGGATAGGGGTGATAATGTCATCATCCACTCCAAAGAAGTCGGATGGAATCTCTTCACAAATAAACGACTCAACCGTTTCATTTCTCTTTTGAAAGTATAGTACTTCAAGCTTTTCGTTTGGTTGCCCAAAATACTTCTTGAGTCCGTGACCATTGACCTTAAATGGTTGATCGCCGTACCCTTTCAACGTAATGGCTCCACCAGGATGAACATCAAGAATCTCAAAGGGGCCAGACCATCTAGATTTAAGCTTACCAGCAAAAAGATGGAGTCTGGTGTTATACAGCAAAGCCATGTCTCCCACTTTGAATTCCCGATCTTTAATCTTAGCATCGTGGAGCGCCTTCGTTCTTTCCTTGCTCAGCTTGGCGTTTTCGTAAGCCCTGAGTCTGAATTCATCTAGCTCATGTAGTTGCAATAATCTTTTCTCCCCACGAGTTGGCTATCGAAGTTTAAGAATTTAATAGCCCAGTAAGCTCTGTGCTCCAGCTCGACAGGTAGATGACAAGCCTTGCCATAAACCATTTGGAAGGGTGACGTACCCATTGGGGTCTTAAACGCCGTGCGATAAGCCCAAAGTGCGTCGTCCAACTTCAGACTCCAGTTGGATCTATTTGAATTTACCGTTTTCTCCAAAATCCGTTTAAGACTTCTACTGCTTACCTCGACTTGGCCACTGGTTTGGGGGTGGTACGGTGTACCAATTCTATGCTTGACACAATATTTCTCAAGAATTTTATCTAGTGGTGCATTACAGAAATGCGAACCTCCGTCACTGATAAGGGCTCTAGGACAGCCAAATCTAGTAAAGATATTCTTTTGCAAGAATTTCTTTACAACTTTGTGATCATTGGTTTGGGTGGCTATGGCCTCTACCCACTTGGAAACGTAGTCCACACAAACCAGAATATATTTGTTAGAGCATGATGATGGGAATGGTCCCATAAAATCAATGCCCCATACGTCGAAAACCTCACATTCCAAGATAGGCCTCAAAGGCATCTCCATCCTATTACTGAGTCTCCCTACTCTTTGGCATCTATCACAGCCTTTGCAAAAGGCTTCAGCATCTTTAAACAAAGTAGGCCAGTAAAAACCAGCTTGAAGGATTTTTGCGACTGTCTTTGGTGCCCCGTAGTGTCCACCAGCGGGACCACTATGGCATTGCTCCAAGAAATCCAATTGTTCATGCTCCGGAACACACCTTCTAAGCAACCCGTCTTTGCAGACTTTAAACAGATAAGGATCCTCCCATACGAGATATTTTAAGTCGCTAAAAAATTTCTTCTTTTCCTGATACGTCATTTCTTCTAAATGCCCACCTGCTAAGTAGTTGACGTAATCAGCATACCATGTCCTCACAGTCTCTAGCTTCATTAAGTGCTCAGTTGGAAAGTCAATGCCTATCTCCTTAGGGATTTCGCCACCTTCGTTCACTAGGCGAGATAAGTGGTCAGCTACAACATTATCACTACCTTTCTTGTCCTTATTTTCAAGGTCAAATTCTTGTAGTATCAGAATCCATCTGAGTAACCTTGGTTTAGCGTCTGCTTTGCCCATAAGGTAGCGTAGTGCTGCATGATCTGTCCACACCACCACTTTGGACCCTAAAAGATAACTTCTGAATTTATCAATAGCAAAAACGACTGCCAAGAATTCCTTCTCGGTAGTGGCGTAATTGCATTGAGCTGGGTTCAAAGTGCGGCTAGCATAGTAAATCGGCCTGAACTTTTTATCAATTCTCTACCCTAGACCTGCGCCCACTGCGCAGTTAGAGGCATCGCACATTAACTCAAAAGGTTTAGTCCAGTCGGGCGCGATTAAAATGGGGGCACTGGTTAGCTTATCCTTTAAGCTATTAAAAGCTTTCTTACACCCATCATCAAACAAGAACTCCACTTCCTCTTTCAACAGGTTGGATAACGGCTTTGCTATCGTCGAAAAGTCTTTAATGAAACGCCGATAGAAGCCCACATGTCCCAGAAATCCTCGTACCTCCTTCACTGTCTTCGGGTACGACATTTTCTCAATGGCTTCTACTTTAGCCTTATCCACCTGAATACCATCAACGGACACCTTGTGTCCCAAAACAATCCCTTCTTCGACTAGAAAATGGCATTTCTCCCAGTTAAGCACCAGATTTTTCTCAACACAACGTTGGAGTACCATATCTAGATTCGTTAAAATTTCATCAAAGCTGTCGCCATAGACTGAGAAGTCATCCATGAAGACCTCCATGCACTGCTCCACAAGTCCATAAAAAATAGCCAGCATACACCGTTGAAAAGTCGCGGGTGCACTACACAAACCGAAAGGCATTCTGCGGAACGCAAAAGTGCCCGATGGATGTTGCGGAGATTTTGCATCAATAACAAAAGAAAATTTATAACCCTAACCTATATGCAAAACGAACTCCTAACCGACCAAAACATCGGATTGTTTCTAGTAAAGCGTAATGAGTAAGGGGTCGATCCACAGGGAAAAGGTATGTAGAATCTAATCTTATTAATCCTACCAATTGCTACTCAAGAAAAACAAAATAAACGAAAAGCAAAAGCATACAAAACAGAAAAACATAAAAGAACAATCAAAATAAATCTAACCTAAGAAACATGGGGACAACCAAAGTACAAACCTAAGTGATTTCAATTCTAGTTAATCTCATGATTCTAATTCAGTTTGTGGTTTCGCCTTTTCACGAGACACAAATCCCTAATCTCTTAGTGAACTTATCTCTCAAGCTATGAAAGCCCACTTCCGTAGTGAATTCAATTATCTATCTCTCATCTTTCGAGTGTTGAGACTGATTTACCAAACAAAACTTGGGTGTAGATTCAATTAACTCTCGTTTTTAAAGAACCTAACAACCTAGATAGTTAATCGATTAACTTGTCATCATTAACGATTAAAAATCCTATCTTTCTATGGTGATCTAACGTTTATGCAACTTCCGTATTATAAACATCAATAGAGAACTAATTTTCCAATCTATTCTCTTGGCATCGAAGAACGCATAGAAAAATACAAACTAAATCAAACGTCATGAAGAAAAACTGGAATTAAATTAATCATAAGAGAACTCACATAGTCTTGGATACAATGGTTGAAACACCATGGAAACGAAAAGAAAAGCTACATAATCTACTCCTAATCTAACCTCGGTTCACCCGAGCACAAGGCTCGGGTGACCGGCCTTCAACTCTCCAAGATGCGGCTGTGCTCTCTTTTTGATGTGAAGAAAAATATGGATGCCCTTAGGGTTGGGGCGACGGCTGTTTAAATAGAAGATTAAGTCGGTTTAGGCAAAGGCGGCGGCGGACGCTCGTTTGAATACATGGACGCCCGTCCATTTTCCTTGGACGGAGAGTCAACGCTCGTTCAGCTTGTGTCTGGAGACTCTGAATGTAAAATCTCTTCTAGGACGCTCGTTCACTTCACCAAACGCCCGTCCACTATTTTCAGCAACAACATCCAAACTTGTAACGCTCATATCTCGGGCCTCGTAAGTCGGAATGGAGTGATTCAAAATCCTGTAGAATCCTCTCTTCAAGCCCTACAACTCTTCTCTTGAGGTCCAGAGTCAAATCGGTTGTTATCATATCAAGAACTGCGTCGGAAGTCGGGACTACCCGGAATCCTGATTTCCCAACATTCATCTTGATTGATTTCTTTCCTTATATCTTTCAATCTTCCGTAACTTTGATTGATCCTTTCCAAGCACGAATTTGTCTCTCTAAAATCCTCTCTTCCATCATCAATGAGTATCTACAACAATAGGAAAACATACCAAAGCGTAACGTATTTCCAAAATAACATAAAATCATCAATTACGCACATAAATCGTTACGTTTTGCAATTAACCTCTTAAAAACATCATTTACTAAATATTTCGATATAAAGCCCTACTTCTATGAAAATAATATATATACGGGGGAAATTGATATAAAATATATCTATAAAAATCATACAATTTGACCCTGAACAACACTCCCACACTTAAACTTTTGCTCGTCCCGAGCAAAACAAAACAACAACAAACTTTCAAAAACCCACATAACCTGACACGAGATGTAGTCATGCTCACGTTAAGCTAGTGTTTAGCAAATCAAACTCACTCGGTGATTGTGTGTGCAGAACCTACTAAACTTCCACGATCCTCTCTTGATATAATACATCAAGCACTAACAGTTATCCGGTCAACTAAACGAAAACTTCATTCTATCTACAGACTTACCTAACAAAACTAATTACCAAGAACATAGTAACTAACTCACAACTAAATTCCTTTACTTAGTACCAAGAAAATACCTTTCGGTCTCTCTGGGTTTAGATCAACTTGACTTAGAATTCCAAAAAAAACGTATATTTTATATTTTATATTTCCTATCGTCGCGTCTCAAAAGTATAACACACTCCCTACATTAGAGGCAGTCACCCTGAGATCACTCAATCCCTTCCTGTCCAAGGTAAACCACACTCCCCAATTGGGGCAGTATCCAAATGGACTCGAGGTGATAGTTACAAACAAAATTCCATAAAGAAATTCTATTCATTTATTATTTATATATATATATATATATTTTTATATTTTTCAAACTCTTTGGAAACTCTCGGTCAAATATATTTCTAACACATTCAAGACTCTCAAAGTTCTCAAGAACACTAAGGTAATGAGATTCTAACTGTGAGTATAGCACAAGTTCTTAACTTTCATTAATGCTAAATAAGTGTTATCTGTATCAAGAATTAACTTCCCTTTAACTAACCGGAAACTATTCTATATTTGGCTCTTCATCTAATAGGTTCGTGAAATGAAGTTCAAGTGAGTATCGACTTACTAAACCTATTCTCAGAACATGATATGACTACTGATAACAACTAAAGGTGCCAGATTATAAAACTAGCATGCCAGTGAAATGTTACTCAGGACTAAACAATTTTTTTTTTTAAAATTTAGCACTTTTTTATAGAAGTATAACAGAAATTGAGCAAACGACTCATAGATACATATAAACCATCCTCTCCCCCACACTTAGATTGCAACTTGTCCTCAAGTTGTGCAGAATAAAAGAAAAAAATAAGTAATAAACCGGTTTTTGGCGCCGTTGCCGGGGAACCGGACGGTTTGCCTAGTTTTTGTTTTTGTTTGTTTTTCGTTTTTCTGTGTTAGTTCAGTTTTTTTTTTCTTTCTGTTTTCTGCGTTTTAATCCCTGTTTTTAGGTCGATTCCTAGGAAGATTAACCTTTAAGTAGTTAGGATATTAGTGTTTTAGATTAGGGTTAAAGTTTCTGTTAGTGATTAGTTTTTTTCTCCCTGTTTTTCATGCTCTGTTTTCTTTACTTTTCTCTCTGTTCTGAAATCGTTTCTGTTCTTTTTCTGGAAAATTTTGCATATGAATGAGCGTCCATACTTAGATTGCAAATTGGCAGGAAAATTAGGCAAGAATTTTTTTTGTGTTTTCGCAACCAGTACGGTGTCAGGAGTCCTGGAAAAAATTTTGATTTTACCAGGAAAATTTTTGCTTCTTTTTCCCCGAAATTTGGCGGGAAAATAATTTTTTCCAGAAAAATAAATTCTTCATTTTTAGGCCTGAACCACCTGATTTTGTAATAATGGCTGCCGAAGATAGACGTACGTTGGCAGACTACGCCATGCCTGGCGCGGTCACAGTCAACCCGGCTATTGTTATCCCAGCCATTACTGCACAGACTTTCGAGTTACGACCGGGACTCATTCAGATGATGCAGCATGCATCAATGTTTCACGGGTCCCCTTCTGAAAATCCTCACATACACGTACACACATTTCTGGAGATATGTGGTACGACACGCATTCAAGGTGTGAGTGAGGATGCGATTAAACTTACACTGCTTCCGTTCTCTTTGAAGGGAGAAGCTAAAGAGTGGTATAGCTCTCTCCCTGCAGAATCCATTACCACTTGGGCTGCATTGGAAAAAGAATTTTTAAGACAATACTTTCCACCTGCCAAGACAGCCCAGTGTTTAAGGGAAATATACAATTTTTATCAAACGGAAACAGAATCATTCTTTGAGGCATGGAAGAGATTTAAGGCTCTTCTTCGTAAATGCCCCCACCATGGGTTAGACTTGCAGAGGCAAGTCAATATTTTTTTCAGTGGGTTGACCGAGCTCACCAAGGGCATTGTCAATAGTTCATCAGGTGGGGCATTCCTGAGGAAAACGCCTCAAGAGGGGTGGGCATTGTTCGAAGACATTGCCAAATATAATTATGCCCCCTCCTTTCAAGCTGTTCAGGCACCACCTCCTCCTCCTAGGATTGAGGAGGTGAAAATGCAAAATGAAATCGCCATGCTGAAACAACAGCTGGCTACTCTCACGACATCTCCAAATCCGAGTTATCAGACTCCTTCATTTCTACAGAACTCTCAAGTTCTGTACTGCGAGAATTGCTCACAGACTGGCCATATGGTTGGCCAGTGTCAATTCAATTCTCCTGTTCCTTATCAAGTCAATGTTGTCCAGAATCATGGACAGTATAATCAAGTCGCATGCCAAGTATGTGACGATATGGGGCACACTGCTCGTTTCTGTCCTATGATTGGACAGAACGCAGAGATCAATGCCTTCAATGGCCAGCCGAATCAGAGGTTTGGAAATCAATTCCCTGGCCAGTGCAATTTTCAAAATCAGGGCTTCCGTCAAAGCTTCAATCAAAACTCGAATATCAATCGAAACCCTAATTTTAATCAGAACCCGAGCTTGAATTCCTCCAATCTAAATCAAGGGTTAAATCAAAGTTGGCCTAACAATCCAAATCCCGCATTTCAAAGTCGGTCTAGCCAACCTTTCTCTCAAAACATTCAGAACTCTCAAGGCCCCTCTCGCATCGATGATCTTGAAGCTAGATTGGACTCCTATCAGAAGGAGCTGAAGGAGCAGAACAATAACTTCCAGAGGGAGCAAAATAATAATATCCAAATGTTGATGAGCACAATCAAGAACCTTGAGAAGCAGATGGCTGACCAGCAAGCTTCTAGACCATCAGGGCAGTTGCCCGGTTTTATAGAGAAAAATCCGAAGGGTGGCCTAGTAGCCCAAACTGATTTCAATTGTGGCCAAAGCACTGACCTAGTTACTTCGATTCCTTATGGCATACCAGAGGCCAGTGCAATGAATCTTAGAAGCGGTACTCAACTGAGTGGTCCCTCTCACCAGGGAAACCACTAGCCCCTCCTGCCAGTGATAAGACAGGAGGGGAAGTTGAGCATCTACGTTCCCCCGTTCTGCAAGAAAAGACTCAGGTTGCTGATCCCCTGAGAGGTGAAGAAGTTGTAAGTCCTCAGGTGGCTGTTCCCCTGCGGAATGAAGAATCAAGTGAAAGCCAGGAGGGTGATCCCCTGACTAATAAAAAGTCTGAAAAAGTTGTAAGGTGGAAGGACATGGAAGACAAAGCTGTCAGTGCTTCCTCAAAGAAAGTATTTTCTGAGAGTGAGTTGAAGAAGCTTCCATTTCCACCGAGTAAGAGCAACATCCCTCTGAGTGAGGATAAGAAATATGAAAAGGTGCTTAACCTTTTGAAAAGTACTCAGGTAAATCTGCCATTATCCGAGGTCTTGGTCGAGATGCCTAAGTATACAAAATTCATCAAGGATGTTGTGTCTTCGAAAAAGAAGTTAGCAGAAATGGATCAGGCAATTGGTGAGGATTGTTCAATGATCAATTATCCAGACTTACCAATCAAAAGAGGTGACCCCGGGAAATTCGTGCTCACATTGCGGATGGGAGGCTTAGTCTTTCCAAATTCTTTATGTGACTTGGGTGCATCCATCAGCCTAATGCCATTGTCTGTGTGTGAGCAGCTGGGTTTACAAAGTCTTCTAGAACCCACTTCCATGAACCTTCGGTTCGCCGATAGATCATCTAAGAAAGCTTCAGGGATTCCGAAAGACATTTTAGTCCAGATCGATAGATTTACCTTTCCTGTTGATTGGTACGTCTTAGATATGGGAAAAGATGAGAAAGTCCCCCTGATTCTTGGGAGACCTTTCCTATCCACAGCTAGAGCCCTCATCGATTGCGATGGTGGGCAAGTAACTATTCGAGTTGGTGACCAAGAGGTGAGCTATAGTGTCTCTAAATCTATTCAAGTACCCTCTGGTTCTCCAACCGGCTTTTCCATTGAGGAGTCATTTCATGACTTCAATGACTGTATGGACGAGCAAGTCAAGGCTGTGGAAGCGGAATATGAGCGATTGATCGATAATCTGAATAGCCATGGTGTGGTTAATCTAGATCAGTTAGCAGCTGAATTCGATGATGAGCTAAGAGAAGAAGCTTTGGCAGTAGGGCCACTAAGTAAGCTCAACGATGTTGAGTTGAAGAGTAGAGATCTTAAATCAAGTCTAGAGGATCCTCCTGTAGATTTGGTACTGAAGCCGTTGCCTAAACATCTTAAGTATGTGTTTTTAAGGGAAGGTGACAAGCTTCCTTTGATCATCTCTGCCAAGCTATCTCGTATAGAAGAGCTTAAATAGTTAAGCGTCTTGCGCAAAAATGAGAAAGCCTTTGGATGGCAAGTGGGAGATATCAAAGGAATATCTCCTGACATCTGCATGCACAAGATCAAGACTAGTGAGGGTGCTAAATGTGTAAGACAACCCCAGAGAAGGCTCAACCCTCATATGCAAGAAGTCGTTAAAAAGGAAATCATCAAACTTCTGGACATGGGAATCATTTATGCCATCGCGGATAGTGAATGGGTTTCCCCGACTCAGGTAGTTCCCAAGAAGGGTGGAATTACTATTGAGAAGAACGAGAAGGGAGAAGAGATAGCACTGAGGCTCGTTACAGGCTATAGAGTCTGTATTGACTATAGAAAACTCAATGAGGTCACAATGAAAGATCATTTCCCCCTTCCCTTCATAGACCGGATGCTTGAGCGTCTGGCGGGGCACGCATTCTACTGTTTCCTAGATGGATATTCAGGATACTTCCAGATACCCATCGATCCTATTGACCAAGAGAAGACTACTTTCACTTGCCCTTATGGGACATTCGCCTACAGGCGGATGCCATTTGGTCTCTATAATGCCCCGGCCACCTTCCAAAGGTGTATGATGGCAATCTTTGACGGGCTAGTTGAAAAGTGCATGGAGATTTTTATGGATGATTTCTCGGTCTTTGGTCAATCCTTCGATGACTGCCTCGATAATCTTGATCAGGTGTTGTCTAGATGTGTGGAGAAGGACTTAGTGCTTAATTGGGAAAAATGCCATTTCATGGTAGATGAAGGCATAGTCCTTGGCCACAAAGTGTCAGCCAAAGGTATAGAAGTCGATAGAGCCAAGGTAGAAGCCATTGAGAAGATGAGTTATCCTAAGAATGTACGCGAAGTCAGAGGTTTCCTAGGACATGTCGGTTTCTATAGGAGATTCATCCAAGATTTTTCCAAAGTAGCCAAGCCCCTATCTACTCTGCTCAAGGAAGACGTTGAGTTCAATTTCGATGAGAACTGCAAGCAAGCGTTTGAGGAGCTCAAGAATCGGTTAATATCCGCCCCAATTCTTATATCGCCAGACTGGAACTTGCCATTTGAACTTATGTGCGATGCATCCAACTATGCTGTTGGTGCAGTCTTAGGACAGCGAATCGAAGGAAAGTTCCAGCCTATCTATTACGCCAGTCACACATTGAACCCCTCTCAAGTTAACTATACTACTACTGAAAAGGAACTACTGGCCGTAGTCTTTGCTATGGACAAGTTTCGTAGTTACTTGTTGGGAGCTCAAGTGATCGTGTGGACTGATCACGCTGATTTGCGGTATCTGATGACTAAGAAAGAGGCTAAACCGTGCCTACTGCGTTGGATACTGACCCTACAAGAGTTTGACGTTCAAATTAAGGACAAAAAGGGTAGTGAAAATGTAGTGGCGGATCACGTTTCTAGAATGTTAAATGAGGAAAAGGCTGAACCAGATGATATAGATCTTTACTTTCCTCTTGAAATCATTATGTTGATAGACGGTCGTCCTCCTGATGTTCCATGGTACTCTTCTATTGTGAACTACCTTCATGCCCGTTACCTTGATCCTGAAATGTCTTATCAAGAGAAGAAGAAGTTCTTCTCTGATATGAAATATTTCGTTTGGGATGAACCTTATCTGTTTAAGATCTGCAAAGATGGTTTGCTTAGGAGATGTGTTCCAGAATCCGAGCAACGCGATATAATCGAGCAATGCCATAGTGGACCCACAGGTGGTCACTTTGGTCCTTGGAAAACGGTTGCGAAGATCTTCCAGTCCGGTTTCTATTGGCCCACGATCTTTAAGGACGTAGAAGCCTTCTGTAAAGCTTGCGATAGATGTCAAAGAACCGGAACTCTGACAAGGCGTTTTGACATGCCTTTGAAACCCATCTTAGAGTGCGAAGTCTTTGATGTATGGGGCATCGATTTTATGGGACCTTTCCCATCATCGTGTGGCAACAAATACATCTTAGTCTGCGTTGACTATGTATCGAAATGGGTGGAGGCAATTGCCACTCCTCACAATGATCATAAAACGGTCATGAAGTTCCTTAAGAAGAACATTTTTGTGAGATTTGGTTGTCCAAGAGCCTTGATTAGTGACGAAGTGACGCATTTTTGCAATCGACCTCTAGAAAAAGTTCTAGAGAGGTATGGTGTTCGCCATAAGATAGGCACACCATATCATCCGATGACTAGTGGTCAGGTTGAGCGAAGCAACCAGAGTCTTAAGAAAATCCTGGAGAAGACGGTGAATAGTCATAGAAAAGACTGGAGTTTGAAGTTGGACGATGTACTTTGGGCATATAGGACTGCCTATAAGACCCCTATGGGTACATCGCCATATCAAATGGTTTACGGTAAGCCATGCCATCTGCCAGTCGAGTTAGAGCACAGGGCGTATTGGGCTACGAAGTTTTTGAACTTCGATTCCCAATCCTGTGGGAAACATCGATTGCAGCAGTTGCATGAGCTGGATGAATTTAGACTCCAGGCTTATGAAAGCGCCAGGATTAGTAAAGAGAAGATGAAACTACTCCATGACGCCAGGATAAAGAAGAGAGAATTCCAGGTCGGCGAGCAAGTTCTCTTATACAATTCTAGGTTACATTTGTTTCCTGGGAAGTTGAGAACACGTTGGTCTGGTCCATTTGAATTCTCCAAATCATTCCTGGAGGCGTTCTAGAGCTGCGTGGTTATGGCGATCAACCGTTCCGAGTGAATGGTCAACGATGCAAGCATTACATTGGTGAACCCAAGGTAAAGCCTTTGACTGTTCGATTTCTCGATATCCTCGGGTGTAGCACCCCTAAAGTCGACGGGTCTGACGAGTTTTCGCCCGACTTGTTTTCTGAGGATGACGGTTGTGATCAATCTGAGGAGGTTCAAGCTGGTAGTTGTGATATGGAAGAGTATTGGAAGGAGCGTCAACGCAGATGTCATCAAAAGCTTCAGAAGACGAAGAGGTCAACCATGGGGAAGTTTAAACGTATTTGGAAAGCTATAAAGGATTTAACCCCATGTGTTAAGTGCTGTTTCTGCGGCCACACTACTGACCAAAGCTTACACGAGGTAATGGCTGGCAGAAAGGTTAAATGGCCTGATCCGGGCTGAGCTTCAAATGTGTCGAGCTAACGACAATAACCATTAGCGCTACTAGGAGGCATCCTAGATATCCCTTATTATATTAGTTTCTTTCTTTAGTTGTTTTTTCGTTGTTTTAGTTCAGTTTTATTAGGATTGTGTTTGTTTTTGTCAGTCAGCCGTCCCAGTCCTATAAAGGGTGGAAGTGTTGTTTTGCTTACGATTTCCTCTTATCTTTATCTCTATCACTTTTGCGCGATATGATATAATCCCTTGTATCCCCCGAGGTATTTCTTTGTTTTTCAAGTGTGCAGGATATTTTCGATAGCGATTGTGAGCTTTAGACGATTTCAGTTTTCCGGTGGATGGTCCACAGTCTACTGATTTCCTCAAGCATTTCTGGATCTGGACCATGGCCACTTCCGGACTTGCCACTTTCGAACTACAATCAGCTAAGTACTTTCTTTCTTTTTTAATTCTGCACACCATGAGGACATGTTGTCATTTAAGTGTGGGGGAGGGGATAAGTCGATATGTATCTATACATTTGCTTACATGATTTTATTTTTATGCAAAAATGAGCTAAATTTTAAAAATATTTTGTTTTGTCTCGAGTGAGCAATGCATGTTTTTGTTCGGTTTGTTATATTCATCGATGCTCTATGCCATATGTTCCATAAGTTAGTTGATTCACCCGAATTATATTTCACAAGCCATAGTGGACGATGAGCTATTTTATAAAGCTATACCCCGTTTTGGATTAGTGATTTTTGATTTTCTTATAAGTCATGTGCTTAGTGCTAATGTTCATATCGTGAGACTTATGATAGTTTGTATTTAGTTCCAAGTATGATATACTGTGAATATCTGAAGGTTTGAATGTGATAAGTAACACGTAACTATTGTCAAATGAGAAGTTGAATAATTAAATGAATCTATCGGGTGTGTCGAAAGCTAGTCGATGATTTGAGTGAGGTAGGGTATACCACGTATGTCCTATACCACTATGATGACTAAGAGCTCACGACAGTTAGGAAAAGCTGCCTTATGATTGGAGTAAGGTAGGGTATTATCTCGAAATGTCCTATTCTGCTATGAGGGCAATAGCTTATCCTAATGTGTGTTTAAAGTGAAAAAGTTAAGTTAACTAATGAAGTGTTATGAAATGTATATAAGACTAAGTTATCGTCTACCTTATCCCCAGTAGGAACTGACAGATATGCTGTAGGGATTATCCTCTGAGTATTTCAGAAAGGCCCTAGATTCATTCGATCATATTTCTCGGGATATGTCACGTTTGTAGGGTGCACCTTATGAGTGTCACTTATTACTAGTCTACGATGGGGTATTAGCTAGTTTTGCTTGAAATATTCAAGTTTGGATTTAGTGGAAATTTGCTATGGTTATGCACACACACGGGTGAACTTCTAATTTATTGACTATATGGTATATGTGTTGAGATGTCTATATTCTTTCCGAGCCTTTATCTTGTTTTGTTTTGCTCGGGACGAGCAAAGTTTAAGTGTGGGGGAGTTGTTAAGGGTGAAATTATATGATTTATAACGTTATATTTTATAATGTTTTCCCCATATTCGTATTAATTGCATGGGAATTAAGTGTTTAAATGAATTATTGAGCAAATAATATTTTTAATGAGTTAATCGCAAAGTTGGTGAATTTATATGTTTTAATTATGATTTTATGTTTATTGGAATTATGTTACGCTTTGCGGTGTTTTTGATGTCATGTAGGTACTTGTTTGAGGCTAAATTGATGATCAAATGTTGATATAATTCGAGCTAAATCGAGATAGAGGTGAGAAATGAAGATAAAGATGGAATTATCAAGTCTTGAGCAAAGCTGGACTAGCGTTCATCTGAGCCGAACGAGCGTCCAGAATCATATTTTACATTCAGAGAGTTCAGACGCGTTCTGAACGAGCGTTCACCCCCCGTCCAAAGCAGACCGGACGAGCGTCCACAAGGCCGGACGGGCGTCCAAGCACCGCCTCAGCCTAAACCGACCTAAAAACCTATAAATAGGCGCGTTTTATCAAACCCTAAGGATCATAATTCGAACCCTAAAAACCTAGGGGCAGCTTGGCTGCGTTTTTCTACAGTTTTTATCTACTTTTATGCAATTTAATTCCTAGATTAGATTAGATAGATTCATGTCTTTTATTTCATCAATTCGAGTTGCAACAAGGATGCTAAGAGGCTAAAACCCTCTTGAACAAGCGTTGTGAAGCCTTCCTTCAACAATTCAGTTTTGATTCGTGATTAATCTGTGAGTATCTATTTCAAGTTCGTTTCTTTTATCATGTTTCGTATGTTTTTGCATGTTTAATCGAAAGATGCTTGCTTTGATGATTGTTTATTTGATGAAAATCATGTTAACGATAGATCACCGTGATAAAAGAATAGATCTTCGATCTAATTAAAACGAGAGTTATTAGATTGACTTTCTAGATTAGAAATTGAAAGATTTCACCCCTAGGTTAGAAAGACGTAATCTTTAACATCGAAAGATAAAAGATTAGGAAACGAACTTGTCTACGAGAGTAGGAGTTCATGCCTTCGGTTAGGTGAATCATGACTTGAGTAGAGATCACGAGCTAATCCGAATTAGAATTGAATGTTGATAGGATAGGTGGATCAATTGCATGCGTTCGTTATAATTTGATTCAATCCCGTTAAACTTGAATTGCTAGATTAGTTTACTTTTAAATTGCACTTTAGTTTTTATCGCTTTCAATCTTGCCTAGCATTGGATTAGTCTCCTCTGTCTAGTTACTTTTATGCATATTTGGTTAGGTTAGTTCTTCGTTTAGGTTAGTTTCGTGACAATAGTTTAGTTGAAAACAAAAGCTAGGATTCACATTCGTCTAGTTCCCCGTAAGATCGACCCGGCATTAGCCTCCATACTACGATCCTTGCACTTGAGGTTAACCGGTTTATTACTTGTTGTTTTGTATAGCCTCCATACTTGTTGATTTAAACAAAGTTGTGGTTTCACCTATCAAACGTATGAATTCCTACTTTCGTAGATGAATTCGCCTATCAATCTCTATCTTTCGATTTACGGAGACTGATTTACCAAACAAAACATGGGTGTAGATTCAATTAACTCTCGTTTTTAAAGAACCTAACAACCTAGATAGTTAATCGATTAACTTGTCATCATTAACGATTAAAAATCCTATCTTTCTATGGTGATCTAACGTTTATGCAACTTCCGTATTATAAACATCAATAGAGAACTAATTTTCCAATCTATTCTCATGGCATCGAAGAACGCATAGAAAAATACAAACTAAATCAAACGTCATGAAGAAAAACTGGAATTAAATTAATCATAAAAGAACTCACATAGTCTTGGATACAATTGTTGAAACACCATGGAAACGAAAAGAAAAGCTACATAATCTACTCCTAATCTAACCTCGGTTCACCCGAGCACAAGGCTCGGGTGACCGGCCTTCAACTCTCCAAGATGCGGCTGTGCTCTCTTTTTGATGTTAAGAAAAATATGGATGCCCTTAGGGTTGGGGCGACGGCTGTTTAAATAGAAGATTAAGTCGGTTTAGGCAAAGGCGGCGGCGGACGCTCGTTTGAATACATGGACGCCCGTCCATTTGCCTTGGACGGAGAGTCAACGCTCGTTCAGCTTGCGTCTGGAGACTCTGAATGTAAAATCTCTTCTAGGACGCTCGTTCACTTTACCAAACGCCCGTCCACTATTTTCAGCAACAGCATCCAAACTTATAACGCTCATATCTCGGGCCTCGTAAGTCGGAATGGAGTGATTCAAAATCCTGTAGAATCCTCTCTTCAAGCCCTACAACTCTTCTCTTGAGGTCCAGAGTCCAATCGGTTGTTATCATATCAAGAACTGCGTCGGAAGTCGGGACTACCCGGAATCCTGATTTCCCAACATTCATCTTGATTGATTTCTTTCCTTATATCTTTCAATCTTCCATAACTTTGATTGATCCTTTCCAAGCACGAATTTGGCTCTCTAAAATCCTCTCTTCCATCATCAATGAGTATCTACAACATTAGGAAAACATACCAAAGCGTAACGTATTTCCAAAATAACATAAAATCATCAATTACGCACATAAATCGTTACGTTTTGCAATTAACCTCTTAAAAACATCATTTACTAAATATTTCGATATAAAGCCCTACTTCTATGAAAATAATACATATACGGGGGAAATTGATATAAAATATATCTATAAAAATCATACAATTTGACCCTGAACAATGGACAAGTAAAAGTTGTCTTCTCTTGGTCATTAGGGTCGATGGCTATCTGGAAATAACCAGAATATCCATCGAGGAAACAATACTACTTATGACCACTCAGTCTTTCTAGAAGTTGGTCAATGAAGGGCAGGGGGAAATGATCCTTAGGGGTGACTTCATTTAACCGGCGATAATCAATGCAAACTCTATAGCCCGTCACAAGGCGTAAGGCAACTTCTTCCCCTTTTTCGTTCTTTTCCACTGTAATTCCCCCCTTCTTTGGCACAACTTGAGTAGGGCTGACCCACTCACTATCAGCTATGGCATAAATAATTCCCATGTCAAGCCATTTGATGATCTCCTTTTTGACAACCTCCTGCATGTGCGGATTTAGCCTCCTTTGAGGTTGTCTGGCCTTTTTCGCTCCTTCCTCCGTTCGGATCTTATGCATGCACACGTCTGGGCTGATTCCTCTGATATCGCCCACCTGCCATCCGAACGCGAGGATATGTTTCTCAAGCACTTTTATTAATTCTGCTTCTTGCTCTGGCTCGAGTTTAGACGAGATGATCAAGGGCAACTTATCACCGTCCTTAAGGAAGATGTATTTTAGGTGCTGCGGAAGTGGTTTCAACTCTAAGTCAGCTGGTGGTTGCTCGATACTAGATTTTAAGGGACCATCTTTCTCCTTTTGAGCTTGGACCGGTTGACTGAAAAACACCTCATCTTCCTGAGGTGTAACCCCAGAAAGGTATTGAATGACATCATCTAGAGGAATCCTCCTGTCAGCTTCCGTTTGTTCTTTCTTATGCTTAACCACCTTCTTAAGTTCTTCTTCTTCAAGCTCTTCTGCAAGCTGCTCCTAATCATCCAACTCCCAATTGGTAGTTTCTCTCCAGAAATCAATTTCGTCCCAACTACCCATTAAAACTTCCTCCTCTGCAAGGTTAAAGTCTGCTTGGTTAAGCTCTTTCAAATCATCGCTGCTCATCCCTGGAATGTCCCAGATTTTCCGTTCACTCTTAGGCTCATTGTGCACAAGTTGTTGAGTTATAACATCCAGGGCTCCTATCTCCGTGAGTTCTTCATCAGGGTCAGGTCCATCTCCATAGATTGCTTCAATGAATGAAACCTTCTGGGTTGGGGCTTCCGCAGAACTTTTTCCTTGCCCGAGAGTAACAGAAGTGTCCTCTATCCTCAGAGTGATTTGGCCAGTTTGGAAGTCAATGGTGGAGGCAGAAGTGTTTAAGAAAGGCCGGCCCAGAATCAGGGGCATCTCCTTGTCAGACTGGTAATCCAGTATGACCCATTCAGTTGAAAAAACTAAATGTTTAACATGGATAAGAACGTTGTTAACACAACCAGCTGCTAAGCGGCTAGATCGGTCCACCAACTGAAGAGAGACGGGGCGCTCCTTTAGCCTTTTGTCCAGCCCGAGACTCTTGCAGACGTTCAATGGCATCACATTGACAGAGGCCCCTGAATCACATAAAACATTGTGGAATGTGTGGCCTTCAATCATGCAAGAGATTGAAGGTCGTCCGGGGTCACCTCGCTTGATTGCAACGCTTTGTGAAACCGTTGAACATTCTTCTCTTAGCACTTCCTCTGCCATTTCCTTTAGCTTCTTTTTACTTCCACAGGCATCCTCAAGATACTTACAGCACTTAGGCATCTCAGTTAATACCTCAGCAAGTGTCATAGTCACCATAGTATCTCAAGCATCTTCCTCACTCCGTCATACTATTTGTCAGAGTTTAGGATATTCTCTCTTTTCTTTGCCGGATAAGGAAGGGTTTTCGAATGATTAATCATAGGTTGACTTTTAATGGCTTCATCCTCCTTATCCTTCCATCTGACAAACTTCTCAGTTTTTTTTTAGTCAGGGGTTCAGATACCTGACTTCTCTTCTCAACATCCTCATCACTATCCCCCGAAGAATCATCACCACTCAGCTCTTCCTCACTGTTGCTTTCTTTGGCATTTTTATCCTGTTTACCCCCTCCTGAACTTCTGGCGTCAGGAGGGGCTACTCATTTCCCGACATCTTTTCGGGTCTAGCTGTCTTACCGCTTCTGAGTGTGACTGCATTCAGCTCCTCCTCTCCATACTCCCACTGAGGTGTGATGGAAGTGCAAGCATTGATATCTACCTTAGGGTTTTTATCTGTATAACTAGGCAGTCTTCCTTGAGGTCTGCTTGCTTGTTGATCAGCCATCTGACTAATCTGTCTCTCCATCGTTTTTTGACCGGTGGCTAGTGTTTTCACCATGTCTACTAGCTCATGGAATTTCTTCTGAGAGACATAGGTGGGCTGTTGATTTTGCGTTTGAGCCCAGTTACCTTGAGGTCTTTGGTTATTGGATGCACCAGGCGGTGTATAATAACTATTTCGCGGATTTCCCGAAAAGTTGTGGTTTTGAGTTTGACTCGATTGACCAGAATTTTGATTGAAGCCACTGAAAGGTTGATTCTGGTTCTCCATGGCCTGCACTTCCTCATTCATCACATTCCCGACTTGTATGCCCGAGTGATTCACATCTGCTGGCCCTTCTTGCTGCTTCATTTGTAGATTGGCTAGTTGCTTGCTCATTATTTCCATTTGAGCAACTAGCATCTTTGTCTCTGAGTCACTTGCAGCAGCCTCCTTTTTGCTTCCACCAGCATGGGCCCTCTTTTGAGTAGCCCACATGTTATTCTTAGCTATTGTTTCTGCTACCCTGTAGGCGGCATCATCTCCTCCTCCTAAAAACGATCCATGAGCTGTGGAATCTAGGTAATCTCTATTGGGTTGAGTAACACCCTGATAGAATAATTCTAGAAGTTCATGTCGAGTGTATCCATGGTTAGGGCATTTCCTCATTAACATGGCTATATCTCGTTTACGGTCCATTATCGTTCCAGGTGAAATGAATTTCAGAGCAAAGGCTCTTTTAACATCAGCCAGTTATTAAGAGAGTGATGGGGTAGGGACTTAAACCATCGATTTGCTTCACCCCTCAAAGCAAACGGGAAAAGTTTCAATTTAACAACTTCTGTAGGAACGCCAGGGTAGTGACCTGCTTCACAGATTTGCACAAAGGTAGACAAGAAGTCATGTGGGTCTTCTGCAGCAGTGCCATGGAATGAACTATTCTGCACCATCCCCACAACTCCATTCTTAAGATCAAAATGCATTCTTCCCATCTCTGGAGGCCGAATTGGTCTATGCCCTTCCAAGAAGTCTTGATCAAGATAAGGTGCATAAGGGTCTTGCTGCACAACAGCTGCAGGCGCCTGGGGCTGTTGCTGTTGTGCATTCTGAGGTTGTTGTTGCATCTGCTAGTTTATCCAGGCTTGCTGCTGTTGTTGGTTCTGCAACATTTGCATCAGAAGTTGGTTTAATTGAGCGGGATATTGGTTATTTTTCCCTTGGTTCTCCGGTTCATCATCACTAGAACCGTGTTCGCTCATCTTGTCAGAACTTTGAAATAATCTTCTTCTGACAATGTCTCACTCAGGTTCGGGGTTAAAGATAAGATTTCCCTTCTTACTCCTGGTTTGCATAAACCAGAGAAGCAGAACAGGAAGAAATCAACCTTAGGGTTGATGAGAGGGGAATGTAGAGATGAGTAGAGGCTTAGAGGTTTAGAAAGAGAGAAGAGAGAGAAGAGACTGAAAAGTGAAATTTTCAGAGACTGAACTGGCGTTCAGTGTAAGTGGACGCTAGTTCAGAGAGGATTCAGGAAGTGAACGCTCGTTCAGAGCACTGAACTGGCGTTCAGAAGACAGATGGGGGCAGACGGGCGTTCAATATGGGTGAACGCTCGTTCAAAAGGTTTTTATTATTTTTTATTATTTTTTTTATTATTTATTTATTTATTATTTTTTTTATTTTCGAATTTAGAAAAAGATCTTGAAACAGAAACAAGAAAAGAAACCTACCTACGAAAAATTTGAACAGAAAAGGCACTAAGACGGTGAAAAAAAACGTGCTGAAATCTTCTAGGGCCAAAATGGAGGGGAAAACAGTGGATTTTGACCTTGAAAACGGCATTGAACGGCCTGTGGCGGTTCACCACGTCGTCGGCGTCGGAACGAGCTTTCCGAATTGGGGTCCTGCATTCCAAACGGACACTCGAGCCGAAAGTTACGGTCAAAATACTACCGCGTGCAATAGCAATCCCTTTTGACACTGAAAACTGCACTACGAAGAATCCGACAACCGTTACCGATTCCCCAGCAACGGCGCCAAAAACTTGTTCGATAAAACTAGTTTTAAATTTATTTTATCGGAACACCCCAAGTATAAGGTTCGCAGTATAGGGTGTTACCGAGTCGTCCTAAGGGAAACGAATGTTTATCGGATTAAGGGCAGTTATTCTATCAAATATGTCACTAATTATTACCTAAAACTAAGGCTGATGTTAATTATAAAACAAAAACTAAGAACAATGACTAAAATAGCCGAAAACAGAAAAACGCAATACTGGACGGGCGTTCACTATGGGTGGACGCGCGTCTGATTATCGTGCTGGGAACGGAAATATGCAGAAAAATAACAGGTAAAAACTAGAATCTTTTGAATAACTAAACGTAGCGAATAACGATCAAATTGATTTATCAAATAATTAAAAGAACAGTAAAACAACCAGAATCAACCACACAACAATCACACAACCCTTTTATGATTCGAAAACGACTTATTGGTTCGATCAACCTCGAAATCGATTAAATTCCTTTAACTCAATTCTAGGGTTTTGTTTTCTTTTCCAAGCAAAACAATTAAACATATAGCACAAGATCATTAATTTGTTCCCAAATCATATAACCCAATTAACAATAAATGATTCCTCAGATTACTATTAATTGTATCGATTGAAACGGCTCTATTGATGAATTATATTTCCATACAAATTCAAATTAACATATGGTTTCATTGATATTCCTATCTGACAAAACACTCCACGAACAATCCAAATATCAACCGATAAATAAAACAATATTCGAATCATAAATAAAAATAACCTAACAATCCATGGTTGTGGTGATGTTGATGTGATATCCTCCCGTTGTTCTACTGCGAATTGCTTAGCCTTGCATCCTCATCTGACTCCAAAATCGGATGGAAAGGAAGGAACTCATTGTGGTGCGGCTGCTCTCTTGTATTAGGTCTCAGCCGCTGTGTTTTTTTCGATGATGTGATTCCTCTTAGGGTTTAGAATAAGCGCTGTATTTATAGGATTTTAAGGCGGCTAGGGTAAAAATCGGTGGTGGACGCCCGTCCAAAACACCTGGACGCCCGTCCAGTATGCAAAACTTGTTTGAGTCGGGCCGAGCTGGGCCTGGACGCACGTCCTTCTTTAATTTGGACAAAATCAGACGCCAGTTCAGCAAAATTCTCAGCATCCTGAATCAAAATTCTTCCAGTGGACGCCAGTCTACTATTCCGGACGCCCGTCCAGGGGACGGGACATCAAACGCTCGTTCAGCTTTCTGGACACCAGTTCAATACTTCAGACGTTCGTCCAGCATGCCTTCAAATTCGACCTTTCATCTTTATCTCTTTATTCTTCAGCTCCCACTCTTCAGAGCACGATTACACACTTTAAATCATCTTTTTCCAGCCGCATTCAACACCTGCAAGTCATTGAAAGCATACCAAAGTGTAACACGACTCAAACCAACATAAAATCATCATTTTAAGCACGTAATTGGCACGTTTTACACTTTCTATGACTTTAAGATCATTTCTTCAATCTATTCATTTAATACGTAATTTTCTATAAAAATTACTAAAACACGGGGATTATTGTTATGAAATATTGCGATATAAATCATAAAATTCACCGAGAACAATAGCTGAATTCTTTGAGGTTGAATGGAAGCGCAATCCTGTAGGAGCCCTCACCATCTTCCTAGAGAACGAGTCATCCTGGGATAGGAAGGTGGTCAATAGATTCATTTGTGCTCGACTTTTACCGACCAAGCATACTGTGTCTGTCACACTGAAGAGGGTAGAGTTGATGTTCTACCTGGAGCAGGGATCTGCAGTAAACATCAGTCTCCTGATGCACACCAGCATTCACGAGATTGCCGCCATATCTTAGCGCGAGGAGTTGCCATATGGACCGATGATTGACATGTTTGCTTTGGAAGACGAGGTCAAAGTTCTGGTTAGTGATGACTAGTAAGACCCGGAACCGATGATAAGTTCTTAATCAATTTCCAGAGGGCAAAGACGGGTTGGACAGAGAGCAGAGAGAGAGTGTACTCCGGTCCACGGATAACCTCAGACTCATATAGCCTTGTTAGAGGAGCACTCATGCGAGATTGAGACTGTACATCGCAAGATGGAAAGGATTATAGACTTTCTAGGAGTTCCTCCTGCTACCCCACCTCCTAGGACTGCCCCACGTTATAGAGCATCCTCTACTACTGCTATTGCCTCCAGTTCTGGACCACCTTCTGGTTTTGAGCCTACAGATGACTGGGAGGGTTATTCTGAAGAGGAATAGTTTTTATTTCTTTTTATTTTAGTTATTTTCCATTCTCTTATTGTAATTTCCTATTTAATTGATGTAGCATAATATTTATAATATAATGATTTTGTCGGCTTAAATTGTTTGGAGTTATTTCTTTTCTCTTTTACTGCCGCAATTTTATTATCCGATTTCTTGTCACCACTATTCTTCTTGGTCTGTTTTGGATACTTTGCACAGATTCTTCAAGGATTACTTTCATGAGCCCGATGATTTATAAGACGATCCAATTATTCTTTGGCTCCACCCTTAACCGAAGCTAAGTTCCTTTTCATTTTTCATTTTACACCATACACATTGAAGACAATGTTTCGTTTAAGTGGGGGTAAGAAGCATCAAATAGCTTCTTAGCATTATAATCTATGAATTGCGTGATTATCTTGATTCTCTTTGATGCACGATTCACCTCCTAGACTTTGAGTCATTTTGACAAAATTTCGAAAAAATATGATATCATTGATCTTTTAGAATTAATCGACTTCATCTTTGTTTCACTTTGCACAAGTGAAGATAAGTGCCAACTTCTGAAGTAGTGGCGTATTAAGTGCATGTTCTATTATGAGCCACCATTTTAAGCACGTATAACTCACTTTCCATGGTGTGTAGTCGATAGCATATTACTTTCACTAGAGTTGACCATGGCTTTATCCCGAATTATGTTTCACCAATGGTTATAAAGGCGAAGGAATTTCATATTCGGTAGTTTATCCAGAGTGAGACCATGAGGATAGATAAATCAATGAGAGTCCACCCGCCAAGAAAGAGAAGTGCATTGAAATATATACATCTATATTTTCCCTGGAAAAATTTGAGTCGATGGAGCGTAAGACGCATGACTTTTGTATAGACCGATAAACGTGAGCCTAAAAGCAATACCTACTCGGTTCTTGATCCGCCTTGCCAGCTAATTTAATTAAATAACATGTTCAAGATTGGTTACTTCGACAACGGGTTTACGTAATGTGAGATTGTCTGCATTACTAAGCCGTTGTGAAAGTTATTGCACACACACATTGGCTCATGACGGGAATAGTGTTTCATGCATTACTGATGGATATGAGTGGCATGATCTTGATCTTGACTTTGGGAGGCATAGTTCTTTTTAATTAACCTGTATACTGATCAGAGTGCCGTTTCTTTTTGCCTTTTTGCTCGGGACGACCAAAAGCTAAGTGGGGGGTAGTTGATAACGCCCTAAATTGTACCAATAAGTATGCCTATATTCACCCCAAATTCTGCTCTAGAGAGGATAGATAGGGTCGTTATTATGTGGAATAGGTGTTAAATGGTATGTGTATGTTTCCATGATCTTAATTCTGCATCTATGTTATTTTCCCGAAGATTTGGTACTGTTTTGTCTCATTTTGTATGTTTTATAGGATGTACCAAATTTGAAGCATTGGAGAATGGATCAGAACCAAAATGAGCATGCTGGGCCAAGTGATAGAAGTCCAAGAAGGGATCTGCTAAAGCAAAAGAGGAAAAGTCGGCCCGGTTTACCGAAGGCTAGGGCCGGTAAACTAAGGACTTGTAGGACATGAAATTGATTACGCCCCCTCCACTAGGTCGGTTAGGGTTTGTAGGAGTCATAAGTCGGTCACTGTATCTATATAATGCCGCATAAACAGATTATTGGATAAGTTTTCATAAGTTCTAAGTTACAAATATATATTCAATCTTTTATATACAATTTGATGCAATAATGTTATTCCAAGCGTTTGAGGAGTTATTTCTGGTTTTATCCCTTTCTCCATCATCTCTAGCTTGAGTAAATCGAGCTAGATCTCCATTGTTGAACGTATGAAGGTTTGAACGTTCCTTTTTGTCTTCAATATGGTAGATGTGTTCATATTTATGTGTTTTAGTTAATCTACATATTTAAAGACCCCATGATTTAGTTAGATTAATTGTAATTGAGCAATGTAGATCCAGGGATAGGAAAGCTTACCCCGGTAAACCTGTGGTCTATACCTGTTTACCGAGGCAATATTTAGAAAACCTAAAACTGGGATTCACTATAGCTACGTTGATCGACAGGTTTAATTAACAGTAGGTTAGATCTAGCCAATCTGCTTATTGTAATCATAAAACTAGCATGAAATACGAATAGTGAAGTGTTAGTTTGGACATAGTTTTAAATGTAACCTAGGAACATGCTGATCAATTTCGACAGTTGTCTAGGCAGGTTAGCGGTATGAGTTAGCTCTCGATATCGGTAATTCTAGTTTTTTATGCGTATGAGCTATTACGGACCAATTAAGAAGGGTAGCTTGCGTATAGATTGTCCACTACCATTGTCAGAGTTGATAGGGTTAAGAGTTGCACCCGTAGCTGAATAATTAAATTAAAAGCTCGCTCGATTAATTTAAGGAAATTATGTGGGGAAGTAAACATAACGATTGACTAATCCAAGTTAGTAGATCGGTGAGAAGAGGGGGAGAAATACCATTTTTATTTTATGTTCATTGTTGGTCAATGACCACCTATATGTTGCTTCTTAATTAGGTTAGAATCCTTTATAGTTAAAGTTGCTTTGTCTCTGTGGGATCGACCGAATTTACTATACTACGATGTACCTTGTATTCTTGCTAGTAATATCGACGTGAGTGACTTACACACGATCAATTTTTTTGCCGCCGTTGCCAGGGACAATGGACAATTTTAAAAATAAACGTTTTAATTCGATTAATAAGTCATTCTTATTTTATTTTATTTTCTTTTGAGTCTTGAGTCATTCTGGATCAAACCTGCACTTGTTAATCAACCATAATAAGAAATTTTAGGTCCTGTTTACTGAGGGTTAACTCTGGTGTACCGAGACAAAAAAATCAATTTCTATCTGCCTTTGTTTTTCTGTGTTATTCCCAGTTGATTGTAGTTAATAAGTCCGCAACAGTTGGGATCATACCCAACTGAAGAGGAACTTGCTAACCTTTTCTTTTTTTTTTATTTAGTCTCTTTCGCCAGAAGATCAGGACACTTCATAGATTCGATCAAACTGGAGTTGAAGAAGAGTTACAAGTCAAGCAATATGCCTCGGACAATATTGAACGTCACACTAATTATCCTGGATCCGCAGTCAGAGAGCAATACGAAGCGGATAAGAAGCGGGTGGAAAAAGAGAAAGAAGCAATCAAGCAAGAGCCTGAAGAGAACTTGAAGGAGTATGTCATGAATCGTCCAGGTGAGTTCCCTATCAAACTATTTGAAATATATTCTTCGGATTATGATTCTGATGATCCTGAAGTGGATCCCGACATGATGTTCTCTGAGCCTGAGGATTACCCAGACTCAGACACCTTGGTGATGTGAGGGGACCATGACACTTTCCGACTCCCAATCTCTGTCAATGGTATATCGGTAGGATTAGGTCTCTACGACTTCGGCTCGAGTTGCAACATTCTACCTTTTTCCCTCTGCCAAAAGATTCAGCTTCCGGTCATTATGAATCAAACTTGAACCATGACCTTTGATGATAGGACTAGAGATATGCCTGTGGGTCTGCTTAGGAAGTGCATGATTAAGGCAGGAGTGTTCACTTTTCCAATTGATTTCACGGTTATAGACATACCAGAGGACCCAAGTGCCCCAGTTTTGTTAGGAAGACCTTTCTTAGCGACAAGCAGAGCAGTCATGGATTTTGATAGTGGGGAGATCACTTTGAGGTTGAATAATAATGCAGTATCTTTCAAAATCTTAGAGACCCTAGATAATAGGCCGGAAAGTTGTAAGATGATGGATGATTCAGGAAAGGTGGAAATTATGGAGATAGAGAAGGAAGGGCGTGAGCATCGAGAGGTTGTAGTAGAAACCGTTGAGCATGAATTCATGAGATTAATGCTTAGGGAGATAGAGAAGAGAAGGACCACAACCAGACGCTCACAGAAGCTAGTCCTTCCGTATTGCGTAGTGAACGATTTGAGCCTAAAGTGGGAAATGTGGAACCCTTGGGCATCATGGTCAAATCTCGACACAGAGGTAGACCTAGTATGCAAGCTAAGAGAGAGAGGCGTGCTAGGAAGAGAGCTCAAAAAGGTTTTATGAAGATACAAGCCTCTGTAGAAAAATTTTGGCGAGTTAACGCTCCAACACCTGAATGATCGAAGATCTAAAGAAATTCGAGCTGGCGACTATATACTCAAAAGTATTCCCTTGAACCCTTAGGTAGATTAGGAATGAATAAAAGTAGCTGGATGAAGGGACGAGCTTTTTTTCATCCAACCACACCCTTAGGCTTGAAACTGATGGTTGTTGGGAAGATTTTTTTACTCGTTGTGGATTCTAGTGAAGTAGGTTAGGATTGAGTCGGAAATAGCAACAAAAGGAGTAAGAGACTAGTCAATTTAAGGTCAGAATTGAGCAGAGAGGTTGAGTAAAGAGTGCAGTAAAGGATTACAGAGGAATCTGGGGAAATGAAGCTCCAGTAAACCGAGGGTTACCTCCGGTTCACTGAGTCAGGATTTTTGGTTTTTTGAATATCAGATTAAAAAGATAAATTTTTAGAGACACGTGGAGGACACACATTGTATCAGATACTTTCAGTCAGCAGAAACCGTCCATTTTTTCCCTATTTTCAAACCTTTCATCCTTTCCCACACTCCACAATAACTCCACCTCAATCCCATCAATCAACCCCTCAAATCCCTCGCCCTAATTACTCCTATACCCACTATCCCACCAAATCCATCCACCTTCGATCATTTTTCCTATTTAAACCACCTCTCCTACCACCATTATCATCATTCTCATCTACTATCTTCTTTTTCAATCACAAAACTTATTCCATTTCTTCTTCCTTCACAAATTTCGGCCATCATCACCACCACATCTCCACCAAAACCAAACCTATTTTCTTCTATTTCAACAACCAAAACACCAACCATACCATTTTCTCCATCACTGTTGTTCTTCTTCTTTCTTCAATAGAGCACTGTCCCAGAAAGAAAAACAAAAAAAATCAGGCCAGTAAATCAAGCCCCTCTACCGGTTTACCGAGGGTCGTTTTTCTAGAATTATTTTCAGTCCTGTTATCATCCAGAATGGGTGCTAAGCATAACAGATCTATCCTTCATCCCAGTGGCTATCACGGAGATGCTAACCCCTTGATAGATGGGGTTGATCAATTTCATTCATTAGCAATCTACGAATCGTTCCGAGGGCATTGGAATGGAAGACCAGTTGCATAAGAACGGGGCGGAGAGTTGGACGATTACGGTTCGATCTTGCCACGAGCCTTACAAGAACAAGACATTTTGGATATGGCTGAGCCACTGACACGGTTCAATGCCACGGTGGTAAGAGAATGTTATGCTTATCGTTCGCATAACCCCGGAGTCACATTTGCGATGGTCCGTGGGGTTAAGATTGATTTTTCTATTGAGCGGATCTGTGCTCATTTTGGGGTTCGCAATCCACCGGCGGGCCCAAACGAGTACACATCCCCGAGCAATATTGAAGATATATAGAGGATGGATATGATAGCATAATTCCTTGGGGTGCAATGGAAGCGCAATCCTGTGGGAGCCCCCACCAACTTCCTAGAGAATGAGTTATCCTGGGATATGAAGGTGGTCAATAGATTCATTTGTGCTCGAATTCTCCCAACCAAGCTTACGGTGTCTGTCACACCGAAGTGCACGTAGTTGATGTTTTACCTGGAGCAGGGATCTCCAGTCAACATCGGTCTCCTGATGCACAGCCGCATTCACGAGCTTGCCGCCACATCTGAGCGTGAGCAGTTTCCATATGGACCGATGATTGAAATGTTTGCTTTGGAAGACGAGGTCAAAGTTCTGGCTACAGATGAGTGGGAAGACCCTGAGCCGATGATTAGTTCACAGTCAGTTTCTAGAAGGCAAAGACAGGTTGGACAGAGCGCAGAGAGAGAGCGTACTCTGGTCTATGGAGCACCTCAGACTCAAAGAGCCTTGTTAGAGGAGCACTTGTGAGAGATTGCGAGTCTACATCACAAGATGGGTAGGATTATTGACTTTCTAGGAGTTCCTCCTGCTTCCCCACCACCTAGGACTACCCCATGTAATAGAGCATCCTCTTCTACTGCTGCTGCCTCAAGTTCTGGACCACCTCCCGATTTTGAGCCTAGAGATGACTGGGAGGGTTATTCTGATGAGGACTAGTCTTTATTTCTTTTTATTGTTGTTATTTTCCATTTTATTGTTTTTTTCGTATTTAGTTGATGTAGCAGAATATTTATAATATAATGATTTTGTCAGCTTAAATTGTTTGGAGTTATTTCTTTTATCTTTTATTGCCACAATTTTATTATCCGATTTCTTGTCACCACTATTCTTCTTGGTTTGTTTGGGATACTAATCGCAGATTCTTCAAGGATTACTTACATGAGCCCAATGATTTATAAGATGATTCAATTCTTTTTTGGCTCAACCCTTAACCGAAGCTAAGTTCCTTTTCATTTTTCATTTTACGCCTTACACATTGGAGACAATGTTTCGTTTAAGTGGTGTTAGGAACGTCACTTAGCTTCTTAGCATTATATTCTGTGAATTGTGTAATTATCCTGATTCTCTTTGATGCATGATTCACCACTTAGACTTTGACTAATTTTGACAGAATTTTGAAAAAATATGATATCTTTGATCTTTTCGAGTTAATTGACTTTATCTTTGTTTCATTTTGCATAAGTAAAGGTAAGTGCGAACTTCTGAAGTAGTGGCGTATTAAGCGCATATTCTGTTATGAGCCACCATTATAAGCACACATAAATCACTTTCCTTGGTGTGTAGTCGATATCATATTACTTTGACTAGAGTTGACCCTGGCTTTATCCCGAATTATGTTTCGCCAATGCTTATAAAGGCAAAAGAATTTTGGATTCGTTAGTTTATCAAGAGTGAGACCGTGAGAATATGTATATCAATGAGAGTCCACCCGCCAAGAAAGACAAGTGCATTGAATTATATACATCTATATTCTCCCTGGCAAAATTTGAGTCGATGGAGCGTAAGACACACGACTTTTGCATAGACCGATAAACGCGAGCCTAAGAGTAATACCTACTCGGTTCTCGATCAGCCTTGCCAGCTAATTTAATTAAATAACATGTTCGATAATGGTTAGTTCGACAACGGGTTGGCGTAATGTGAGATTGTCTACAATACTAAGTGGTTGTGAAAGTTATTGCACACACACATTGGATAATGACGGGAATAGTGTTTAATGCATTACTGATGGATATGAGTGGCATGATCTTGATCTTGACTTTTTGAGTTATAGTTGTTTTTAATTAACCTGTATACTGATCAGAGTGTCGTTTCTTTTCACCTTTTTGCTCGGGACGATCAAAAGCTATGTGGGGGTAATTGATAACGCCCTAAATGGTACCAATAATTACGTCTTTATTCACCACAAATTCTGCTCAAGAGAGGATAGTTAGGCTCGTTATTATGTGGAATATGTGTTAAATGCTATGTGTCTGTTTCCAGGATCGTAATTCTGTATCTATGTTATTTTCCCGAATATTTGGTACTGTTTTGTCTCGTTTTGTATGTTTTATAGGATGTACCGAATTTGGAGCATTGGAGAATGGATATGGACCAAAAGAAGCATGCTGGACCAAGTGACAGAAGTCCAAGAAGGGATCTGCTGAAGAAAAAGAGGAAATGTCGGCCCGGTTTACCGAGGGCTAGGGCCGGTAAACCGAGGACTTATTGGACATGAAATTGATTCTGCCGCCTCTACTAGGTCGGTTAGGGTCTCTAGGATTAATAAGTCGGTCACTGTATCAATATAAAGCCACATTAACAGATTATTGGATAAGTTTTTATAAGTTCTAAGTTACAAATAATATATTCAATCTTTTATTTACAATTTGATGAAATAAAGTTATTACAAGCGTTTGAGGAATTATTTCTGGTTTTCTCCCTTTCTTCATAATCTCTAGTTTGAGTAGATCGAGCTAGATATCCATTGTTGAAGGTATGAAGTTTTGATCATTCCTTTTTATCTTCAATATGGTAGATATGTTTGTATTTATGTGTTTTAGTTAATCTGCTTGTTTAAAAACCCCGTGACTTACTTAGATTAATCATAATTGAGCAATGTAGATTCAGGGATTAGAAAAGATGACCCCGGTAAACCGGCGGTCTATACCGGTCTACTGAGGCAATATTTAGAAAGCCTAAAACTGGGATTCGCTATAGCTATCTTGATCGACATGTTTCATTAACAGTAGGTTAGATCTGGCCAATCTGCTTATTTTAATCCTAAAACTAGCATGAAATACGAATAGTGAAGTGTTAGTTTGGTCATAGTCTTGAATGGACCCTAGGAAAGTGCTGATCAATGTCGACAGCTATCTAGGCGGGTAAACAGTATGAGTTAGCGCTCGATATCGGCAATTCTAGTTCTTTATGCGTATGGGTATTACGGGCCAATTAAGGAGGGTAGCTTGCGTATAGATTGTCTACTACCATTGTCGGAGTAGATAGGGTTAGGAGTTGCACCCGTAGCTGAATAATTAAATCAAAAGCTCGCTCGATTACTTTATGGAAATTATGTGGGGAAGTAAGCGTAACGATTAACTAATCCAAGTTAATAGATCGGTGAGAAGAGGGGAAGAAATACCAAGTTTCTTTTTTGTTCATTGTTGGTCAATGACCGTCTATATGTTGCTTATTAATTAGGTAAGAATCGTTAATAGTTAAAGTTGCATTGTCTCTGCGGGATCAACCTTGACTCGCATTTACTATACTACGATGTACCTAGTATTCTTGCTAGTAATATTGACGTTAGTGACTTACACGCGATCAGGACTGAGGTTCCAGAGTAATTTACCCATTGAATATTGGGGTTTCTATCTTTTACATGCTGTAAAACTAATTAACACTACACCTACACCACTGGTGAAAGGAAGCACTCCACATGAGGTGCTTTATGGCACTAAACCAGACTATTCTGTGTTTAAGGTTTTTGGTTGCTCAGTTTTCTCCGGCACACTTCAGAAGTATAGGACAAAGTTTGATGCAAGATGTATGACTTATGTCTATCTTGGGAATTCAAATACGTCCAAGGGTGCTATTCTTTTATATATTACCGAAAATGACGTATTCGTTGCTAGAAATACACAATTCCATGAAACTTATTTTCCTCTATTTCAACAGGTATTAAGAAGGGCTAGACATCTTGCTGACATGCCCGTTCCTTTACCCATAATGGACAGTTTTGATTATCTAAAGAATGACTCAGCAGACCAGCCAGACACAGGATCAGCTGCAGCTGAGGCATCTAATGAAAAGCATGCACCAGTTAACCAGGCACATGAACCCACACAATTTAGAAGGTCCACAAGAACAAGGAAATCACCAACATTTTATCTAGGAGGTGCTCACACTGTTCCGTAGACCCCACACCTGCTGAGTGAGGTCATGAACATGGACAACCTATCAGCAGACAATGCATGATTCATTAATTCTATTGATGTTGTTAAAGAGCCTAAGACTTACAATCAAGCTATCAAGCATGATGAATGGAAGGAAGCAATGCAAAAATAGATTGAAGCTCTACAAAAGACTTATACGTGGAAAATAGATGATCTGCCCCCAGGCAAAAAAACCCATTGGGTGCAAATAGGTGTACAGAAACAAATACAACCCTGAAGTTTTAGTAGAAAGATATAAAGCTAGACTAGTAGAAAAATGTTATACTCAAACATATGTGATTGATTATCAAGAAACTTTCTCACCCGGTGTCAAGATCACTACAGTTAGAGCCTTACTTGCAGCAGTAGCAGCCAATAATTGGCATCTACATTAGATGGATGTCAACACTGCCTTTGTACATGGAGATTTTCATGAAGAAGTATACATGCAATTACCCCTAGGTTGTGCAGCAACCAAACCAAATCATGTATGTTGACTTACTAATTCGTTGTATAGCCTCAAGCAAGCCAGTAGACAATGGAGTTGTAAGTTGACGGGATCCTTGGAGGCTCAAGGATTCATTCAATCCAAAAATGACAACAGTTTATTCACAAGAGGGCCATGACAGTCTTTTATTGCTTTGCTGGTCTATGTAGATGACATCATAGCAGCAAGCCCTAATGAGAAGTTAATTCTGTAGGTCAAGGATGCCCTACACCAGCAATTCACTATTAAGTTTCTTGTAAAATTGAGATATTTCCTAGGCATTGAAGCTGCTAGGACACCTGTAGGCATATCAATTTCTCATAGAAAATACACCTTAATCTCCTAGAAGAATATTAAATTTTGGAAGCAAAACCAGCTAAGACGCCTATGAGTCTAAGCAAAATTTACAGCATTGTGATTCACTCCATTTGGAGGATAATACTGCTTACAGATCCTTAGTGGGCAAACTTATCTATCTTACCTTCACCAGACAAGATACTGCCTTTGCAGTTCAATAGCTGTGTAATTTCTAGACACTCCTATTGGAAATCATATGAAGGCAGCTTATAGGCTGCTGAGGTATTTGAAGACTAATCCTGGTCAAGGAATCTTATTTCCAGCAGACAACAATCTTGCACTTACAGGATTTATAGACAGTGATTGGGCTGGTTGTCCTGAAACAAGAAGATCGGTATCAGGTTATATTATGTTTCTAGGAGATGCTCCAATCTCTTGGAAGGCCATGAAACAAACAACTATAGCTAGAAGCTCATCAGAGGATGAGTACAGGGCTATGGCAAATGCATTTTTTGAAATCAAGTGGCTGATTTATATACTACAGGACTTGTAGGTTCCAGTTCAGTTGCATGTTGTGTTATTCGGTGACAATTCCAGTGCAATGCACATTGCTCATAACCCAGTCTTTCATGAAAGAGCAAAACATTTTGAAATCGACTGCCATGTTGTGAGAGACAAAGTCAAATCAGGACTTGTCAAACTTCTTCTAGTCAACACAAAAGAACAAGTAGCTGACATCCTCACCAAGGCCTTGGATGCTACTATTTTTTCTTATCTACTAGACAAATTAAGAATTTAAATGATCTTCCAGAATTCAAGTAGCTGAAGGGAATGCCGAGTGCAACCTGTTCATGTACCACTCTCAACTTAGGGGGGTGTTACAGTATATAAGCTGAAGGGCTTGTTGAGGGAAACCTACTGACAATGCACAACAGCCTCAGCAACCTCCTAACAGTACACAACAACCCACTGACAGTGAAGACACAACAGCCTGCTAAGTGTAATATAGTGTATTGTAGAATAAGTTTGTTGTAACCGTATGTAACTTACTTCTAACTGATCAATGAGGTGTATGAATTTATAAATACTCCATGATCAGCAGCATTGTAAACTTAAATTGTAACTTTTAGTTCATCATTGATAATTCTGCATTTTACTTTTAGTTTATAATTCTATAAACTTCATCATGGATGTTAAATTAGCATTTTTTTCAATGGATACCTTGAGGAAGAAATTTAAGTTGATCAGCCTCAAGGATTTATCATGAATAGAGACGAAGACAAAATACTAAAGTTAAAGAAAGCTTTATATGGGCTCAAGCAAGCCCCACGGGCTTGGTATAGCAGAATTGATAATTACTTCACTGCGCAAGGTTACAGGAGGACCAAAAGTGAGCCTACACTTTACATTAAGATGCGAGATACAAATGACACACTCATTGTTTCCTTATACGTTTATGATCTCATCTTTACAGGAAATAATGATGATATGATAAAGAGTTTCAAACAAGACACGATGAAGACTTTTGAAGTAACAGACTTGGGATTAATGGACTACATCCTCGGAATCGAGGTAAACCAAAAAGAAAATGGGATTCTCAGTTCCTAGAAGAAATATACAAATAGTGTTCTTGAAAAGTTCAAGATGAAAGGGTGCAAGAGTGTTGCAACTCCACTTGACAGCAAACCACTCAAGAGCGAAGATGGCACGCCAAGAGCTGATTGTACGGTCAATCTGCGTCTCATTGGAAGTTTACTCTACCTAACAACTACAATACCCGACATTATGTTTGCACCAAATTATCTCTCAAGGTTTATGCAATGGCCAAGTCAAGTTCACTTCTGTGCGGGTAAAAGAGTTCTAAGATACATGCAAGGCACAAAGGATTATGGAATTTGGTATCGATCCAGTCCAGACATAAAATTGATTGGGTACACTGATAGCGATTGGGTAGGATCATCAGATAATAAAAGCACATGTGGCAATATTCTCTTGGGAAAGAAAAAAGCAAGACACCATAGCACTATCAAAAGCAGAAGCAGAATATGTAGCAGCAACATTGACAACATGCCAAACTATATGGCTCAAATGTATACATGAGGACATGGGAGAGCCTCAAGATGAAGCAACATTGATCTACTATGACAGCAATCCGGTAATTTTCAATGGCGAAAAACCCTGTATTTCACAACAAGACTAAACACATGAAAATCAAGTACCACTTCATCAGAGAAGCTGTAGCCAATAATGAAATAGAGGTCATGCATTGCATGACTGAAGAAAAGTTAGCCAACATAGTCACAAAAGCACTACTAAGAGACAAGTTCGAGCTATTAAGAGAAAAGATTGGTGTCACTGAAATGTGTACCAAGGAGGATTGTTGAATGGTGCTACACATTTCTAGAATAGAAGCTGCTAGTTGTATTTAAGAGTCTACAAAAAAATATTGCTACGCTCTAGTAGATACATGTAGATTCTAGTAGTGATTATTAAAAAATAAGAAATGTCTACAAAACTCCATAAGGTGCTTGAGCCATCATATGGAGACTATATATATAGCACTACCCCCATGTACTTGAATCAAGCAATCAAGCAATCAATACAATCAAATTCCTTTCTCCAATCTGCCCAACTTATCAATCCTTTTTCCATCTCACACTCATCAATCCTTGCCTTCTCCATTCAACTTACTATAAAAATTCTAACAAATACAAAAGAGATTCAAAACAAATTTAAGAATCAACTGTTATCAAACAACACGATATAAAAAGGAAAATGTTCAAGTTCAATTACAGAGCTCCAAATAGATAATTTCCAACAAAAATACACTAGATAGATGTGTAATCTGCTGATTACAGGTAACAAAAGATATTCAAAAGTATACACAGAGAACTTAGAGCTATATCAAATAGCTGATCAATCAGTAGCAATGCAAGTCAAATAATAATGTTAGAGAGTAGTCCTCAATTTTGATTATTACAAGTGTATTGCATGCCTGATTCCAACCTGATTAGCAGCTCTAAATAGAGCTAACTAAAACTATCACTGACTATGCTCTATTACAAGGTTTTCAAAATTTCAGTGCTGATTGCAAGATGTGCAAGAAAATCAAATGCAACAGATTGGGATACAACACTTAAAGGCACAAACTAAGCAAACGATTCATCAATAGTACAGACATAAATTACATGGAAAACAAAATGCCTAAAACTTTTAGACAGATTCTGAAAAAAATGAATGAACAGATTTTGTGTACATATATATATATATATATATATATATATATATATTATTAACACTAGTTCTAATCAGAGACAAATTATAAGGCCAAAACAGAAAGTCAGAGCTATAGCTTATTACAGATTGTAGGTTCAGGATTACAAATAAAAATTACAACACCAGTATTCTGAACAGTTACAGATTACTAGAAATGCTAAACTTTAGGTAATACAGATTTTTCAAACTATAGGATAAAACTTAGTTCTGATCACAAAGAAAAGACAAGGTACAATCAATGTATCGTGCTGGCCCTAGACTAACCAATCAGAAGTGTTAAGAGATTGTTATTCTATCAAGACCATTGTCTGATTTGATTAACAGGAACAGAACACTATGCTGATCACAACAAGGTCAGTAGCTCTAAAAAAATAACGAAGCTGGTACACTTCAGTGATGATACACAAGGGAGGTCCAAACACTCAGATGTGCAGGACACACTTCAGAACTGAATACAGTACAGGTTTCAACAACAGCTGGTTCAAATTGCAGGTCAGCAGAATCTCTTGGATTCACCAACACAAACAGCAGGTTCACAGATATGCAAGGATTCAACAAGAAGTGCAAGAAAAGGGGCAGAGATATATTCAATGTGCTGATCACAAGGTTCAGTCACTGAATTTCTTAACAGATTTAATGGGGGGTTTAAAACACAAAGGATCAACACCAAGGTTTGTCAGTCAAACCAAAAGTGCAGAGATTCGAAGTGTGTAGTCTCTTTGACGATGCTGGAAACCGTCTGTTAATTTATATGGGTCAATCTCCTATGTGATAATGATCGAAAACCCAAGAAACCCCAATTTGTGCAAAAGAGGGACGAGTTGTTTTATTTGTCTGGACTGAACTCTCGAAATATTTCTAAGAGTTGCCTACATATCCAATAGTCAAATTGGAATCATGTCATCCGTAGTTCCTTAGGGTTATTTATATAGGCGATATCTCGCCCCTATTACTTGTTGAGCAAGTATTATAATTAATTATTATTCCCTAAGGATATACACGACTTAATCCCTAAAATCAGAGATAATTATGGACACATTTAATGCCATGATTTGAGTCTTTATCAATGAGGATTCTGTCCATATATAATTCTCCCTCACACGGAATAACAGCGGAGCTGTACGTAGTGTCCCACTCTCAGCCCCTGAACTGAAGTGGACGAACTGGGCAGCTCCTCTTCGCCAGACCTTGGCCGTCCTGCGGTGGCTGGAGGAGGAGCTTAGACTGATCTCCCATGGTAGGCGATCTGCACTCTGTTCGGTCATTGGGGCCTTTGGCCCTTGAAGCCCTAAGTTTAAGGATTGATCATTTATTAAGCACCCCTAAAGGTGACACGTGGCGTAACTCGGGTCGGGTATCATCATAAGCCCGCCAGGTCTGACGCTGCTTTACAAGTGGGTCAGATCTGTGCTACTTTGGCGGTTCGGCCGGCTTCTACACGATCACGTGTTTCAAAATACTTAATTCCCAGCTGGTAGCCTATTTAATAGGCCATCATTATTATTGCGGGACACGAGGCGTTTCGCTCATTTTCATAACTGACGACGTCACGTCTGGAGTGGGTTATAAACCCGTCCCTTCATATCAGATTTTCCCTCTTTTCGTATTTGCTCTTAATTCAAAGATTTTCCTCAAGCTCCTCTACATTTCCAAGTAAGCACCTAACTTTTCTCGCGCTGTTCTTCTTCATTTCTTCTTCTCTTCTGCTTTTCCCAGTTTATGAGGGTTAGTATTGCTTCGAGAAGCTCTATTGATAGGGAGTTCGAGTCCAATCTGCGTCGGAAAACGAAGTTGACCAACCGTTTATCCAATTTGGGGGTCCAATAGACATTCCTGCTTTAAACACGGTTGCTGCCCGCAATAATTTTGAGGAGGTCATTGCCGATCAGGCTCCTAACCCATCCCGATACCATTCATCCTTTGGTTTTACCTCCTTACGCCAGTGTCATAAAGCCCATATGACTGCTAGGACGGCCATATGTTGCTTTGGTATTAAGTCCAAACTAACCCAAGACGGTATCTTGCAAATCTGTAACCGATATGGTATAGATATGGACCAATATGCTCCTCAACTGCCTGGGGGTGCCCATCAATATGCTCATCAGCCCCCAGAGGGGTATTGCACTGTATACAGGGAGCAATTTGTTTGTGGTCTTAGGGTCCCTTTCTGTCTGGCCTTTTTGGCCGTACTTAGACATTATCAACTGGGGTCTTCCCAGATTGCCCCTAACGGTGTTAGGGCAATTATTAGATCTGCGATCTTTTTCCGGTTGATGGACACAGTTTAATATGGATCTTTTTAGGACTTTTTACCATCATAAAAAGATCAGGAACCACAGCGGGTGGTACTGTTTTCCACGCCGCACAGACCACCGGAGGGGGGTCCTCATGCATTCCACTTGGAAACCTTCTATCCACGAATGAAAGAACCACTTTTTCTTCATATGTAATGACGGACACCCTGAATTGAGCAACTGGAATTATTTCCAGCTTCCTTCTGACGTGTGTCCCACCACCGTGGGTGAACGCTTGCTGAATGATATCGCCGATGCCAAAGTTCTCCTTGACTTTGAGCAATGGCCTGACGAACTAATAGAGGCTGCTCGCTTATCTGATTCCGGTCCTAAGCCCTGTATGAGGCTAACTAAGGAGGAGTATAACCATCGTAGGATCTTCTTTTTCTTGTGAACTGGTTTGATTTTATTGTTCCCTTTGGATTTGTTAGAACGCTTTCTCTGTTGTTTCAGTGGCCGATGTTGCTGATATCTTCGATCAGGCGCTCGGGGAAGAAGATGTGCTTGTACAGGATGAGCCCCAACAGAACTTGGAGGCTCCAAGGGGTGAAGCTGAGCCAGAGCCTGAACTGGCAAATCCAGAGGTTAACCCTGAGGTTTCCCTTACTGAGGATCTTCAACAGGGCGACCTAGACTCCGGCACATGGCATGCTGAACAGAGGGAAGATAGCCTGGTCATCCTTGACGTTTCTGACACGGGTGATCAGGCTAGACAGCGCTCTCGCTCTTGAAGAAAGAGGCCCAGAGCTGGTCAGGAGGCTTCTGAGGGAACATCGGGTCCTTCGGCCGAGTTCCTAGGTGAGCTGCCAGATAAGGATCTGGCATCTATTGTATGTTTTGCCTCATTCTGTTTTCTGCTCGCTATATTTGAACTATAATGACCCTGTTCGTCTTGTCTCTGTTGTTTACAGGTTGTTAGAGCTGGGAAGGAGGTTCTTCATCGCCTCAACGATTTCTCCACCCAAAAGGCTTCCTTGGAGAAACAGATTTCTGACCTGTCCCCCAGCCGCAACAAACACAAGGAGGAGTCTTTGTCCAAAGTTGCCCAGATCACTGATCTGGAGAAGGTCATGCATGCCCAATAGGCTGAGCTGAATGAGCTATGAGCTTCTAGTGCTGATCGCGAGGAGGTACTGGCCAAACTTCGAGCTGATCATGAGGTGTTGCAAGCTTCCATGCCAGAGCGAATCGCTCAGGCTATTCATGAGTATAAAAGCTCAGATCACTTCACCGGGGCCCTGAAGGTTTTACTTGACTCCATTCTAAGCCATGGGTATACCCTAGGTGTTAACCAAGCCAAAGAGCAGTGTCCTGAGCTAGTCATCTCAGATCTTCAACATGGCAGGCTTTGCAAGCCAGGCGGCAATGAGCTGTACCAGGCCAGGCTTAGAGAATTTCAAGCTGGTGAGGACTTAGCATAGAAATATGGCCATCGACCTGTGACTCGTCAGACCAGCACATCTTCAGCTCAATGCTCTGGCACCCTACCGATCAGCAACAAGAAACAGCTGCAAATCCTTAGGAACTATGCCTTTGCGTGAATCAGGGCTTTATTATTTTATTGAAACTTTGCAATATCTTCCAACTTTTGTTATTTTTTGTTCTTGGAAATTTGGGCCTTTTTGGCAATTGTTCTGTAATATTTTCTTTTTTGGTGTTCAGCCCTTCTTTGCCATTACTTTGGCTTTTGGTTTTGCCTTTGCTTTTCTTTTAAGCCTAGCTTAGGGTCCTTTACCCCCCCTGAAGTACGCCATTTACGAAGCTCTGTTTTTCGAATGATGTGCTTTAGTGTAAGCGTTGATCGTCTGTCCAGCAGACTTGGAAATTTTATTTCAAACTTTCGAAGTATCATTAGTCTTGATCTGACCGTCTAGATTTTTTCTTTTTTTTTTCAGCTCGTTGAGTCTGTCCTGCAGAATTATTTTAATTTTCCCTTGGCAAACTTTTCATAGATCGACCTGCGTTTCAGTTCTTCTACTGAGTCCGACCTGCGGAACAGTTTGTTGGGTCTGTCCTGCAGACTTATTTTAATTTGCCTTTAGCAAACTTTTTCCTGAGACGGACCTGCGGTGAGTCCGACATACGGATCAGTTTGTTGGGTCTGTCCTGCAGACTTATTTTGATTTGCCCTTAGCAAAATTTTTCCTGAGACCGACCTGCGGTTCAGTTCTTCTACAGAGTCCGACCTGCGGATCAGTTTGTTGGATTTGTCCTGCAGACTTATTTTAGTTTGCCCTTAGCAAACTTTTTTCCTGAGACCGACCTGCGGTTCAGTTCTTCTACTAAGTCCGACCTGCGGATCAGTTTGTTGGGTCTGTCCTGCAGACTTATTTTAAGTTTCCCTTAGCAAACTTTTTCCTGAGACCGACCTGCGGTTTAGTTATGATCAAGCAACATAATGACAATGCACATATGCAATAAAACATTTATTTAATATTTGATGCTTGAATACACCTTATTGAGAAATCAAAATTATCAATGTATTAAATAGTTTGGAACCTGTCCTAGACATAAAATTTCCTTAAGTTAGAGGCATTCCAGCTGCGGGGCACAGTTCTGTCATTTGCATAAGCCAGTTGATAGGCTCCTTTCCCATGCACCTTGACCACTTTGTATGGTCCTTCCCAGTTCATATCAAGTTTCCCCTAGGGCAGTTGTTTGCTCACCTCGTTCTTTCTGAGCACCAGATCTCCTTCTTTAAAGTATGAGTGTTTAACTCGGGAATTGTAATACTTAGAAATTTGTTGTTTATACTTGGTCATTATTATGAAGGCTATATTACGAGCCTCTTCCAGGTCGTCCTTGGTGTGCCTGAGCTCAGCTAACTGCTGATTTTTGGTGTAGAGCACTGTCTGCGGAGATGATAGGCCGATCTCGGCCGGAATCACTGATTCACAACCGTATGCCAGGCTGAAAGGGGTTTCTCCAGTGGATGAGTTGGGGGTTGTTCTGTATGCACATAATATGTTGGGCAATTGCTCGGTCCAACTTTCTTTTTCTTCCTCTAGGCGTTTCTTCAGCCCTGTCTTGATCTGCCGGTTGGTCTGTTCGACCTTCCCATTAGTTTGGGGATAGCCGACTGAAGTGAAGTGTTGAGTGATGTGTAAACCATTGCACCATTCTCTGACGACCTTATATTCAAACTAAGTCCCATTGTCTGAAACAAAATTTTTTGGTATTCCGTATCTGCATACTATGTTCTTTCACAAGAATTTCTGTATTTGTTTCCATGTTATTGTAGACATCGGTTCGGCCTCAACCCACTTGGTGAAATAATCGTTTGCTACGATGAGGAATATGACATTGCCTGGGGTTCTTGGGAGTGGTCCAACTTGATCTACCCCCCACTGGTCAAACGGCCAGGGGGACACCATAGGAACCATGTCTTGGGATGGGCGATGTGACAAGTTATCATGCACCTGCCATGATCTGCACTTTTCCACCAACTCCCTGGAATCTTCAAACATTGTTGGCCAATAATAACCGAACAGCCTGCATTTCCTTGCAAGGGTCCGAGCTCCAGGATGATTTCCACAAATGCCCAAGTGTATTTCTCTGAGCAGGTAGTTCCCTTCTTCTTCAGTTACACATCTTATCCATGGGGCAATATACAAATAGCGATAACGTACTTCTTGGAACAACGAGTACCTAACTGCTAAGAACTTCATTTTCCTAGACTGAACCTTGTCTTGGGGCAAGACGTTGTCTTTAAGATACAACACAATCGGATCCATCCACGTATTGGCCTGTCGGATCGGTTGAACTATAGCTTCTCTCCCTGTTTGGTTGAAGTTCCTCCCTGTTGAGTCGGATCTGCGTTTTTCTTAGCAGTGTTCTTTGGTGGTGCCATAACATCTGTAGGGGTTCTGGTTTGTTAGATCGATTATCAGTAGAAGGCCCTCCTTCTAGTGCCAATTGACGATGCTGGAAACCGTCTGTTAATTAATATGGGTCAATCTCCAATGTGATAATGATCAAAAACCCAGGAAACCCTAACTTGTGCAAAAGAGGGACGAGTTGTTTTATTTGTCTGGACTGAGCTCTCAAAAATATTTCTGAGAGTTGCCTACGTATCCAATAGTCAAATTGGATTCAAGTCATCCGTAGGTCCTTAGGGTTATTTATATAGGCGATATCTCGCCCCTATTACTTGTTGAGCAAGTATTATAATTAATAATTATTCCCTAATGATATACACGACTTAATCCCTAAAATCAGAGATAATTATAGACATATTTAATGCCAAGATTGGAGTCTTTATGAATGAGGCTTCTGTCCATATATAATTATCCCTCATGCGGAATAACAACGGAGCTGTACGGAGCGTCCCACGCTCAGCCCCCTGAACTAAAGTGGACGAACTGAGCAGCTCCTATTCGCCTGACCATGGCCGTCCTGTGGTTCCTGGAGGAGGAGCTTAGACCGATCTCCCAAGGTAGACAGTGACTTGGCTTATTAAACCGATCACAATGGCACCACGGACTCCCTGAAAGATTTGTGGATTACACAAACCTGAGAAACCTTTCTAGCACAGACAAACACAGCCTTAATGTGAGTGCAGGTTAACACAAGATTATATTATACTGGAAATATGAGTTATAGGCGGATCTTAGATATTGAAAACACCAGATTAAGCAAACCATAGGACTGCAAAAACACTATACCAAAAATATACCATCTGTGACAACATCTTCTTTTAGTCACTAATTAATATAGGTTTGTGAGAAACAAAGCTTTTGTCACTAGCTAGAAGCAACCCTTTTGTGACAAAACTCCTCTTTGTCATCAAAGATATGTCACAAATTTTTTTTTTTGTAGCGACTATCTAATTTCAACAATGTAGAATGACTATACTATTATGAGACAAATCAGTACATCTACATAATATTTATTTTGCACCGGAGGTAGTAGAAGTTAAGGTTGTGGTTTAATGTGGTGGGAGGAATGGGACGTTGAATAGAGATTAAGGATGAAACCGGAGATAACTTGATGCCCTCCTTAATTAACTTGATGCCCTTCTAATACTCACTACCGGGTTTCTTGATCGGAGCTCACCTTTATAATAGTTGACAATTAGATAAATAGTAAATATTTTAATTGTTGATAAATAGATATATTATGTGTAGATAAACCTTTGTAAATATTTTGTATTTTTGTATCTAGATAGGATAGCTCCAGAAGATTCTGATGTACTCTATATAAACAATGTACACGAAACAGTTTCAAGTGTGAATAATAATATATTTTCCTCTCCACAGAATTCTATCATGGTATCGGAGCACTCGTATTTCTCTAGCATTATTATTCTCCAATAATATTTTTTTTTTCATTTCTCCTCTATCCCTGTTCTCTTTTCTAGCTTTCAGCACTTCATCCTTCCGTTCTTGTTCATCAGCGTCTCCTTCCCAAGATTCAACCCTGCCACACAAGCACCTCTAAAACTAACCCCCACCAATTATTATGTCTGGAGTATGCATATCGAGACCCTTCTTCTTGGACATGGACTCTTCGGCCATCTCGACGGAACCACCGTCGCTCCACCCGAAACTGTTCAAACTGCAGGTACTTCTTCCCCCAACCCAAACACGCTCTCTGGACAAGCCAAGACAATCTAATTCTCAATCTCATTGTTGCATCCCTATCACCCGCTTTTCTACAATTTATTCGGGGTTCCCAAACATCCAATCAGGCCTGGACATTGCTTCACGATGCCTACGCCAAGCTATCTCGCGGCCGAATCAAATTAATCAAACAAAATTTACGATCTATGCGCAAGGGCTCTCACTCGATTTCTGAATATCTTTATGAAATTAAGGGAAATGAGGATGAATTAGCCCTCTTAGGAGCACCCATGGACGCTGACGATTTAACTCATTCGATTCTTGCAAGCCTTGGTGTCGAATACAGGGAATTAAGCCATGCGATTCAAGACAGTGATTCAGCAATTTCCTTTCAAGAATTACATGAAAAATTTCTTGCCTACTCGATTCAATCTCCCTCCGCTGCTGCATCTCCGGTGCCGTTTGGTCCGGCCACTGCGTTTCCGGCATATCGTCCTCCAGCTGGTTTATTACCCCGCCCGAGTTACCCTTAATGGAGAGGCCCAGGCACGGAACAACCCTCTCAGTCCCTTTTTTAGACACAAGCAGGCCCTCCTCCATCCTCCAATCTGAGGCCATCTTCCCCGATCGACAACATTTCCAGGCCCAGAAGGCCCTATCTTGACCGCTGTCAGCTGTGCAGGGAAGAGGGGCACTCGGCTCGATTTTGCTCCGCCTAACAGGTCAAACAATTAAACCCACTAGCTCCTCGCCTCTCCAGGCCCCACGGTCATCTCACCGCCACTAGTTCAGCTCCTCCTTCCGGTGAAATCACACCATGGCACCTCGACAGCGATGCCACCCATCACGTCACCACCGATCTTCAAAACTTGGCTCTCCATCACCCGTATATTGGTGATGATATTATGATTGTTGATGGTACAGGGCTTCCAATCACTCATACTGCTTCAACTACTATCCTATCACTTTATCTAAGTCCGTTAATTTACATAATGTTCTATGTGTTCCCACTATGTCCCATAACTTAATTTCTATTACCCAATTGTGCAAATCTAATAACTTATCAATTGTGAAGGATCTTCAGACGAATCTTATCCTGCATCGTGGTTCGGTTAAAATGGACTATACGAATGGCCTTCGCCACCACTGCTTGCGTTTGCGTCGAATAAAGCCACATCCCAAGTGTGGCATAATCGTTTTGGCCACCCTGCTAGTTCTATTTTACAGTCTATTTTTAGTACTTTTTCTTTGGATTCTATTTCTTCTTTGTTCATGCATTGTTATTCGTGTTTGGAAAATAAAAGTCACAAAATTTCATTTGGCTCTTCGACGTTATCCTCTTCCCGTCCCTTGGAAATTGGTTTTAGTGATGTTTGGACTTCTCATGTACTTTCTTTTGATGGTTTTAAATATTATGTTATTTTCGTTGATCATTATACACGGTATGTTTGGTTTTATCCATTTTCTCGAAAATCCGTGTTGCCCCCACTTTTACTCGCTTTCGCTCAATAGTTGAAAAATATTTTAATCAACCCATTAAAACCATATATACTGACAATGGTGGTGAATATATCTCTCTTCGTGATTACATGGCCATTAATGGCATCTCATACTTCACTACACCTCCCCACACTCCTGAACACAATGGCATTTCTGAACGACGACACTTACACATAGTTTAAACAGGGCTTGTGTCACAGATTTTATTAACACAAAACAAACAAGTAATAATCCGGTTAACCTCAAGTATAAGGTTCGTAGTAAAGAGGTTGATGCTGGGTCGATCTTAAGGGGAACTGGACGAATGTGAATCCTAGCTTTTGTTTTCAACTAACTATGTCACGAAACTACTCTAAACAGGGAATAAGACCAAACTAAACAGAAGGTAAAACTAGACAGAGGATATAATCCAAAGCTAGGAAAGATACGGGCTGCGAACCAAATTAAACTAACTAAACTAAGATGCAAGTAAAAGTAAACGACTAGACAAATTCAAGTTTTAAGGATTTAAATCAAGTTTATAACGAACAAACGAGGATTGATCCACCTATCCAACAAGCATTGATTCCCAGTCTCGATTATATTGTGGTTTTTACCTAGGTTGTGATTCACCTTGTCTAAACATGAACCCTAATTCCTTAGAAAGTTCATCTATTAATCTATTATCTTCCGATGTAAGATTAACGCGTTTCCTAACCAAAGGTGCAAACTTTACGTTTATAATCTAGCAATTAAACCTATTAACTTCCGTTGTGACAGATTCGAGTTACTATTCTTATTCATGATGATCTAGGGTTTATTAAGATTTCCATCAACAATAAACAATCACACATGCAGATCTTCCGATATAAAAGCAATTAAACGTAATAAACACGAATAAGAAACAACCTTTAAATAAAAACTCACAGTACAACCGAAGAAAACGAAATCAATGATCGTTGGACGGCTTCACAATTCTCGTTTGATGAAGCTTCTAGCCTCTAACATCCTCAGCAACTCGAATGTGCAGGAATAGTTCATAAAAAGTGACTAGTTCAATCTAGATCTAAAGTGCATAAAAACTTGAATAAAATGGAGGAAAACGCAGCCTAAAGCCGCCCCTAGGTTTAGGGTTTTGAATAATGAGTGTATGGTATCCTTGTGTGGAGAAAACAGCCGACTATATATAGATTTTAAAGTCGGTTCTGCTAAGTCGGCTACCGGACGCCCGTCTGGATCCTTGAACGCCCGTCCATTCTTCATATGAACTTCAAATCGGGCCGAGTCATGACCAGACGCTCGTTCAACCAGCGTCCACCTCAGCGTCCAAACTTCCTGAATCAACTTTCCTCAGCAAACGCCCGTCCACTGGACGGGACCTGGACGCCAGTCCAGTATGACTGAATTTTGATTTCTTGATCTCTATCTCTTTCTCTCTTGTCAATTCCTTCATTATCTCTTTTAATTATCAGTTGAGCCTTGGAAAATGCATCTACATCATATAAAAACACCACGAAATGTAATATCGCTCAAATAATCGCAAAAACATAATTAAAGCACATAAATCAACCTATTTTGCAATTAACTCTTTTGAAATATCACTTACTCAATATATTCATTAAACACGTGATTCTTATGCAATTCAGTACGAATACGGGGAAAAATATCATAGAATATAGCATTATAAATCGTATAAAATCACCCTTAACAGCTTGCCCCTCCCTCTCATACCTCTCTCCCTCTTACCTACAGGCCCTAGGGTTTTTCCACTGTAGTCTATCTTATTAATTGCATGCCCACTCCTATCCTTAATATGAAATCTCCTTATGAATGCATCTTCTATGAGCCTCCAAATTACCAAAAATTACGAGTCCTTGGGTGCCTATGTTATCCCTGGTTGCGTCCCTACACTGATCACAAACATTAGCCTCGCTCCAAACCCTATGTGTTCCTTGGTTATGCATTGAATCAACATGCCTATGACGATGATATTAATAGACCTGGCCACGTGTCACCTTTACAGCATCCCAAGGTTAATGAAGAAAGATAGGAGGGAAGATTGAAGGGCCAGGAGCCCTACAATATTGGGACCTTACCCCAGGACGGAGGTCTGCCCATCACCTGTCTGGCTATCGCACTGCAGCGCAGCTCAGCCAGGTCGAGAGGTAGGACTGAGAGGGGTTCAATGTGTGACTGGCGTAATAGATAGGCTGGAACTTCCCCTTGATCTTTTGCCCTAGAACAGCACCAACAGCATAGTTTGATGCGTCGCACATAAGTTCAAATGGTAGGTTCGAGTCAGGCGATATAAGAATTGGGGCAGATATTAAACGATCCTTGAGCTCCTCAAACGCTTGCTTGCAGTTCTCATCAAAATTAAACTCAACGTCTTCCTTTAGTAAAGTGGACAGGGGCTTGGCTATCTTAGAGAAGTCTTGAATAAACCTTCTGTAAAAGCCGACATGTCCAAGAAAGCCTCTAACTTCCCGCACATTCTTAGGGTAGCTCATCTTCTCGATAGCTTCTACTTTTGCCCTGTCAACTTCTATACCCTTGGCGGAGATCTTGTGGCCCAGAACTATTCCCTCATCTACCATAAAATGGCATTTTTCCCAATTAAGTACTAAGTTCTTTTCCACACATCTGGATAACACGCGATCAAGATTGTCAAGGCAATCATCAAAAGACTGACCAAAAACCGAAAAATCATCCATAAAGATCTCCATACACTTCTCTACAAGCCCGTCAAAGATAGCTAGCATACATCGCTGAAATGTAGCTGGGGCATTGCAGAGACCGAATGGCATTCGTCTGTAAGCGAATGTACCATAAGGACAGGTGAAGGTGGTCTTTTCTTGGTCAGATGGTTCAATGGGTATTTGGAAGTATCCTGAATATCCATCTAGGAAGCAGTAGAATGCGTGTCCCGCCAGACGCTCGAGCATCTGGTCAATGAATGGAAGGGGAAAATGGTCTTTCATTGTGACCTCATTGAGCTTTCTATAATCGATGCAGACACGGTAACCAGTGACAAGCCTCAATGCTATTTCCTCTCCCTTCTCATTCTTCTCAATCGTAATTCCACCTTTCTTGGGAACTACTTGAGTCGGGGAGACCCATTCACTATCCGCGATGGCATAAATGATTCCCATGTCCAGAAGTTTAATGATTTCCTTTTTTACGACTTCCTGCATATGAGGGTTGAGCCTCCTCTGGGTCTGTCTAACACATTTTGCACCCTCATTCGTCTTGATCTTGTGCATACAGATGTCCGGAGATATCCCTCTGATATCTCCTACCTGCCATCCAAAGGCTCTTTCATTGCGTTTCAAGACGTTGATTAATTTCATCTCCTCTAGACGAGAAAGCTTGGCAGATATAATAAATGGAAGCTTGTCACCTTCTCTTAAAAACACATACTTAAGATGTTTAGGCAACGGCTTCAACACTAAATCTGCAGGGGGGTCTTCTAAACTCGACTTGAGATCTCCACTTTTCAACTCAAAATCACTGAGTTTACTCTGTGGTCCCACTGCCAAAGCTTCTCCTTCCAACAATTCTTCCTCAAAATCAGCTGCTAATTGGTCTAGATTAACCACACCATGAGTATTCAGGTTGTCAACCAATCGCTCATATTCTGCTTCTACAGCCATGACTTGCTTATCCATATGGTCGGTGAAATCATCCATCATATAATCAATGGAAAAGCCGGTTGGAGGGCCGGAGGGTACTTGAATGGACTTTAAGACATTGTAACTCACCTCTTGATCACCAACTCGGATAGTCACTTGCCCACCATCGCAATCGATGAGGGCTCTAGCTGTAGATAAGAAAGGTCTTCCAAGAATTAGGGGGACGTTTCCGTCTTTCTCAATATCCAAAACATACCAATCAACTGGAAAGGTAAATCTATCAATCTGAACCAAAACGTCTTTCAGGATCCCTGAGGCTTTCTTAGAAGATCTATCCGCGAATTGTAAACTCATAGTAGTGGGTTCTAGAAGGCTTTGTAACCCGATCTGTTTGCATACAGACATTGGCATAAGCCTTATAGAGGCACCTAGATCACACAAAGAATTTGGGAAGACTAGACCTCCCATCAATACTGTAAGTACAAATTTGCCAGGGTCACCTCTTTTAATTGGTAAGTTTTCATAATTAATCATGGAACAATCCTCACCAATCTGCCTTTCCATGCCTGCTAATTTCTTTTTCGAAGACACAACATCCTTGATAAATTTCGTATACTTAGGCATCTCGACTAAGACATCCGATAATGGAAGATTCACCTGAGTATTTTTCCAAAGGTTTAGCACCTTCTCGTACTTCTTATCCTCAATCAAAGGAATGTTGCTCTTTCTCGGTGGAAATGGAAGTTTCTTAAGGTCATCCTCAGAGAAAACCTTCTTTGAGGATGCACTAACAGCTCTGTCTTCCAGATCTTTCCAACGAACAGCTTTTTCAGATTTCTTAGTAGTCGGGGGATCAGCCTCCTCACTTTCGCTTGTTTCTTTAGTCCTCAAGGGATCAGCCACTTGAGGATCACCAAGTCCTTCACCTCTCAGGGATCAGCCACCTGAGTTTTCTCTTGCAGTTGAGGGGAGTGTAGGTGCTCAGCTTCCCCTCCTGCCTTATCAACGGCTGGAGGGGCTAGTGGTTTCCCTGATGGGAAGGACCACTAACTTGAGTACCACTTCTCAGATTCATTGCACTGGCCTCCTCTTTACCGTATTGAATTGATGGCACGAGGTCAGTACATGGGCCTTTGTTCAAGTCAGCCTGAGCAACTTGACCACCCTTCGGATTCTTCTCAGTGAAACTGGGCAGCCTCCCTGGGGTCTTGAAGCCAACTGCTCAGCCAGTTGCCCAATTTGTCTCTCAAGATTCTTCATCGATCTACTTTGCTCCTCCAACTTAGCTTCAAGATTTGTAGGTTGGGAGGGGCCTTGAGAGTTTTGGAGATTTGGAGCATAGGGCTGGCTGGGCCGACTTTGAAATTGAGAACTTGAATTGGAAGGCCAATTCTGATTGAATTTTTGCGTAGGGTTGGAAAAATTCGAGTTTTGATTCTGATTAAACCCAGGGTTTCTGTTGAAATTCTGATTCGAATTAAAATTCGAACTAGGATTGAAGTTTGAAGATTAATTAAACCCTTGGTTTTGAAAATTGCCCTGGCCAGGAAACTGATTGAACCTTTGATTGTTCTGGCCATAGAATGCATTCACTTCCGCATTTTGTCCGTTCATAGGGCAGAATTTAGAAATGTGCCCCACCTCGTCACAGTTTTGACATGTGACTTGATTGTACTGTCCATAGTCATGAACAGCATTCACTTGATAAGGTGCAGGGGCATTAAATTGACATTGGCCATTCATATGGCCGGTCTGACAGCAATTTTCGCAATACAGAACCTGAGGGTTCTGTGGAAAAGAAGAAGTTTGATTTATAGGATTGGAAACTTGCGGTGGTACCATCTGCTTCTGTAGCATGGCAATCAAACTTTGTAAATTGACTTCCTCAACCTTGGGAGGAGGAGGTTCTTCAATTGCTTGATAAGATGGGGCATAGTTGTACTTTGCAATGTCCTCAAACAACGCCCATCCCTCATCAGGCGTTTTCTTCAGAAATGCCCCACCAGAGGAGCTATTGACCATGCCTTTTGTAAGCTCGGTCAATCCAGTGAAGAATGTATTGACTTGCCTTTCCAGTGGCAAGCCATGATGGGGACATTTCCTGAGAAGAGACTTGAATCTCTTCCAACATTCAAAGAACGACTCATTTTCTTTCTGATAGAATGTGAAGATGTCGTTCAGACACTGGGCGGTCTTGGAAGGCGGAAAGTATTGACTTAGAAATTCTTTTTCAAGTTCAGCCCAGGTGGTGATAGATTCAGAGGGGAGAGAGGTGTACCACTCTTTAGCCTCTCCCTTCAAGGAAAATGGGAAAAGTTTCAGCTTGATGGCATCCTCACTTACCCCTTGGTTGCGTGTAGTCCCGCATATCTCTAAGAATGTGTGTAAGTGGGTATGGGGATTCTCTGATTGATAACCATGAAAAATAGATGCATGCTGCATCATCTGAATAAGTCCTGGTTTTAACTCAAAGGTTTGTGCAGTAATGGCTGGAATAACAATAGCCGGGTTGACCTTGACTTCGCCTGGCATGGCGTAGTCTGCCAACGTACGTCTATTATCAGCGGCCATTATCACAAAATCAGTGATTTCTCTAGCTAGTTGTTCTTCAAGATCTCGCTCGGCGCTGTCCGTCAGAACCGCAGAACGGAAATTCCGCCTGTTTGGCCGGACTATGGTTCGTTCGGGGTCAGGGGTGTATAATAACGGTCCCTTTTGACTCCGAGTTTGCATAAACCGGACCAAAAACAAGTGGAACGAAACCTAAAAGCTAAGAAAGTAAGAGCTTAAACTAAAATTAAAAGCCTAAAGAGAAGAATGGACAAGAATGAAAAGGAAACAAAAGTGTTGAAGAAAACAAGACCAGACGGACGTCCAAAAGTTTGGACGGGCGTCCAGATGAAATTGAGGTCGGACGGGCGTTTAGTGATCCAAACGCTCGTCTGACAGACGGAATACCTGAACGGGCGTCCAAATATTATGGACGCTCGTCTATGTGAATTAAAACACAACACAATTGATAATTTTCCAGCGGACGGGCGTCCAATATCCAGACGCTCGTTTGGTAGCGGGAAAACTAGAACAGAAGCAGAAATTTGCAGAGAGTAAAAGAAGGTAAGAGAGAGAACGACAGAAAAACAGAAAGACAGAAGATCTAAACTCCAAGAAAACTACTAAGGGAAAGTCTTAAACCCTAATTGTCTACTTAACAACTACCTAAAACAATTATCAACCAAAAACAGGAATTTAAAACGAAATAAAACAGGAAAAACAAACAGAAAAACGGAAAAACAAAAACTAGACAACCGTTCGGTTCCCCGGCAACGGCGCCAAAAACTTGTCACGGATTTTATTAACACAAAACAAACAAGTAATAATCCGGTTAACCTCAAGTATAAGGTTCGTAGTAAAGAGGTTGATGCCTGGTCGATCTTACGGGGAACTGGACGAATGTGAATCCTAGCTTTTGTTTTCAACTAACTATGTCACGAAACTACTCTAAACAGGGAATAAGACCAAACTAAACAGAAGGTAAAACTAGACAGAGGATATAATCCAAAGCTAGGAAAGATACGGGCTGCGAACCAAATTAAACTAACTAAACTAAGATGCAAGTAAAAGTAAACGACTAGACAAATTCAAGTTTTAAGGATTTAAATCAAGTTTATAACGGACAAACGAGGATTGATCCACCTATCCAACAAGCATTGATTCCCAGTCTCGATTATATTGTGGTTTTTACCTAGGTTGTGATTCACCTTGTCTAAACATGAACCCTAATTCCTTAGAAAGTTCATCTATTAATCTATTATCTTCCGATGTAAGATTAACGCGTTTCCTAACCAAAGGTGCAAACTTTACGTTTATAATCTAGCAATTAAACCTATTAACTTCCGTTGTGACAGATTCGAGTTACTATTCTTATTCATGATGATCTAGGGTTTATTAAGATTTCCATCAACAATAAACAATCACACATGCAGATCTTCCGATATAAAAGCAATTAAACGTAATAAACACGAATAAGAAACAACCTTTAAATAAAAACTCACAGTACAACCGAAGAAAACGAAATCAATGATCGTTGGACGGCTTCACAATTCTCGTTTGATGAAGCTTCTAGCCTCTAAACATCCTCAGCAACTCGAATGTGCAGGAATAGTTCATAAAAAGTGACTAGTTCAATCTGGATCTAAAGTGCATAAAAACTTGAATAAGAAGGAGGAAAACGCAGCCTAAAGCCGCCCCTAGGTTTAGGGTTTTGAATAATGAGTGTATGGTATCCTTGTGTGGAGAAAACAGCCGACTATATATAGATTTTAAAGTCGGTTCTGCTAAGTCGGCTACCGGACGCCCGTCTGGATCCTTGAACGCCCGTCCATTCTTCATATGAACTTCAAATCGGGCCGAGTCATGACCAGACGCTCGTTCAACCAGCGTCCACCTCAGCGTCCAAACTTCCTGAATCAACTTTCCATCTCTGGACGCTCGTTCGATTTCAGCAAACGCCCGTCCACTGGACGGGACCTGGACGCCAGTCCAATATGACTGAATTTTGATTTCTTGATCTCTATCTCTTTCTCTCTTGTCAATTCCTTCATTATCTCTTTTAATTATCAGTTGAGCCTTGGAAAATGCATCTACATCATATAAAAACACCACGAAATGTAATATCGCTCAAATAATCGCAAAAACATAATTAAAGCACATAAATCAACATATTTTGCAATTAACTCTTTTGAAATATCACTTACTCAATATATTCATTAAACACGTGCTTCTTATGCAATTCAGTACGAATACGGGGAAAAATATCATAGAATATAGCATTATAAATCGTATAAAATCACCCTTAACAGCTTGCCCCTCCCTCTCATACCTCTCTCCCTCTTACCTACAGGCCCTAGGGTTTTTCCACTGTAGTCTATCTTATTAATTGCATGCCCACTCCTATCCTTAATATGAAATCTCCTTATGAATGCATCTTCTATGAGCCTCCAAATTACCAAAAATTACGAGTCCTTGGGTGCCTATGTTATCCCTGGTTGCGTCCCTACACTGATCACAAACATTAGCCTCGCTCCAAACCCTATGTGTTCCTTGGTTATGCATTGAATCAACATGCCTATGACGATGATATTAATAGACCTGGCCACGTGTCACCTTTACAGCATCCCAAGGTTAATGAAGAAAGATAGGAGGGAAGATTGAAGGGCCAGGAGCCCTACAATATTGGGACCTTACCCCAGGACGGAGGTCTGCCCATCACCTGTCTGGCTATCGCACTGCAGCGCAGCTCAGCCAGGTCGAGAGGTAGGACTCGTGACTCAGGTCGAGACGACCTCAGGAGCCCACCAAAAGCCGACTGGCTCTTTCCTTAAGTGGTAAATAACACATGTGCCTATATTATAGGAGAATCCCTGGATCACCGGAAGGAAATCCCATAATTCGAATATAATCATAATTATCTCTTGTTAGAGATAAACACGTGATGATCCTTAGGATTTAAGGATTGTACGACTTGTTTGACAAGAAAAGAGGTGAGACGCCTCCCTATATAATCAGCCCTAAGGAACTACGAATGACTTGATTCAATTTCTCCATTGGATACGTAGGCAACTTGAGAGAAACTAACTCTCAGGCTCAGTCTTAATCTTACACAAATCACGATCCCCATTGTCTTTGTTCTTGTTCGAATCGTCCTAGAGGTTATTCGGATTTGTAGGTGAATTCCAACATCATCAATTTGCGCTAGAAGGAGGGCCTCTTGTGTTAACGATTCGATCAAGAAACTACGATGGCACCACCAAAAAATACCGGAAAAAGGACCCAAACGGCGGCAGCTAGAGACGCTGGGGAAGTAGACCCAACTGCTACTAATAGCCAACCCCAAACCAACCCGGAGGAAACATTGGCAGATCCAGCACAGCAGGCCTTGCTGGACGCGTTACGTAATTTGGATGTCCCAGCGTTTAAGAGTGTACCAGGTTTGGCCCTAAAAGGGCGAGAAGAGGAAGCTCCAGAAAATATTGACCCAAAGGATAACCTGGCAAATAAGGAGGATAGAGGAGAAACTCTCTCCTCCACCTCCCATACGCAGCATAGACAGGTTAAGGCTTAGGCCCAGGAGGCTGCCAGGTGATGACGGTCGATTTGTACCCATTATTCTACAATCTTTACCCTTGATTTTGATGTAAAATAACCTTAAGAGAGTGATAATAAGTCATTAAGTGCCTAATTTAGATATACCCCGTGTTACGATTTAATATTATGCGTTTCGGTAATTTATCAAGTATTTGGTATTACAAACTATGTTTTTGTATGATAAATACAGTGAGCGTTATGGACGGACTACGGAGAAGAATTAAAGATCCAGGACAAGACAGAGCCCAGCAGAAGATAGAAGACGGAGCCCAGAAGCGGTGAAGGCTCGGTCGACCGAGCCCAGCTATTCGGTCGAACGAGTGGACGTAAAAGCCCAACAGGGTCCAGCACACTACTTAAGTCGGTTAGGGTTTAGGGAATCCGATCCTTAGTCGGTTTCTAAGTCGGTTTTGAGCTCTATATAAACACATTGTCATTAGTATTATTTATTCATTCATACATTGATTCAATCATTCATAAAAAGAGCACAATAAATTGAGAGTTTTTCAGCAAGTGAGGGCTGCAACAATGTAAGCCCTTGATCTTTATGTTTTATTCTTAAGTAATTAATTCTTCCAATTACGTTCTTATCGTTTGCATTAATTAAACATAGCTAGATGATGTGATTCTTGGCTATGACGTTGGGTGGTGGTGACACCTTGTCAATGAGGATCCCATGACCTACGTCATAATCTAGATTTATTCATGACTCTACTAGATTTAATTAATGTGTATCTATGATAGTTTATATAAGTGATGTATGAATTGCTGTTTAATCTGTTCTGTATAAGGAAACACTGAGAGGTTAATTCTAGGATGTAATTAGGGTTGAATTCGTCCGGGTGACCGAGCAGAGTCGTTCGGTCGACCGAGCCACTTCACTCGGTCGACCGAGCCCTAATTCTGTCAGTTAAGTCTGCCACGTCTTTATGGTGGGTCTAACCTAGTTGACTTTACTTTCTCAGTAAGTATGGCTACGGCTACGTCGCTCGTCAGTTTTTCATTGGCGTGTTATTAGGAAATACCAATATAAGACGTCTGGTTCGGCTCATGAACGATCTTTCGGGACATTCAGCGAGATCTAGATTAGTTTTGTGTTAGGGAATTGTCGACACCTAGTCATACGTAAATCGTAGATTAACAAGAGACTATACCAAGTAATTGTTAATAGGACGAGGGCTTGAGCGATCGTTTAGGAAGTACGCCTAACCATAGGAATGTTGCCTAAGCGAGGTGTACGGTTAATATCGGCATCCTTAGAGTAATAAGCGTGTGAGTTATATGAGATGGAAACCCAAAAGGTGAAGTCACGTAACAATACCACAGTGATCTAGTAACCTACCCGGTGCTAAGTCAAGTTAAGGGGATGACTCCCGTAGCCAACTAAATATGAATACAGCCAGATTGACAGTTAATGATTTAGGTTATCTTATATAAGTTGTCTTGGTCCAAACGATAACATTGGTAATTGGAAGGTTAATTACGTTTGTGTCTTTTAAGTTTGAGTTTGTTTTTCTTATTTTGTTTTTTTTATGTTGGTCTTAGACTGCTGTCCAATAACGAATTAGATGAATTAATTATTTAAACCTAGGGTCCACATTTTGATTTCCTGAGGGATCGACCTTGATTCACCATCGCTATGCTATGATGTACCTAGTGCTATTGCTAGTATTTGGTGGTCAAGTAAAATAAATTTATAACCTGATCAGACCGCAATCACCAGGGCAGAACTAGACGGGATCCTGGGAAATAAGACGGACGATCTCTCTATCGGATCACCATTCTCAGAGCAGATTTTGAACTACCCACGCCCGGAGAGATTTAAGATCCCAAAACTAGAAGCATATGACAGAACGAAAGACCCCCAAGACCACCTCTTTCAGTATCTAACGTACATGAATTTAGACTGTGCACCCGAGGAGATGAAGTGCAAAGCCTTCCCGGCCTTACTTACGGGCAGGGTTCGTGAGTGGTTCCGGAAATTACCACCTCGGTCCATCGAGAATTTTGAAACCCTGGCAAGAAGATTTCTGCAAGCTTTTGTCACAGCCAAACCTTTCCAGAGGATTGTCACGTACCTCCTCACCATTCGTCAGAAAAAAGAAGAAACAATGCTGCAGTACCTGAAAAGATTCAACGAGGAATCTAGGCAGGTCTGGAATGCAGAGGAACACCTCCTGATCACTTCTTTCGTAGCAGCTCTACGAGAAGGTAGATTGTATGCAAAGCTCAATGGTCGACTTCCGAAATCAATGGATGAAAGCATGGATCTGGCCTACAAACATTCTCAGGGTGAGAAGGCCAACCGGCTAAAGAGGGAGTCGGAAGCTCCCAAGAAAGAGAGGTCGGATGAAAGGTCTGAAAGAAAGCGTAAACCAGTATGGGACCGAGTGGCTGCACCTGTAACAGACCGGCTCGGGAAGAAAGGCGCCCTTCAGGAAAGGGATTTTATCCCTTTAAACAGATCACGCGAGCATGTTCTCGCCATAATGCAAAGAAAAGGCATTGCCCGCACTCCACCTCCTATGAAGGGTCCCTGGGAAAAAAGGGATCAGACCAAATACTGTAAGTTTCATGAAGACATTGGTCACGACTCAGAGCAGTGCCGGGATTTACAGAGAGAGAGATCGACGCTGCTGTTATGGAAAGGAAACTTGATGAGGTCATAGATAGGTCCCATAACCCAAAACCCCGGGGAAGACGGGAATACAAGAGGAGAGATTTCGGTCATGACCAAAAGGATGATTACGGATGAAGGAGGGATCCGTCCCCAGGACCTGAGGGGCAGCCAAATAATCGCCCTATCAATACCATTAATACCATCTCAGGCGGTCCGAGTACATCATCCCGACCTGAGGAGCAAAGTGGCAACCGGGCGCCTACCAGTGTAGATTCACGAAAGAGAAAGAGGTTGTCCGGGGAGGTAGTTTACGGTCCACGGGACCCTCTCCCCCTTATTGTCAACAACGAAGGCTTGGTTATCGAGGCGGTAATCAACAAACACACGGTGAAGCGTATCTGTGTAGACACCAGAAGTGCAATCAATGTGCTATACTACAATGTCTTTCAGTCAATGAAATTAAAGGATGCAGAGCTAGCACTTGTGTCATCCCCGCTATTCGGATTTGCGGGACCACCGGTCCACCCCATGGGTATGATCAGCTTACCAACCACCTTTGGAAAAGCACCTCGGGACAGGATCCTTATGGTGAGTTATGTGGTGGTCAGGGCCCCATCGGCCTACAATGTTATTATGGGGCGACCTGCCCTAATATATCTGCGAGTGGTAATCTCCCCAGCTCACATCAGTTTGAAGTTCCCGACTTAGGAAGGGACGGCAGAAGTTAAAGGTGACGTCGAAACAGCCAGGAGTTGTTACACGGCCACTGTAAACGGAAGAATGATGGTACAACAGGTATCTGTGGAAGAGTTGCTCCCAGAGGAAGAAGAAAGCTGGTCATCGGATGATAAAATCGATGTAGTAAATTTGGGGAAAGAGCAGGAAGGCTTGTCAGTCAACATAGGATCATGGATCCCAGATCAGCTTAAGGCAGAACTTGTTAAGATCTTAAGGGAGTTCAGAGATGTATTTGCATGGAAAACAGATGACATGCCAGGCTTATCCCCCGAGCTAGCCCTGGACAAGCTGCATGTTGACCCAGCCTGGAAACCGATCAGGCTGAAGAAAAGACAGTTCGCAAAAGATCGAATGGAGGCAATTCGGAAAGAAGTTGAGAAGTTACTTCAGGCCGGGATTATACGAGAGGTGTTTTACCCGACCTGGCTCGCTAACACAGTCTTGGTAAAGAGGCCAGATGGTAGCTGGCGAATGTGCGTAGATTTTTCCGACCTGAATAAGGCCTGCCCTAAGGATTGTTACCCACTGCCTAAAATTGACAGGTTAGTTGACTCGACAGTCGGTTTTGAAGTTTTCACATTTCTAGACGCATATAAGGGTTACCATCAAATTGCTATGGACCCAGAATATGCAGAAAAAACGGCATTCATAACAGAAGAAGGAACTTTCTGCTATGTTACTATGCCATTCGGATTAAAGAACGCTGGTGCCACTTATCAAAGAGCGGTGAATAAAATCTTCGGGAAGCAAATCGGAAATGCATGGAAGTCTACGTGGATGATCTCTTGATCAAGAGCAGGTCTCTCGATCAGTACATGACCGATGTCCGAGAAGTGTTCGGGGTACTCAGGCAGACCCAAATGAAACTCAACCCTAAAAAGTGCACGTTTGGGGTCAGGTCAGGTAAATTCCTGGGTTACATGATTTCGAAAGAAGGAATTAAGGCCAACCCGGATAAGGTCGAGGCCTTAAGAATGATGCCACCACCCAGAAGCATCAAGGAGGTGCAAAGGCTAACCGGCCGCATGGCTGCCCTGAGTAGGTTCCTATCCAAGTCGGCACAACGTGCTTTACCGTTCTTTAAAATCCTGAGGAAAGCAAGTCCCTTCCAGTGGAATGAGGACAGTCAGAAGGCATTTGACGATCTGAAGGAGTATTTGGCTGAGTTACCAACCCTGACGTCTCCTCAGGAAGGAGAAACTCTTCTTTTATACTTGGCAGTGGTTGACGAGGCAATCAGTGCAGTCCTAATCAGAGAAGAAGGACACATACAATCACCCGTGTTTTATGTAAGCCGGGCTTTACATGGACCGGAACTCAGGTACACCAATGCGGATAAACTAGCTTTGGCTCTGGTACACGCCTCTAGAAAGTTACGACCATACTTCCAAGCACATTCCATCACTGTGGTCACAGACCAACCACTGCGTCAAATCTTGGCACGACCAGACACCTCGGACAGACTAGCCAGATGGGTGATCGAGCTGGCAGAGTATGACCTGGACTACCAACCCTGGACTGCCGTAAAAGCCCAGGCTTTAGCTGACTTCTTGGCTGAGGGAATTCAGGTCGAGACAGATAAAGAACAGCCAGCAGGGCAGGTCGATACCTGGACCCTTTTCGTTGACGGAGCATCTGGGAAAGAAGGAGCAGGGGCAGGCCTTTTGCTCCTCAGTCCAAAAGGGGAGGAATTCACGTATGCATTGCGCTTCAATTTCACGGCTACTAACAACGAGGCGGAATATGAAGCTTTAATTACCGGGCTCCAACTGGCCAACAAGCTCGGAGCAGATAACCTACATGTATTCAGTGACTCCCAGCTGGTGGTTAACCACATTAAAGGAGAATATGAGGCAAAGGAGGAATCAATGAAGAAGTATCTGACAGCAGCACAGGCTTTGCTGAAAAACTTCAAGTCTGTCCAGATAGAACAGGTCTCCCGATCTAGGAACAAAAAAGCTGATGCCCTCTCCAAGTTGGCATCAAATTTCTTTTCAGATAAAAGAGTTCTGGTAGAACAGCTGGCCGAACGAAGTTATGTCCTAAGGGAGGTTCAACCGATTAGCCAACAAGCCACCTGGTGGACCCCATAACTTCCTATCTAAAGCATGGTATTTTACCAACTGACAAGGTTCAGTCCAGGAAGATCAAGTTACAAGCAAGCATGTATGATCTTTTTAGTGATATACTATACAGACGATCGTTTATATCACCATGGCTTAGGTGTGCTACCCAGGAGGAAGGGAATTATCTACTAAGGGAAATCCACCTTGGCATTTGTGGAAACCACGCAGGAGCCCGGATACTGGCTCGTAAATGCCGCTTGTTTGGATATTACTGGCCAACCATGCAAAGCGATGCAAACGAGCTGGTCAGGAGGTGCAAGTCATGCCAGGTGCATGATAACTTGTCTCACCAGCCAGCACAGAACATGATTCCTTTGGTCTCTCCTTGGCCCTTTTATCAGTGGGGGTAGATCTGGTTGGACCCCTTCCCCGAGCTCCAGGTAACTTGCAGTTTCTTGTCGTGGCTGTTGATTACTTTACTAAGTGGGTGGAGGCCGAGGCCTTGACCACCATCACCGCGAAATCCATACATAAATTTTTGTGGAAGAATATCGTCTGTCGTTTTGGGATACCCAAGATCCTGGTGTCAGACAACGGAACGCAATTTGAGGATAGGATAGTCAGGTCATGGTGCGCCGAGCTGGGTATAATCCAACATTTCACCTCTGTCGGTTACCCCCAGGCCAACGGCCAGGCAGAGCAGACAAATAGGCAGCTCAAGGTTGGGTTGAAAAAGAGATTGGAAGAAGAGGGACAAGCATGGGTCGAACTTTTGCCTAACATCCTTTGGGCATACAGAACGACTCCAAACTTGGCTACCGGAGAAACTCCTTTTGCCTTAGCCTATGGCTGTGAAGCGGTCATTCCAGCCGAAATAGGGCTCCCCTCCCCGAGCACTGAGCTCCATTCGGGCACAAATCAGGACATCGAGCTCAGACACGCCAAGGACAATTTGGAAGAGGCCAGGGAAGTGGCCTATATCCGGATGGCAAAGTATAAGCAGAGAATATCCCAGTATTACAAATCTAAAGTTAAGCATTCGTACTTCAAAGAAGGAGATTTGGTGCTGCGGAAGAACGAGGTCAGCAAGCAGGGTCCTCAGGGGAAGCTTGACCCGAACTGGGAAGGTCCGTACAGGGTGGTAAAAGTTCACGGCAAGGGTGCTTACCAGCTAGCTAATGCGAGTGGTCAGACCGTACCAAGAAGCTGGAATGCCAGCAACCGTAGAAAATTTTATGCCTGAGACGAATCCAGGCCTGATTCTATCTTTTCATTTTATGTTGTCTTTTTCAAATAAAAGTGTTATCAAACACCTTTGATTTCTAATAAAATATGATTCTTTCGTGTTATATATTGTTATACTCTATAATGCGATTATTTTTTTAACCGAGTCAGGTTATACTCAGAAGGTTTGCAAAAGTCAAACCTCCTAAGTCTGCAGGTCAGGCCAGAATTCAACAGAGTCCTGCAGGTCAGACCCAGAAATCTTGAATACCACAAGCTTCCCGAGTCCTCAAGCCAGGATAGGGTTTTAACTGAGTTAGGTTATACTCAGAAGGTTTGCAAAAGTCAAACCTCCTAAGTCTGCAGGTCAGGCTAAATTTTTAACTGAGTCCTGCAGGTCAGACCCAGAAAGCTTGAATACCACAAGCTTCCCGAGTCCTCAAGCTAGGACAGGGTTTTAACTGAGTCAGGTTATACTCAGAAGGTTTGCAAAAGTCAAACCTCCTCAGTCTGCAGGTCAGGACGGAATTCAACTGAGTCCTGCAGGTCAAACCCAGAAAGCTCGAATACCACAATCTTCCCGAGTCCTCAAGCCAGGACAGGGTTTTATTAAAACTTAGTATGTCATCCAAACCTTCAGTAGTGCATGCCATACTGGGGGGGAAGGGGACATTTATAAGACAGAATAAGACAGAATGCGAACATTTAAACCCTAAATAAACTGAGTGAAGTCAAGGTACAAAATGTAGTGGGCAGGGCACCACAAAGTATAAACAAAGTACATGAAATTGGGAAAAAAGTTTCAAGGTCTCAAAGTAAAACATAAGGAGAAGCAATCAGTTCTGGGTCCTCGGAACCTACTCTGTTGAAGAAGGGGCTGGTCCAGCACTCTAAGAAGCGGGACGACGTCTGGCATACTTGACCCCGATGTCTTCACCCGCTTTAAACTCTCTCAACCGGGCATCATAGATCTGACCTGCTCCTTCCTTGTACATAGAACGATAATGCATAAGGTCAGAGAACCAGCTCAGGACGCTGTTCCTTTGCCTCGTCCACACCCGTCGTATACCCATGTTGCATGACAGGGTTCAGCAAGACCTTCAGAGCTCCGGCTAGATGATCGGAGGACTTATAATCATGCACAACTCGGGCATCCCGAGCAGGAAGAGAAGCTTTCAGATTAGTGAGTTCAGCCCGGACCTTGGCCAGCGCCTGCCCGAGCTCAGAGTTCTCCGCCACATATTCATCATGCTTGGCCTGGAGTTCAGCAGTGCACATGGCCCGAGTCTCGGCCAGTTCCTTCTTCAGAGCCGCAATCTCCTGGTCCTTAGTCTTGGAGGCTTCTCTGTGCCTATCACGACTCGATCGGAGCTCCTCAATCGTTCCCTGCAGAGCCTCCTTACTCGCCGCAGACTCAGCGAGGCGATCCAGGAACTCCTGACCGACCTGAGCTCCCTGGAAAAGACAAAGAAAAGGTAAAGAGGAGGCAGGACAAATAAGAATGACAAACATATTTATTCAAGAACTTACCACCGCGGCGAGGTCCTGGTCCGACAGCTCGTACAACCGATTATGCCCTGGGGAAGGTTGCTCCTCAGGAGAATCTTCGACATTCTATATGGTCTGGCGAGCCGCCTTCCTTTTCTTTGACCGGCCCTTCTTAGTCTAGGGGGTGACTACCTTCTTCTTCCGGCTGGGCTCGATTGCGTCTTCTCTTCCTTCCTGGTCTTTATACACATCTATCCGCTCCACGTCCCCAGAGGAGTCATCTGGTTGTCCGGATAAGAGTTGGGCCGAGGTGGGGGTCAGGACAGTCCCAGCGGCTCGGAGGTGTTCCGGCTCTATGTTTTCTTGCAGCTTAGTCTCCTGATTAGACTCTTTAGGGTTGACCGGAGGAACCACATCGTCATTCACATCCTCCAAAAGGTCAGCAAAGGAAGACACTGCTAGAGTAAACAACAAGAAGTGTTAGAAAATATTTTACAGATAGTAAAACATGGCACAAAGAAAGTATTAAAGCCCTACATATCTTGTACTCCACCTTATCTAACTCCCTATATGGGTCAGGGCCCGCAGTGGGCAACTGGGCAGCCAAAATCAACTCGGAAGAATACTTTTTCTCCTTGATGTACACTCCGCTTTTGCGAATGTCGTCTAGAAGTTTCCTATCCACGTCAGTTGGCCGGGGATCGCTGTCCAGATCCGAGGAGTTCCACCTACCCAGGTTCCGAGTCACCTCGGGACAGATAAAGAAGAATCTGGTTTTCCAGCCTTTATACGAAGTCTCCCCCGGCTCAGTGAACTGAACGTCAGGCATAAAGTCCCCCCGACGAGGGAAGCAGTAGTACCCAGCCTGCCCAGGCACCTGTTTACGTTGGAAGAACAGTCGAAATGTTTGGACTTTGAAGGGGATGCAGGCACATCCCACCAAATGGCAAAGCCCACTATCACCCTTATTCCATTTGGCACGATCCGGGCCTACCCTAGATCATAATGCTCCAGGACAGCTAAAACGGCCGGGCAAATCGGAAACCTTAAACCGCATAAAAGCTGCTCTCTATAGACGGCGCAGTACCCGGCCGGGGCTTGATAGGCATAAACACCGGGAGCAGGGACAGTGGGTTTGAAAAGCGGATTTGTTAGGTTGTATTGCTTACAAATACGGGTCAAATCCGCTGCGGTTAGCTTGGTATCAATGCCATGGCAGGCCGCCTGTGATTTTAAAGCCATGAATGCTTTAAGGGTAAGGACGAATCTAGAAGATGAGGAAGAAGGGGGAGGATTGAAAAAAGAAAGGGTAGGCCTCTATAGATTGACTCCGGTAGGGGTACTTTCTTCCTCTAATTTCGGCTCCGATTCAAATAAGGCCTCAATGGAACTATCAGTAAGGATTATAGGTTCGCTCATTAACAACAGAAAAGACTTAGAATAGTAAGAGAGAGCTTACTTGAAAAAAGAGATCGGAGAAATGGAAGAATGGAATGGCAATCGTCCCGGCTTCACGCTTGATTTAAAGAAGTGATAACTGAAAGGACGTGATGAGACTGGGGAGTTATAAACCCAAAGATAAGTCTTGGAAAAACCGCCCCATTATTACGATAAAAACGCCTCATTTCTCGCACTTGCCGTGACAACCTAAACGGTGGTAGAGACACGTGTCAGGACATGCCTGTCATCTTGGAACATCCAGGATTGGTCTCAGGTCCACCCAGATCCTAGGTAGTCTGGCCAGACCTGGGGGGCTTATGACGATGGTATTAATAGACCTGGCCACGTGTCACCTTTACAGCATCCCAAGGTTAATGAAGAAAGATAGGAGGGAAGATTGAAGGGCCAGGAGCCCTACAATATTGGGACCTTACCCCAGAAGAGAGGTCTGCCCATCACCTGTCTGGCTATCGCACTGCAGCGCAGCTCAGCCAGGTCGAGAGGTAGGACTCGTGACTCAGGTCGAGACGACCTGAGGAGCCCACCAAAAGCCGACTGGCTATTTCCTTAAGTGGTAAATAACACATGTGCCTATATTATAGGAGAATCCCTGGATCTCCGGAAGGAAATCCCATAATTCGAATATAATCATAATTATCTCTTGTCAGAGAGAAACACGGGATGATCCTTAGGATTTAAGGATTCTACGACTTGTTTGACAAGAAAAGAGGTGAGACGCCTCCCTATATAATCAGCCCTAAAGAACTACGAATGACTTGATTCCAATTTCTCCATTGGATACGTACGTAGGCAACTTGAGAGAAACTAACTCTCAGGCTCAGTCTTAATCTTACACAAATCACGATCCCCATTGTCTTTGTTCTTGTTTGAATCGTCCTAGAGGTTATTCGGATCTGTAGGTGAATTCCAACATCATCAGCCTACTACTGTTATGACAAATCAGCCTCTCGTCTCTATGTTTTTCCCCTTTGCTACTCCCACTTCCCCATCATCTCTATCTTCTTCCCCTCTTTCGGATTTGATTCCTACTCCCCCGCCTAGCATAGCTTCCCCTCCACCCATACCCCACCATATTCAAGACCCATCCCCACCTCCCTGCCCACCTTCCTCTCCGTCATCTCCATGACCTCCCCCTGCACCAACTCATCATATACGTACGCGAACTCAAAACAACATCTATAAGCCCATCCAGAAACTCAATCTTCACACCCAACTTACCTCTCCTTCTCGAACTGAACCTACCATGGTCTCCCAAGACCTTAAACATCCCCATTGGAGAACTGCAATGCAAGAGGAATACGACACTGTGGTGCGTAATGATACCTGAGAATTGGTCCCTCGCGATCCTTCTTATAATGTCAATGGTTCAAAGTGGATATTTTGGTTAAAACGTAATGCAGATGGTTCCATTGATCGCTACAAGGCTCGCCTGGTTGCTAATGGTTTCTCCCAACGGCCGGGTGTTGATTACTATGAGACATTTAGGCCATTGGTTAAACCGCTTGATATAAATAAGGCTTTTCTGCAAGGTAACCTTCAGGAACATCTCTATCTCACTCAGCCTGCTGGTTTTGTTAGTTCTAACCTCCCCACCCATGTCTGCAACCTACACAAAGCTATCTATGGCTTAAAGCAAGCTCCCTGGGCGTGGTATGATGAACTCAAATGTTTTCTTCTCTCATGTCATTTCCGGAATACGCAGGCGGACACATCCTTATTTATTTTTAATTCTAGTGGTATTATTATCTATGTTTTTGTATATGTGGATGATCTAATTATTGTAGGTAATGATTCTGATACTCTTGAACGGTTTATTAAGCTCCTAGGTGATCTTTTTACCCTCAAGGATCTTGGTACTCTTTCAAATTTTTTTGGGATTGAGGTTATTTAGAATTCTACAGGTTGCATCTTGTCACAAAAACGTTATTCCACGGAATTGCTCACCAAGCTTAACATGCATCAGGCCAATGCCGTTGCCACTCCCTTGCCTGCTGATTTTTCGATCTTGACTGTTCACTCTGGCACTCCACTCACTGATCCTTCTCATTATCGTATGGTGCTTGGCAGTCTTCAATATTTTAATTTAACTCATCCGGATTTAGCCTTCGCGGTCAAAAAACTATCTCTGTTTATGCACTGTCCAATTTATATTCATTAGGCTCATGTAAAGCGTATTCTTCGTTATTTGGCAGGCACTCTTGATTATGGTCTTCAGTTGTATAGCCGATCACCACAAGTCCTTTTTGCCTTTTCTGATGACGATTGGGGTGGTAATAGAGATGACTACCCTTCTACCAGTGTGTATGTTCTTTACCTTGGACGAAATGCCATCTCCTGGAGCTCAAAGAAACAATCCACCATTACCCGTTCCTCCACTGAAGCAGAATACCGTTCAGGTGCCTCTACAACAGCTGAACTGAATTGGGTCACTTTTCTTCTTCATGATCTTGGTTTTCTTATCTCTCAGCCTCCGGTTATTTATTGCGACAATCTTGGCACCACTTAATTCTGTGCAAATCCAGTTTTTCACTCTCGTATGAATCATGTCGCCATCGACTACCATTTTATTCGTGATCAGGTTCCAAGGGGTTGGCTACGCATTACACATGTGAATGCTAACGATCAACTTGCAGACTGTCTCACTAAGTCTCTACCACGATCAATGTTTCAACAAAAACGTACCAAATTAGGCATCGTCCCTCGACCAACTTGAGGGGTGGTAATAGTTGACAATTAGATAAATAGTAAATATTGTAATTGTTGATAAATAGATATATTATGTAAAGATAAACCTTTGTAAATATTTTGTATTTTTGTATCTAGATAGGATAGCTCCAGAAGTTTCTGATGTACTCTATATAAACAATGTACACCATACAATTTCAAGTGTGAATAATAATATATTTTTCAATCCACATAATTCTATCACTTTATTCTTTGTTTCATTTTTTCCCAATAAGCAACGCATATGTTAGAGGGGCCGTAGGCTGGAAGTTTGAATGTGAATGTTATTTCTTATTTGTGATTACCTTTAAATTATTGTCAAAGAGGTTGACGTATTCCGGAATTCTTCCTCATTGAATGCGTGCCGTACGTCTCGTTTTCGGTTGTAGGCTCGTTTTATGTTTAATTTCTGTTTGTCGGAAGAATCATGGAAAAAGTGGTCTGAAATTTCACAAGAAACAGCGTAACAGCACGTCAGAAAAGAACCTAGACAAAATCTCAAGTCTTTTAACAGCGGTACTTAAATCTGCATATTTGGTGATTGTTTTATTATGCAAAACATTTGACGGGAAAAAGAAACCACAGACCGTATACTCGTATTCCTTTCAAATTGGCCTTAACCCATTACAAGAATTCCATTTCTTGTACCTTATTCTTCGTTCGACATCGGCACCCACTCAGGCTTGGGCTTCGTCTTCACCTTCTGGAAGGGTATCTGTAACCGGTACCGGACGCAATTTGCAAAGTCCTGTACTCCCCAAATCACAAAAGCAAGGCTCCGAGCAGGGAGCTGAGTAACAGTCAGGTTGAGGACATTCGCCTTCTGGGATTGTTCTATGATAAAATCCCTTT